>CM033998.1:1174808-1575567 GCA_019603395.1 Cyrtorhinus lividipennis
AGCCAAAAAAGCTAACGAAATTTCATAACGGAAACTGGGGCGAAAACATGGATAGCGATGAAACTAAGGATCGTGAAACCTCTGAGATGTTTTGTTATGACGCGGCGATTTTATATGGTTCTGATTTAGTGGGAGGAAAGTAGCGCAATTGCGTGAAAAGCGTCAGTAAAACACATTCTGGGTAAAACCCAAGAATATGGACCGTTGTCGCGTTATCAGCTGATATCGATAGTACGCTCTGTCGATATGCACTATCCATATATACGCGAAATATTTATCCCTGTCAGCCATATTTGTTTTTATAAAAAAGGAGGGAAAATACTAAATTGAAATAAATTGAAATAAACTTACCTTGTACTTTTGGCGTAAAATGTAAATCGAATAATTATTGGAAGAAGTGAACGTAATGAAAAAATTGAAATTGACTTGAAATTGAATCTTTTGGAGCCTTGAAACACTAGCTTCACACAGCTTCACTAAGAAGTGACTGAAGATAGCAGGAGGAGACAAAAAGGAGGCAACAACAAAAACTTTCGATTATCGATTATCGACCGTATGCGCGATATCATTGCTATCAGTTGATAACGCGACAACGGTCCATATTCTTGGGTTTAGCCCACATTCTGTGTTTCAATAATTTCGTCTGAATTATGTAAATAGTGGTAACCGGGGGAGCGCCGAGTTTTGATCCAATACCAATATTGGTTGGTATCGATACTTTTGATTCGATACTTGCTTTGTACCGATACCATTCCTTTGATACCAGTACTAGTGCTCATCCCTATGCTGTGTTGTCTGTTGACTAGAGGCCTAGCCCTAGAAACTCTTCACTCCTCACTCTCTGAATGTGCAAACTCCCCACTCTACAACAACTTTTCTTTCCTAGAAAGTGCAGAGCGTTATGAATTGTAAAGTGAAATGATGGGTCGAGAGTTACAGAGTTTTCAGTGTTCTACTCGGGTTGTTTTCCAAGAAACTCTTCACACTCGTATGAAGAGTCAATATGTACTGAGGGTTTCAAATGATATTTTTGTCCATTTCTTTGTAGAGTATCCAATTACTTTGCGGAACAGTTGAGTACACTCCAAATATCATATAGGAGATAATTTATATCTAAAATTTATTTTGGATGGATTTTATTGGAAGAGGAGAATAATCCTAAATCTTTTGATTGGTATATTTGGTAATAATGGATTTTTTGTTGTTGCTAATAGCTAAGTATCTTAACAAATATTTTTAAAAAACCTCGGACCAGGCGCATGGAGACTCATTTCTTCAACATGGGGGAAATGGGGAAAACAGTGGATGTGGCGGGTCCCAGACCCACTCCAATCGATTAAGGGTCCAAAATTTAGTGGAAAATGATACCCCACTCGCCTAAATTGCCCAAAATCTCGAAAAATCTATTTTTCAAAAAATAAATTTTGACCCTTACTCCGACCAAATTTGGTCCGATCGGGCTGAAAAGTTTCGAGAACCATGAGCCGGCAACGGGTCCCTGACCAAAATTTCAGATTTTTAGAAAATTTTCTTCTATCAATATCGCCCAGGACGGCGTACGGCGGACGGACATTTTTCTGCTAAATTTGATCCAGACACCTTGAAATGTCCAAAAAACATTATTGGGCTGAATCGGAGAGATTGACTTTTTGCATGAATACATAGGTCATTCATAGTCATGTCAACATAGTCATTCAAGAAAATAACCAATCAAAATCTGCAAATTCTTACACACGGGTTGGTTATTCCTCGGACCAGGCGCAAGGAGACTCATTCTTTCAACATGGGGGAAATGTGGAAAACAGTGGGTGCTGCGGGTCTCAGATTCATTCCAATCGATTCTGGATCCAAAATTTAGTGGATAATGATACCCCACACGCCCAGGTACCAGAAATCTCGAAAACACATATTCCAAATGGGTAATAATACCCAATATGACCCATAACTTCTTCCAGTGGGTGACAATCGTTCTGGGACCTCATTGGATTCAGCGTCCAAAATTTAGTGGAAAATGATATTCCACTCGCCTAGGTCGCCCAATAACTCGAAAATCCATTGTTCAAAAAACACATCGTGAATCGTTTATCTAAGACTGCTCATTCAAATGATCATATTTGGTCATGTGATTACAGTGACAAGGGGTAGGTACAAGGGGTTGGTGGGGTTGATGAAGTGGTGCAGGGGTGAGAAAATGGGGGCGAGTTCCGTGTACGCAGTGTCACCAAGCTGATTTGCGATGACGGCCGCAGCCCTACCCCAACTCCAAATGAAAATGCGCACGAGGTAGAGGCACACCGGGGCGAGGTACAGGGGAGATGCCTCGCGAACTTGACCTCACTCGGTATCAGTCCGGACAACACCCAAGTGCGCGCGCATTCCCCGCACGGAGCTCCTGAGAGCTGCCCTTTGAAAACACGCCGCTCATAACCCCCCTCCGCCTTCTCCGCCTCACGACCCCGCCTCGCCCATCAACGCGACCACTTATTCCGCACTCACCCTTGTCTCCCTCCGCCCGGCTCCGCCACCCAACCGGCCCCCTTCGCGCCGTAACCTCCCTTGAGTTGGCTAAGTGCGGGGCTAAATGAATTCGATTGCTCCGTTCGATTTGAACCCCCCCTCCCCCCACCAACATTGTGTTGTTATTAGCGAGATTGTCCAGAATGTTATTCTTTGGCCGAACCATCCTCTCATATATGACACACGGAAACCGCAACAAACGCAGGCAGATACCGCAAATAAGAATGATCGATACCATGGGAGGATCGATATGAGTACTAGTATCGGTATCAAAAGAATGGTATCGATACCAATCAATATCGGTATTGGATCAAAACTCGGCGCTCCATGCCTCGCCAGAAGGCTTGCCCCCGGTTACCACTATTCACATACATCAGACGAAATTATTGAAACACAGAATGTGTTTTACTGACGCTTTTTACGCAATTGCGCTACTTTCCTCCCAGAAAGATCAGAACCATATATATAATCACCGCGTCATAACAAAAAGTGACCACGGAACAAGATAGCACATTTAATGCTGTCTTATCACTGATATGATAGCAAGACATACTTGTTCTTCATCTTCTTCACAAGACAATCCCTGGCCAAAGCAGGGACGAGGGATCTCTCTCCGAAGCTTCTAGCCTTTACCCTAGTTTATGTTATATACCTGAAGTATATACTCAAAGTTCTGGCCGAAACAAGTGTAGCAACCTTCAGGAGAGGGCCTTCTTGATTCTTAATTGGTAATTTTTAGCAAAAATTTGAGGTACTGTTATTGTTCGATACTTTTTTCGATCCCGATTATTTTAACCGATACCAGTATCGGTATCAAAAGCAGAGTATCGATACCAAAGTAATCTGTATGGAAAGAAAAGTATCGATACCATCTCGCTATCGATCAGTATCGTTCATCCCTAACCGCAAATAAGGGTTGTGGATGGACATTAGGATGACCACTTGTGTATGATGCCCGTATCGTATCATCGCTGTGCATCAAATAGTTGGCAACGTCCAATGCAAACCACCCAAATCCTCAAGGAATCCACCCTTTCGGCTAAATCTTGGGGAGGGTATGGATGTGAATGTGTTTCGTGTATAGATCAAAATTGATCAAGGAATAGTAGAGTCGGGAGTATACCAACCTTGGCGTCCCGTTTTTTCTTCTTCTGGTATTTTGGTTGGTTATTCCATGAATAAACAACCTATGTTATCATGTTAAATGGCTCTCCGATTCGGCCCAAATATTTTTTCTGGACGTTTCAAGGTGTCTAGGTAATAAAAGTCAAATGTCCGTCCGCTGTACCCCATCCGCACTGACTTTGGTAGTAGAAAATGTTCTATAAATCTGAAATTTGGGTCAGGGATCCATTTCTGGCTCTAGTTGGTTCTCGAAACTTTTCAGCCCGATCGGACCAAATTTGGGCAGAGTTGTGGTCAAAATGTGTACTTTGAAAAATAGATTTTCGAAATTTTTGGCGATCTAGGCATCAAGGGGGAATAATTTTGGACGCTGATTCCAATGAAATGAGTCCCAGAACGATTAGCACCCACTGGAAGAGGTAATGGGTCAAAATAGGTATCTTTCAACCCATTTCATAAGCGCGTTTTTGAGATTTCTAGTATCTAGACGTGTGGGGTATCATTTTCCACTAAAATTTGGACGCTGAATCGGACCAAAATTGGAGTGGATGGTGGACAAGGGAAGGACATTTGCTAATTATGATATAGACACCTTGAAAGGGCCAGAAAAAATGTTAAACCGTATCGGAGAAATCGACTTTTTGCATGAAAACAGGTTGATTATTCAAGAAATAACCAACCAAAATGGCAAAGTCAAATGTCTGTCCTTGAAATGTGATCATTATGCTATGACTGGATACCTACAATTTTGCCTTTCATATTTTAGAATGTGAAGTTTTCTAGAAATAGGGTCAATACGTTTATAGAATTTACTTCTTGCAATACATAATGCGCAACACACTTTTCTGGATTGTGGGGTTTGGCCTTGTCGTTTTGGGATACGCCCCTCCCAGATTGGACAACAGAGACAAATACACAAATTTTAAATGTAGCGTGAGAAGGAGTATTAATAATTTGGAAGTATTTTCTTTTGGTTGGTTATTCCTTGAAAAATCAACCTGTTTTCATACAAAAGATCAACCTCTCCGATTCGACTTAAAACATTTTTCTGGGCATTTTAAGATGTCTAGATCAAGATTAGCAAATGTCCGCGTCGTTTTAATTGGTTATTCCTTGAATAATCAACCTATGTTTTCATGCAAAAGGTCAACCTCTCCGATTCGGCTCAAAATTTTTTTCTGGACGTTTCATGGTGTCTAGATCAAAAACACAGGGGTTGGTTATTCGTCAGACCAGGCGCATGGAAACTTATTTAAAACATGGGGGAAATGGGAAAAACGGTGGGTGCGGCGGGTCCCAGAACCATTACAATCGATTCAGAGTCCAAAATTTAGTGGAATATGATACCCCACACGCCTAGGCACCAGAAATCTTGACACATACAAAATGGGTGGATACATACCCATTTTGACCCATAACTTCTTCCGGTGGTTGCCAATCGTTCTGGGACACACATCATTGAATTCAGCGTCCATGATTTAGCGGAAAATGATACCCCATAAGCCTAGGTTCCAGAAATCTCGAAAACACATATACAAAATGGGTAATATATACCCAATTTGACCCATTACTTCTTCCAGTGGGGGCCAATCGTTCTGGGACCCGTTTGATTGGATTCAGCGTCCAAAATTTAGTGGAAAATGACACCCTACTCGCCTAGATCGCTCAAAATCTCCAAAATCCATTTTTCAAAAAACACATTACAACCCCCCCCCCCCCCCAATTTGGTCCGATTGGGCTGAAAAGTTTCGGGGACCCGTCTCAGCCGTGGACAGACCCCTGACCCAAATTTCAGATTTTTAGAAAATTTTCTACTACCTGACCATTATCATGAAAACATACTATGTTATGTTACTATGGTTATTCGAGGAATAACCAACCAAAAGGTCAATGTCCGTCCGCCGTACGCCGCGCCGTTTTCGATAGTAGAAAATTTTCGAAAAATCTGAAATTTAGGTCAGGGGTCTGTTCCCCTCCTAGGACGGTCCTCTAAACTTTTCAGCCCGATTGGACCAAATTTGGGCGGGGTAGGGGTATAAGTGTGTTTTTTGAAAAATGGATTTTCGAGCTTTTGGGCAATCTAGGCAAGTGGGGTATCATTTTCCACTAAAGTTTGGACGCTGAATCCAATGAAAAGGGTCCCAGAACCATTGGCACCCACTGGAAGAGGTTATGGGTCAAATTGGGTATATATTACTCATTTTGAATATGTGTTTTTGGGATATCTGGTACCAAGGCGTGTGGGGTATCATTTTTTACTATATTTTGGACCCTGAATCACTATGAATGGGAGCCATTCATATTGCCCCGCCACACCCACTGTTTCCCCCATTTTCCCCCATGTTGAAGAAATGAGTCTCAATGCACATGGTCCGAGGAATAACTAACCCCTGTGCAGCGCAAGAAGCACAATTCGCTAAGAATGTCTACGTACCGTTTGTACCGTTTTCAGAATGAGCGCTTTTGAAATAATTCTAATACTCGTAGTTAAACTGGGCCTCGATCAGACGCACCCTTCCCTGAGGGCTAAATCCCTCTTACTTCCTTACCCTTGTTATCCCGCAAGTAAGTGGGTAGGTACTAGTTTTCAAGCGGTTATGCTAACAAGGGTCGTAGCAAACTATGTCGGTCGAAACGAGCTGTGGTCGAGCGTCCTTGCGGAAAATGTGCGGTTCAAGACCTTGAAAAGTCCGAAAAGTAGTCCCCAACTGAACTTGAGTTAAGAACGATTTCTATGCGCTTATTGTACGCGTGAATTACGAGCAGTTAATCCCGGTTAATAACTTCGGTGAGGGAAATTATGAGGGTTTCACTCGTTCGTAATAGGATTGGGTTCGCCCATTGCCAATGTCTCCTTCGTTCACCTGAAACAACCCTTATAAAACGATCCCTCACAAAATCCCTGCTGATTCAATCTCGGTAATCCTCATGAAGCGGTGAACCGGTGATGGAATGCGGTACATTTTTCTCCTCCACAACGTTGTTGACAGCGCTTGATGTGGGAGGGGCGCGAATTAATGGATGCGCAGATGGCGTGTCGGTTCGGGTACGTCACGGGAGCTGCTTGTCGCTGATAATGGAACCAACACCGATAAAACGGTGGCCCTTACATTTGCACGCACTTCGGTATCAACATTTTGATTAGCCGAACTATTGTGTCAGTGTTTATCATGTAAGTACAGAGCACATACACGCTACTCTCCACTTTTGGTTGGTTATTCCTTGATTAAACATCCTATGTTTTCATGCAAAAAGTAAATCTCTCCGATTCGGTGTCTGGATCAAAATTATCAAATGTCCGTCGGCCGTCCACGCCAACTTTGGTAGTAGACATTATTCAAAAACGCTGCAAATTCTTACACACGGGTTGATTATTCCTCGGTCCAGACGCATGGAGACTCATTTCCTCAACATGGGGAAAATTAAGGGAAACAATGGGTTACTTTTCAGCCCGTTAAGACCAAATTTGGGCGGAGTAGGGGTCCAAATGTGTACTTCGAAAAATGGATTTTTGAGATTTTTGGCGATCTAGGCGTGTGGGGTATTATTTTCCACTAAGTTTTGGACGCTGAATCCAATGAAATGGGTTTCTAAACGATTTGCGCCCAGACTGGTGGAAATTTATTGATTTATATTGTTACCAAAGTAAACAGTAACAAAGGAATATCGATATAGAAGTGTATGTAAAGGAAACATAAGAAACATCAATTTGGACCGATATTTCTGGTAAAATGTGAATGTTGACGCCTTCCAAAAACGTAAGGATCGATACTCCTGGGATGACGACAAGTGATTGACACCCCCTTTAAAACATCAAGCAATGGCTACAAAACTAATATGCACATGCTTAGAAAGAAATCCGTGTCTTACGGACGCCTTTAGGACCTTCAAGAACATTCCAAAGGCTTGTTTCACTCAAAAACCGCGTACATGCGCTATAAATTGGGAGTGGTGCCGAAAACTGGGGGTTTTACCCTATCTAATATAAAACATAAAAGGTTGAATTAAAAACCAGGCCTATCACAAACAAAATTGAAGTGATATCAAAAAACGCTGCAAATTTTTTTACAGGGGTTGGTAATTTTCCGGATCAGGCACATGAGGACTCGTTTCTTCAACATGGGGTAAACAGGGAAAACAATGGGTGTGGCGGGTCCCGGACCCATTCCAATCGATTGAGGGTCCACAATTTAGTGGAAAATGATACCCCACACGCCTAGGTTACAGAAATCTCGAAAACACACATTCGAAATGGGTAGATAGGTACCCATTTTGACCCATAGCCTCATCCAGAGGGCACCAATCGTTCCGAGACCCGTCTCATTGGAATCAGCGTCCAAAATTTAGTGGAAAATGATACCCCACACATCTAGGTACCAAAAATCTCGAAAATTTAGAAATTTTCGGCGATCTAGGCGTGTGGGGTATCATTTTCCATTGAATTTCGGAAGCTGAATTTATTGAGATAGATCTTAGATCGATTAAAGCTCGTAAAAGTGATATTTGGGTCATAATGGGTGCATACCTACCTACTTTGAGAGCGGAATTTCGAAATTTTCGGCGATCTAGGTGTAAGGGGTATTATTTTCGACAAAAATTTGGACGCTAAACTCATTGAGATGGATTATAGAACGATTAACGCTTGCTAGTGCGTACATTTTTTTAAATCTCAACCCAGCTGACCCCGACATTTACCTACAGTACCTTCAGAATGTTCAAAGCTGGCGCGGGAAGTAGGAATATGTTCCATTTCACTTTCTGGTATACTGGAGGAGCGATCTGAAGTGAAGGCTGCCTTCACGCGCCAGGCGCGTGCGACGCACACAGATTGGAACAGAGCTCACGCGCTAAGCGCGTGACCCGCGGCGAACGTGTTAAGGCTCGCTAGAGCGAGATTTGGGTCAAAACGGGTTGTACCTACCTACTTTGAGTGGAATTTCGAAATTTTCGGCGCTCTAGGCGCGTGGGGTGTCATTTTCGACTAAAATTTGGACGCTAAATTTATTGAGATGGATCTTAGATCGATTAAGGCTCGCTAGAGTGAGATTTGAGTCAAAACGGGTGCGTACCTACCTACTTGGAGAGCGGGTTTTCGAAATTATCGAGTACGTAGGAATGTAGGGTTTCATATTCCTCTAAATTTTGAATACTGAATCGATTAAAAGAGTCCAAAGACCGCACATTTTCCCCCATTTTCCCTATTTACCTGGTCCGAGGAATAACCAACCCCTGTGAAAGAATTTGCAGCGTTTTTTCACTTCTCGGACTAACCAAACCTGCGACGAACCCAAGGTATTCCCATCTCCGTCAACTGTTAGGTAATTAAACATACGTCAATATTGGACGAGGCGCAAGGACAGTGTTGAACCCAATGTAACCACGCCATATCAAGTTGATTACCATAATGATTGCTCTTGATTAGAGCTTGCCGACGCCGAGGCTTGCATAATGTGACAAGTGCCAGTGTTTACTGGTGGTCACTTGGGAACGTTTTACCGGTTGAAAGATTTCGAAGCGAAATTTCACACTATTTTGCACTTAAAACGCTTAAGCTTCATGTTTGGCTATACCTACTGCTAGAACGACCAGTTATCACACACATCAAGAAATTCGATGGTTGATGTTCTGTTTGACGAGAGCACCAACATCCAGATTTATCCCACTTGTTCGATTTTGGTCTTCTACAGGTGGGTTGATGTTGGTTTGCCTCCGTGATTACTTTACGTGCCATCATACTATAAATGCTGTTTCACAGGGGTTGGTAATTCCTCGGACCAGGTGCATGCAAACTAATTTCTTCAACGTAGGAAAAATGGGAAAAACAGTGGGTGTAGTGGGTCCTGGTCTCATTCCAATCGATTCAGCGTCCACAATTTAGTGGAAAATGATACCCCACACGCCTAGGTACCAGAAAAAAAAACATATTCATATGAGTAGATAGATACTCGTTTTGACCTCTAAATTTTGGGCGCTGAATCCAATGAAATGGGTCCCAGAACTATTAGCACCCCCCGGAAAAGGATATGGGCAAAAATTAGTATCTATCTACCCATTTCGAATATGTATTTTCGAGATTTCTGCTACCTAGGTGTGTAGGGTATGATTTTCCACCATTTTTTGACGCTGAATCTAATGAGACGGGGTCTCGGGACGATTGGTGCCCTCTGGATGAGGCTATGGGTCAAAATGGGTACCTATCTACCCATTTCGGATGTGTGTAAATTCCACTCTCAAAGTAGGAAAGTTTGTACCCTTCTTGACCTGCATCTCCCCCTAGCGAGCGTTAATCAATCTAAGACCCATCTCAATGAATTATGCGTCCAAAATTTAATGGAAAATGATACCCCATACACTTAGATCACCAAAAATTACAAAATTCCGCTCTTAAAGTAGGTAGGTACGCACCCGTTTTGACCCAAATCTCACTCCAGCGAGTCCGGGTCACGCACTTAGCGCGTGAGCTCTGTTCCAATCTGTGTGCATCGCACGCGCCTGGCGCGTGAAGGTAGCCTTCACTTCAGATCCCTCCTCCAGTATACTAGAAAGTGAAATGGAACATGTTTCTACTTCCCGCGCCAGCTTTTAAACTTCTGAAGGTACTGTAAATGTCGGAGTCAGCTGGGGTGAGATGTAAAAAAATGTACGCACCCCTTTTGACCCAAATATTACTCTAGCAAGCGTTAATCAATCTACGATCCATCTCAATGAATTTTCGCGTCTAAAATTTAATGGAAAATGATACCCCACTCGCCTAGATTGCAGAAAATTTCGAAATTCCGCTCTCAAAGTAGGTAATTTCGTACCCTTCTTGAGCTAAATCTCCCCCTAGCGAGCGTTAATCAATCCAAGACCCATCTCAATGGAATCAGCGTCCAAAATTCAATGGAAAATGATACCCCACACGCCTGGATCGCCGAAAATCTCAAAAATTCATTTTTGGAAAACACTTTATGTTGAACAAAAGGGATTTTATTGGGGTGAGATTGCCATTTCTATTCTTAACCACTACCCTAAACTGTTGGGCAATCTCATCAGATTATCATAGTTGTCTATTTCCACGGCATCAGAACCTGAATCGAGCCCATCAGCACTTTGCTCTCGTATTCGATTAACGTCGATCACCGTGGCTCAGTCGCGGATTGAGTCAATGGAGGAGCTCACCGTCGT
Source organism: Cyrtorhinus lividipennis (assembly GCA_019603395.1). Taxonomy (NCBI): domain Eukaryota; kingdom Metazoa; phylum Arthropoda; class Insecta; order Hemiptera; family Miridae; genus Cyrtorhinus; species Cyrtorhinus lividipennis. The sequence continues at coordinate 1,185,618 of CM033998.1, forward strand.
TCGTTAATTAGTTCCATCCCGACTCGTCTCAACCATCTCCATTGCTAATTTTTCTCTCGAACTGAATGCCATTCGAGGGGAATCCAATGAACTCATTTTTGTGCGAGTCAATTTGATTTCAGTGTTTCCGATGAAGCTATCATCCCCTTCTTGGTTTAAATTGAAAGTTTCGTTTAAGATCACTTGAGCCGCACGAATTAACTCTTTGTTCGTTATGCAGTGGAAGATTGGTAGGGAGGGGGTTGGAAGATCAAATTATTAATGAAACAATGGACGCCTTGATTGCGGAGTGGAATTCTAAGGGGGTGAATGGAGACTCATTATGTTTGATCGTCGTCTCTTCGGACTGCGGAATAACCGGCAGTTCCTTCGTTGATCTCCTGAATAGGCCCCTCAAGGTTGACCGGGGGGGGGGGGGTCTCCACGGAGTTCTTAGCACGTCATGACAACGGGTTTAATGCGTAATGACACCCCATTGGCCCACCGTCACCTCGCCTCGCCGCACATTCTGTTAAGCGCACTGTTTTTCGTGAGAAAATTGTGCTGATGAATGCTCTGACTTGATGATCTTCTTTCAAACTGATGAATGTTCCGTGTTCATACACAAATTCCGCTTTTCGCATTCATGGCATGAAGGAAATTCGGTAAGAGGTGATGCTATTGACGCTATCCTTTCCTGTCGCGTCAACAACAAATGCCCTTTTAGGCAGCTCAAGTGCCAACATGACCATTATAACTAGATACTAACCTGGGAGTACCCTTCCCCAGCTCTGCTGTGTTTTCAGGGGCTTGTGGTCACTTCTGCTTCAGCAGCAGTTGTGGACATATTGATAAGATCTGGAGTTGGATCCAGGCTCGCAAGGATTTTTGAGGCAATGGTGAAATATGTCCTACTGTACAGATCTGTGGGGTGAGCTCATCGATGCGTCAACAACAAATGCCCTTTTGGGCAGCTCAAGTGCCAACATGACCATTATAACTAGATACTAACCTGGGAGTACCCTTCCCCAGCTCTGCTGTGTTTTCAGGGGCTTGTGGTCACTTCTGCTTCAGCAGCAGTTGTGGACATATTGATAAGATCTGGAGTTGGATCTTGGCTCGCAAGGATTTTTGAGGCAATGGTGAAATATGTCCTACTGTACAGTTCTGTGGGGTGAGCTCATCGATGCGTCAACAACAAATGCCCTTTTGGGCAGCTCAAGTGCCAACGTGACCATTATAACTAGATACTAACCTGAGAGTACCCTTCCCCAGCTCTGCTGTGTTTTCAAGGGCTTGTGGTCACTTCTGCTTCAGCAGCAGTTGTGGACATATTGATAAGATCTGGAGTTGGATCTAGGCTCGCAAGGACAACCATTTTTGGGGCAATGGTGAAATATGTCCTACTGTACAGTGAGCTCTTCGATATGGCGACGCACTGGAGCGACTGCAGGTTGGCTTTTATGAGCGCATCTTTTTGCTCCCTCGATGTACCCCCAATGTGCTGCAATAGCCACCCTTGTGCTGAGGGATGGAACTCGTTGGTTGCTCCGACTCATAAATACGCCCCCAACCACCTACCAAGAATATGCATGGAGCGCCTTTTCTCCCTATCAAAATAGCCAAGAAGTGGCTCAAAATCCAACTGTTTTGGGGAACGCCCTGCATGCCTTCGATATGGAGTTGCCATAAGCTACAGGGCTAATGGAGATTGACCGCTCTGTGTTGTACAGTATCTTGGATGCCCTACCTTTCGTCTGTTTTGTCTGATTTGCAACTAGCAAAATCATTTCGGGCTTGCCCAGAATATGGACCAACTGCACTTCAGGAACCTTCCCTTCGGCCATAGGGTTATCTGCTCCAGGGCTGGCCAGCATCCATCACACGTCCCTTGGTCCAGCTGCAGGTGCTGAGTAAGCATGCTCCCCGGACACTGGTGGCGGGTGTCAAAGAGAGCCTTGTGCCAGCAGTGTATCCCTTCTGTGATTGAGGCACATCGTTTTATCCTTTGTCTTTCATCCTTCATGCTATGACCCCTGACCCGAATTTCAGATTTTTAGAAATTTTTCTACTACCCATGTAGTAGTTAAGTTAGTCAAGGAATAACCAACCAAAATCAACAATTAGTGAGTTCCTCATGTAGTACGAGGCAAGCCTGGGCCTACTGACACGAATAGTTGATTCTGGGCTGTGGGCCTTTGTAGGGGTGGCTAATCACGTCCTAATCATAACCCTGAGTGTTGTAGGTGCGAGGACAGGCACACTGTCACCCCCACCCCACCCCTTACCTGCAATCTCGCCAATACGCGCGACATTGAAAACCTTCCACCCCAACTCCCATCGGAAGCCTTTTAACCTGCCAATCAAACAATATCCCACCACCGTCGTCCCACGCGGTTTCCATACAACTTGTTCATTTTGCTCAACAGTCGCGATTTCACCGGCTAAAATCGGCCCGAATTCGAGTCAATCCCTCAACACTTTCTGACAGCGCAGAATTCTCACGATATTTAACCGCACAATGGATCGTCCGCTCAATTCCCAGTCTTTGGTCGCTGGGGACGCTGAGTTGGTGGGGGTGATAATGCATCCTCCCTTCGCACATTGATCACTGTCATGACCTCAACTACAAGCCGCGTTCGACTGAAGGCAATTTCAATATTCAATAATTCCTTGCACAAGCTAGAACAAATCGTTTAAATTGTTTGTACTCCCGAAAGACACATGTTTCTTTTATCCTGGAATTGAAACATCTAGATTTTCACTCAAACTGGAAAGGCTTGGGCTGGACAGCATGGTTCTCCTCATACCTCTCAAATAAGCAGAAAAATCTGTCCTTCCAGGATGCAATATTGCTTCAAGTAAGCTAGACCAATTAACTGTGTAGAATATCGAACTGCTTGTTTTTGTATTTGAATAACATATAAAAAGGCAACTCCTGCGTCAGGGAAAATAAGAACTGAGAATTCTGCAAGGGTTGGTAATTCTTTGGACCAAGAACATGGTCTCATCTAGCGCCCAAAATTTAGTGGAAAATTGTTCCCAACACGCATATGTACCAGAAATTTCAAAAACCTACTTTCGAAATGAGTAGATAGGTACCCATTTTGATCCATGGCCTCATCCAGAGAGCGCCTATCGTTTCCGGACCCATTTTATGGAATTCAGCGTCCAAAATTTAGGGAAAAGTGATATCCCACACGCCTAGCTACCAGAAATCTCGAAAACACATATTCAAAATGGGTAGATAGATACCCATTTTGACCCATAACTTCATCCGGTGGGTGCCAATCGTTTTGGGACCCATTTCATTGGGTTCGGCGTCCAAAATTTAGTAAAAAATGATACCCCACACGCCTTGATCGCCAAAAATCTCGAAAATCCATGTTTTGGAATACACATTTTGAGCCCTGCAACGCCCAAATTTTGTCCGATCGGGCTGAAAAGTTCCGAGGACCAACTAGAGCTAAAAACGGGTCCCTGACCCAAATTTCAGATTTTTAAAAAATTTACTACGGCCAAAATCGGCATGGACGGCGGACGGACATTTGCAAATTCAGATCTAAACACCTTGAAACGCCCTTGGAAATATATATATATATTTTTTTTTTGCATGAAAATGCATTGATTATTCAATCATGATTTTTGTTTGATTTTCATTGATTATTCAAGGAATAACCAACCAAAGTGGAGATACTACTCAATTTTGCCGAAAAATTGACCAAATAAATGGTTTCAAAACCTCGTCTGATCCATTTTTTGGGGATTTTCCGTCGTGATGAGATAAATTTGATGTCTTGAAGTTTGATATCTTCAAAAGTTTTCCCCTCGACGGCCTCTTGGTTTCCGTGCAGTAGTTACTACGCCAGAAAAAAAAAGAAATACAAAACCCTCGGTTGATCTCAAGATGATTGCTCAAGATGCCCTCGACAAATCAGAACTTTGGAACTTTTAATGAAGAGTTTTCGTATAAAGGGCAGGTCGATGGCGGAGGGTTTCTCATAGAAACGAACCTGTTATAACTTTGTGTCACTGACTACATCTAATTAACTTCCATCCTAGGGGAAGGGCCATCTGACTCAGAATGGAGACGCAGAAAAGTGAGTTGGAATATTACTTTTCGAGGATTATTGACAAAGTCGTTCCAGCAGAGCAAAAGAAAACCTGTCAAGCGTGAGATTAAATTATAACTCCAGTTCTTGGGGGATTCGGTGGACTGTGGTGCTTCTTCGCTTCTTCCAACACCCTCCATCGTCTTCATAGGACGAGGGAAAAACACCTTGGACTGGAACCCTCCGGAAAAGAAGTTCAGCTTCGACGATGACGCTAAATATATTGTCACTTAACAACGACAACAGACTGGAACCGTAAGGGCTGTTCTCTTCAACATCCTTCACCTACTTCAAATCGTCTATTCTGTCGCGTGACAGAATTTATTTATTTATTTATTTCACATCTACGGGCGAACCCAATTAACAAAGAAATAGATTAGGCAGACAGAACAGAAAGCAGATAGCAGTACAAACGACAGGGCTCCGAAACAAGTCAGTGACGAGGGTACAGGAGACGATGGAGCTGGGGTCTGGAGACGGCGAGGAAGTCAACATCCTGTGATGAGATGAGGAGGTTACCAAGGCGGGGGAGGCGGCATAGGGGGCGGTGGAGCAGGTAATTCGTCGAGCTGAAGGGCACAGCAAACAATTCACTGGCACGTGCACCAATGCGGGGGGCTCGCAGACCAATGAGGGATAACAGAGAGGGGCAATCGACTCGGCCAGAAAAGAGAGCATGGAGAAAAATGACATCAGCGCCACGGCGACGGTCCACTGGTCGAGAGAGATGATAATGAGCTCCAATATTATCGACGTCGTCACGGGCAAATCCAGTACGGAACGCCAAATAGCGCGCGAAGGAGCGATAGACTCGGTCGAGTTGGTCGATGTGGCTAGAGTAGAAGGGAGACCAGACCACAGAAGCATACTCGATATGCGGCTGGACAAGGGTCTGATAAAGGGTGATTAGGGCAGAAGCTGAAGTGAACTCCCGAGTTGTCCGCTTCAAAAACCCAAGGGCACGCATTGTTCGACTAGAAGCCTGGGCGATATGGCTAGAAAAGGTCAGCTGATGATCTAGGAGGACACTGAGGTCCTTGACAAAGGGCGGGCGGCGAAGGACAACAGCTCCAATGGTGTAAGTGTGCAGTCTGGGTGCAGATGACCGATGGAACGTAGAGATTGAGCACTTCTCTGGATTGAGAAGAAGTCCAACCGAAGAGCACCAAGCGTAGAAGGCGTTGACAGAGGACTGCAAAGTATAACAATCAGGAAGCTCACGAATCCTGCAGAAGATCTTGACGTCATCAGCAAAAATCAGGAACTGAACCCCAACAAGGACAGAACTGAGCTCACCGAACACAAGGATAAAGAGAAGAGGGCCAAGATGCGAGTCCTGGGGGACCCCAGAAGAAGCAGCAAATGGAGCTGAGACAGCTCCCCGGATTCTGACTGAAGAAAAGCGGTCAGAAAGGTAGCCACGGATCCAGGAGAGAAGTGGGCCATAAAGACCAAGGGATCCAAGGACTTCAGAAATAACAGAGTGGGGCAGCTTGTCAAAGGCCTTGGAAAAGTCCGTTGAAATGAGGTCTACTTGATCACCATCATCAAAGGCGCGGAGGACATAGTCTTGAAATAGAAGAATGACATCATTCTCAACATTGTGAAGATGTGGAGGCACCAGAACACATGCAACGCAAAAATGTGCAACTGATTTCGATGTAGACCCCATTTTCGGCTTATTTACCATGTTAATATGATCCAGCGTTTGTACCTATCACAAGAAGAATAAAATTGATCTGTTAGACTTAAAAAGCTGGGTTGGTTATTCCTCGGACCAGGCGCATTGAGACTCATTTCTTCAACATGGGGAAAATGGGGGAAACAGTGGGTGTGACGGGTCCCGGACTTATTCCAATCGATTCAGGGTCCAACATTTAGTGGAAAATGATACCCCACACGCCTAGGCACCAAAAATTTCAAAAACGCATATTCAAAATTGGTAGTTAGATACCCTATTTGACCCATGACTTCATCCGGTGGGTGCCAATCGTCCTGGGACCCTTTTCATTGGATTCGGCGTCCAAAGTTTAGTGGAAGATGATCACACGCCTAAATCGCCAAAAAATCTCGAATATCCATTTTCTGAAATACACATTTTGACCCCTACCCCGCCCAAATTTGGTCCGATCGGGCAGAAAAGTTTCGAAAACCAACTAGAGCTGAAAACAGACCCCTGATCGATTCAGATTTTTAGAAAATTGTTTACTACCAAAGTTGGCGTGGACGGTGGACTAACCAACCAAAAGTAACCTCCCCACCATTTTACGGAGAAAGGGCAACTGTACACACATACCTAAATACACATAGGAGACAATGATAAAGGTGAACCGAGAAGAAGCACAGTGAAAAAGGGAAATCAAAAATTAACACTGTTGGAAACGGAATAAATTTTAGATGAACACAAGTTGAGGAGAAAGTGGGAGAACTTGGCGTAGAAGGGATTTTAGAGTGGGCAGTGAGCAGAGCAAAGGATCAATGTTGTAGGCTGATTTTAGCTGGTTGAAGGCGTGAGGAGGATGGCAGAGGGAACTAGTTGAGCAGGAGGGATCTGAGAAGAATTCGTGTGTCCGTGAACTCATGCAGGGCATGCGGGTGCCCTGAGCAAGGTGTGGAGGGACGTCAACCCTTCCAAAGGGGATTCTGCGGTCAGCAGGGTGAAGGAGTTGAAAGCGGCCACTGAGGGCATTATTATAGACGTTTTCGCGCAGGAGGCCAATTTAAACACCAAAGAACGCACGTTGTACACAATCGAGCTGGTGAATATGGCCAGCAAAGGAGGGAGACCTGACAGTGGACGCGTACTCCAAGTGGAACTGGAGTTGAGGGCAATTCAGGAAATGTGTGAATTTGCGAATGTTGCCGTATTGAAACCGCATAGATCTCATATCACGGCAAGATGCCTGTTTGATGTGGCCTTGAAACAGCAGCTGGAAATACAGGACGACACCATAGTAGATGGCTTTTAGATAACTGAGGAAAACGTCACCAATGGAGTACGCATGGAGGAAGAGTGTGGCAGAGAGGTGATAAAGAAGAAGACGAGCACACTCAGGATTAAGACTGTAGCCATTGGGAAAACATCAGTCAATGACTTCGTCTAATTACGACTGGAGGCAATCCTGGACATGGTGGCTGGCATGACATCATTGGCAGAGATGAAAAACTGCCCCACACCAAGTGCCTGGCGAACCTAATTATTGAGGCAAACCTGATCGTGATTGTTGAGTGTAATTCTCCACACCATCGATGCGCCTCTTTATACTATGGTATATTAATGCCACACTGACCAACTGAATCGTGTTTACCGCTATTTGGCGTTCCGTACGGGATTTTACGTGAGGATGTTGGTGGCATTGGAGCACATTTTCATCTCTCTCGCCCTGCTGATCGCCGTCATGGCGCTGACGTCATTTTTCTACACGTTCTCTTTTCTGGCCTTGTTGACTGCCCTCCTCTGCTGTCTCTCATTCATCTGCGGGTTCCCTGGATTGGTGCACGTACAAGTGAACTGTTTTCAGTACGTTTAATTTCGACAAATTATCTTCTCCATTGCCCTCTATGCCGCCTTGGCAACATCGGTAACCCTCTCATCTCGTCGCACAATATTCATTTCTTCAATGTCTCCAAATCCCACCGTGTCCAATCTCGTGTCCTATACTCCAGGTGATGAGTTCCCGCAGTGTAATGCTGTATGGAAGCGAGATTTGGGCCCTCCGCTACATCGAACAGTTGGATGCCATTCAAACAAGAATTTTTAAGAGTCTTCTGACTCTACCCAGCAACACGCCCCACTACATGATACGAACCGAAACAGGCCGCATGGCAGCGTGGGCGCCTTTGTATAAACTGGTGGGAAACGGTACTGAGAATGAATTCAGAAACGTACCTATGGTTAAGCTACCAGTCATTGATCACCACCACCCAAGAGCGAGGATCTAGTGGCGAAAACTTGAACTGGGCGTTACAGCTGCGTGGACTTCTTTTGAGGATGGGCTACAATGACTTGTGGGAAGCCCAGGATCCTGACGAAGTTAAACGGCTTTGTAGTGCAATCCTAAACAGCTACAGCACGATGGTGGTCTACAGGGATATCGAATGAATGTTGTATTCGAGTTACAATCCAAACTACATTACCCTGGTGGAGAACTATTTATGTTAAAATGATTACCTCAACTGGGATGTCCCAATGGACGTAAAAGGGATGGTGTGCCAACTCAGGCATGGAGAATGCGGGAAGCTTCGAATTTTCTACCAAGAGGAGGCCTGGGTTGTCGATCACAGTGCTTTCTATGTGACAAGGGAGAGAGAGAAAATTCATACTCCACATTTTCTCTAGCTGTCCACAGATAAAGAATGATAGGGTTCGGTATTTTGGCTCAGCTAAGTTAAGCCCTGAGTATGTACAACATTGTCTTTTCACTGTACCGAACAAGCACTTACTGTATCGGCTCTTCAATTCTACGTTGGCGTACCAAGGAGCGTTGAAAAGGAGGAAGTTTTTGGAAACCATGTTAACTGATGAGGCTGCCTTCATCACAAAATTTGTTCCAATTGATTGACCAAAAAGGAGGATATCATCAATGTCCCAATGACAATATGGAAAGCTTGGTTGGAGGTCTGCATAGGACGTGCTACGCCCATTTTGAAAACACCTAACCACGTAGATGTTGTTAAACCATTCACCAAAATCCAGCTAGAGAAAAACTTGACGGCTCTGAAAGTTCGTGTGTTAACGGGTTGCAGCATGCTGGCCACATTCATATCCACAAAGAGGGAAACAGTGGGTTCATATATAATAGTAAATTCACTGCTCTCAACAAATTGTACATGGACGAAGTTATCCTCTATACTTGAATTTGCCATCTTCCAGTGAGTTAGGCGCTGTTTCTGGGCTGCAGGAACAACCCGTAAGGGGCATAAAGGAACTGCTAATCCCTTCATCGGGAGTTTTGGAAGAAATCAGATTGTTTACCGGAAAAAGTACTGGAGTGTTTCCCTCAAGATGGCGCACCATGTTGAGGACCCCATTTGATGGACGCCCACTGGGAGAGGTTATGGGTCAAAATGGGTAATCTATATACCCATTTCGAATGTGTGTTTTTGACATTTCTGGTACCTAGGCGTGTGGGGTATCATTTTCCACTAAATTTTGGGCACTGATTCTAACAAGACAGGTCCAGGAACAAATTGCACTCTCCGGTAGATGTTATGGGCGCTGAATCGATTGAAATGAGTCTCCATGCGCCTGGTCCGAGGAATAACCAACCCCTGTGAATGAATTTGCTGCGTTTTATCAAAGTTTCGGTTGGTTATTAGATGAATGACCAATCTATGTTTTCATTCAGATAGTCAATCTCTCCGATTCGGCCCAAAATATTGTTCTCTGGGCGTTTCGAGGTGTCTAGACCAAAATAAGCAAATATCCGTCCGCCGCCTGCCTTCCACGCCGACTTTGGTTGTTGAACATTTTCTAAAATTCTGAAATTTTGGTCAGGGACCCGTTCTTGGCTCTAGTTGGTCCTCGAAATTTTTCAGCCCGATCGGACTAAATTTGGGTAGAATAGGGGTCATAAAATGTGTATTTCGAAAAATGGATTTTCGAGATTTTTGGCGATCTAGGCGTGTGGGGTATCATTTTCGACTAAATTTTGGACGCTGAATCCAATGAAATGAGTCTGGACACAGTTGACACCCTCTGGATGAGGTTATGGGTCAAAATGGGTACCTATCCACCCATTTCGAATGTGTGTTTTTGAGATTTCTGTTACTTAGGCGCGTGGGGTATCATTTTGTAGTAAATTTTGGACGCTAAATCGATTGGTACTAGTCTCCATGCGCCTGGCCCGAGGAATGACTAACCCTTGTGAATGAATTTGTAGCGTTTTTATATTTATGTTTTTCATTCAAACGATGTTCCATCTTGGAGTAGATGGATTGATCTAATACGGTTTCGGTATGTTCATAAGAGTGGGCTGCAATGGGTAAATGAAATCGAAAATGTACAGTTCATTGCAATTATTAAGTTAGTCTCTCATTCGTTCAGAGCTCTTCTAAATGTTTTTGTGTTTCATTCTTGGTGGTTTACGTAATGAAACAAACGAAGTGAAGTCACGCGAGAGGAAAAACTCATTTTTGTGTCGTATCTCCCTCTCCCTTTTCTTCCCACCAATCTGACATCTCGTAAGAAACATTTCCAAGCAACCGAAAAAAATTGTCTCGCAGTGCATCGCAACCCTCTCGAATTCTTCTCTCTGACTCGGCTACGAACGGAATCGAGACAATTTCACACTGGTCCGAACTCGCTGGCTCAGGAGCGTCGTTTTTCCTTTTCCACAAAATAAAGATGGATAGCTCCTCGAGGGAAACACTGAGAGTTCCCGCGGGGCTGTTCGGGGGCGGGTGGGGGTGGCTCGAGAAGAAAAAGCAATTCCTACAGTATTTCCTCAATTGCACTTTCGAGATGATATAAGGTAGCAGACATTCCTAGAATGTTTTAATAAAAGAGTCAGTCGCCGACAGGTATTGGCCGTCCCACCGACGAACCCCTTGAATGTAGTTCGCGGGGAAGGAGACGGCCTCGGTGTGCCATTAAGCGGCTGCGTATATATACCAGGTATACCTATGTACGTCTACACACCCGCACGACTTCTCGGGAATGTAATAAAGTACACTTGTGTAATTTTCTTCCCTTTCCTGGGGAAAACGATTGCTTCACCGGTTAGAGAAACTTTTATGACTTTCCCCTCGTCCTACCCTCGCGGTGACTCAACTGAGATAAATTACTCAGCCGCCGCACCCCTTGATAATGCGATTTTCGTTGCCCTTGGCCTCTCTAGCGCCATCTCTACTAGGTTAATTCCGAATAGAGAAATTTAGAAGAGAACAACAACAGAAAAAAACGATGTACTGGGTGATACATCAAAGTGATGATACGCGGCAATGGAAGCCTAGACGTCAGTAATGTATTTATATTTAAACTAAACTAGACAGTTAAACGCTGCAAATTCATTCACACGGGTTAGATATTTCTCGGACTCATTTCTTCAACATGGGGAAAATGGGGGGATCAGTGGGTGTCACAGGTCCCAAACCCATTCCAATCGATTCATGGTCCAAAACTTAGTGGAAAATGATACCCCACACTCCTAGGTACCAGAAATATCGAAAACACACATTCGAAATGGGTAGATAGGTACCAATTTTGACTCATAACCTCATCCAGAGGGCGCCAATCGTTGTGGGACCCATTAAATTGGATTCGTTGCCCTTGGCTTCTCTAGCGCCATCTTTATTACTACGTTAATTCTGAATAAAGAAATTCGAAAGAGAACAACAACAGAAAAAAGATAGATAGTAGGGTGATAGATCAAAGTGATGATAGCGCGGCAATGCACGCCTAGACGTTAGTAATTTATTTATATTTCAACTAAACTAGGCAGTAAAATCCTCGGAACAGGAGCATGGAGACTCGTTTCAGCCGATTCAGCGTCCAAAAATGAGTGGAAAACAATATTCCACACGTCTAAGTCGTCGAAAATGGGGAAAACAGCGGGTATGACGGGTCTCGGACCCATTCTAATCGATCCAGGGTCCAAAATTTAGTGGAAAATGATTCCCCACACGGCTAGGTACATGAAATCGCGAAAACACACATTGGAAATGGTTAGATAAGTACCCATTTTGACCCATTTCTCATCCAGAGGATGCCCATCGTACTGAGACTCGTTTCATTGGATTCAGCGCCAAAAATCTCAAAAATCCATTTTTCGAAGTACCCATTTGGACCCCTACTCCGCCCAAATTTGGTCAGAGCGGGCTGAATAGTTTGAGGACCAGCTAGAGCCAGAAACGAACCTCGACCAAAATTTCAGAATTTTAGAAATTTTTCTACTACCAAAATCTGCGTGGACAGCAGATGGACATTTGCGAACTTTGATCTGGACACCTTGAAACGCTCGGAAAAAATGTTGGATCAAATCAATTCAAGGAATAACCAACCAAAATCGGTGTAGACACAGTCTACCTGATCGGCGGACTCAAACGCCCTGGGTATGTATTCCTGGAACATCAGGAGATTCGTCTATGTCGATGAATTCATGCTGGCATGGAGACGGATGTTCCACAACCGGAGGCATACTCTCGGCACGAGAAGCTTCTCCCAAACTTTAAGGGTAGTGGTCAACGAGCAGACGAACGAGCAGAAGGTCCTTGATAAGTGATGAGTGGAGTTTTGCCACATCCCGCTTACTCCTTGATGTACTCCTTGATGGCAGCTTCGAAGGAGATTTTGGGCAAGCCTGCAGCTTGCTCAGGGATCACGAAGGGTTTTTTGGAGCCCCTCCTGGCAAGCTGATCAGCGTTTGAGTAGCCCTCAATACACCAACTCGAGGGACACTGTATTGCGAGCTGCCAGTACACAGCAAGGCAGTTCACTGTCCTTCATCACCTTAGATCTCATCCTTAGATGAGATGTTGGGTGCTGATTGTTCTTTTATCGACGCCTGACTGTCAGAGAGTATGAGGAAATGCGCATAGGTATGCCCTCTCCTCAAACTCTCCAGGGCGCATGCGTCGATTGCCAGAATTTCGGTCCTGGAAAACGGTGGTGTATATCCCTAGGGGTATGGACTATTGCCACCTAGGTTTGATCCCATTCACCACAGCGCCTGTCCCTGTTTCCATTCCAGATCCATCAATGTACCTGATCAGGTCAAAGGGACAGCATTGTGTGATCCTTTGCCCCACCGAGGTCATTGATGACTAGGGGTAGTGGACAACGAGCAGACCTGCCGATACTTATCGATCCTCGATTCATTCCCCTTGTTAGGTATAGATCTTCAGGCTCAAGACTCGTCATTGCTAATTCACACAGCCCGTAACGGAATGTGCCGATCTGACGAAACATAAATTGATAAGTAAGGATACCTTTCCAAAGGAAACTGTCACGAGCACCTATTGCCAACGCTCCAATCTAAACTGACCACCAGGCAGGAAAGAAAACTAGCGCTCGTGGCTTCTGTGGAGTTGAATTGGTGACAGTGAGATGTGGGATCACTAAGGGGAAAATCTCTTTTATATTGTACCTTCCAAGAGAAAAGCTGACCACATATTAGTTGTCGATATCTTTAACTCAGTTTAGTGGGCGAGCGTTCCGTGGGTCGCCCAACTTTTTCCTCTTTCGTACGTACGATTCGATGTAGTAAATTCGAGAACATTTAGAGAAGAGATTTGGCGATGGGAGCAGTGGAGGGGGTAGTCACAAGCTCGGGCTCTCCTCTTAACCACTAGAACTTTCCTCCATCTCCGTATAACATATTGCCGATCCCGTTTATCAAGGATATCGTCCTTCCTTTTCCTCGCGCTCTACGAAGGAGGAAGACAAAAAACTCCCTTCAAGAGCGAACTTCACGAGATTTGGGTCACTCCTTCGTTTTGCCTTAGATTTTCCGACCGAACAAACAAACATATCACGGTATCGCATGGATGTGGGGAGTTCGGTTGAGACAGAAGTCAGCAGACCCTGATATGAGAAATGGAGTCACAAAGAAAACCCGCAATCTCCATATTTATATAAAGTAAATCATAACTCGCCATCACGACCGGTGCTCGTGTTCTGTTGGAGCAATCAGTTGTTTTGGTTGTCAAAGTATCTCTGAAGCTCATTTTTGGAGTAGAGAAGGTGCAGTGTCCAATGTGTTTCTCACCCCTTCATTCAGGAAGTGAGTGAGGTACCTTGTCGGAACATTTCGAAATATCGGTGTAGACACAATCTACCTGATCGCCGGACTCAAACACCCTGAGTATGTAGTATGTATTACTGGGGAGTCAGGAGATTCGTCTCTGTCAAACTTCCCCATATGAATCCATGCTGGCATGGAGACAGATGTTCCACAACCGGAGGCATACTTTCGGCACGAGAAGCTTCTCCCAAACTTTAAGGGTAGTGGTCAACGAGCAGAAGGTCCTTGATAAGTGATGACTGGAGTTTTGCCACATCCCGCTTACTATAAATATATATCCTTCAACATTCTGCCTTCTGTCGGCGTGTTTGTAGTGAATCCACTCCTTGATGGCAGCTTCGAAGGAGCTTTTGGGCAAGCCTACAGCTTGCTCAGGGCCCACGAAGGATGTTTTAGAGCCCCTCCTGCAAAGCTGATCAGCGTTTTAGTTTCCCTCAGTACACCCCCAAAAGGAATACTGTATTGCGGGCTGCTAGGGGACTGAAAGTCTATTCAAAGACCTTCACCACCATGGATGAGATGTTGGGTGCTGTGCGTTTACCGACGCCTGACTGTCAAACATATCGGTGTAGACACAATCCACCTGATCGCCGGACTCAAACGCCCTGAGTATGTATTGCTGGGGAGTCAGAAGATTTGTGTCTGTCAAACTTCCTCATATGAATCCATGCTGGCATGGAGACAGATGTTCCACAATCGGAGGCATGACTCTCGACATGACAAGCTTCTCCAAAACTTTCAGGGTAGTGGACAACGAGCAAAAGAACGAGCAGAAGGTCCTTGATAAGTAATTAGTAGAGTTTTGTGGGTTTGCCCCCCCCCCCCCCCCTCCTGCGAGCAGTGGGGACACAGCCCTTACAGGCTGGAATGAATGTCCCTTCGTTCAGGATGGCTGAGATTGGGAGAAGTAAACTGCATCTCAAATCCCAGAGCCGGTCTGTACTGCAGCATAGGCCTCCCCTTCATTTGCATCATCATAGGGTGAAGCCCTCTGGCTAGGGTATGCCTCAACCACGACCCCCGCGAACGGTCCATTATTTCGGACCGTACTTTCCTACCACAATTGGAGAGGCTGGCCTGTGAAGCTTTGCCGGAGCTATGCTTCTGTGACCAGGGGCTCCCCCACCCGCGGCATTAGTTTGGAAGGGTACAGCATTGTCAGCATACTGATTTCCATGACTTCCTATAAGGGCTAACTGGCCAATAGCCCTGTAGCAGAGGCTTTGTACCTGCCACTAACATTTTATAGAGTACCAGGGGTTTCCCCATTCCCCCACAATGGTCCAGTTTCCTGTCCCGCTCAGAGGGTAGTACTCCACAAGATGCGGTCTCCAAAGTTCTGAAGGTGCCAATGAATGAAGAATTAGAATGGGGCATGGCTCTTGCCAAGCTATGTGATCTGAAAAAGTTTCCCTACGAGATAAACTGAAACATAGTTAAAATGCAATTTAACTCGCCAGTTCTGAATGCACCCCGTAAGGCGTACTTCTTCAAGATACCTGGAAAATCACGTAGGCTCTATTAGTGACTTGGCGGTATTTATTGTGACGCTACCTGACCCGGCGAACTTCGTATCGCCAAATAGGTTATAAATGTAGTGACAGCTCGATTTGTCATCACCGATATTCAGCAATTGCTTGCAGAAATCCTCATCAGAGGGATTGATCAACAATGCAACTCTCATGTTTGCTACCAATTGAAGTTTTTACACTTTGTGCCATAAATTAGACCATTTGAGGCAAGCGTTTATTTCTTTGGCAGCTGTCGATCTTGGAATGACTGGCAGCAAATGGCGAAAATCACATCTTAGAGCCTTTGCGCAGATGTTAATGTCTTGTCTAATGTGCGCCAATGTGCATTCCTTCCAGATATATTTTTAGCTGCTATTAAAAGCTGCCATTGCAGCGTTTTTTGGAATGTTACATGTTGGTTTTCAATAGTTAGATGGTTTAAGGGTAATTTTAACGCTGAATAAGCCGTACAGCAATCTTCTAACAATGTGGCAGCTATGCCAGAAGAAGCAAGTGCTACCGCAATATCGAACCTTGCACGAATAGTGGCTACTATCAATGGCATGAGGAATGTCTTCCCTGTTCCATCAGCAGCATCAAGGAAGAATAAGCCATCATTTCCATCATCAACTGCCTTCATTAACGTTTCATAGACTTCCCTCTGTTGGGGATTCAACAGAGGTACATTTATTTGAACCGATTGACATAGTTCATATCGATCATATGTAAGCCTCTCTCGAATTAAAATGTGTTTGAATTTACTATAATTTAATTCGGGTTTCTTTGGAGAATTTGGACGGGACGTAGCGGGAGGATACGGGATGTAAGTCCAAGACAACTGAGCAACTAGGGATACCAGGGATGAGCATAAAATACATTGACAAGGACACGTTGCAAAGGAGAATATCCCTCAACCTGGGCTAGAATTGATACAAGACAAAGTAATTCGACAAAGTAAATTAGACAACATGTGGAACATAAAATACAATTAATACATGATACATGAAATACAATTTAATGAGCAAGCGCAACGATACCAGCTGACGAAAACGGCGTCGACGTCGAAGGAAAACAGGAGGGGGCACGCTGTCCCGAAGGTACACAGGCTTAATTAGCTTGAGTCCTTTATCCCATGGGGAACACAATATTACAGCTTCGGTCGACTTCAGCACAGCAGAGTTCACTTCAGAGCGAGCACAGGACAAAGCCAGGATGGACTGAGTGAGATGCACTTGCACGACAGGGTTACAAAAATATATGACTCCAACATGTCGGGCGCCTTGACAACAACCGCCTGGTTGGACGCCTTGGCAACGAGTGAGTGCTGGAGCTCTCTCCAAATGCGACGTCTGGGCAGGAGCTGCGCGCGCATCCTGGCGCATGCTCCCTCCCTTCTGGTTTTCTGGAGGCAGTAAGCCTGGGGGCTTACACATAGTCACGCTCACTCTTCATCTCTCGATTAAATGCGTCATTCATTCTACGACCTGGCGCTGGCGTTCCCAATCTGACTATGCTGCCGCACATGGCATAACGTATGTCTTCTATCATAAGCAAAGCCTGCAATCAAATGGCACATTCAAGGGTTATTCCTTGCATAATCAACCTATGTTTTTATGCAAGAAGTCAATCTCTCCGATTCGGCCCTGACGGATCCTGAAACAATAGACGCCCACTGGAAGAGGTTATGAGTCAAAATGGTATCTATCTACCCCTTTCGAATGTGGGTTTTACATTTTTGGTACCTAGGCGTGTGGGGTATAATTTTTGACTAATTTTGGACGCTGAATCCAATGAGATGGGTCCCGGGACGATTGGTGTCCACCCAAAGAGGTTATGGGTCAAAATGGGTATATATCTACCCATTTTCAATACGTATTTCCGAGGTTTCTGGTACCTAGGCGTGAATTCTGGACGCTAAATCGATTCAAATGAGTCTCTATGCTCCTGGTCCGAGGAATAACCAACCCCTCTGAATGAATTCGCAGCGTTTTCCATCGATTTTTTGCAAACATCGATCATCAATGCTCATCCCTACCATCGGCACTAAGCGATGCAGTAATGTTTGACGGATAATATTTCATTTCAGTGACTCCAGATCGTCTCAGTCTCAGTCACTGAAAAGTGTTGAAACCTCGTGCGATAAAAAGCTGCTTCACTATTCAATTTTGAGCGCATTTTACGGACGAGTTCATGTGCGTCGTTGCCTTTCAACGCGGAAAGGTTTTCCCGGCACTGGATACCGCCTCAACTTCAACGGACTGCACACGCACAATAGATTCTTAGGTCTCGACACGTTATGGGCGGAACGGTCACGGGACGTGATATTCGGTTTTCGGCTTCAACCGAGTGGAAATACACAACCTCACGACATAAGCTCCCTGTTCGGACAACTGAACCCAAAAGGAACCTCAACCTGCAGTTCGTATGGCCGTTGACGCCAATGTTTCCCCGGGATACACGATCAGGAAATCCGAAACGTCAATCAATCAAATCAAATCAAAAATATTTTATTGTATTAACCGTCAGGTATTACAATGTTTGTGGAGTTGGCATAAGAATAAGAAACAAACATAGTTGACACGGATAATCAATAAAGAAAAAACTCATTCAGGAACAGCACCCTTAGCTTAATGCACCGAAATGCGTAATAAAAAAACTTCTTTACTTCAGTTAGGGTTGATAGATCACCAATAATGCCGTAAAAACGGCCCAAAGACAATTCATCCACCTCGTAAAAACTAATTCTTTCTCCCCGCATGATTGGACATTCACAGAAGAAGTGCTTTATTGTGTCTGGGTGGTGCAAGTTGCATAAGGGGCAGTCATTTTCCTTACAAAAACGAACGGACAGTCCTGGGACACTTAGGCGACAGAATTTCTCTCCACCCAACCTCACCTGTGCCATAAGACGTTTGACCTGCAGCCCCACGTCCATCTGCAAGTAGGGTGCACTCCGGTCACCAGTAGGCTGGCCGAATCTGATGTGTCGGTTGAAGCAGGATGTCCGCACTCTCTCCTCGTCCGACATTTTCACGGAGCATTTCATCGCTTTGAGTATCGCTGGCCTCTGATTTCTGAAGTTCACGACGTCCTGATTTTCCCATATGTCCGAGAGCCCATTGTCATTGAACAACTTGGACAATTGAGAAGCCCAGTTATATCTTATGTCAGGCTTATCTGAGTGGAGCGAAAGTAAGCGCCGAAAGCAAATCTTGGGTAGCCTGTCAGGGTTCATTTCAACCATTTTCAACCACCAACCGGTTGCTGCCTTGAAAATTTGACTCTTAGAGTGGCTCAGGTTACATTCCGATCTGATGGCGTAATCTGGAGTGTTCTTAGAGAGGAACAAAAAACTCTTGAACGTTCTTACTTGAACTCGTTCCAGCTCCTCGCAATGATTGAGCCCCCACGCCTCAACTGCATAGAGTACCGTGGACAAAATCAGGGCTTGAGCAATTCAATCAATATCCGAAACGTCAATCCGAAACGCTTTCATAATATCATGTCCTGGGACTGGAGGGGTTGTTCAAATTCATGCTGAAGTTGGTTGGAAGGAATTTAACTTTTCACTCATTTCCTGTGGTTTATATAAATTTTGCAGCTATTCTGTTCATTATTCTTTTCTCTTGTTATGTTTGTCATATATATGTAGGCGCCTGGCTACTCATACAATATCACAGGGCTATCAGTGAGATCGTCAGCGATGCGCCCTGGGTGGACGAGGGGGAGAAAAAGGAGTTGCGAGGGGGTACGATCATCCCCTTGGCGTGTACCCTTTTCTTCGTGAATCCGCATCCAGTCACCGACCAGGGAACTTTGCAGTCTTGTGCCTTTCGTTTTGCTTTCTATTCCTGACATTCTTTATTTAGTTACTTCAACACTGTTTCCAATATAATTAGTTCAGTCAAGTCTTCGTGTTTATTAATCGCCATGGACGCTTATCGGGAAGAAGGTGGATTAATTGATGAAGAGGAAGAGTACCGGGAAAGGGCAGTTCCTGCTACAACACCAGAAGTGGGATTCATCCCCCACCTCCCATACCCGCTACAACATATATTATACGTATTATACTCGTATTACTTTGAAATTGGGCTTCAACCGTGAATCTCTAAGTAAATGAATAAATACGGTTTATGAATTCTCGAATGATAACCATTGTAAAAGTGTTTGCAATATATCACCACTGTGAGCTTCGGTTTCGACGAGACATCTAATCCCAAAGCTCACTGTTATTTTTCCCTAGGACTGGCCAAGCTATCATAGGCCAGTCAGGACGGGACTTATCCAGAATCCCCGAAATTCTTAAGCCCCGATAATGTTTTTAAAACCCTGCGACACCAAAAGGACTCCAGGTTCGCTCAAATAAAAACCAAACCAAGAATAAAACAGGTTTATTAACTTGTCGGGAGTTTGCTTTGGCTGCGTTGAGGTGGCTGGGTCTCAGCGCAGGGTAGTGCTCAGGCCAGGAGCTCTGCTGATTCCGGGACGATGTCGACGAGAATGATCAAAAATCCGCCGGAGGTTTTTCAGGAACTTTTGATTTTCCGGCGCGATGGTGGGGATCGGATTCTTCACCGGAGGTGGGAGACGGTGGCACTTCCCGCGGTTCGGATCTGCTGAAGTCAGCGCTCCCGTTGTTCTCCTTTTTTTCCCGGACGGCCAGAATTCGGTCTCACAATCCACCCTGGTTGAAGCAGTTGGTCCCACAGCTGGTCTTGAGGTTGCCTGTGAACTTGTACGCATGGTTTTAGTGCAACCAGCCAAGAATTCCGATAGCGTGGAACGAATATACGATATATAACTTTCTCATAGACTCAGGAGCCAGCGTGTCCCTGATACCGAAGACAGTAGTAACCAACACTGAAATAACAGAACAAGCCGGCGATAACACACTACAAGGAATCCAAAAGGACCCAATTCCAGTCAAAGGACGCATTAAAAAGACATCTACGATAGTGGGTTACCCTGAATTAAGTATAACACACATCTTTTTCGTATATGAACCAAAAGAAGGCACAAGAGGTGAAATGATAATTGGTTCCGACTTTTTACTATCAACTGGAGCTCATATGGACTATGAAAATAAAACCATTAAATTCACGAAGCCAAGATTTGACATCATCATTCCTGTACTATTTTGTGGCTGGGCAATCTGACACAGGAAAAAATTGAGATTTATGGATGGAAAATTTAAATCACGATTGTAATCAGTAGTCAGCGGGAAGAGATTGCAAGGGTAAGTTGAGATAAATTTTGAGGGGAAAAGGGAAGGAAGAGAAAATTACGTAGGATGGAGATTATTGGCTCTTACGCTTTCCGCTGGCGGTTAGATATTCAAATATTAGGCAGGGTAGGAGGACGTGAGGTATTGTCGAGAGTAGGGATATTAGCATAGCCCATAGCGATAGTCACACGTGTTGTCAATGGCAGTGTACTTAGTATGACAAACAGCTTCCCTTCATGTTCTCCTGCTCGCGTCCTTCCAATGAAACATTTGAGAGTTGTGAGGGTGGAGGGGTTGGGGGGTGGAACAAGGGGGTGTATAGGGAAAAGGGACGCACCTTCATGAGACACCCCCCTCTCGCGACACGCGACTTGTATTATTCGGGGGGGATGAAGGGGGCGCATCAGCTACAGCTCCAACACGCTGAGAAAAGGAAGGGGCTTCTCCCCTTCGACCCCACCGCCCACACACCTCCACCGCCCCCACACCTCCACCGCCAGGGCGATCCCATCGGATGATGAAGAGCCTCTTAAAACGAACCTCCCCTTCCCCTTCGGCCCCACCGCGCGTTTAATCTCAAACCCCCTCCCCCTCCACATTCCGTCTTTTCATTCTCATCTAATCAGAGGGGGAGAGAAGATGGCGCTAATTGAGATGCGGAACGTTTTCCACCCCCTCACCTCGCCGCTACGAGCACCCCGTAGAACGGAGCGGAACGTAAAACGCAAACTATTAGCCGCAATCGACCGGAATCCTTCGACGCTTCAGTGCTCGCGAACCTCTTCAACTAAACTCCGCTGAGTATAACAATGTTGGGTCCTCCCCTCAAGAGCACATTGGAGCGCTCAAGAGCACATTGGGGCCGTTCTAGCTCTCTCATGGCGATGTAAGTGGATGCGACTTGGATGGCTCCTATCGAATTATAAAATACCCGCAATGTCTTGTCTCCCAAGTGTTAATCCTCAAACAAAATAATTCATCCACACAACGCTTCTTTCTAAACATTCTTTCACGCGGATTGGTTATTCCTTAGACCAGGCGCATGCAGACTCATTTCTTCAACATGGGGAAAATGGAGGAAACAGTGGGCGTGGTGGGTCCCGGACCTATTCCAATCGATTCAGCGTCCAAAATTTAGTGGAAAATGGTACCCCACACGCCTAAGTACCAGAAATCTCGAAAACACACATTCGAAATGGGTAAATAAGTACTTATTTTGACCCATAACCTCATCCGATCGTTCCGGGACCCATTTCATTGGATTCAGCGTCCAAAATTTAGTGGAAAATGATACCCCACACGCCGTGATCGCCAAAAATCTCGAAAATCCATTTTTCGAAATACACATTTTGACCCCATCCCAAATTTGGTCCGATCGGGCTGAAAAGTTTTGAGGACCAACCAGAGCCAGAAACGGCCCCCTGACCAAAACTTCAGATTTTTTGCGTTGTAGCAACACGGCTTAAGCAGTATGTGAAGATTGTCCCTGGGACCCTTAAACCTTGATAGTAGGGATTCAGTGGCCTTAAAAGGGTAAAACGCTGCAAATTCATTCACAGGGGTTGGTTATTCATCGTACCAGGCGCTTGGAGACTAACTTCAATCAATTTAACGTCCAAAAATTAGTGGATAACGATACCCCACACGCCTAGGTACCAAAAATCTCAAAACGCACATTCAAAATGGGTAGGTAGGTACCCATTTTGACCCATAACCTCTTCCAGTGGGTGCCAATCGTTCTAGGACCCACTTCATTGGATTCAGCGTCCAAGATTTAGTGGAAAATGATACCCCACACGACTAGGTACCAGAAATCTCAAAAATCCATTATTCAAAATACACATTTTGACCTCTACCCCGCCCAAATTCGGTCCGATCGGGCTGAAGAGTTTCGAGGACCAACTAGAGCCGGGAACTTACCTCTGACCCAAATTTCAAATTTTTAGAAAATTTTCTACTACCAAAGTCGGCGTGGATGGCGGACGACGGACGGTATATAATATATATTTACTTAAGCGTATTGACAGGATAAATTCGTGACTCCTTGACTATTAGACCCCTTTATAGCACCATTTCGATAAAGATTTCATTGGAATCAACTTGCTTCCTACGTCTAAGGCAAATTACTATGTTCCGTGTTGAAGTAAATTTCTTTTTCTTTGGCGTGGCTCACGTAGGGACTTGTTTTTATATTTTCTCAAGTCGCGCACGCAACGTGGAAGTTGCCATTGGCTTTCATTGCTCTATTTCGATGAGTATTCAACTTATTTCATGAACATTGTGAATAGAAGTGACTTCGCATTGCGGGAGACGGGATTATAAAGGGAGATAAATATAGCGGTGACCATGGAATGAGTAGGGGTGGGTCACATAACTAGAAACTGTTATGAATAACCGGTTATTTTGAAATACCAAACTAACCGTTATTCAATATATAAAATAACTGTTATAAAACCACCTAATTTTTATTTATTATTTATCTTTTGCTTCCAAACCTATTTTACGGTTATTCCAGCCTCACAATAAATAATATCATTCACATGATCAAGTGTACCTTCTTTTCCATCTGAAGAGTAGTGGCCCTAAATAACCAACCTATGTTGACTGGCTCCAGTTGGTCCTCGAAAGTTTTCAGCCCGATCGGACCAAATTTGGGTGAGGTAGGGGTAAAAATGTGTATTTCGAATGTGCGTTTTCGAGATTTTTGGCAATCTAGGCGTGTGGGGTATCATTTTTCATTAAATTGTAGACGCTGAATCTAATGGAATGGGTCCCAGAACGAATGGCTCCCACTGGAAGAGGTTATGGGTCAAAATGGGCGCATATCTACCCATTTCAAATGTGTGTTTTTGAGATTTCTGGTACCTAGGCTTGTGGGGTATCATTTTCCACTAAATTGTGGACCCTCAATCGGTTGGAATGGGTCCGGGACCCGCCACACCCACCATTTCCCCCATTTTCCCCATGTGGAAGAAATGAGGTTCCATGTGCCTGGTCTCAGGATCAAACCTGTGTGAATAAAACCTGCAGCATTCTTAAATAATTTCTGCCACAGTTTTTTTCATTGTAATTGAGTTTTTTCCTGTATTTTGTAATAAATAAATAAACTTCACTGGCACTTGACCTCGCCCCCCATGGTCATTCACCCTTCTCCATGAGTCAGTTCTCACCATTCTCTCACACCTTGACCTCTTTAAGGGAATTGGCCCTGATGGGATTCCCCCTCTCTTCTTCAGCCCTGTGCTATTAGTCTTGCTGGTCGAGGGCCTGGGTGGCCGAGGTCGCGTCGGTCCTTGGGGCTCGAAACTTCTCTGGTCGTCGAGGTTTTGTGGTTGCTGGTTCGAATGAAGCACCCCCGGCGCTTACTCGACGTTGTGATGCCAACTCAGTACAGGCAGTTAGTATCCGAATTCAGTTGTCCAGGGCTTAAAGCACACGCATCTCTCTTAGTAGGGGCTTGCTAATACTGTCCAAAACTCTCACCTTTAGGCGAGAGGATGTTGGAAGGGCCTGAACAGCCTCTGCCAGCGTCCTCTCGCCTGATGGTGAGGAGGTCGGCAAAGGCTCTCAGGAGCCCATCCGACTTCCCTTCTGTAAAGCACGTGCACAATAGAACCTAGAGGTCGCAGTCCCGTAGGGGCAGCAACTGCCCCACGCCCTTCATTTGAAGGCTAAAGAACAAAAAAGAAGAAAAAAAGTCTTGCATGCTGGTCCGCTTACCTTGATTATCAATGCCTAGCTCGCCTCTGGGACATCTTCGGATCCATATCATCAAGGAGATTGGCCAAATTGTTCGGTTTTAGGTGGAATTTCGGAGCGTGGTCGAGATAATATTTTGACCTCACTTGGGTGTACTGCTTGGATCCGATTCCCCTCATCTTTATCTCTGTTATTGCAGCAATACCACTGCAGTTCTACTCGATTATTCTATAGATATGGAGCCACCGAGAAATACGAAGTCACGAGAACCTCCGCTTGACCTCGCCCCTCTCGATATTCTCACCCTTCTCCAGGGGTTAGTTCTCACCAATCTCTCACATCTCTAAGGCCTTGTCTTACATGGAAATTATGATCATTGTACGTGGTGTCGTCTAGTCGCCTAACACTTTAACCTCAATGTTTTCCTTACTCTACTCTTCTACTCTATTAATTCATTATTTAGTGACCAGAAATAGAAGGAAAAGGGAGCCAGTTAACGAAACATATCGTCTACATGGCTAACTCGGAGAGTTTCACCACCTATATGCTAAACTCAATCAAAATGAAGATTTGTTTCTCTCCTACTCGAGGATGAAAGTCAGAAAGTTGATTGAAAGTTTGAAATAGCTTAGCAAATATATTTAAGAGGCTCCGTGTTGTCCAACAATACGAAAACCCACCCATTTTCTAAAAAGTATATTTAATTAGAAATAAAAAGTATGAAAAGTGGCATATAACTGAATGATAAGAGAAAATTTAGGGCTCAAGTTCTCTTAGGAAAATTGTTTGGAACTCATTCCGTACTTTTAGAATCTAAAGATCGCTCAATTTTAGTTGGTTATTCCTTGAATATGTTCTCATCCAAAATATCAGTCGCTCCAATTCGACCCAGCATTTTATTCTGAGCGTTTCAACGTGTCTAGATAAAAACGCCAGCAAATTCTTACACAGGGGTTGGTTATTCCTCGGACCAGGCCCATTGAGACTAATTTCTTCAGCTTGGGAAAAATGGGGGAAACAGTGGTTCTGGCGGGTCCTCGACCCGATCCAATCGATTCAGGGTCCAAAATTTAGTGAAAAATGATACCCCACACGCCCAGATACCGGAAATCCCGAAAACGCATATTCAAAATGGGTAATATATACCCAATTTGACCCATAACTTCTTCCAGTGGCTGCCGATCGTTCTGGGACCCATTTCATTGGATTCAGCGTCCAAAATTTAGTGGAAAATGATACGCCACTCAGATAAATCGCCCAAAATCTCGAAAATCCATTTTTCAAAAAACACATTTTGACCCCTACCCCACCCAAATTTGGTCCGATCGGGCTGAAAAGCTTGGAGGACCGTCCTAGGCCGGGAACAGACCCCTGACCCAAAATTCAGATTTTTAGAAAATTTTCTACTACCAAAAACGGCGTGGACGGCGGACGGCGTACGGCGGACGGACATTGACCTTTTTTGATCTAGACATCATGAAACGTCCAGAAAAAAATTTTGAGCCAAATCGGAGAGGTTGACCATTATCATGAAAACATAGGTTGATTATTCAAGGAATAACCAACCAAAAAAAAAGGAAATTAAACGTTACTTGACTATCTAGCAGTCTTTGTCTTTATCTGCTAGCTAGCACAGATACATACAGCTACGATACATTTTACCTGTTTCCGACGGCCGTGGAAATTAAGAGTAGAATTTTAGTCCTACCGGTTTGTTGGGTGGAAACAGACGGGAAATGATACGGAACGGGATAGGGAACGAGACGGAACGGGATATTTTCAGTTGTCTTCACGATGTCCTGGACGAAACGGGCGAGAGATGGCGATAAACGGTGGACGTAGTATTCGTCGATAAATCGAGTCGTCCTTGCCACGGTCTCCTGGGCGACAGGCGACGATTGACGATAGCGGTACCCAGAAACTGCGAGACGGATGGCGATAAACGATAGACGAGGTATTTTCGAGTCGTCCTTGCCACGATGCTCCAGGCGACGATTGACGATAGTGGTAGAGCGGCAATCCAAAACTGTGGGACGGATGGCGATAAACGGCAGACCATACACGACGTTGATGAAGCAGAACGGAATTTAAATCGAACGGTTTATTAGAGCACCCGATTTTTGAATACGTGAATTCGAGATTTCTGGTATCTATGAAGTGGGGTATCATTTTTCACTAAATTTTGAACCCTGAATTGATTGAAATGGGTTCGGTACCCACCACACATACTGTTTCCCCCATTTTCCCCATGTTCGACATTTTGACGACTTAGGCATGTGGGGTATCGTTTTCCACTAAATTTTGGACGCTGAATCCAATAAAATGGGTCCCGGAACGATTGGCGCCCATCAGACGAGGTTATGGACGCTGAATCTCTTTCTAAATGAATCTCCATGCGCCTGGTCTGAGTTATAACCAACCCCTGTGTACAAATTTGCCGCGTTTTGTCATTGATGCCTTATGCTTAAAGCATTTTGTTCAAACGAACCAATAGTGCTTCAACACTTTTGAGATATTTTTTAGAGCTGACTTTACGATTACAAAGAAGTTTTCCTAATGTTCAATTTATGTAACTTTCTTCAATGTCATCGTCATTCCTTTTCTTATTCAATAACATTCGTCCTGGAAAAATCAACATCAAGAGTTCTGTTATCAGTGGCCTGAGCTCTGGAGCCAATTTTGTAATGATCTAATGATTTCTACAAATAAAACACATGTATCTATCTATCCATATCATCAAGGAGATGGGCCAAATTGCTCGGTTTTAGGTTGAGCGTGGTCCAGATAATATTTTGACCTAACTTGGGTGTACTGCTTGGATCCAATCCCCTCATCTTTATCTCTGTTATTGCAGCAATACCACTGCAGTTCTACTCGATTATTCTATAGATATGGAGCCACCGAGAAATACGAAGTCACGAGAACCGCCGTTCGACGAACTGTTCAACAAACCAAAACATATACGTATCGACCCCTCGGTGTAAATCAAATCAGCGTTTGAATAATACAATTTGCCCGATCGGAGGACGCTGTGTAATAACGTTATCTGACCATCCGGCCATGATTTGCCCTCGAGGCGAGGCCAACCCCTATTTGGCTCCCAGGTGAGTCGTCACAAGCCGATCAACATTCTAACGGAGAGAACCAGCGGACGATGTGTGACGGTGCCATCTAAATCGT
This sequence comes from Cyrtorhinus lividipennis, assembly GCA_019603395.1. Lineage (NCBI taxonomy): Eukaryota > Metazoa > Arthropoda > Insecta > Hemiptera > Miridae > Cyrtorhinus > Cyrtorhinus lividipennis. The sequence continues at coordinate 1,213,066 of CM033998.1, forward strand.
GCCGTGTTCGTGTTGTTGGTCGTGAGGGAGTATTTTGAGGGGGGGGGGGGGGGCGGGGCGTTGGTGAAAAACACTTTTGCTCCTAATAATTTAAAAATGAAATTTTCCAAGACTTTTTGAATTATTGAAAGTCAAACAAGCTACGAGAGAACAGAAATACGGATGAAATACATAAATGTAACAGGAAATGGGGGTAGCTACAGCTAACCACCCCCTATTTTTTTGTGAGTTTGTTCCAAGAACGATTCACTCAAAACTGCCTAACTCCGTGTTTCCCAACGTGCGGCCCACGCCCCACAAGGGGGCAATTTGATTTTTAAGGGGGGCAATTCGAAAATGGACCGAATGCGCCCCCCTCTGAGGCCCCCGGACCATTCCCGGGCACCCCTTAAGAATTGTTAGCGAAAATAAAAATTTCTCGGAGGATGAAAGAGAAATTGGTTACGCAGTGTACTTAGAATTACTTTAAAACTTTAAAGACAAATTTTGAAAAGAGAACAACATTAAAGTTCCTATTTACTGCCCATACTTTAACTACTAATCGTGTTCTTGAGGCTAGTTATCAAATTTCTTTACTCATCGCAAAAACTGGAAAAAATCATACTATAGGAGAGAATTTGATAAAACCGTCAATATCAGCATTTCTTAAAACGGTTCTTCAACAAGATGATAAAGATGTAAAAGCTATGCCACTCAGTGATTTCTTCTTTTTCTAGTGATTTCTTCTTATAATCTATTATTTAAGTTTCTCAAGTGAACAATCAATCAATCAATTTTTTGATATTGAAAATTATGCATTTTACATGGGGGAGAGGGGGGAGGGGGCATACGAATTTGAGAAAGGCTAAGGTGGGGCACGACATGAAAAAGGTTGGGAAACACTGGCCTAACTCGTCTTGTCATCCTAATTATGACGGCTCTAGGGACGTACGATACTTCATAAGTAGGTATCGATACCGGTACTCAAATAAGTACTTGATTCGGATATTCGATACTACTCAAGAATCGAATGAAAAGTATCGATACCATAGGGTATTCACAAGAAACACTTACAAGAATAAAAATTCGAGGAAATCAGGTTAAGGTAGTGTGGGAGTAAAATTTTGGAAGTATATTAAAAAGTTATTCCTCGGACCAGGCGCATTGAAACTCATTTCTTCAACATGGGAAAAATAGGGGAAACAATGGGTGTGGTGGGTCCTAGACCCAATCCAATCGATTCAGGGTCCAAAATTTAGTGGAAAATAATACCCCACACGCCTAGGTACCAGAAATCTCGATAACACACATTCGAAATTGGTTGATAGGTACCCATTTCCGCCGTACGCCGTCCGCGCTGTTTTCGGTAGTAAAAAATTTTCTAAAAATCTGAAATTTGGGACGGGGATCCGTTCCTGGCTTTCAAAACCTCCTCCTCCTCAAAACTTTTCAGCCCGATCAAACCAAATTTGAGCGAGGTAGGAGTCAAAATTTGTATTTCGAAAAATGGATTTTTGGCGATTTGGGCGAGTGGGGTATCATTTTCCACGAGATTTTGGACGCTGAATCCAATGAGATGGGTTCCAGGACGATTGGCGCCCTCTGGATGAGGTTATGGGTCAAAATGGGCACCTTTTTACACTTTGCACCAATCTGGATGAGGTTTTCGAGATTTCTGGTTCCTAGACGTGTGGGTATCATTTTCCACTAAATTTTGGACGCAGAACCCAATTTGACGGGTCCTAAAACGTAGTAAAAAATTTTCTAAAAATCTGAAATTTGGCTCAGGGGTCTGTTTCCGGCCTGGGACGGTCCTCGCAACTTTTCAGCCCGATCGGACCAAATTTGGGTGGGGTAGGGGTCAAAATGTGTATTTCGAAAAATGGATTTTCGATATTTTGGGCGATAGGGGAGTGTGGGGTATCATTTTCCACTAAATTTTGGACCCTGAAGCGATTATAATGGGTCTGAGACCCGCCACACCCACTGTTTACCCCATTCGAGGAATAACCAACCCATGTAAAAGAATTAGCAGCGTTTCATTACATCGACCTACTTCTCATTCTCTCATCTCGTAATTGACGGTTTCTGTCAGGCGAAGTAACTAACTAATTGAAACCTCCTCGCATTCCAGGTTAAATTAAAACAAAAATAACATTGATGTTTGGTAGGGCACGGAGGGGAATCCTTGTTATTAGTCCAGTTAGTTGTCCTCGCCTGACAACCTACAGTCGCAATTACGAGATGAGGAAGATAACATGTAAAATGAAATATAATTAGGTCATGTAAGTTGTAACAAATAATATTATCATGATGGAACTCCGTGTTGCACCGATAAATAGACAAATACACGACGAAGAAAATATATTGACGTCTCTACCACAATGAGGAAGAAGTCTTTTAAGGGTATTTATCTACCCATTTCGAATGTGTGCTTTCGAGATTTATGTTACCTAGGCGTGTGTGGTATCATTTTCCACTAAATTTTGAACGCTGAATCTAATGAAATGGTTTTCACAACGATTGGCGCTACTCTGGGTCAGAATGGGTACCTCTTTACCCAATTTGCATGTGTATTTTCGAGGTTTTTGGTACCTAGGCTTGTGGGGTATTGTAACAATTTATGTTCTTTGTAAATAATTTATTACAATTGTTCACTCAAATACACTGACCTCATTCACACACTTACACAATCACAAGGCACAATACACGGTTGTTATGTGGTTGTCACACTATTTATAACACAATGCATTTATATTTGCACTCCAAATTGAACTGAACTCTGCGGCGTTCCTTGGTCCCTTTTATGCTAGCTCTCTTGGCCAAGAACCTTCTCAAATCTTCCTTGATTCTGGGAACTTGATGTGTTGTCTCGAGCAAATGGGAAGGTTCCAGCCAATTCGATAGGATGCATGAATGTTTGAGAGTGACCCTTAGCCATCCACAGGTCGTTGACCTTGTAATGCAGGTCGCCCAGGAGACTGGTGCAGGTGTTACCTTGCAACACTGCCCCCTCCTTAGAATTGTTCTGTCCCAGAACAATCTTTGGCATCCGTTATCACAGGGCTCATGTCTATAGCAGCATTTGTCACCATTCTTGCAGCTGCTTTGGCGGTAAAAATAGCAGTCCACAGTCTTCATGCCAGTTCTTCCATGTCAATTCCAGGTACACACCTGCACTTCAATCTTGGTCCCTTGGAAAATGAAGTCCAACATGTTACGGACTATCCTCCAATCCAATCGGTCCAAGCCACAACCAATCTTGGGTATTGCCAACTTCTTCATTCCCTGTTTAATGAGTAGCTTTTTCAGCGCATTTCAAAGAGTCCTGTAGGTTGGCTTCTGGTGGGAAGACAGTATCATTCTCCACTAAATTTTGGACGCTGAATCCAATGAAATGGGTCCGGGAACGATTGATGCCCTCTGGATGAAGTTCTGCCCCGAGGAATAACCAACTCTTTGATTTTAAGTATGTGTGCTGTTTTATCTTTACAGCCGTCGTATTTCCACAATGATACCCTCCACAGGGTAATCAAGCAAAGTGCTAGTGCTCATTTAGCTGAACTCAAAAACCATGTCAACGATAAGCGGCCCACCTTCTTGATGTGGAAAACTAGTCCACAAGAGCTTGTATAGGAAGTGAATGTGAACTTGTTAGTCACAAAGATAACAGAACTTGCTTTGTATCAACGTTTTGGATTTTTACCCGTAGTATTAAAGGTCAACAAAATGTTGTTAATTTGTATAAACTTGGCGCAATAATTATACTATTAAATTTTTAAATAATTACAGTTTGTTACAAGTCCGACAGTCCTTTTTTTTTTTTTTTTGCCCTACGTCGATTCTTCAATTTCTCTGTTCTTCTGAAATCATTTTGAAATTTCGAGGTGGAACACAAATTTCTACGTTTCTCCTTTCATTTTGGACATTCCAGTGCTTAGTAATAGGTAATGTGACCGAAAAACCTGACTAAAATGGAAATTTCCACGAGATGACCTTCAATATTCAATTAGAATTTATTATAATGCTCTCGAAATATTCTCGTTCGTTCCACCAAGTTGATGGTATCATTCTGGTGAAAAGACTGCATCCCGTCTCCTCAAAGTCAATATATCACTTTGTGAACATATAATCCAGACCCGTCTTAGGACCACTAACGTATTCATCTTTGATACCTGCTTACCTCTTATCTGCCTCTTTGACAGGAGCCACGGCTATTATTTGCAATAAAGTGAACCACTAGAGTGGAAAAGCTGTTCACTATAAACGCTTTAGACAGAGTAGAATGCCTCGGACGAAGATGGTGAAGGAGTTTCACGGCCTTTTTAGAACCAGGGTATGAAAAAGAGGAGAAAATAAACGAAAAAAAAAAGGCCGAGGCAATATCGAAGATTTGGGAACGCACTCGTGACTACTTTGTCAGAGAATGTTTCGATTTCTACATGCTCCCAACTTCAACGAAGTTTCATTGTAAAAGGCAACAATTTTTGATTTAAAACGCTGCGAATTCTTACACACGGGTTGGTTATTCCTCGGAACAAGCGCATGGAGACTCATTTCTTCAACATGGGGAAATGGGGGAAACAGTGGGAAACCCATTCCAATCGATTCAGGGTCCAATATTTAGTGGAAAATGATACCCCACACGAATAGGTACCAGAAATCTTGAAAACAAAGATTCAAAATGGGTAATATATATACCTAATTTGACCCATAACCTCATCCAGAGAGCGCCAATCGTTACGGGATCCATTTCATTGGATTCAGCGTCCAAAATTTAGCGGAAAACGATACCCCACTCGCCTAGATCGCTCAAAAACTCAAAATTCATTTTTCAAAAAATTCAAAGACCTCGCACTCCGCGCGAGAGACATAGTATAGTTGACAAACAATTTCTAACTTTCAGAAATTTCATGTATAAGAATTCAACGTTTCAACATTATACATACTATTGTAAGGGAACTTATTCAACGAAATATACGATCAAAATACTTTTTAAATTTTATTTCTTTCATATTGTTACATCTTGTAATATGCAACTACAACGACAGCGACAATGATAACGCTGTTTTGTTATTGAGAAGTAATATTGCTTTGGCGCATGCGCAGTTTCGGCCATGACGATTTTTGTTACATTCTACAAACTTTTAGTCTAATTTTGCTGGATTTTGACGCATGCGCAGTTTCTGCCAAAACGATTTTTTGTTACATTTTACTCTTTTGACATTTTCATGTCTTGACCCTGGCACATAAATTCAAAAATCGTCACGAAAAACCATCACGAAAAACCGTCACAAAATGAATTTGATAAGGATGAGCACAAAGAGGAATCTGATAAAGATGAGCACAAAGAGGAATCTAATAAAGATGAGCACAAAGGGGAATTTGAGAAAGATGAGCACAAAGAGGAATCTGATAAAGATGAGCACGAAGAGGAATGTGATAAAGATTGACCAAAAGAGAGATGGAAACATGAAAATGTCCCATTTTTTGTTACATTTTACTCTTTTTGCCTCGCTTATCGTAGTCTGTCGACTACAAAAACACATTTTGACCCCTACCCCGCCCAAATTTGATCCGATCGGGCTGTAACGCAGCAAATTCTTCCACAGAGGATGGTTATTCATTGGACCAGAACCATGGGGAAAGTCAGTGAATGAAAATCGGAAACCCATCCGAGTGGGTTCATTATTGTTAGAAGAATGCAGTGGACACAACAGAAATGTTGAGTATCTGACCACATGCCTCTACTTGCCAGCAGTGCCCTAACTCTTTACACGATGAGATTGCTATACCCACCCTCATCAGGCCTATTTGGCAATATGGATGCCAGATCTAGGGATCAGCCTTAGATAGCCGAATAAACCTGATTTTTGAGAGGCATCAATGAACACGCCCCTCTCGTCACGTTCCGAGTGGATTAGGCTTTGTCTACTAACATGACATACGAGAAAAACTAAAATGTACATTGCACAAATAATGTTGCATTAATTAAAAAAATCTGACTACCTAACCAACCATCTGCAGCTTCATGGTCGGATCATTCTCAGAACATCGAATAGGAAAACCAATTAGTGAAATCGAACAAGCCTTTCAACCAGCAGATATTGAGGAACACAACAAAATGCGCGGAATGATTATAACAGGCAAGTAATAGGTAGAGGCCTTCCTACGCATCTGATTGAGATGAAAAGATGGGCAGTTTTTGGCTGAAATTGGAGGACGATATGTCGTGGGTGGGGAACAATGTCCAAAAAATGGGGGAAACGGTAGGTGTGGCGGGTCACGTACCCATTCCAATCGATTCAGGGTCCAAAATTTAGTGGAAAATGATACCCCACACGCCTAGGTACCAGAAGTCTCGAAAACACATATTCAAAATGGGTAATAGATAGCCATTTTGATACATAACCTTTTCCAGTAGTGGGTGCCAATCGTTCTGGGACCAGTTTGATTGAGTTCAGAATATAGTGGAAAATGATACCCCACACCCCTAGATCACCGAAAATCACGAAAATCCATTTTTCGAAAAACACATTCTGACCCCTACCCCACCCAAATTTGGTCCGATCGGGTTGAAAAGCTTCGAGGACTAACTAATGTCGAGAACAGGTCCTTGATCCAAATTTCAGATTTTTAGAAATTTTTCCCCAAACTGGGATTGCGTCCCTCTGGGGGCGCGTTGAGATATGAAGCTAATATGTATGTGTAGAGGGAGAGGGAACGGGGGTCTCCAAATAATCGGAGGGGGACGTGGTATAAAAAGTTTGGGAACCCCTGAGTTACAGTGAATACATGGCAATACATTTACTCATACTTGGGTTACATTACCAAAGCTTTTTTCTGCGTTTCAAAATGTCTAGATCAAAAAAATCAAATGTCGCCGTCCACGCCGACTTTGTTAGTAGACAATTTTCTGAAAATCTGAAATTTGGGTTGGGGATCCGTTCCCTGCTTTTGTGAGTCCTCAAAACTTTTCAGCCCGATCAAATCAAATTTGAGCGAGGTAGGAGTCAAAATTTGTATTTCGAAAAATGGATTTTTGGCGATCTGGGCGAGTGGGGTATCATTTTCCAATAAATTTTGGACGCTGAATCTAATGAGACGGGTCCTGGAACGATTGGCTCTCGCTGGAATAACCAACCACTGAGAATGAATTTGTAGCGTTATTCACAATGTAGAGGCTACCCTGCCGCTGCTCTAGACATGAGGAAGAGCATTTATGCATCACAAAATTGCTACAGTTGTAAGCCCCCAGGCTTGCTGCCTCCAGAAGGCCAGAAGGGAGGGAGCATGCGCCAGGATGCGCGCAGCTCCTGCCTGGACGTCGCATTTGGAGAGAGCTCCAGGGCCTCACTCATTGCCAAGGCACCCAACCAGGTGGTAATTGTCGAGGTGCCCCTTGGCGCTGAGGCGCCCAACATGTTGGAGTCATATATTTTTGTAACCCTGTCCTACAAGTGCATCTCACTCAGTCCATCCTGGCTTTGTCCTGTGCTCGCTCTGAAGTGAACTCTGCTACCGTGCTGAAGTCGACCAAAGCTGTAATATTGTGTTCCCCATGCCATGAGATGATAAAGGACTCAAGTTAATAAGCCTTGCTGTGTACCTGAGGGACAGCGTGCCCCCTCCTGTTTTTCCTTCGACGTCGACGCCGTTTTTTGTCAGCCGGTATCGTTGCACTTGCTCATTAAATTGTATTTCATGTATATCATAATTTCATGTATCTTGTATTAATTGTATTTTATGCTCCACATGTTGTCTAATTTACTTTGTCGGATTACTTTGTCTTGTATTAATTCTAGCCCAGGTTGAGGCATATTCTCCTTTGCAACGTGTCCTTGTTTTCAATTATAATTCATTTTGTATCAATGTATTTTATGCTCATCCTTGGTATCCCTAGTTGCTCAGTCGTAAGTCTTGGACTTACATCCCGTATCCTCTCGCTAGGTCCTTTCCAAATTCTCCGAAGAAACCCGAATTAAATTATAGTAAATTCAAACACATTTTAATTCGAGAGAGGCTTACACAGTCATTGGGAGTGATCGTGGATACACCTTCTGTTATCGTTTCTCGCAATGGATTCAGTCTTGATTTGGTACCGCTTTACATAGAACCAATTCATTTTGTAAATGGACAAATTCATTTTGGAAATGGACAATCCAACTTAAAAATACTAGAAACCCACGAAAACTCTCAATAAGCAGTGTTAACGCAACTGCGGTTATCTCTTTGGAACCACTGTAGACGTCTGAAATACCACTTTGATTTGAACTTCAGGCGAATCAGGTGGTTTATAAGTGTGTGAGCTAATCATTGTGAAACTGAAACCACGTGACATCTCGGGGTCTGAAGGTTCAGCTCCTCACTTGACTTAGTTAGGGCGGTTCGGGTTTCCAGCGCGTGCCTTCGGTGTAAACAGTGTCAGCTTTCCATCCTTAGCGCGACACAAGATCTAATTGGATACCGTGTTAGCTGTTGGGTTTGTTCACACATTCTCGTTTTGTTTGATTTCTTATTTTGCTCGTGTTAGGGTGTTCAGGATTGTTTGATCTCTATTGGCTCATTGGCGTGCACAGTATTCTCAATCTCCCGTTTCCACTTTTGGTTGTTCATTCCTTGTATAATCAACTCAAGTTTTCATGCAAAGAATCAATCTCTCCGGTTCGGGCCTAAATTTTTTTCTGAGCGTTTCAAGGTGTCCAGATCAAAAAACGCTGCAAATTCTTACACACAGGTTGGTTGTTCCTCGGACCAGAAGCAATCGATTCAGCGTCTCAGGTTATGCGGAAAATGATACATCACGCGCCGAATTCAACATTCAAAATTGGTCGATAGATACCCGTTCTTGACCCATTACCTCTTTCGGCGGGCATCAATCGTCCCGGGACCCATCTCATTGGATTGAGCGTCCAAAAATGCTACTCCACATGCCTTGATTGCCGAAAATCTCGAAAATCCCCTACTTTCCTAAAATTTGGTCCGATCGATCTGTAAAAATTTGTAGACAAACTAGAACCAAAAACGGGTCCCTAACCATAATTTCAGATTTTTAGAAAATTGTCTACTACCAAAGTCGGCGTGGACAGTGAACGGCGTACGGTATAGCCATGGCGGACAGACATTTTGTGATCTAGACACCTTCAAACGCCCAGAAAATGTATGGGCCAAATCGGAGAGATTGACTTTTTGCATGAAAACATAGGTCGATTATTCAAGGATTAACCTGACATACCTGAGCAAGACTGGGCCGCAAGGCCTATTACAGTCTGTCCTCGTCATGGATATGCTCTAGATCATTTGGGCTCTATGGCTTCCCTGTATCTCAGGCACCCCACCCTCTTCCGGCGTTCACCTGCCTGTGGCAGCCCAGGATGGACATCGTGGAGGTGCCGGGTTTTAGACTTCTAGTTCAATCTTGTTTTCTGCTCTGCCTCCGTACTAACGCTCTGCTCTGCCTCCGTACTAACGCACCTCTTCTTATGCGTGCGGTCTTCCATCATTGGCATACTATGAGCTATAGGGTGGGGGTGGCACTGGAGCTGTTGGGACGATGGCGACACTTACTCGCCACTTTACTGGGCTTCACTGAATGTACAGGCATTTAGTAGGGGTACCTAAAAAGGAAAACTGTGTCCTCCCTTCCAGTTCATTCTTCACCAATTTTCTTTGTGCTCCACAGGCCTGCGAAGGAGTCCTTTGCTAAAAACGCTATAGGCTGGGCGAGTACTAGGATATTCCTCCCCTGCCTGGATAAAAAGCCTAAATTCAACAATATCTAGCATAATGAATTATCACAGGCACATGTCACTTAATTTGAAAATCTAGGGGTGGAAGAGAGTACTTGTTATTCCTCCTTCCCCTAAAAATTAGATCTAGTCTAGCCCTGAGCACACCCACCACCTGGCCGGTAGGGAGGGGAAAAAATCCTCGCAAGCCTGCCTAGCCCACCCTTCCTGAAGTGGCTCTCCTGATTCCCGACTTGTGGGGTCTCGCGTTCTGTAGGATGATGCTAACCCAGAAGAGCCGACAGCTCAAGGAATAAATTAAGAATCAATAAAAAAAAAAATGTGCCACTGGCACAATGTTAGAAACAAGAATAAAACCTAACAGTATGCTCCCTCCCCAGAGACTGGCAGAGTCCCCCAACCAGCGACATCAGCTCTAGGTAACCCATGGCCAGTAGGTTCCTAACATCCGAAAGGAACTCGTAAGTATGTCGACCTTTTCTGAGCATCCCCAGCGATGCTGCCATAGGTCATGGATCCAGTTCTCAATGGCATCCACCTTGGCTGCGACACTTGTCTGCGTGCATAGGACATCCCTGAGCTCAGGATGAATTTGAGCAAACTAGCTTTCTAGCCATTTGCAACTAGCACATCCAGGATCAGGTTCAGCGGCTTACAGCCCAGTAGGACCTGGACTGCCAATGTAGAGGTAGTGCAATATGCTCTTGTTGTCGACAGGAGCATAATTCTCTGAGAAACTATTGATTTATTCCCTGTTGGTCCTTCACACCACCACGTTGACGCTGCATAGAGCACAGCAGGGAGGAGGACTACTTTGCAGCATTGCAGTATCTCCTTTTATGCTACACCCCATGCTGGCCCTGAAATGCTACGGATGGCCGCTGACAACCGAAGCATTCGTCCTGAGAATGACCCTACATGCTCATCAATGCAAAGTGACCCCCAGGTACTTGACAGTTGGACTGGCGTGCACTCTGGTGCCCCCATCAACAAGGCGCGTTGGGTACAGAGACTTCTCATCTTGGGTATAACCTTGGTAGAGAGGGGGCTCTCAGATTGAAATCTCAAGTATTAGAGCCATATTCCAGCAGTTAGGTACTCACACTACGGAAGTACTCCGTAATCTGAGTCCGTCATGTTTCATGGTATACTTACTTACGTCGGTAACCTTCCATTTTTAGCCGACTAGCTGTTTCTCCGGTGTGGTGGAGAAGTACGTTTTTGCTCATCTCATTGTCGAAATATAATTCAATTTAACCGTTTTCAGTGCTAATCAATTGAATTTGGGACTTTTTTCGCGGCACAAAACGTAAACAGCGTTTGTCCTAATTATCCTCCACTACTCCCTCTTCCTTTACGCATTCGAGAGCTAACCTCACCAATGCAACGAACGCTCAACAGAGCAAAAGTGTGTGTTTTAGCCTCGGCCCTCAACTTCAACTTGGTATTTACCAACCATTCACTTCGTAACATCCTCTCGTAATAATAAAAAAAAAAAGGAAAATGCTCGTAAAAATCCATTCGCGAGAAAAAGGGGAGTGATGGTCGTTATATACTCGAAAAGCTCGGAGTTGACTGCCGATAAAAGTTGCTACAGCGTTGGATTCCTAATGATTGAGCCTCATTTATTCTCCATAAAATGTTTGTTGGCTCTTCCAATACCCTCGTCATTCTGCTATTGTAGTTGATGGAGTCGTATCGTCCTACTCAATCATTGATAAATTTGGTGGAAGTTTTAACATCAGAATCAACAATTGTGTGGCCCAAATGTGTTTCTCGAAAAATGAATTTTCGAGATTTTTGGCGATCAAGGCGTGTGGGGTATGAGATTCGACTAAATTTTGGACGCTGAATCCACTGAGATGGGTACCGGAACGATTGGTGCCCTCCAGAAGTGGCTATGGGTCAAAATTGGTGCCTACCTAACCATTTTGAATGTGTGGTTTTGAGATTTCTGGTACCTAGGCGTGTGGGGTATCATTTTCCACTAAATTTTGGACGCTGAATCCAATGAGACTAGCCCCAGGGCGATTGGCACTCACCGGAAAACGTTATGGGTCAAAATTGGTGCCAACCTAACCAATTTGAATGTGTGGTTTCGAGATTTCTGGTACCTAGGCGTGTGGGGTATCATTTTGCACCAAATTGTGGACGCTGAATCCAATGAAACGAGTCTCAGAACGATTGGTGCCCTCCAGAAGTGGTAATGGGTCAAAATTGGTGCCTACCTAACCATTTTGAATCTGTGGTTTTGAGATTTCTGGTACCTAGGCGTGTGGGGTATCATTTTGCACCAAATTATGGACGCTGAATCTAATGAAACGGCTCTCAGAACGATTGGTGCCCTCCAGAAGTGGCTATGGGTCAAAATTGGTGCCTACCTAACCATTTTGAATGTGCGGTTTTGAGATTTCTGGTACCTATGCGTGTGGGATATCATTTTCCACTAAATTTTGCACGCTGAATCGAATAAAATGAAATTGAAATAACCAACCTCTGTAACTTTCTTGATACTCACCCACGTCATGTTTCGGCATTTGACAATAATCGCTTAATTTTCTTTTCCAGGTAAGACAGCGTTCTGCAGACTTGGACTATTCAGTAAGTTCATCATGTAAACTAACATGTAAGTCCTACGTTTTATCGTGATGATCAATTTGTTAAGCCTATCGTACGCAGGAATTTAATCTCAAACGCGTTACAATGATATCTTCATATGAAGCATTTATTGTTAATACGGATTTACATGCCCGCATTGTCATGCCAGTCGTAAGTCCTACAAAAAAGTGGCAGACAAACGGGGTGTTAAAAGTCCCCAGAAAAACAACCCCTATTCAACGAGAATATTCTGTATCAGTACATGCTCATGACATTGTAAATTGTCGTATTCTTTTGTTTTTCCCCTTTATTATTTTCATTATTCTACTTCTGCCTCTTTCCTACTTTCTCCTACTATCAGTGGCTGAGTTTAAATATTGAAATCGTGCAAAAAGATTGTACGAAAACTGGTACAATAATAAGTATTTAGCATTAATGCTCTAAAGTACAACAATTTCTTCTTTGATCAAACTATTGTGCGTCAGTAACTCTCTGCTCTATATAATCACTATTGGTTATTGCATCATAACCATTATTAAATTGTGTAATTAAATATATAATTATTAGATTATTTTCCAATTAATCCGGGAAAGGTAACGTGAGTCACTTTGACTCATATTTTGAGGTTGGATGTGCCCCTTCCCTCGTGAAGTGGCAACTACCCCCCCCCCCCCCCATACTCCTTGACATCTTCCACCAGTTAGTCACTGTTCACACCAATTAGTGTTTTGCTTCGTTTTCTTCCTGGCTTCTAATGTGATATGTTCATTGTCGCTTCCTGAGAGAGGGTCCAAAGTATGGGTGTTCTCTCTCCTCTTCTTGCTTCTTACCTTGTCATTCTGACCGTTTTTGTCAGTTTCATCTTCTGATGATCTTCTCCTTATTCTTTTCTTTGAGGTATCTGATATCTTATTTTTATTTTTTCCTTTATATTGAGGGCAGTGACCAGTGTACATGGATGTGAGGATTCGTTCCCTCCGTCTCAACGTGAGGAGGATCTTTGCCCTCTTTGAGTTTGGTGAGATAAGGAGCTTTGACTGCCTGAGGCCATGTTGCTCTGCCAGTATGCAGCCACTTGTGAGCGCTTCCACAATTTGACCTGCTGGTTCAGGTAGCATTTGGAGGTCCCAGCAAGGTTCTGGACCAATAGGAGAGGACGCCAACCCTTGCTTGGCATCCTCGTTACCTTGAATACCCTGATGACCGCACCCAGAGGAGCATCACCGCGTTCCTCCTTGCGAGCCTCTTCAGGGAATGAAAGCGCTCCTACGCCAGCCTTGAGGTGAACTTGAAGGCCGCAATAGCCTTTAAAGCTGCCAGGCTGTCGGAGAGTATGGTGATTCTGGCGCAGGTGAGCCCCCATCGGTGGATCTCCTGCGCACAAGCAGCAATGGCAAGGACCTGCCTGGTAGTGACGAACTGGGCTAGGGGGGCAGCCAGTGAATAACCCGGCCCCGTCACCCCCAGGCCGGCCCGACCATCCACCAGCGATCCAAAAGTTGAGAGGTATCTCATGCATCAGTGTGTTTCCACGCCGCTGATAGCTTCCAACACCGCTCTTTGTCCAACTGCCATCCAAAGATTTCTAGGCTTCTTCCTTGGTAGGGCTTGAGGCACACTCGGTCCTGCTTGCACTCCTGATTGTCTCCCCCCCCCCCTCCCCACACAGTAGTTTCTTCCCTGTCCTGCAACCTTGGTTCTGGTCTTCTCTGGCTACTTGCTGAGTCATTGGCCATTTTCTCTTCCAATTTCCCTAACCTGACTGTGGTCCGTCTGAAGCTTTCCATCATTACTCCCTTGAGCAGTTTGAGTGCTGTGACTATTGCACTCAAGTTGGGTTGAAGAAGAAACAACTCGGTTACAACTTCTTCTGTTGTTGGTCACCTAATTTCTCTTACTGCCTCGTCAGTCTTTAACATTTTTCAGCTCGATCCGACCAAATTTGTGGAGGTGGAGGGAATTGAGTTTCACAAAAATTAATTTTCCAGATTTTCGGTGATTAAAGCGTGTGGGGTATCATTTTCGATTAAATTTTGGACGCTGAATCCAATGAGACGGGTCCCGGAACGATTGGCGTCCTCCGGAAGTGGTTATGGGTCAAAATGGGTGCCTACCTACCCATTTTGTATTTGTTTTTTCAAGGTTTCTGGTACCTAGTCGTGTGGGGTATCATTTTCCACTAAATTTTGGATGCTATGGATCCGATACCCGTCACACCCACTGTTTCCCCAATTCTCGCCTTTTTTGACGACTTAGGCGTGTGAGGTATTATTTTCCTCTGAAATTTGAACGCTGAATCGATTGGAATTAGTCTTCAATAGTGGCACCTGGTCCGAGGAATAACCAACCCCTGTGAACGAATTTGCAGCCTTTTTTCTAAACTATTTTAGTTACGTAGTTTTCCTTATAATTAAGGGTGTTCTTATTGATTTGAGTTTCTTGTTATCACGTTCAATTGAAACTGATAAGTATACGTATCTTAATAATTACGGTGGACAACCATAATCAATCATTGATGTTGTCTTCATCAATCGTCAGTTGCAATCGTGTTATAACCAAACAATCATTTTTGATGAGCAACTGAATGACCACTTGAAGGAAATGAGACCGCTCTTTCAGGGACAGTATTTGTACAGCAATCAAGCTTAGAAATACCAGAGAAATGTTTGTCTATTTAATAATGTGGCAGAGCCACCCTCATGTTTGGGAAAGTGTTCGGAAGCCTACAAATGCGAGTACAAAGCCGTTCATGAGCTTACCTACGATACTGAAGAGATATAGCTACTTTATAAGTAATACGAGATTATTTATTCACGATAAATGCTCAGAAAACAAACAACGAGTCAAAGTTAACCGCTCAATGAGAGCAAATTAGACGGATTATTCCACGGTATTAATTTTTCCGTAGCCTCAACATTGCCGGCTGAAGCTTACTCTGTATAGCTTTCCTAACGATAGACCACGTCCAATTTATTCAGCTTTATTCTTCTTTGTTTCGACTTATTCGAATAAATATTACCATTACCGGAAAGCCCTTTTGATTCCGGAACGATACCGATATAATCAACTTCCCGACTACGGGGGTCCTTTACAAACGGAAAATAATTAAAAATAAATACAAATAATTACTTATCTTCCATTTTTAGAAATGGATCATTACTGATCATGATCAAAGATTGAGCCAACAACTCTCCAATCAACTTCAAATTCGAGGGTTTACTTTCCTTACGAAAATAGCGTTTTCAAGTAAATTGGAACCACGATGAAAGGAGAGGAAATATTAACTTGTAAAAGATGAGAAGGGGGTGCTTTAGGGGGGGGGGGGGTACTTTTTGTTGTGACAAGGCTGTTGCGACACGAAATCTCGACTTTTGATTTAGAAATTGGTGAAAGTGACGGGCGGCGGGGGAAGGTGAGGTGGTTTCGTTTCAATCTTATCAAGGGAAGAAAATGAGAAAGAGAAAGAGTGTTTTCATTGAAGGTAGCGTGCTCGCTTGGCAACCCCCTCCCCCCTTTTACCCCCTATTCCCCCTTCAAGTTTCGGCGAATAATATCGAGAGGCTCAAACCGTACACGAAATATAATTCGAAAGTAGAAAAGCGGCCAGTTTCCTGTTTTTCGTTTTCGTTTTTCGCCTGTGAACCACTCTAATAGGTCCGCCGATCGTGCTGAAAGCATGAATCACGCTTACGGTAGCTCGCGATCTGCTGTAATTGTAGGAATTACGAAAACCACACCGAAAAAAAAAATAAAGTTACAATTTCTTGGACTCAACATCGTATTTCCGACGAGAGCTGTTTTATACGATGGAAAAGTTGAGCTCATTTCAACGTGAATCTCGAGGGCGGAAACACCCCTAAAATTAGCATCGTGGCAGAGAAGAAATTGAAATACGGTTGTCTTCTCACGTTTGTACTCTCTGACAAGGGAGTGATGTTGGAGCCAGATGGCACTTTTCGAGTAAAATGAAATTTAATGGGTTGCATTTCCCACGTACGGAAATTACTGTATTGCAATTAGCCACTGCAAGAGGGTACGAATAAGGACTTTTTCAGATCTTATGCTGAGGGTGTCATCATTTTGGTTGGTTATTCCTTGAATAGTCAACCTATGTTTTCATGCAAAAGGTCAGCCGTACGCCGTCCGTCAGGTCTTTTCCTTCTTCCCGTTCCTACACCTTGCGGCTCTATCGGGGCTTCGCTTGATGCCTGGACGGTTGCGCTCACTCTCCTGCCGTGCGTTTTGCCACTGCTTTACTCAGCAGTGCCCAGGATGGACGCAGAGGCGGCACGGTTGGACCAGGAGGGGCTTCTTGGCGTGATTGGCGTGTGGGCCAGCCTTTTGCAGCCATAACTTGATGGGCAAACTTTTTGGTGCCTTCTGCGTTGTTCCTGGATTGGAACGCAGCCAGCCATGGTCTCTCTTCAGTTGCGGCCAGACCAAGCACTGCTAGCCATCGCCTACGCGCAGTTTCGGGCTTTGGACACTGGAGGTAGACATGGTCCGCCGTCTGAAGCTCGCCGCACTCACAGAGGGGGAAAGGCTTCAATTTCATGCCTAGGGGCTTGGCGTTGAAGTCGCCATGGCCAGTGGCAAACTGCGAGGCGTAGTGGTCTATATCCACATAGCGCTGAGACAGGCGTGTGGGGATGTTTGGCCAGATTTTGTGTGTGTGCCGTCCATTAGGAGACTTGTCCCATCGTTCCTGCCACCTGTCTAGACTCCACTCAGAGAACGCAGCCTTAGTTGTGCATCCAGCTATCATGCTATCTCTGCCATGGCTGATTAGCCACATTGATGCCAGGACCTGGAGCTTAAGGTCCATGGCATCTGCCCTGTCAGGACGTGGAGAGCTTCGTGCGACACTGCCCTGTATGACCATGAGGAGGGCTGTGTCTTGAGCAGTTTCTTCAGATCTTTGCCTTTCACGTACCTGGCCCAAGCTGGGCATGCATACAGAGCCACCGTCTCAAAGAGGGACTTGTACATCAGATGTCTGCTCCAGAAGCCTGTGCCCTACGCCGTACACCGTCCGCGCCGTTTTTGGTAGTAGAAAAATTTCTAAAAATCTGAAATTTTGGTCAGGGGTCTGTTCTTTCCCTAGGACGGTCCTCGAAACTTTTCAGCCCGATCGGTCAAAATTTGAGCAGGGTAGGGGTCAAAATGTGTTTTTTGAAAAATGGATTTTTGAGATTTTCTGCAATCCAGGCCAATAGGTTATAGGTAATGGGTACCCAATTTTACCCAAACCCTCATCCAGAGAGCGCCAACCGTACCGGGACCCAATTTCATTGGATTCAGCGTCTAAAATTTAGTGGAAATGATACCCCACACGCCTAGGTACCAGAAATCTTGAAAACAACATATACAAAATTGGTAGATACATTGGACATTTGACATTTTTGATCGTCACCATGAAACGTCCAGAAAAAATTTTTGAGCCGAATCGGAGAGGTTGACCATTTGCATGAAAAACTAGGTTGATTATTCAAGGAAAGCGTCTGGGGCTGAGTTCCTCTCTTTTTTGCCAAGTGCCAAAAAGTTGCTCTTTTTCAGCGCGGTCTAGCGGCCATGAGCTGCACTTAAAAATTGAAAGTGATCAGTGAATATTGAAGGAAATTTTGTCTACTTCAATTTTGTACGTGATAAAAAAGTCAGTAGGTGGCATATTTTTCAACTTATGAGCAATTTTGTGAAAAAAGTTCGAAATTTTTAGGTTTTTGGTACTATTCAGGTACGCCGTACACCGTCCATGTTCCGCGCCGCTTTTGGTAGTAGAAAATTTTCTAAAAATCTGAAATTTGGGTTAGGGGTCTCTTCCCTGCCAAGACGGGTCCTCGAAACATTTCAGCCCGATCGGACCAAATTTGGGGGAGGTAGGGGTCAAAATGTGTTTCTTGAAAAATGGACCATTCGAGGAATAACCAACACGTGTGTAAGAATTTGCAGGGTTTTTTTATTGGCGAACTTCAGATTACTACTATTTGACTGAGCTACTTATCTTATGTGCTGAATGGCGGGTTTGGCGTAATTTGGGTTCACGTCAAATGTTTAGTTTACGTGGGTCTCACTTCTGGGTCTGCTCACCATGTGTGGCTGCCAGGGCTCGCTCGTTCTATATTAGTTTCCTAATCCTCAAATTGGCACAATGGAAGAGAAAATTGAAGAGAAGAGAGAATCATGCGCGATAATATTCGAAGTGAAGATATTTAAATTCACTGGTGGCCTCGTCGACTTCTGCTGAGCGCGTTCCGTTGCTTTTCCGCAATGTGTGAAGAAGGAGAGGATTCTCACCCTCGAGGAATGCGAGCCGAAGGGAAAGAGAAATAGGTCAGATTACCTGTGAAACTCGAACAACGCTTTTCTGTCGGGAATGGAGGCTCACAATGAACACAACGTAACTTTAACAGCACAGTAGAAGCCTTCTTTTTCGACGATAGGTACGTCGCGAGTGAATCCTTTCGATTGTGAGGCTCGATTGTGAGTAGGGCACGAGAATGTGGCTGCAGATTTATTCAAGTCTTTCCCCTTCCACCTTGCAGATAACAATTATGCCAGTGGATAGCCAAAACTCAATGACAATTCCCCAGGACTGCCCCTCCGGAAGTGGTTATGGGTCAAAATGGCTGCCTATCTACCCATTTTGAATGTGTGGTTTTGAGATTCCTGGTACCCAGCCGTGTGGGTACAATTTTCCACTAAACTTTGGACCCTGAATCGATTGAAATGAGTATTCAAGCTCCTGGTCCGAGTAATAACCAGCCCCTGTGAAAGAATTTGCTTTTTTTCTCAACTATTACAGTTAGTTTTTAGGCTGTCCACTGGTATAATTGTTATCTGCAAGGTGGAAGGGGAAAGACTTGAATAAATCTGCAGCCACATTCTCGTGCCCTACTCACAATCGGGCCTCACAATCGACTGGCCCTTGCAGTGGAGAAAACAGAGGTGGTGGTTCTCACTCCCAGGAGGATCCAGACGCTGTTGCCGATGGAACTGACAGAGGATACGGTGGTCCACACCAAACAGGCAGCTAGGTACCTGGGAGTGATCCTAGACACAAAAATCATCTTCTGGGAACACATCAGGACAAGGCATCGCGCATGACGGCAGCACTCAGTAGGCTAATGATGAACGTTATTGGCCCACGACCATGCAAGAGAAAGCTACTCATGTCAGTGACAAATTCAGTCATGTTGTATGAAGCAGAGACATGGGCAGGCGCACTGTCTGTCGCACACTACCGGAAGCGACTAATGGCGGTACAACGGCGAGGAGCGGTAAGGATAGTTAGTGCATACAGAACGCCAGCTGTCTTTGTACTGGCTGGGGTCATCCCAATCCATCTTCTGGCTGCAGAAAGAAAGCGGATTTAAAAAAAAAATGGAACCCAGGAAGGCAATAGTGATCAAGGAAGAACGGGAAAGCACACTGAAAGACTGGCAGACCATCTGGGACAATGAATCGAGAGGTCGATGGACAGCGAGACAAGTACCAGAAGTGAGAGGCTGGCTGGAGAGGCCACACGGCGAGGTATGCTACTACCTGACGCAATTCCTCACAGGCCACGGATTTTTCTATCAATACCTACACCGGTTGGGACTCGCACAGAGTCCAGGGTGCTTGCACTGCCCAGACACGGAGGACAGCGTGAAACATACCTTTTTCGACTGTGAGCGATGGCGTCTAAAACGAGAACAGCTGTGGTCAGAAATAGGTCTGAACACACCATCTCCGGAAGAGTTGGTGAAACGAATGCTATCAAGCAAACAAGCATGGGAAAAGACGGCAGATTATATAGAGTCTCTCCTCAGAAGAAAAAACGAGGAAGAAAGAGCCCGGCAACAAGCCACACGGGCAGAAAACTGAGACTGGCCCCAGGTCCAACCCGAAGTCATGTGATAAATAGTACCAGGTTGGGCCATTGGGAGGGTGAGGTTTTAGTGGATTGGACTTCCACATAACTGGAGGAGGCCGACCATAGTATCTAACCACGAGGCATTACACCTGGCCTCGAAACATTTCATCTTAAAAAAAAAAAAAAAAAAAAAAAAAAAAAAAAAAATTGGGCATTAATGCGTCTAGATAAAATGCCGTGAATTTTCGAAACTTTTCAACCCGATCGGGCCAAATTTGGGTGGGGTAGGGGTCAAAATGTGTTTTTTGAAAAATGGATTTTCAAGATTATTGGCGATCTAGGCGTGTAGGGTATCATTTTCCACTAAATTTTGGACGCTGAATCCAATGAAATGGGTCTGGGACCCACCACACCCACTGTTTCCCCCATTTTTCCCATGTTGAAGAAATGAGTCTATCCATGCGCCTGGTCCGAGGAATAACCAACCCCTGTGAAAGAATTTGCAGCGTTTTCAAATCAGAGACGTATGTGGTTGTTTGCGTTGTTTCTTTTGTACTAGTCGTCTCAATTCATATCCTCCCAAAAATGTTTTACCATTTGAAACTCGTTTGATGATGATAACGCCAGAGCGCTTTGTAAAACGAGATCTGTTCGAAATGTTTTTAACAACTAAAAGATTCTTCTGCGAGCAAGAGTGGAGTATAATAAATTATAGCGATGACCACGTCCATTGTCCTTCGAGCGAATTGAGGGAAGAGTAAAAGTAACATTTCAACCCCAGCTTTCCAATTAGTGGCTCGTGTTAAGGACATCGGTCACGGAAGGAAGAGGGTCAAGAGAGGGTATTAAAACATTCCTAGTGATTTCCCCAGCGATGTTCCCATCCAACAGCTTAATTACCTTCTCTTCGGGTGACTGACTTTTCGCACCCAACAGCTCCCCTCAGTTTCAGCCGCCCACCTCTTTTTCGGTTTCTTTGAAAACTCATCAAGAGTTTCACAAACTTCGTCCCTTTTGTCCCTGAGCCTCGAACGAGTCTCTTTGATGTCGAGATTTCCAGCCCTTTTCGGTAACGACGCGACGTCAACTACCGCCCTTACGACTCCTTGAGTTGTCGAGGAGTCGAGGGATTTGTTCGCCTCGACCAACTCCTTTCCAATTGATGAGGGTTCAACGGGCGAATTCTGAGGAATACGAAGGTGTGGACGGATATGCTTCGAAGGGCGCTGACAACTTCAGCATAACGAAAACGACGCTCTCAAGAAAAACAGCTGAATTCATCCCCCTAACCTTTGTTTCAATCATTACTGTTTGAGTACTCAAACACAAAAACTCAAAATCAATCTCACAAAGTTATTGATTCTTCTCACAAAAATGGTGTCTATTCCAACCTAACAAGTGGCGGTATAAGATTCATCATTATCAGTTCAGTGACTCAGTCCAAATGAAGACTAATTTTTCATTCAAAAGAAGTAAGATTTCTGGTGAATTTCAAATTGTTGAGCCATGACGAGGGTGGGGAACGGACGAACCAAATTGTGAAAATGGTGGGTTGGTTATTCCTCGGACCAGGCGCATGGAGACTCATTTCTTCAACATTGGGAAATGAGGGAAACAGTGGGTGTGGCGGACACATCCCAATCGATTCAGGGCCCAAAATTTAGTTGGAATGATACCCCACATGTACCAGAAATCCCGACAACACATATTCAAAATGGGTAATAGATACCCATTCTGACCCATATATTCTTCCAGTGGGTGCCAACCGTTTGCGATCTTCCATCCAATCCTTTCTTTAGTTTATTATGTGCTTGTTCCGTTGTCTTTGCCAGATTAACTACAGCCACATCATCCGCATACCCCACCGAATCCCATTATTCTTGGGACCAGCCCCTCCGTTGCTAACGTGATGTCAGGTATTGTACCTCTCTGAAAATAGATACAAATTTGATTGTATACAAAATTTATACGAACCCATCAATACAAAATTGATGCCCAATCCTTGCTTGCCCAGTTTGGCCAAGCCTCAAGGCCTCAAGCCTCCAAGGATTGCCCGGTTCAGGACGAAGGCCCCAAGTCTCCCGGTTGCTGCTCTCACCATGTGATAGGGAGTGCACCTTGGTAATCTGAGGGGGCTCTTGAAAATTCATGCCCGCAATTCATCAATCTCCTCAATGTATTGGAGACCCCAAACTTCACTAGGGAACCATTGAATCTTCTAATTTCAGTCTACTCCGACCCATTTTATTTGATTGTTGATACAGCAAATGGAAAATGCTGAAGTATTCCTATTTTGAACCAAACCATCGCGAGCGAGAACTCTTATTTCCCCGAAGGGGTGAAGAATCTACCCATCTGATTTTGTCTAAAATAGACATATCCAAGTGAAATGATTTCGCCCATGAATTATTCAAAGCTCATTATAAATACGGCGGTACCTCGCTCGGGTTGTTTATCGGCGGAGGAGCTGTCGCTGTCAAATGAGTCTCTGCAAGCTGGGAGCAAGGAAAACTCTGAAATTTTCAAAACTCCCTGAAAACACGAATTGTACGAGGCGACGTATGAAAATAAAATGGTTCGAACAACGGATCGAGCGTCCGTGAGTGATGGGCTCTGAACGCCGAGTATGAGCAACCATAAATTATTCACGTCTCGTAAAAGTGTGCATTATTCATGCGCACCCTTGGAAAAGGGCCAGTTATTTAAACATCATTACGAACCCATTGACATCGATCTGTCCGCGATAGGAGAGTTCACCCTTTGGAGTCAACACCTACATTTTGCAACCATTTTCACAAACCCGAAAGTGCCATTAATGTTCCACAAAAGCAACGAAACAGGAGCAATTCCGTCTCAAGGCCACTCAGTGATTTAGGTGACGTCAGAGCGTTCAGGGAAATCGAATCAAGCTGCTCAGAACTTGTCGTGAAAAGTGTTATTCTCAAATTTTCGGAGCATCACACATTTTGACCCCTACTCTGCCCAAATTTGATCCAATCGGACTGAAAAGTTTCGGGGACCGTCCTAGGCCGGAAACAGACCCCTGACCCAAATTTCAGATTTTTAAAAAATTTTCTACTACCTACCAAAAAAGGCGCGGACGGCGGACGGACATTGACCTCTTTGGTTGGTTATTCCTTGAATAATCAACCTATGTTTTCATGCAAAAGGTCCTCTCCGATTCGGCTCAAAATTGTTTTCTGGACGTTTCAAGGTGTCTAGATCAAAAAAGGTCAATGTCCGTCCGCCGTACGCCGTCCAAGGATTCTCTTTCTGTTTCTGTTTGGTCTGCATCTGAGGCCCTTCTGGCCCTTTGCAGCCATTCACTTGCATGTGTTGTGACGCTGTCCGGTCTGTTAACTGATGTGCTGGATTTTACAGGAAGTTTTGAGGGCAAGGTTCAAAATTGGAATTAGTTACGGCATTGCTGCTGCCTCGCCTCTTAGGCGAACTTTGGCTTGTGCAAATGCATCTTTGCTCTTGAAGTTCTTCCATGCATTTCTGGACTCCACCAAAGAGTATAGTGGGCCGTTGTACTCAATTGTGCCTGTCATAACTTGACGCTCATTGTTGTATAGCGGGCAGCTCCGCAGGACGTGCTCTGCCGTCTCCGAAGGGTGACCGCATGGACATGCAGATGTATCTCGCCGTCGCATGGAGTGGAGTTTAGCACTGAAATTACCATGGCCAGTGAGGAGTTGGGTAGTCTCATATGAGGATCCTTGTTCACGCGCTGTGAGACATTGGGGAAAAACTGGTATGACAGCCGCCCGCTTGCTGCACTATTCCACGGTTCCTGCCACGCAGTTAGTGCCCATTCTCGTATCCCGGCTATCTTCATTTCGGTCGTTTGTGCTGCCTCCAACAAACCATTCAAATCCCTCTGCAAGGGGACTGCAGTACGATCTGGCCACTTGATCGAGCTGAAGGCAACCCTCGCATCAAGCACAATATCAACAAGCATGCAGCCCGCAATCAACTGAAGCCCGAGTGTGGAAGCTGTACGATAACCGCGTGTGATTGCCAGAAGAACGGCTCGCTGCTGCTGTAAGATCTGGTCTCTCTCCCGCTGGTTTGGATTCCGCCACCATATAGGAGCCGCATACAAGATGGTGGGCAGGAATATCGCCCTGTAGTATTGCAGCCTCCTGCCATATGTCACTCCCCAGCCAGACCCAGATGTGACCCTGAGGCCACGCGCCATAGATCTCATCTTTTCATTTAGGAGGGCAATGTGAGCTGTCGGCTTCAGAGATACAGACACCCAGGTATCTCACGTGCGGGCCTGCCTGCAGAAAATTTTCAAAAAATCTGAAATTTGGGTGAGGGGTCTGTTCCCGGCCTAGGACGGTCCTCGAAACTTTTCAGCCCGATCGGACCAAATTTGGGCGGGGTAGGGGTCAAAATGTGTTTTTTGAAAAATGGATTATCGAGATTTTGGGTGATCTAGGCAAGTGGGGAATAATTTTCCACTAAATATTGGACGCTGAATTCAATGAAATAGATCCCAGAACGATTGGCATCTACTGGAAGAAGTTATGGGTCAAAATGGGTATGTATCCACCCATTTTGTATGTGTCAAGATTTCTGGTACCTAGGCGTGTGGGATATCATTTTCCATTAAATTTTGGATCCTGAATCGATTGGAATGGGTCCGGGACCCACCACACCCACTGTTTCTCCCATTCAAGGAATAACCAACCCGTTTTTTATTCTCATGCAATGTATTGTACAATTATACGAGGAATAAACTTTCATTTCATTCATTCGTTCGTTCAAATAGAAGACAGGGAGAAGTCTTGGGTGGTTTCTATGCTCCAATCAACCCTTCTCCAGCTTGCCCGCAGCTGCCATTTCAGACAAATTCCTCTCAAACTCCCGATCCTGCTCAAAACGATCCTAGAAGTCGTCCCGGAACTTGCAACTTAAACCGACAAAACCTCAAACCTAGGAATTCTCGTCGAGCTCGATAGTGTTGGCCAACTTGCAGGAAGCCCGCGAGGCGCAACGAGCAACTTGACTACAGAGGACCGTAAATCAACCAGCGGTCGCCCCTAAATCTAATGACTCGCCCTCCGACCGCGTTTTCACTCTCGCCGAGGATTTCCAAGGGCAGTACACGCACACCTTTGCATCACTCATTTGAGTGAGTGTGAACCAGTGAGTTCTACCTTCTCACTTATCATCTCAAACCTGAAACAATCGAGATCTTAATGATTAGACTTGATTCCTGCGTAGATAGGCAGAAATTTTCGGTTTCGGTCATGTGTAAGCCCCCAGGCTTACTGCCTCCAGAAAACCAGAAAGGAGGGAGCATGCGCCAGGATGCGCGCGCACAGATCTAGCGCGCACTCGTTGCAAAGGCGTCCAACCAGGCAGTCGTTGCTGAGGCGCCCCTCGTCGCCCAGGGGCCCAACATGTTGGAGTCATTTATATTTTGTAACCTGTCATGCAAGTGCAACTCACTCAGTCCATCCTGGCTTTGTCCTGTGCTCGCTCTGAAGTGAACTCTGCTACCGTGCTGAAGTCGACCGAAGCTGTAATATTGTGTTCCCCATGCCATGAGATGATAAAGGACTCAAGTTAATTAAGCCTCGCTGTGTACCTTCGGGACAGCGTGCCCCCTCCTGTTTTTCCTTCGACGTCGACGCCGTTTTTGTCAGCCGGTATCGTTGCACTTGCTCATTAAATTGTATTCCATGTATATCATAATTTCATGTATCTTGTATTAATTGTATTTTATGCTCCACATGTTGTCTAATTTACTTTGTCGAATTACTTTGTCTTGTATCAATTCTAGCCCAGGTTGAGGCATATTCTCCTTTGCAACGTGTCTTTGTTTTCAATTATAATTCAGTTGGTATCAATGTATTTTATGCTCATCCTTGGTATCCCTAGTTGCTCAGTCGTAAGTCTTGGACTAACATCCCGTATCCTCTCGCTAGGTCCCTTCCAAATTCTCCGAAGAAACCCGAATTAAATTATAGTAAATTCAAACACATTTTAATTCGAGAGAGGCTTACACATGCAAGAAGTCAATCTCTCCGATATTTTTTCTGGATGTATCAAGGTGTCTACATCAAAAACCCTGTTAATTCTTACGCACGGGTTGGTTATTCCTCGAATGGGGGAAACAATGGGTGTCCCGGACCCATTCGAATCGATTCAGCGTCCAAAATTTAGTGGAAAATGATACCCCACACGTTGCCCTCTGAAAGAGGCCATGGATGCTGAATCGATCAAAATTAGTCTCTCTTTATTTGAGTAACAACCAAAGCTTGATTTGAGTAATAACCAACCCCAAGAACATGAAGAAATTAAAACTCCACTTTTACAATCAAAAATCTGCAAATTCTTACACACGGGTTGGTTATTCCTCGAATGGGGGAAACAGTGGGTGTGGCGGGTCCCCGACCCATTCCAATCGATTCAGGGTCCAAAATTTAGTGGAATATGATACCCCACACGCCTAGGCACCAGAAATCCTGACACATACAAAATGGGTGGATACATACCCATTTTGACCCATAACTTCTTCCGGTGGTTGCCAATTGTTCTGGGACACACATCATTGAATTCAGCGTCCAAAATTTAGTGGAAAACTATACCCCACACGCCTAGGTAGCAGAAATCCCGAAAACACATATTCAAAATGGGTAATAAATACCCAATTTGACCCCTAACTTCTTCCAGTGGGTGCCGATCGTTCTGGGACCCGTTTCATTGGATTCAGCGTCCAAAATTTAGTGAAAAATGACACCCTACTCGCCTAGATCGCCCAAAATCTCGAAAATCCATTTTTCCAAAAACACATTTTGACCCCTACCCCCCCCCAAATTTGGTCCGATCGGGCTGAAAAGTTTCGAGGACCCGTCTCGGCAGGGAACAGACCCCTGACCCAAATTTCAGATTTTTTGAAAATTTTCTACTACCAAAAACGGCGCGGAACATGGACGGCGTACGGCGTACGGCGGACGGCGGACGGCGGACGGACGTTGACCTTTTTTTATCAGGACATCATGAAACGTCCAGAAAAAAATGTTGAGCCGAATCGGAGAGGTTGACCATTATCATGAAAACATAGGTTGATTATTCGAGGAATAACCAACCAAAACCAACCAAGAGTAGCAATTGCCCTTCAATGATAACAAATTACACAAAAATTATGTTTACTTGTTAAGTAAAATAATTTTACGTCGAATTTCATTTCCTGAAAAGCTTTTGAAAAGTGCTCAATCCCAAAACTCTCTACGTAGATAAGTCAATCAAAACAATCAAATGGTATTATCAGAAAACGTGGTTGGAAAATCGAGATTACTTTAAAATTTCATGGAGAAGTTCAGCTCCAGGAACAGGTATTTCTCCCTTTTGCAAAAATCGTACACGTAAACCGTTCGGTTTACGTGAAAATGAGAGGAATTTAACCGTTTTCTGTGTTAAAATGCAAATTTTTTTCCTCATTGAGAGGATAAATATATAAAAGTTCTAATTGTATTGCACAGTCGAAAGCACACACGTGAACAAACATTTTCATTTCAACGAAGAGTTCATCACACTTTTCGTTCGAGTTATTATTTTGTCATATTTCCGTATTGGTTCATTATCCTAGAAAAGATATACACAAAATACATTAAAATAATAACATTCTTCTCTTCAAATTCCCTGTATTTTTCCAGACATCCAAAATGACCTTTCGCTATCCAAGCTGAGAGGGGGGGGGGGACAACGACCAAATTAATGATTTTAAAATTTTGTACTGTATTACTTTGGATCCAACCCATCTTGTTGACATTTTTGAGTTAGAAGACGCGTGAGGATTTGTTTCCTATTTTATTTCCGACACTGAATCGATTGAAATGGGTTCTGGTTGGTTTTTCCTTGAAGTCAACCCCCAAAAATTTTTTCTGAACGTTTCAAAGTGTCTAGATCAAAAAGTCAAACGTCCGTCCGCTGTCCGCGCTGACTTTGATAGTAGAAAATTTTCTAAAAATCTGAAATTTCGGATCAGGGAACCGTTTTGGGGGCCCAGTTGGCCCTAAAACTTATCAGCCCGATCGGACCAAATATGGGCGGGGAGGGGAGGGTAGGCTTGTGGGGTATCATTTTCCAATAAATGTTGGACGCTGAATCCAATGAGACGGGTCCCGGTGCAATTGGCGCCCTCTGGATGAGGTAATTGGTCATAATGGGTTCAAAATTTCAGGTACCTAGACGTGTGGGGTATCATTTTTCACTAAACTTTGGACCCTGAATCGATTGGAATAGGTCCGGGACCCCCTACACCCACTATTTTCCCCATGATGAAAAAATGATTCTCCATGCACCTGGTGCGAGGAATAGACAACCTCAGTGAATAAATTTGCAGCATTTTTTTGAAGATTTTATATTTTTGGTAATGATGGTATATAAATGTGTCTTAAATATTGGGCGCTGAATCGATTGAATCGAAGCCGAACATCGGATAAGTGTCTCGGGAGACATTTTAATTATGCGGAGGCACTTTTCTGAAGAAATCTCCACTTTCTTATCTAGAAATACTCACTCTGGAGACCTCCTATTTGATTGATTGATTGGTTTATTTAACCACCAGGGAAGGTTAAGGCCTAGTGGCCCTCTCCTCCACCTTCCCTGGCTCATTATAGTTGTACAATTTCAAAAAGGAAATACAAGAATATAAATAAAATGAAATAGAATACAGTAGTTGCAGATGCATTATTGTTTTACATTTTTTAGGAATGAAAATGAACGAAATTGCTTCTTATAGTTAGAAAATAAAAGAAATGGAATACTTCGTCTTCTTTTTGGACAATAAACTCAAAGTTCGTTTGCTCATCCTACTCAACATCTATGAGCACTCAAATCTCAGTGTAAGCATTTCAATACCTCTCCAATAGCAACCTTTTCAGCTCATTTTTGAATGCCCCTACTTCATTTTCTAGCTTGAAAAGGTCAACATAATTGTTATATAATTTAACACCTTGCACTGAAAACGATCTATTAAACATAACAGTTCTATGTAATGGGATTTGCATCGTCCTGTCTTTATTCCTGGTGTTCAAAAAGTGTACATCGGACATGAAGGAAAAACTTTCATACAAAAATGAGGTTTTTCTGAATTTCAATATTTTGAGCATCATCACAGCTATTTGAGATTCGTTTCTTTCAGACATCTTTAGCTTCTTGTAATATGGTGTGACATGATCATCGAGCCTGATCCTGCACACGAAACGAACAACTACATTTTGCGCTTTTTGCAAACGATCGACATCAATGCCTCTCAGGTCACACAATGCCGTTGGGGTGTAGTCAAAAATGGGCATAACTGAGGACTGTGCCAATTGCTTCCTAACATGAGCAGGGAACTCAACTGCCAATCTTCTCAGCTGGTAGAGGCTTCGAAAGACGAAATTGCACATGCATGTGACTTGGGCGTCCCACAATAGTGTCCTCAATCCGAGGTTTTTAAACTTATGGACGTATTCAAGCACCACATCACCACATTTAACTCTCTTTTGAGAGAGATCCTCCCCGATATACGGTTGTGGCCTTTTCCACCTGGGATAGGCAGTACCTTGCTGGTCCACTAGTATGTGTAGGTCCACGGAAATGCGCTGATGGTAAGGTTTTTCGCAAGAAGTCGAATTTCCCGAGTGAACGTCATGTCAGACGCGTTGAAGTAAGTAGATTGATCGATCACACACACACCCTTATTGCAGGGTGGTTTCGTCTCGTTGGCAATTTCCACCCCTTTGAGCGACACCTGAACATGAGGTACCCACTTGATAAATGGACGTAATCCACTTGTTGAAACTTTCCGAACGAACAGACACTCAAACAACCGGGGTAACTCCCCCGCGCTGACTGGGAAATCGGTTTTAAAATTCCGAGTGCTCTCGATAGTTGGGAAACAGAAACGGGGCATAGAGCCTTCCCCGCCCACCATAGAGCGACGTTAAAATGACGAGGGTCGAGGGAGTGAGCGCGGCGGGGTTGTAGGGGGGACGGCGGGATAGCGGGGAAAAGGCGGGGGACGGGTGTGAGTTTTCCGGGGTTGTTCCGAGTTGAATGGAGGAGGTGATGAAACTCGCCTCTTCAATTTCCTGGAGTTGGTGGTGTTGAAGGTGGAACCGGCGGGGCGTTGGGCGGCGGGGGTGCGGGGGTATTATCGGCCCCGTTACGTGACCTAATACGCACGACCGCGACCAGTGGGACCTATATCCGGTGTACATTATCCAATCAGGATGAGGGTTGTTGGCCCTTTCTTCCACCCCCGAACCACCTCGAATTTATCGAATCCATTACTTAATGACTCTCGGCTTTTCGGTAAAAATACACTAACCCTCAACCCAAGTATTTGAAAGCCTTTTCATCCACTCTGGCGAAAGTAAATGTTTTCCGAAACATTTTCTCACTACCTTCAAAGTACCGTTTACACCGCCAATATAAAGAGTAACTTGATCATATAATTTTTAAAAAAAAAGTTACCATCAGTTAACATTAACTTTGGCAATAAACCCTTGATCAGAACAAGCCATTGCGGGGGTCGCAAATGTAAATACCCACGAGTTAGGCCTGCGCATGAAAAACACTATTAAAATAATGAGTAAGTAGACTTTTGGTTGGTTTTTCCTTGAATTTCATCAAAGTTTTCACGCAAAAAGTCAATTTCTCCGGGTTGCCCGAGGAACGGACCAGGCGCATGGAGACTCATTTCTTCAACAAGGGGAAAATGGGGAAAACAGTGGGTGTGGCGGGTATCAGACCCATTCCAATCGATTCAGGTTCCAAAATTTAGTGGAAAATGATACCCCACACGCCTAGGTACCAGAAATCTTGAAAAACCACATTCGAAATGGGTAGATAGATACCCATTCTAACTTATAACCTCTTCCGAAGGGTGCCAATGGTTCCCGGACCCATTTCATTGGGTTCACTGTCCAAAATTTAGTGTAAAATGATACCCTACACGCCTGGATCGCCAAAAATCTCGAAAAAAAAAAAATTTGACCCCTACCCGACCCAAATTTGGTCTGATCGGGTTGAAAAGTGTTGAGGACCAACTAGAGCCGGAATCGAACCCCTGACCAAAATTTATGAATTTGATAAAATTTTCTACTACCAAAGTCGGCGTGGACGGCGGATGGAAATATTTTTCACCAAATTTTGGAAGCTGAATCCAATGGAATGGGTCCCAGAACGATTGGCACCCACCACAAGAGGTCAATATACTCATTTCAAATGTGTTTTCGAGACTTCTGGTACCTAGGCGTGTGGGGTATCATTTTCCACTAAATTTTGGACCCTGAATCGATTGGAATGGGTCCCGCCACACCCACTGTTTCCCCTATTTTCCCCATGTTGAATAAATGAGCCTCCATGCGCCTGGTCCATGGAATAACCAACCCCTGTGAATGAATTTGTAGCGTTTTTGATCTAGACACCTTGAAACGTCCAGAAAAAATTGTTGGGGTGAATTGGAGAGATTAAATTTTTGCATGAAAACAGGTTGATTATTCAAGGAATAACCAACCAACAGAAGGCCCTGGTGGAACCTTGAATAGTTAACGCAACGAATACATAACTAGGTGTAATATTCTATTACGAATAACTCATTAACCATTCTTGTCCCTATTGAATGTTATATGATTTCAATCAACAGCTTTGAGAAAATATTGGTTTTTCAAGACTCAATCGCAATTATCAAATATTATTCTTGTTGTTCCTGTGTACTATTATAAACTATCGGTCCACAATAAAAAGTAATTTGAATTTAGTGCTACCATTCTCGCAAAATAAGGAAATTCAACGGCACGTTATTCTAACGTACATATTGACCCGTCGGCGCGGTGCTTCGTCCCGAAAATTCTTATTTATCCGAGCTCCACCTCGGCTTGGCCTTTATAAGAGGATGGGGGGTCGCTCAAATTCTATATTCCCTTCGAAGCAAACAGATTAATAATTTAGAGCGAGGCTGGCAAATGGAAGGGACCCTCCGATCGTGACTTGAATTTTCAGGCTCAGACCTCGACGACCGCGAACCGCTCGATACCGCCAGTTCATGTGACAGCCTATCAAATTAGACGAAATAAACGGTCCTAGCTCACCATCATCAATACAAACATCGCTCGGCTTTGTAGTTGGCCCACCAACCGAACAGTTATGAGATTTATGCAAAGGAATCACAAATGATGCCTCTTATGTGTAATCATCAGCACTTTTTTGTCCCAAGCAGAACGCAATGTGGTGGCATAGACTGACGTGCTGACGAAAAGGTAGCTCAGACATGAGTACAACTCGTAGAACTGTGGCCATAATGGCACTCACTCTCACGGCTCAGAGACAAAATGTTTAAATCAATCTGTTCGCAAAAGGTAAACACGGACCCAAGTCCACGAGCACCTTCTTTCGGGGACTCCTAATGAGCATGCGCAACGTTGCGAGATTGCACCTGCGCTGGTCTCCTGGGCGACCAGCGTTACAAGGTCAACAACCTGTGGAGGGCTTCTATCACTTGCAGAAAAGTCCTTCCTTGAGGTAGGTGTTATACATGTTTAGCATCATCTCAGGAATGCTTCCATCGCAATCTTTACTGCTTCTACCGGTATGCCATCAGGCCCTGGGCCTTTTTGTTCTTCATGCTTCCTATAGCTTTCTTATGCTTTACTTCTTGGAAGAGTGGAATCTCCGCCTGGTTGATTGCTTGCTTGTTCTGTCGACTCCTCAATGGGTGTATAATTTTGGATAATAATAATGATGAATTGATTGGAATGAATCAGGGACACTCCATATTCACTGTTTCTACCATTTTCCTGCTCTAAAGAATGATGAACCATTCTGGAAGAATATGCAGCGTTTTATTATTGTTGCGAGATTACACCTGCACCGGTCTCCTGGGCAACCGGCATTACAAGGTCAACGACCTGTGGAGGGCTAAGGGTTACTCTCAAACATTCGTGCATCATATTGAATTGGCTGGAACCTTCCTACTTGCTCAAGACAACACATCAAGTTCCCAGAACCAGGGAAGACTCGAGAAGGTTCTTGGCCATGGGAGCGAACATGAAAGGGACTGAGGATCGCCGCAGAGTTCAGTTCAGTTTTGAGTCCAAATATGCATCGTTTTATAAATTGTGCCCTGTTATAAATTAGTGCATTACAACCATGTATTGCGCCTTGTGATTGCGTAAGTGTGTGAATGAGAACAGTGTATTTGAGTGAACAATTGTACTTAATAAATTATCTACAAAGAACATAAATCGTTACAAGTAGTTCGCCAGAAGTTGCCTGCGCAGAACCCGGTCAGCTCTCCGCATTTTGGTGTCAACTCCCCGCACAGGCCATTGGTCAGCTCCTCATAGCCTACTCTTGCATGGACCTGACGCTTACCAGCACGTCTTACACCTACCTACACCCCTATATGTCAACTCCCCGGCACACAGACCTACAAGGGTGGATCGATAAGTTTCTGGCCTGACCAAGAAAACAACGTTTTTATGATTTTTTTTTTTTTTTTTTTTTTAATTTCTCAACATAATCTCCTTCAAGGCTGATACATTTCTCATAGCGGTGTTCTAGTCTAGTAATGCCATCTCTATAGACTGATTCGTCAAGCTCCTCATCTGGCGAAGAAAAAAAATCTTGTTCCATCACAATAACGCACCATCGCGATCAACATCAACGATCTGAAGTTTGAATTGATGCTGCACCCTGCCTACTCTTCAGACCTAGCCCTGAGTGACTACTTTTTGTTTCCTAATCTCAAAAAATGGCTTGGCTGTAAGAGGTTTGCCAACAATTGTAAGCCCCCGGTTTACTGCCTCCAGAAAACCAGAAGGGAGGGAGCATGCGCCAGGATGCGCGCGCAGCTCCTGCCTGGACGTCGCATTTGGAGAGATCTAGCGCGCACTCATTGCCAAGGCGCCCAACCAGGCAGTCGTTGCTGAGGCGCCCCTTGGGGCCGAGGCGCCCAACATGTTGGAGTCATATATATTTGTAACCCTGTCGTGCAAGTGCATCTCACTCAGTCCATCCTGGCTTTGTCCTGTGCTCGCTCTGAAGTGAACTCTGCTACCGTGCTGAAGTCGACCGAAGCTGTAATATTGTGTTCCCCATGCCATGAGATGATAAAGGACTCAAGTTAATTGAAGTTAATCTCCTAATTGAGGCATCCAATTTTAATTCCGCTCTCCTGGAATGTTTGCAAAAGTGACATAGACCCCTATTCGGCGGAGCTATTCAATTCATTTTGTTTCAATGTATTTTATGCTCATCCTTGGTATCCCTAATTGCTCAGTCGTAAGTCTTGGACTTACATTGTGTAACCTCTCGCTAGGTCCATTCAAAACCTCCGAAGAAACCCGAATTAAAATTATAACAGATTTTAATTCGAGAGAGGCTTACACAATGAAGAAGTAATCGAAGCTGTGAATGGGTATTTTGAGGAGCTTGACGAATCAGTCTATAGAGATGGCATTACTAGACTAGAACACCGCTATGGGAAATGTATCAGCCTTGAAGGAGATTATGTTGAGAAATAAAGAAAAAAAATTCTCGAAAATCCAGTCTTCAAATACACATTTTGACCCCAACCCCGTCCAAATGTTGGAAGGTGACAAGTTTCGAGGACCACCTAGATCCGGGAACGAACCCCTAACCCAAATTTCAGATTTTTAGAAAATTCTCTATCACCATAGGCGGCGTGGTAGTTTACTGGAAAATGATACCCACTCGCCTAGGTACCAGAAATCTTGAAAACACATTCGAAATGGGTTGATAGGTACCCATTTTTACCTATTACCTCTTCCAGTGGGCGACAATCGTTCCTGGACCCATTTCATTGGATTCAGTGTCCAAAATTTAAAGGAAAATGATACCCTACTTACCTAGATCGCCAAAAATCTCGGAAATCCATTCTTCGAAATACACATTTTGACTCCTAACCCGTCCAAATTTAGTCCGATCAGGCATGTTTCGAGGACCAACTAGAGCCAGGAATTGACCCCCTAACCCGAATTTAAAATTTTTAGAAAATTCACTACTACCATAGTTGACGTGTTAGTTTAATGGAAAATGATACCCCCACTCGCCAAGGTACCAGAAATCTCGAAAAAACATGTTCAAAATTGGTAGATAGACACCCATTTTGGCCCATTACCTCATCCAGAGGGCACCAATCGTTCCGGGACCCATTTCATTGGATTCAGCGTTCAAAATTTAGTGGAAAATGATACCCCACACACCTAGCCCGCCACAAATCTCGAAAAACCATTCTGCATCCCATCAGGGGATGTACCCCTGACCCAAATTTCAAATTACAGTCCCCCGGTCCGGAACCGAGGATTTCCGCTATGCGCTGCACTGATTCCAAATTGCCCTTTGAAATCCGCCACCAGCTGATGTCTGTACAAACCAGACAGCACAAAACGTATTCGCCCGCGCACTTTCAACGATTTATGAGTCGAACGGTTCCTCAAATCGGATGACGTCCGCAGAAACACCCGCGTTGAAAGAGACGAGGGATGACGGAAGATCGAAGTGACAACTGTCGCGAATTCCCCAGTAATTTTCGTCTCTTTTAATGGAGTTTGTCGTTCATTAGAATTCCGCGCGATTCCACCCCCTCCCTCTCACCCCTGGGCACCATCACATCCATAACGTCCCCGCTTCGCGCTGCTGGAACCTGAAATTCATAAGTTGGCCTTTATTAGTCACATCGCGCTTGACAAAATGACATCCATCACGTGACAGCCACCGCCATTTCCGCCTTTACTACATGTTCACATGTCTGCGTTTCTCTCGACTCTGTTCTGATCGACCTGCTACCACCCCCACCCCCACCCCAACCCCCTCAAATGAAACTTTACCAGGTTTCTCTCTCTGTAACCTAATTCGCGAATTAAACTCCTTCAGTCACGCTGCGCTCTCAAGAAAACCATATGACAGCCCAATTTTGATCATTTTGTCACTCAACAATAAATTGTTTTACAAAACTCTGCAACTGATTCAACAACGGTTGATTTCGTTTATGGCCTACAGTATGGGGAAAATTGTCAGTGTGGAGTATCCCGGACCCATCCCAATGGATTCAGCCTTGGGGAAGGTGTGGTCGAAAGAGGTTTTGCAGTCAATGTGTCAAACAAATAAATACTAATGCTTTTGGTTATTCAAGGAATAACCAACCTATGTTTTCATGCAAAAAGTCAATCTCTCCGATTCGCCCCAAAATGTTTTCTGGACGTTTCAAGGTGTCTAGATCAAAATTAGCAAATGTCCGTCCGCCATCCACGCCAACTTTAGTAGTAAAAATTATTCTGAAAATCTGAAATTTTGGTCAGGGGTCCGTTCATATTCACACTCACATTACATATTCATATTCATTCATTCGATATATCGCCCTTTGGCCATGCCCCCTTGATAAGAGATTCCCACAATTTTTAGAAGATTCCCGCAATTTTCGATGTATACGCGTCGCATCTAGAACTGTATCATCAAAAACAAAGTAGCAAAATAAAAAATAAAAATATACCTAATTAAAAATAAAAAATAAAATAAATGAAACAATAATTAATATAAAATAAATAAATAAATAAAACGCTGCAAATTCTTACACAGGGGTTGGTTATTCGTCAGACCAGGCGCATGGAAACTTATTTAAAAACATGGGGGAAATGGGGAAAACAGTGGATGCGGCGGGTCCCGGACCCATTCCAATCGATTCAGGGTCCAAAATTTAGTGGAAAATGATACCCCACACGCCTAGGTACCAGAAATCCCGAAAACACATATTCAAAATGGGTAATATATACCCAATTTGACCCATAACTTCTTCCAGTGGGTGCCAATCGTCCTGAGACCCATTTAATTTGATTCAGCGTCCAAAATTTAGTAGAAAATGATACCCCACTCGCCTAGATCGCCCAAAATCTCGAAAATCCATTTTTCAAAAAACACATTTTGACCCCTACCCCGCCCAAATTTGGCCCAAAGGTTGGAGGACCGTCCCAGGCCAGTTACAGACCCCTGACCCAAATTTCAGATTTTTAGAAAATTTTCTACTACCAAAAACGGCGTGGACGGCGTACGGCGGACGGCGTACGGCGGACTGCGGACGGACATTGACCTTTTTTGATCTAGACATCATAAAACGTCCTGAAAAAAATTTTGAGTCGAATCGGAGAGGTTGACCATTTGCATGAAAACATAGGTTGATTATTCAAGGAATAACCAACCAAAACGGAACGGAAAAGAAACAAACTGAAGGAAGCAACCACATCAATCTCGAATGATCCTAGTTCAAAATATCGATTTTGGGGGGTGCGTGCACTGATGTATAGATCAGCTGAGCCCCCTTCTGACGTCACGTCCATGGCATCCCTCGCAGTGTTGCAAACTAGAACCATGATGTAAGCCTGTAGTTAATCGGATTGTCGATCATCCACTACCAGGTTTCTCTGTTGAATCTACCCATGAACAATGAATTTACTCATAAATAGTGTTGCAAGATTACACTTGCACCAATCTCCTGGGCAACCAGCATTACAAGGTCAATGACCCATGGAGGGCTAAGGGTCACTCTCAAACATTTGAGCATTGTATTGAATTGGCTGGAACCTATCCATTTGCTCGAGACAACACGTCGAGTTCCCAGAACCAGGGAAGACTGGAGAAGTTCTTGGCCAAGGCAGCCAGTATAAAAAGGGACCGAGGAACGCCGCAGAGTTCAGTTCAGTTTGGAATTGTGCCTGTTATAAATTAGAGTGACAAGCGTTACAACCATGTATTGTGCTTTGTGATTGTGTAAGTGTGTTGTAAGGCCCCAGGCTTGCTGCCTCCAGAAGGCCAGACGGGAGAGAGCATGCGCCAAATGCGCGCGCAGCTCCTGCCTGGACGTCGCATTTAGAGAGGCCCAGCGCTCACTCGTTCCGAAGGCGCCCAACATGTTGGAGTATATATTTTTGTAACCCTGTCGTGCAAGAGATTTCTCACTCAGTCCATCCTGGCTTCGTCCTGTGCTCGCTCTGATGTGAACTCTTCTACCGTGCTGAAGTCGACCGAAGCTGTAATATTGTGTTCCCCATGAGATAAAGGACTCAAGTTAATAAGCCTTGCTGTGTACCTGCGGGACAGCGAGCCCCCTCCTGTTTTTCCTTCGACATCGACGCCATTTTCGTCAGCCGGTATCGTTGCACTTGTTCATTAAATTGTATTTCATGTACATCATAATTTCATGTCACTTGTATTAATTGTATTTTATGCTCCACATGTTGTCTAATTTACTTTGTCAAATTACTTTGTCTTGTATCAATTCTAGCCCAGGTTGAGGCATATTTTCCTTTGCAACGAGTCCTTGTTTTTAATTATAATTCATTTTGTATCAATGTATTTTATGCTCTTCCTTGGTATCCCTAGTTGCTCAGTCGTAAGTCTTGGACTTACATCCCGTATCCTCTCGCTAGGTCGCTTCCAAATTCTCCGAAGAAACCCGAATTAAATCATAGTAAAATTCATAACACATTTTAATTCGAGAGAGGCTTACAGTGTGAATGAGGACAGTGTATTTGAGTGAACAATTGTAATAAATTATTTACAAAGAACATAAATCGTTACAATAGACTCTATTTGTTTTGCCTTTCCCAACCAGGACAAAGGAGAAATAATAACATACATTTACAATGTAAATGTTTATTGCTCACAAGTCCAGCTGGGAAGGGCCCAAAGTCAGTTGGATGGCTAATTTGGTGGACCATGACGTTCCGGGCTGTCTTCTTCCTGGAAGGAAGCGGCAGGGATTGGAGGCATCACCTCAACAGCTGATCTGCTGCAGGTTGCCGTTGTACGGGAACGGTTGAGTGAAGCCGGATTCCCGAATTTCGTCTACCAGGGCGAAGCAGCAATCAACACCTGAAACTCATATGTAGATTTTGAGTCTCGATGTGGTTTCCTGGTTTCCCGCAGGGTTGGAATCCGCGACCAGAATGCCCAATCTTCTACCGATGAATTTCATTTTCCCTTGTCGTCGGAATGGGGCTCTTCCCTCTTCTTTTCACTCCCGCTGCTGATGTGCTGACGGGTCGCGCTCAAAGTTGGGTTCTGTGAGGCGAAGGCTGTTAGGTTCTTGGTCTCACACTTGATTTTTCCTGTTATGTTGGCAACACTGAGGGGTGCCGTGGACATGACATCAGAGGGAAGCGTGACGTCAGAAGGGTGCTTTATCAGTCAACTGATGATAGGCGGAACATACCAGTTCTCCCTGATTATACACAGTTCTGATCCGGGCGATTTGGACCTATGCCCTACCATAATGGAACTCGTTCGTCATCACAATTCCGATGAATTGAGAGTAAGCAAAATGCCCCTTGCAGAGAAATATTATTCCCGACCCCCCTTCGTACGGGATTCCACGATTTACTTCGACTTTAACATTGCAACGCCCCAGGACCCAGGATGGTCTCAAAAACGCAACGGAAGGTCCGGCACAATGAGACCCACTGGAACGAAACCTTCAATGAATGATGAATAGACCACGCCATCCACGTCTGCGAAGACCTCACCATAACTGGGACATTCTAGATTTATAAAGGACAAGAAGAAGGCCACAGGAGCGAAAAAAACCAGTCGTGTGCATAAAGTGCCTGTTCACCACAATGGACATACGAAACAATGAAATCAAGAAGTGTTTTATTACGATTCAATTTCCAATAAGGTATATTACATGTGATACAGGTATAAAATATATATCAAGAACTTGGCCAAGCAAGTGTGAAGTTCTTTTGTTGGCCCTCTATCTCAACTGGTTGACGTTGTTCCCAACGAAGAGAACCACCTGTCACGCGGGCAACGTTCCCAGGGGGTGGAAAAGGCGGGAGGGCTGGTCGGAGCTGGCATTTTCCCGGAAAACCCCACCAAACGCCGATGGGGGTAGAAAAGCGGGGAAGATTTCCACCGTCCATTGGGGGAACTGACCCAAAGGGCGCGGGTCATTTCGGCTCAAAGTTCAACCCCCGAAGTCGAGGCGCTGAGGTTCTCCTGTTGAGGGTCGCGCCTCTCTAATTGATTACCCGTCCGGCGATGCCGTTCAAAAGGGGCCCTCGCCTTTGGGGCTCGACAGTTCGAATCGACCTCAATAATTGAAGCTACTTTGAAGAAGGCCTCTCCGCGGTCGGCGGTGAAGAGGAAGAGGATTGTTGGTTGAGGGGAACCGGACTTCAAGGCACTTTGAAGACCTTAACCCGAGCTATTCATTCAAACTTGAGTGAGTTTTCGCCGGCTGAAGAGTCAAGTGGGAACTGTCGCGGTATTTTGAGGAGCCCCCCGCCACCCTCCTCAACAACCTCTTTCTCTTTCCTAAATGACGGAGGTTTTCCCCGCCGTTATCCCGCGTCATCAACCGAAATGGCGACGCCGGCTTGATGAAACCCCGCAAAGTACTTCTCCCCACCTCATGAGTCGGAGAGGGAAAAAGGTTGTTGAGCCTTTTTTCTCTCCGCTGATGAAAGTTTCGCTACTGTTATTCCTCGCGAGACTCGGCCGAGATGACGCAGGTTTTCACCGACCAAAAGAGTTTCCACCTCAAATTTATTATTTCCGAGTTTTCATGGAAAATGGCACCCTTCACTTCTTCAGAAGCTGTGATGAGACACTGAAAAAAAAAAAAAAAAAAAAACCTTTACAGGCAACTCTCTCAATGGAGTTGTCATTTGAGATAAAACAGCAGAGGAATCCGAGTATTCAACTTAATCAAACTACCACACGGTCGTGAAAGAGCGCTGATTGGTGAGAAAATCACCTTCAACTATTCACAGCCCTTTTGAAACACCGTGCAGCCTCAAAAGAATCGAGTGTAAAGGAATTCTTGGAATCGAATTCAATTTATCAGCAGCAGAGCGTGGAAAGGTTGAAATGAAACTGTAGGAAGGCCCATTAGATAACTGGGGACGAGTTGTGCCCTCTTCTTGGGGGTCAATTAGACAACTGGGGACGAGTTGTGCCCTCTCATTGAAGGGCGAACGGACAAGTTGGACAAACAGACAACAACTGGGGACGAGTTGTGCCCTATGAGGGGGAACGTTGTGGATACTTGACGACAAATCATGCTTGCTTATTGGAGGCCCATCAAACAACCGGGGACGAGTTGTGCCCTCTTGTTGGAGGACCATCAGACAATTGGGGACGAGTTATGCCCTCTTGTTGGAGGACCATCAGACAACCAGGGTCGACACATGCCCTCTCGTTAGAGGCCTAATAGAACCGGGGACGAGCTGTGCACTATCGTTAGAGGCCAACTAGACAACTGGGGACGAGTTGTGCCATCTCATTGAAGGGCGAACGGACAAGTTGGACAAACAGACAACAACTGGGGACGAGTTGTGTCCTCTTGTTGGAGGACCATCAGACAATTGGGGACGAGTTGTGCCCTCTTGTTGGAGGACCATCAGACAACCAGGGACGAGTTATGCCCTCTTGTTGGAGGACCATCAGACAACCAGGGACGAGTTGTGCCCTCTGGTAGGTGGCACTTGGGGCGACTTGTGCCCTCTTGTTGGAGGCCCATCAGACAACCAGGGTCGACACATGCCCTCTCGTTAGAGGCCTAATAGAACCGGGGACGAGCTGTGCACTCTCGTTAGAGGCCAACTAGACAACTGAGGACTAGTTTTGTACTCTGGAGGGGGACCATTGGATGTTTGGGGACAAATTGTGCATTCTTGTTGGAGGCCCATCAGACAACCAGGGACATCTCGTGCCTTCTTATTGGAGACCAAGCAGACAACCGGGGACGAGTTGTGCCCTCTGGTGGGTGGCACTTGGGGCGACTTGTGCCCTCTTGTTGTAGACCCATCAGACAACCAGGGTCGACACATGCCCTCTCGTTAGAGGCCTAATAGAACCGGGGACGAGCTGTACACTCTCGTTAGAGGCCAACTAGACAACTGGCGACGAGTTGTGCACTCTGGAGGGGGCACATTGGATGTTTGGGGACAAATTGTGCATTCTTGTTAGAGGCACATCAGACAACCAGGGACGACTTATGCCCTCTCTTTGGGGGCCAATTAGACAACTGGGGACGAGTTGTGCCCTCTCATTGAAGGGCAAACGGACAAGTTAGACAAACAGACAACAACTGGGGACAAGTTGTGCCCTATGAGGGGGAACGCTGTGGATACTTGACGACAAATCATGCTTGCTTATTGGAGGCCCATCAGACAACCATGGACGACTCATGCCCTCTCGTTAGAGGCCAACTAGACAACTGGCGACGAGTTGTGCACTCTGGAGGGGGCACATTGGATGTTTGGGGACAAATTGTGCATTCTTGTTAGAGGCCCATCAGACAACCAGGGACGAGTTGTGCTCTTTGGTAGGTGGCACTTGAGACGTCTGGGGCGAATTGTGCCCTCTTGTTGGAGGCCTAATAAAACAGGGGACAAGCAATGCACTCTCGTTAGAGGCCAACTAAACAACTGGGGACGAGTTGTACCCTCTTGTTGGAGGCCTAATACAACTGGGGACGACTCATGCCCTCTCGTTAGAGGCCTAATAAATCAGGGGACAAGCATTGCACTCTCGTTAGAGGCCAACTAGACAACTGGGGACGAGTTGTGCACTCTGGAGACATTGGATGTTTGGGGACAAATTGTGCATTCTTGTTAGAGGTTCATCAGACAACCAGGGACGAGTTATGCTCTCTCTTTGGGGGCCAATTAGACAACTGGGGACGAATCATGCCTTCTTGTCAGAGGCCCATCACACAACCAGGGACGAGTTGTGCCTTTTAGTTGGAGGCCCATCAGGGACGACTCATTCCCTCTCGTTAGAGTCCTGATACAACCGGGGACAAGCAATGCACTCTCGTTAGAGGCCCATCACACAACCAGAGACGAGTTGTGCACTCTGGAGGGGGCACATTGGATGTTTGGGGACGAATTGTGCATTGTTGTTGAAGACCTTCAGACAACCGGGGACGACTCATGCCTTCTCTTCGGGGGCAAATCAGACAACCGGGGACGAATTGTGCTCTCGTATTTTGTAGGCTCCACTTTTCTGTATAACATTTCTGTATGCAAGCAACCAAATTATAATAAACCGAAATCTAGTTCTTCATTTTCAATTTCACGTAATTCTTACAAATTTGATTATGAAATGAGCACAGGGTCAGCGGGATAATCAATGACGCATTTTCCTTGAGTTTTTATGTTCTTTTACTGCCTCTTATTTATTTTGACTTTACAGACATAACAGAGGCCCAATTATGTATAATTATCTGTGTTGATTGAGACGATCATCTCGTTTTCCGCATCGGAATGTTTATTCTACATGGAACGTACGATGTACCTAATAAA
The DNA here is from genome assembly GCA_019603395.1 of Cyrtorhinus lividipennis. Classification (NCBI taxonomy): domain Eukaryota; kingdom Metazoa; phylum Arthropoda; class Insecta; order Hemiptera; family Miridae; genus Cyrtorhinus; species Cyrtorhinus lividipennis. The sequence goes on from CM033998.1 coordinate 1,256,586, forward strand.
TAAAATTTGTCTTAAAAAATGAAAAATGAAAAAATGATAAAAAATAAAAACGCGTTGGTTGACAAACAATATTTTTATCGTTGATTATTTCTGTAAAGTTTCCCGACACACGGTTGATTGTTCAATGATAATTTTATTCGGTTGGCTGGTTACTAACGTCAGACTCTCTTCACCTTTTCCCCTCGAGATTGATTGATTAACGTTTTTATTAACGAAGTGAAGAGAGTTGCCAGTTGAGAGGTTGACAAATCAATTTGATCAAAGTCAACGCTGTGAAACGATCACCTGTAATATATTTCGAAAACGGGGTAAGAAGTCGTTAGTTAAGAGCATCCCAATTACTACGGAAAACTGGGTTCATTATTTAATTGTTTCAACAATAGTGATCAATGAAACAAACGTTTGTATTTACTAAGAATTTCCTCCAACATTTCGATGGTTGATTGTCAACGCCAATTTCAATAGTGGAAAATTTTTTAAACCAGCAAATACCTTCACACGGGTTGGTTATCGGGCCAGACGCATGGAGACTCATTTCTCAACATGGGGAAAATGGGGAAACAGTGGGTGTGGCGGGTTCCGGACCCATTCCAATCGATTTAGGGTACAAAATTTAGTGTAAAATGATACCCCACACGCCTAGGTACTGGAAATCTCGAAAACACAAACTCAAAATGGGTAGATAGGTACCCATTTTGACCCATGACCTCTCCCAATGGGTTCCAATGGTTCCAGGACCCTTCTCATTGGATTGTGTGTATTTGGAAAAATGTATTTTCGTCGATATAGGCATGTGGGGTATCATTTTCAACTAACTTTTGGACGCTGAATTCAATGAAACGGGTCCCGAAACAATTGTAGCCCACTGCAAGAGTTATGTTCAAAATGGGTCCCTATTTACCCATTTTGAATGTGTTTTTTCTAGATTTCTGGTACCTAGGCGTGTGGGGTATCATTTTCCACTAAATTTCGGACCCTGAATCGATTGAAATGGGTCCGGGACCCACCACACCCACTGTTTCCCTCATTTTCCCCATGTTGAAGAAATGAGTCTCCATGCGGAACAACCCCTGTGAAATAATTTGCATCATTTTTTTTAATTGGCGATAAATGACGCAAATGAAACTGGCAATAATATTCGTATATACCATCATGAAGTCATACTTTCGTTGACAGGGTATGAAATGTGAACATAATTCATGTTTGTGTTTGCATTGGAAAGTAGCGGGATAATTGAAAATATTCGTATCTTCACACTGATGATGCATATTTTATACATTTGCAATGTGTAAGGAAGCCAGCAAATTGCACATTTTCATCGTGTTCATATGAATGAACAGTGTCTGGTATTGCACTTCAATTAAAATTGTCAATCCAGCCCTGGCTCCCATCTCTAGAATCATCTTACCTCTGGCATCAGAGTAGGCATTACCCATTCAATGGCTTTTCCATTGAAGTCCCCTGCAGCTACTACATCATCACTTCTGGCATCAATGGAGTGCTCCAGAACCTTAAGCATGAAATACTGGTATGGTCACATTTGGCGTGAAGTAACAGCTGCAGAAGGTGATAACATCCATAGCCTGGTCCTGCTCCATGTTCTCCAACTTGGTTTTGTACCCCAGGCCATATGGCTGCTGTCCCCAGCTCATCATCCCATCATGCTCTGATGCTCATCATGGTGCTGTTCATTTATGAGCATCACACCAATCTGCTTCTCCCTTATCAACTGTTGGAGTAACTCTTATGTCACTACAATCCTACGTTGATTGCCCTGCAGAACTTTCATGGTTTGATGCTTCTGACATATCACTTCCAAGCCCAATCTGTAACATCATTGACAATGAACAATTTAGGTCCCTGTAAACACCACGTATTGGGTAGTATTACACCAATATAATCTTCAATTTCTCTTTCTTTTTTTCAGGTAAATGGAGCCCAGTAGACGACCATGGTTGCTGACAGCTGACAAACAGGTTTTTCCCGCGTTTAACAATTTGAAGCATTTTGAACAATATTGATTATAATGCATCCCTTTGTCAACATCTAGCTACAGCGAACACTTCAACAATTGTGTTCAAATTTGCACCAGCAAGAATTGTTCAGATTTATGAGTGGATGGTCTTCCATCGACTTTTGGTTGGTTATTCCTTGAATAATCAACCTATGTTTTCTCCGATTCGGCTCAAAATTTTTTTCTGTACGTTTCATGGTGTCTAGATCAAAAATAACCAACCAAAAAGGTCAATGTCCGTCCGCCGTACGCCGTCCGCGCCGTTTTTGGTAGTAGAAAAATTTCTAAAAATCTGAAATTTAGGTCAGGGGTCTGTTCCCAACCTACGACGGCCCTCGAAACTTTTCAGCCCGATCGGACCAAATTTAGGCGGGGTAGGAATCAAAATGTGTTTTTTGAAAAATGGATTTTCGAGTTTTTGGGCGATCTAGGTGAGTGGGGTATCATTCTCCACTGAATTTTGGACGCTGAATCCAATGAAATGGGTTTCAGAACAATTGGCACCCACTGGAAGAAGTCATGGGTCAAATTGGGTATGCATTACCCATTTTGAATATGTGTTTTCGGGATTTCTGGTACCTGGGCGTGTGGGGTATCATTTTCCTATAAATTTTGGATCCTGAATCGATTGGAATGGATACGGGACCCGCCACACCCACCGTTTCCCCTATTTTCTCCATGTTGAAGAAATGAGTCTCTATACGACTGGTTCGAGGATTTTAAAATCAAATTAGTGATAAGCTTTGCGCACTCGTGGTGTTCCCCAACACTCTCTGATAAAAATCCGGTGAGCGAGTGAACGCATTTGTGTATATTTCAGATTTTTTGTTCGTTTTTGAAAGATCTAGAAAAAAGGAAATCCAAAGTTTATCTGAATTAGAGCATCACTAATCTCCCGTAGGTCTTGATTTCTTTCAGCATTTCACATTTATTAAAGTCTGGACTTTTCCTTCGCATAGTTTACATTTATTTTCTTTCTGAAACTTTTTTGAATAACTTCAGGTAAAAGCTTTTCCTACGTTTTATTCACATTTGCTCATTTACCTCGGGTATTCAGGGTGAGAAAGCGAAGAGTGCTTGATCCACGGTCGGGACGAAGGGGTGAAAAGGAGACGGCGATGGGAATAGTGGCGATGGGTAAGTGGAGTGTGAAGGTGGTGGCGGGGGAGTAAGTGAAGGAGGCGGGGAAAGGGGTGGGGGTGGTTCTGTGGAGAAGAGATTCGGTTGAAAGGTGTCAAAAAGGACGGAAAAGCGGTCAAGGGGATTCCCGGCGGGGAAACTCCGTCGAAAGCCTCCCCCCCGCGACACAAAAAAGCCCCGGTCCCGTTTTGCGGAGCGCGACGAAGGGGAGGGTGACGTCATCAAGAGCGACCAACTTTTTCCAGACAATGGCCCTCCTGTATAGGAGCTGCATTTACTCGCTAGACTTTTTTCCCCCCTCCACCGCCACCATCTCCGCCTGATCTCCCTCCCCTTCACCCGCACCGCCGTCGGATCCGCCCGTTTTTGACCTTGATAACAGTAAAAATTTATCTTTACAACCGGGATCGTTTCCTCGCGGAAATCACAATCTCGCAAAAGTCTTTTTACTGTTCGTCGTTTCCTTTTGGATCTTTTTCGAATCAATTAACTTTCTTTAGAGAACGATTGAAAAGGGCTCTTTTTCTCCCGGAGACACTTGAATTTGCGAACAAAATCATTTTCAAGGACTCCCAAAGGGAATTACTGAAAAACTTCGATAGCATCTCCCAAGCAGGATCCGCCGATTACACGGAAGATGTGAAAATTATCATGAACCCGTTTCCAACAACTGTTTTGTGTGAATCACAAGAACAAAATAAATGAACATTTTCATTTTTTTCATCCACTAAAATACGGGCGGTTCTCCAAGGACCGTGAATTTAGGTAAATTAAAATTCATGTGCAAGTGCAAGTCTCATTTTGGTGACTTTCTTTACACTATTTTCTAATAGAATTCACCAAATTGAGGTGTTGTTCACGAGCGGTTGGCGGTCGCAACAAATTTCAAATAGCAACTTAATTTCAAGTTGGGGAACATGGGGAGTACACTGGCGAAGGAAGATTGCGAGGAGATTTTAAAGGGTTCTGGAGTTCCTACTGCCCCACAATTGAGCCCCATCAAGACAACATCACATCAGACATACGGGGACAAGTTTTGCCCTCTCATTGGAGGACCATCAGACAACCAGGGACGAGTTGTTCCCACATGTTGGGGGCCATTAGACAACCAGGGACGAGTTATGTCCACTCTCTGGAGGCCCATCAGACAACCGGGGACGAGTCATGCACTCTCATTAGATGACCAACTGACAACTGGGGACGAGTTGTGCCCACTGGTAAGAGACGCTTTCGACATATGGGGACAAGTCGTGCCCTCTGATTGGAGGGCCATCAGACAACCAGGGACAAGTTGCTCCCAGATGTTGGGGGCCATAAGACAACCGGGGACGAGTCATGCGCTCTCATTAGATTACCAACTGACAACTGGGGACGAGTTGTGCCCACTGGTAAGAGACGCTTTAGACATATGGGGACAAGTCGTGCCCTCTGATTGGAGGGCCATCAGACAACCAGGGACAAGTTGCTCCCAGATGTTGGGGGCCATAAGACAACCGGGGACGAGTCATGCGCTTTCATTAGATTACCATCTGACAACCAGGGACGAGTTGTTCCCAGATGTCGAAAGCGTCTCTTACCAGTGGGCACAACTCGTCCCCAGTTGTCAGTTGGTCATCTAATGAGAGCGCATGACTCGTCCCCGGTTGTCTTATGGCCTGTACGACTTAAAACCGTACAATTTGAAGTCGTACGCTCAGACCCGACAACAGCGAGGAGACGACACCCTTGGGAAACTCGAAACCCAGACATCCGTCGCCGCAGGATCACCAGCAAAGCATTTTCTCACGGGCCGGGAGAAAACTCGAGCGCTGAGAAATCCGCAACATTTCGGAATTTGAGGCGCTCGCAAAAGCTCCACGTGTCCGGCGAGTCAGCAGATGGGAAGACACCGCCCATCGAGCGATTGGATATTTCAAGATCCCACCACTGCTTACTTCACCGAATAAAATCCTCTTTCGAACCCCCTCCAAGAGTCTGGAGCAATTTTGGGGACGCCTAGAACCAAACGATTGGCTGAGGGGTGGGCCCAAAGGAAAACTTGCGCAAACTTTGGGCCCAGGAGAAAACACGAGAAATCGAGGAAAAACTATTCTATGTCCAGCAGGTGAAGTGTGTGCTTCAAGAGCCTTAAAGACCTCTAGAATCGCGAGCCGGACCGCAGGAGTTCATGTCCGGCCCGGAACACGCCCTCTCCGACCTTCCAAAAGAACAGTCGAGGTAGGAAAGATCAATCTGGTTGAGCTGATAGGTAGGAATTCATTTTGTTATGTTAATATTTTATAGATCCTAATTCTCTCAATTTCGGAGAATATTAATTACCTACTCAAAAAACAGTTGTTCTTTTTCTCCTTCCTTGCAAGTTCAAAGGTTGCGTCAAGGCATTGGGTGGACAAACAGATTCCTGGCAGTGATGTCCGCTTAGAGGCTAAAACTGGCAGGAATATAACTCTTACATGGCCCCCAACATCTGGGAACAACTCGTCCCTGGTTGTCTGATGGCCCTCCAATCAAAGGGCACGACTTGTCCCCATATGTCGAAAGCGTCTCTTACCAGTGGGCACAACTCGTCCCCAGTTGTCAGTTGGTCATCTAATGAGAGCGCATGACTCGTCCCCGGTTGTCTGATGGGCCTCCAGAGACTGGACACAACTCGTCCCTGGTTGTCTGATGGCCCTCTGATCAGAGGGCACGACTTGTCCCCATATGTCGAAAGCGTCTCGTTCCCAGATGTTGGGGGCCATAAGACAACCGGGGACGAGTCATGCGCTCTCATTGGAGGGCTAATAGATAACCAGGGACGAGCCATGCCTGCTTGTTGGAGGCCCATCAGACAACCGGGGAGGAGTTTGTCCTCTTGTTAGAGGACCATCAGACAACTAGGGACGACTTGTGCCCTCTTGTTGGAGGCATTTTGGACATTTGGGGGCAACTGGGGACGAGTTAGCTCACTGGTAAGAGACGCTTTTGAAACAAAGGGAAGAGCCGTGCTCTCTCTTTGGAGGCCCATTAGACAACCAGGGACGAGTTGTGCCATCCTGTTGGAGGACAATCAGATAACCGGGGACAACTTGGGTCCTCAGGGAGGAGGCTTATTGGACGTTTGGGGGCAAATTGTGCCATCTTGTTGGAGGCTCATCAGAAAACCGGGGACGAGCTGTGTGCTCTCATTGAAGGACCAACAGACAACCGGGGACGAGTTAGCCCTCTGGCAAAAGACGCTTTTGGCACTTGGGGACGACTCCTGCTCTCTTGTTGGAGACCCATCAGACAACCGGGGACGAGCCATGCCTGCTTGTTGGAGGCCCATCAGACAACCGGGGAGGAATTTGTCCTCTTGTTGGAGGACCAGCAGACAACCAGGGTTGACTTGGGCCCTCAGGGAGGATGCGCTTTGAATGTATGGGTAGCTGTGCCCTCTTGTCGGGTGCATTTTGGACATTTGGGGGCAATCGGGGACGAGTTAGCTCACTGGTAAGAGACGCTCTTGACACTAAGGGAAGGGCCGTGCTCCTTCTTTGGATGCCCATTAGATAACCAGGGACGAGTTGTGCCCTCCTGTTGGAGGACCATCAGATAACCGGGGAGGAGTTTGTCCTCTTGTTGGAGAAATCCCGAAAACACATTCAAAATGGGTAATAAATACCCAATTTGACCCATAACATTTTCCAGTGGGTGCCAATCGCTCTGGGACCTACTTCATTGAATTCAGCGTTCGAAATTTTCAATTTCAATTCAAAGAACAACCCACCAAAACCAACTTGTCCAGCAGGTTGTCTACTTTTTAGAAATGCATTTAACTCGATGCCGATAGATAATAACATAAGGAAGGGCTCTTTTCCTTTAGACAGTCACATTTATGATGACTGTTCGGCTCTGGAGTTTGGTGATTGGCTATAGGGTGAGCACCAAGAATATCTAATCCCAAGTAGCGACGCCTTCAAATTCGTGATTTCCATCGCGACTTGATTTGGTACAAACGTGAGCGAGGCCTAACAGGTAAGTTCCCCTTTTGTACCTCGACGAAATTATTCGAAAAGCGAAGGAACCGTTGATTGTTTGGCGTTTGTTCAAGAAGATCCGCCCTGAACTAACGCCAGGTTGGTTGTGCGTGGTGTTGAGTTTGCCAAGTGGGAATGCGACAATTCATTACTGTCAGTGTCGGTCTTTGTACAGGGTGACACTCCAACAATAGGACGGAACGTTCTAGATTATCGAGGTGAACGAAAACACCCGCCGGGAGCTGTTGGTTTAGCGTTGATCCGAAATTGGTCGCGTAAAATACTCGATGCAAATGTGTTTGGTTAATCTCTCCGATTCGGCTCAAAATTTTTTTCTGGGCGTTTCAAAGTGTCTAGATCAAAAAACCCTGCAAATTCTACACACGAGTTGGTTATTCCTCGGACCAGGCACATGGAGATTCATTCCTTCAACATGGGGGAAATGGGGAAAACAATGGGTGTGGCGGGTCCCGGACCCATTCCAATCGATTCAGCGTCCAAAATTTAGTGGAAAATGATACCCCACACGCCTAGGTACCAGAAATCTTGAAAACACATATTCAAAATGGGTAATATATACCCAATTTGACCCATAACTTCTTCCAGTGGGTGCCAATCGTTCGGGACCCATTTCATTAGATTCAGCGTCCAAAATTTAATAGAATATGATACCCCACACTCCTTGATTGCAAAAAATCTCAAAAACACATTTTTCAAAATTCACTTTTTGACCCCCACCCTACCCAAATTTGGTCCGATCGGGTTGAAAAGGTTCGAGGATCAACTAGAGCCATGAGCGGACCCTTGACCAAAATTTCAGATTTTTTGATAATTTCTACTGCCAGAAAAGGCTCGTATGGCGGATGGCGTAGGCGTTCAGTTTAGTTCAGTCGTTCAGTTCAGTTGACCAGATAGGTCAAAAAATTGCTCAGCAAATAACTCAGGAGGAGCAGAAACTAGCATTTCTATCACATTCCCCTGTCCTCTCAAAAATGGCACAGGTTCAAGAGGGAATCAAGCGCATCACGGGCTCTGGTGTCCAGCTTCTTCTGGGGGAAGACACTGCCACAGCAGTCAGCCAACTAAGCGCAGAACTCAAGGCACAGCAGGAGGCAATGCTAATACATGCTAGAAAGCAGGAGGCAGCACTGAAGAGGCAGGAGTTAAGCTATGCCCAAGCACTAGCTATGGCTCAAACTGGGACCCCCCCTAAGAAATGAATGGGCTTTCCAGAAGCCAAGAAGGCAAAGAGGCCGGCTTCCCGCTGGGGAAGAAACTCCAAGGAGGGAAGCAGGAACAGAGGGACACCAGTCACCGAGGGAAACCCAGGCCCGGCCCAATTTTAGGGCTATAAGGGAAGAGGAAATCAGAAGGAGGGCAGAAGAGGACCAGATCCTGATTTTCCTGGACCTTCCAGACACCTGTGATCCCAAGGATTTCCAGGCTGCTGTCAATGAAGCACTGAACCCACGAGCAAACGACGTAGAGATACAGGACTTGAGAGTTACTGCCAAAGGCTCCTGCCATCAAGGCTCTCTCTGAAGAAGACCGAAATAAAATCCTGAACCTGCAGTCCACAAAAGAAGCCGGATGGGTAGCGCGACCAGCACCAAAGAGGAAGCCAAGACTCTTCAGCCCTCCGAGGCAAGAAACAGTTTTGGAGAGCAGTGGAAACAGGAGAACGTTAGCCCACTCTACACTATTGCCTTTTTGCTGATCAAATTATCCATAGAGAATTTGAATGTGTCTTTATTGAATGTGTCGAATAATTCCAAAATATTGGTATTGGGTTCCACAAACCACTCAGTTTTCCAAAGAGTTCTTTGGTAAGTAAATGCTGATTGAGACAACAGCTTTACTAAAGAAGGGTTGAGGGTGAATTATTACTAAGGTGAAACATAAAAGCGCGGTACGTCGTTTTATTCTTAAAATATAATTTAACTAGCAACCTACTCCCAATGCGAACTGTAACAAACTTGAATTTTACGAAGGAAAATTACTACGGGAGTTTCAAAATTGAGTTTGGAAACAATTGGTTCGCTTCTACATTTTAAATATCACAAAGAGATCGTTGGAGATGTTCGTTCGAAATGAATTCAATGAACTTTGAGCTCGTTTCCACTTTTGAAAAGACCACGAAAGGGTAGGGATGTAATTTATATTTAGTTTGAACAGAAGAGGTGCGTCGTGAGTTTAGAGGACAAAGATCTTTGGGAATGTAATACTCTCAACATTAGGTGTAGCATTGAAAAATACGATAATGATGGCTACTCATCCAAAACAACATTTTGTCGATTACATTTAGTCAAGGCATTTATCTCAATTTTAGTTTCTGTACAAGAAGAGGTGAGATTTAATTCGTGAATAACCATCTATTTGAACATTCAAATGATGTGCATATGATTCATCAATGATTTTGATTGGTTATTCCTTGAATAATCAACTTACTTTTTCATGCAAAAAGTCAATCTCTCCGATTCGGTCCAAAATTTTAGGCGTTTTAAGGTGTTTAGAACAAAATAAACAAAAATGTCTGTTCACCTACTTATTTCAAATGTAGGTTTTTGAAATTTCTGGTACCTAGGCGTGTGGGGTATCATTTTCTACTGAATTTTGGGCGCTTAATCGATTGGAATGGGTCCGCTGGTTATTTTGTGGACGTTTCAAAACGTCTATCTCAAAATCTCCACATTGTCTCGTCCTGGTCACCGCCTCGCCTCCACCTTGTCATCCCCTAGCCTCCACCTCGGTTCCCCCTTGTAGTCCTGGTTTCTGCCTCACCTCCACCTCGTTTCCGCCTTGTGCCGTTTATGGTTCTGGTTGATCCTCAAAAAGGAGGGAGGGGGGTCAAAATGTGTATTTCGAGGAATGTATTTTATAGATTTTCGGCCATATAAGCGTGTGGGTATTATGTTCGACAAATTTTGGACGTTGAGTCCAATGAGACGGGTCCCGGAATGATTGGCGCCCCTCTGGAAGAGGTTATTGGTTAAAATGGGTATCTATCCAACCATTTCAAATATGTCCACATTAAAATAATCAAATTTCAATGGACAAATGTCTGTCCGACTACCTATTTCAAAGGTGGGTTTTCGAGATTTCTGGTACCTAGGCGTGTGGGGTATAATTTTTTACTGAATTTCGGGCGCTGAATCGATTAGAATGGGTCATCATGCTACTGGTTTGAGGTTTTATACATGTTTTGTGGACGTTCCAAAACGTCTATCTCAAAATCTCCGCATTGTCCCGTCCTGGTCTCCGCCTCGCCACCATCTCATCTACGCCTTGTCTCGTCCTGGTCTCCGCTTCGCCTCCAACTCGCCTCCGCCTTGGCTCGTTCTAGTCTCCGCCTAGCCCCCACCTGGTCTCCGCCTCACCTCTACCTCGTTTCCCCTTGTCCCGTTTATGGCTCTAGTTTCTCCTTGAAACATTCCAGCCCAATCGGACTAAATACTGGTGAGAGGGAGGGGGTCAAAGTGTATATTTCGTGACATGTATTTTCGAGATTTTCGGCGATCTAGTCGTGTGGGGAATTGTTTTCGAAAAATTCTCTACGTTGAATCCAATGAGATGGGTCCCGGAATGGTTGGCACGCACTGGATAGGTAATGGGTCAAAATGGGTATTTATCTAACCATTTCGAATGTGTCTACATTAAAATAATCAAATTTCAATGGACAAATGTCTGAGTGACAAAGGTGGGTTTTTGAGATTTCTGGTACCTAGGCGTGTGGGGTATCATTTTTTACTGAATTACGGGCGCTGAATCGATTAGAATGGGTCTGGTATCGGCCACACCACTATTTTCTCCCTTTTTCACTATGTTCGATATTTTCGGCGATTTTGGCGAGTGGGGAATCGTTTTCCACTAGTTATTGGGCGCTGAATTGATTAGAATGAGTCATCATGCTACTGTTTTGAGGTTTTATACATGTTTTGTGGACGTTCCAAAACGTCTATCTCAAAATCTCCGCATTGTCCCGTCCTGGTCTCCGCCTCGCCACCATCTCATCTACGCCTTGTCACGTCCTGGTCTCCGCTTCGCCTCCAACTCGCCTCCGCCTTGTCTCGTTCTAGTCTCCGCCTAGCCCCCACCTGGTCTCCGCCTCACCTCTACCTCGTTTCCCCTTGTCCCGTTTATGGCTCTAGTTTCTCCTCGAAACATTCCAGCCCAATCGGACTAAATATTGGAATGGCGAGGGGGGAAGGGGGGGCAATGAGACAGGTCCCGGAATGGTTGGCACCCACCGGAAGAAGTTATGGGCCAAAATGAGTATCTATTTACCCATATTGAATGTTTTGTAGGAATATCATTGCGACACTCCCCTGTTTATCATAACAATGTCCCAGTCCAAGGCCCATTTCCCCCATGTTGGATATGTTCCGTCTCACCAGAAATAGCAGGTAGACTACACCCGCATAGTTCATCCCTTCTCTCCCACCTAGTACAGTCGCAGTAGGGTTTTCCCTCAGGCAGTTACATTTTGGTCGCCCTAACGTCAGGCACGGGTGCTCCTAGTTGTTCTCAAGTGTACTCATTCAAATTGTCAATCAGTTACATTTCGGTCACCCTACCATCAGGCACGGGGTGCACCTAGTTCTAAAATATAATCAGTCAAATCGTCAGTCAGTTCTTTTCGTGTTTTCATTCAAAGTTTCATTCATACCATCATTCAGTACATACAGGATATTTTAGGCAATTTAGGCGCGTGGGGTATCGTTTTCCACTAATTTTGTACATGTTTTGTAGACGTTTCAAAATGTCTAGATCACAAACTCCGCCTTGCCTCGTCCTGGTCTCCGCCTCGCCTCCATCTCACTTACGCCGTCTCTTCCTAGTCACCACCTTGTGTCGTCCTGGTCACCGCCTCGCCTCCGCCTTGTATCCACCTTGTCTCGTTCAGGTTTCCGCCTCACCTCCACCTGGTCTCCGCCTCACCTCTACCTTGTCTCCGCCATGTCCCGTTTATGGCTCTAGTTGGTCCTCGAAACATTCCAGCCCAATCGGACTAAATATTGGCGAGTGGTGGTAGTGGGGGGGGGTCCAAATTTGTATTCCGAGAAATGTATTTTCGAGACTTTTGGCGATCTAGGCATGTGGGGTATCATTTTCGACAAATGTTGGGCGTTGAATCCAACGAGTCGGGTCCCGGAATGATTGGCACCCACCGGAAGAGGTTATCTGTCAAAATGGCTATCTATCTACCCATTTTGAATATGTGTTTTCGAAATTTCTGGTACCTGGGCGTGTGGGGTATTATTATTAACCTTTGGACGTTGAATCGATTGGAATGAGTCTCCACGCGCCTGGTCCGAGAAATAACCAACCCCTTTGAATGAATTTGCAGCGTTTTTTCATCATGAGCAGTTCATTACCATAATGACGTAGATCCATAAATAAACTTAATGGCTATTTCTTTTTTTTTTTTTTTGTAGAAAGAAAAATATTTGGCAAATTCATGATTAAATTGCTCGATGGATTCTCAACTTTTAACAAAATGTTCTTCTTCAAGTTGTGATTTAATGTGTACTCTTTAATAAAAGTTTGCTCAGGATATCATCGTTAACGCTTCCCAGCGAGACTAATCCTCGGAAACGGGTTCGGTGGTGGGTCGAAAGAGAGAAAAAAAGTAGTCACCCCTCAGCCCACTGCTTCCACTTTCTGTTCTTACCGGGGAGATAAGAATAATATTGATGGGCTCGTTTAGAACAGGGCGGGATTTAAGACGCCTGTGAAAAAGATCCATCACATCTGAAGACTAACTGCTAGTTATATCTCGTCTTTAAGAAGAAAAGGTGGAAAAATCTTCACTATGCTAACTATGAACAATGGGACCACCACTGCCGCCTCCAATCACCGGTTCTGTTGCTTTTGGGTATCAATTTTGCTTTGGTATCCGGTGACTGATTTAGAAGAATGTCAATCGTCGGTCAACAAACGTCGCTGTGCATTTCAGGTTGTGTTTCAGCAGCATATTATCTACCTATACCGAAGAGTCAAGCCAGAAGAAGAAACAAATCTACGAAAAATGTTCAACAATTATATTTGTCTCCATCAATAACACCTTCGCATATCATTTTCTTCAAACAAGACAGAAAAGTAAACAGTTCTTAGCAACCTATTTGCTGTTTGCTCTGAGGAAACGTCCACCAGTCGGATGCATCATCGGGCGGAAGGATGTAACAATCAACGAAGGTTCAGTAGTGGGCAGAAACCCTCACATTTAATACACATATTTAGGTACGCTGCAAGGAGCAAATCACTGCTGAAGCTGTTGTTTGACTGTCCTAACATTGTAGACCGAGTACCTATCTGCTGAAGAAGACGTCGGACGTCTAAAAATCAGGATCCTCTTAAACGAAACCCTACGGTTAAGGAAGGACTGCGTATCTATTTTTCATGCAAAAGGTCAACCTCTCCGATTCGGCTCAAAATTTTATTCTAGATCAAAAAAGTCAAATGTCCGTCCGCTGTACGCCGTCCACCGTCCGCACCGTTTTCGGTTGTAGAAAATTTTCTAAAAATCTGAAATTTTAGTCAGGGGTCTGCTCCCGGCCTAGGTTGGTCCTCAAACCTTTTAAGCCCGATCGGACCAAATTTGGGCGGGGTAGAAGTCAAAATGTGATTTTTGAAAAATGGATTTTTGAGATTTTTTGCAATCTAGGTGTGTGGGGTATCATTTTCAACTATATTCTTGACCCTGAATCGATTGAAATTGGTCCGGGACCCGCCACACCCACTGTTTCCCCCATTTTTCTTTCAAAATTGATTGCTGTACCAAAAGGAAGGGTAGCTACGTACCAGGCCGTGGCACCATTGGCTTCTCAATTTTACAAGAATTAATCGTAATCCCGACAAACGAATTTATTCTCACCTATCCATAACGGTTTTTTTGTTTAGGAAATAAATTAACACAAACAATACAAAACTATCAGCACAATACAATTTGAAGAGAATTGTATAGTGTTATCATATTAGCCATCAAGCAGCAGGACGGCGACAAGTTCCCAACGGAGCCAACCCTCGGGCCCATGTAGCAGGGCCTCCAGAGCATATTGCCTTAACAATAGCAGTGGAAAATACCAATGTTCCGGTCAGGGGGTTAAAATCCAAAATTCCCACGAAAATAGGACTATCCAGGACGGAAGCAAACGCTGTAAAGTCTACCACCTTACCACCCAACCACAGCGAACTGGCTATTTATTCTGAACTTCGAAAAAAGCTGCGAAATTCCTTCACAGGGGTTGGGGTTATTTTTCGGTCTAAAAGCATGGAGACTCATTCCAATCGGTTCAGCGTCCATAATTTAGTGGAAAATAATACCCCACACGTCTAGATCGCCAAAAATCACGAAAATCCATTTTCCAAAATAAACATTTTTACCCCTACTCCGCCAAAATTTGGTCCAATTGGGAAGAAAAGTTTTGAGGGCCAACTAGAGCTGGGAACGGACCCCTGACCCAAATTTTAGATTTTTAGAAAATTGTCTACTACCAAAGTCGGCGTGGACGGCGGAAGGACATATTTGACTTTTTTGATCAAGACACTTTGAAACGCCCAGAAAAGCACTTTTCAGCCCGATCGGACCTAATTTGGGCGGGGTAGGGGTCAAAATGGATATTTCGATAAAAGGATTTTTGAGATTTGTGGAGATTTTGGCGTGTGGGGTATCATATTTAGACTAAATTTTAGACGCTGAATCCAATAAAACGTGTTTCAGAACGATTGGTGCACACTGGAAGAGGTTTTTATATTTTGCTGGTGCCTAGGCAGGTATCATCACGACAAGCAATCATAATCATATTATCCTATTTTCGCTGCCCTGTTGCTGACGACCAGAGAAACATGCCAAGCCAGCAGCACCAAAAGAAAACCCTAGGTTGAATTCTTGCAGCAAACGTGTTGCTGACACCCTACCTGTACCCGGGAGTCAGTAACACGATAACAAAAAGGCCACATACAATGATTACATGATTATGATAGAGAATTTTCTACAAATCTGGAATTTCGATCAGGGACCAGTTTTTGGGTCTAGTTGGTACTCGAAACTTTTCCAAAATGTTTTTCCGAAAAATGAATTTTCAAGATTTTCCGTGATTAAGGCGAGTGGGGTATTATTTCCGATTAAATTTTCCAAATTTTCCTCCAATGAGACGGGTCGCGGGACGATTGGCGCCCACCCAAAGAGGTCATGGGTCAAAATGGGTACCTATCTACCCATTTCGAAAGTGGGTTTTCGAGATTTCTGGTACCTAGGCGTGTAGGGTATCGTTTTCTACTAATTTTTACTGGAATTCGCAACGAACCGTACAACTTGATCGACCAAGAATGCATTAGTCCCATAAAACTGTGTTCGACGTACGATTCTCTGTTTTAATTTTTCAAAACTCACCCTTGCATCCCGAGATCCTGAACCAATTTACACACCAACATTCTGCAAGGAGGTGGGGGAATTGAGGATTTTTTTTTTTTCTTCAGGATCACAGGCTCAACAGCTCCTGTTTGTGGATGATGCGCTGCAGATGATGATCCGTTGAAATGAACTTTTCTCACTCAACCCTCTCGTGTCACATTCCACTCTCTTGACGACCGAAAACTTCCCGCTCCAACGGTAACGGCAAGAAAAAGGAAACTCACGAAACTTGTAATATAAAGGAAAAGTGGGAGAGAAAAAGGAGAAAAACCCTTTCGTAAAAAGTGCGTCCAAATCCGCGAGGTTGTTCTGAAGCGAGGAATGGGAAGAACGAAAAGTATTTTTCCTTTCTACCGATAAAGACTCAGGATCCTCCATCTGTCGGTAGATGAAGAAAACTCAATTCAAAAAACAACGCGGTATTTGCCAAGGGGATTTGGAGGATTGTCACCGTCTTTGGCGGTTGCCGAAGACCGGTAGGAAAGGCACGTTGGGATTGTCAAGGGCGCGATTTTTATAGAAAATACTTCTCCATTGCCTTCTCTATACACCCCCAAGATGCTCCAATAGGTGGAATAAGGGGGTGTGGAAGGGGGTGGGGGGTGCTGCAACCAGCAGGGGCGTCCATTATGTTTTTCCACCGAAGCTTCTTGAGTATTTCTTTCAATCAAGGAACCTTCTCTTCAATTCTCCTTTACGGCCGTCTCCAACTCTTCTCTCTAAAGGGTTTTTTTTTTTTTTTTTTTTTTTTTTTTTTTTTTTTTTTTCCTTCATCATATTTTGCTTTTTACTATCAGTACTCCCGCTTTCACGGTTTGTCATTAGTGGGTACCCAATGTGAAAATTCACGTAATGAAAGCCTCAACCCACCCCTCACATTCCTCTCATACACGGTCGTTGGAAAAAAGGAATACGGTCGGTTCCATTGATGAAATATGGGCCGTTAAAGGGCAAAATTTATATCCCCAAAGAGAAGGGATCGGAAAAAGAGAAGAGCGCTCTGAGATCCTAATTACTTTTACCGTACTAATTACTCCATTTCTAATTACGTTTTATGGCGGTTTCCTTTTCTCTTCCTGCGGTGGGGTTAGTAGCGTGTTTCATTGCCGACATTTCTTTTCTCGTGTTGAGTTATTCGACGTGGAGAAGAGAAGAGTCAGTATAAGAAATACGGTATCTCCCAAGAGAATCTCTACGTTCTAAAATAAATTTTAATCTTCAATAGTTGAATATGAAACATGAAAAAAACATGAAAGAACATTAACAAATGAATGGCGTAGAAACCGGATTTCTTATGTTCATTATAAACGGCCAAATTTCGGGGGTGAATTTTACAATTAGTTGCCGACATAGTTACAAACTTTTCATTTACTTCCCTCCTTATCTTTATTTTAAGATCGTAGAGAGGGTTGAGAGTCTAATTTTGTCTCTCTTCCTACCTTCTGAAACAGAATCAAAGAAAAAATCTGCAAATTCATACACACGGCTTGGTTATTCCTCGGACAAGGCGCATGGACACTCATTTCTTCAACATGGGCAAAATGGAGGAAACAGTGAGTGTAGCGGGTCCCGGACCCATTCCAATCGATTAAGGATCCAAAATTTAGTGGAAAATAATACCCCACACGCCTAGGCACCAGAAATCTTGAAAACACATATACAAAATTGGTGGATACATACCCAATTTGACCCATAACTTCTTCCAGTGGGTTCCAATCATTCTGGGACCCATTTCATTGGATTCAGCGTCCAAACTTTAGTGGAAAATGATACCCTACTCGCCTTGATCGCCCAAAATCTCGAAAATCCATTTTTCAAAAAACACATTTTGACCCCTACCCCGCCCAAATTTGGTCCGATCGGTCTGAAAAGTTTCGAGGACCGTCCGAGGTCAAGAACAGACCCCTGACCCGAATTTCAGATTTTTAGAAAATTTTCTACTACCGAGAACGGCGCGGACAGTGGACGGCGGACGGACTGCACGAAGACGATGGCCAGCAGTTCTGGGTCAGACTGCATCAGAACAAAATCCATGGCAGGCAGCTGTCCAATCAAGAGGCAATGCAGAAGGCACCAAAATATTTGCCCATCGAGTCATGGCTGCAAAAGGCTGGCCCACAGGCCAATCAGGCCAAGACACCCCTCCTGGCCCCAACCGTGCTACCTCCGCGAGGTCCATCCCAGGCACTGCTGAATAGCAATGGCGAAACGCACGGCAGGAGAGTAAGCGCAACCATCAGGCCGTATGCATGCCCCGGTAAAGCCGCATGGCGTAGGAACGGGAATAATGAAAATACCTGATGGATGGATGGACGGCGGTCAGACATTGACCTTTTTTGATCTAGACACCATGAAACGTCCAGAAAAAATTTTTGAGCGGAATCGGAGAGATTGACTTTTTGCATGAAAACATAGGTTGATCATTCAAGGAATAACCAACCAAAACTCTGAAAATTCCTAGGCTGGCCATACACGTTGTGGTATACTGGAGAGGTATTACCTGCGCATGTGACCTGTGCAGGTATACCGGAGCGTGTGTGCGAGCCACTTCAGGCAAACCTGCACAGGTAGACCGACCTGCGGAGAAGAATCGAATTTCGATTCTTTTTACCTGCACAGGTGTGCTCACCTGAGCGTGTGTGGGCTGTCCGGTATACCTGCACAGGTTTGAGTCAGTTGTGGTGAATACTCTGACGAGAGAACATCGCATTGCTGCATTGTTGTGCTTTAGATTAGATTAGATTAATTACACAGGGGTAAAGGGGGCGTCCAGTGCCGGCAGTGCCAGCCCCCTGCACTTAGACCTAGTGGCCCATTGTGCTAACCCCTGGCGCTCATCTTGGCCGAAGCTCCGTCTTCCCGACTAGATCCAGCAGAGCTCCGACCAGGTTCTCCTGGTTGATGATGTCCCGATGGTTCTGAAACGCCTATGTTCAAGGGCAGGACAATTGAAGACGATGTGAGGAGCTGTCTCCTCGTCTTTGCCACAAAATCTGCAGTCAGGGGTACCATTGCCCACCTCAATCCTGCAGAGATGCCTCCTGAAGTCCCCATGTCCTGTAAATAAGCCAACGGTGAGTCTCAGGGAACCTCTGTTAAGGTTAAGGCATCTCGTGACCCTTCCTTTGTTGGGACCAGTCATCATGATGTGATTGTTGTGCTTAACTCCATTGTCTGTTCTCTGCACTCACACTGGTCTTCTAGCCCGTTCTCCATTGTTTCAAATTCATTATTTTGCAGTGTTTGCCTTTTACCAGCATCATGGCTGTCCAAAAAAGGAATCTAATTCTATAGGAATTTATTGAAATCTACAGATCAGAACCCTGTTTATGTACGATGACCGTGATCTGAAAGTGGCCGCTTATGACAGACTTGTTGCAAAGATAAAGGAAATTGATGATTATGGTGGTGTTTGTTCGCCATTTTTTTAACTAAACATCCTTCACCCATCCGGTTAATCGCAACGTGTGTAAGCTCTTGACTGTACAGGTATACCTGAGAGTAATACCGCAACGCTTATGGCCAGCTTTACACCAGAGTTGGTTATTCCTTGGACCAGGCGCATGTAGACTCATTCCAATCGATTCAGTGTACAAAAATTAGTGGAAAACGATACCCCACAAGCCTAAGTCGTCGAAAATGGGGGAAACAGTGAATGTGGCGGGTACCAGACCCATTCCAATCGATTCAGGGTCCAACATTTAGTAGAAGATACCCGACACACCTAGATCAGCAAAAATCTCGAAAACGTTTTTGAAATACACATACCCCGCCCAATTCTGTCCAATTGGGCAGAAAAGTTTTGAAAACCAAATAAAGCCGGGAACGGACCCCTGACCAAAATTTCAGATTTGTAGAAAATGTTCTAACACCAAAGAGAGACATTTGACTATTGTAATCTATAGACTTTGAAACGCCCAAAAAAAAATATTTTTTTTCAGCCCGATCACACCAAATTTGGGCAAGTAGGGGTCAAAATGTGTATTTCAAAAATTGATTTTCGAGATTTTTGGCGATTTAGGCGTATGGGGTATCATTTACGACTAAATTTTGGACGCTGAATCCAATGGGACGGGTCCCGGAAGGATTGGCGTCCTCTGGATGAGTTTATGGGTAAATGTTGGTGCCTATGTACCCATTTTGAATATGAATTTTCCAGATTTTTGGGACCTTGGCGTGTGGGATATCATTTTTCACTAAATTTTGGACTCTGAATCGATTGGAATGGGTCCTGGACGCACCACGCCCCCAGTTTTCACCATTTTCCCCATGTTGAAGAAATGAGTCTCCATGCTACTGGTCCAAGGAATAACCAACCCCTATGAATGATTTTAGGCGTTTTGATAGTAAATGCCTCAGTTGATTAGTTGAAACTATAACTAACATATTTCGTATGCGCTCAAAGTTAAATTTTTTGGATTCTTATTAGGTTCTGATCGCTGGAAGGAACATAATAGCTCAAATAGACTGAACACTTCAGACAATTTATGCTATTATGTTTCTTCAAGCGTTCCGAACCTAATAAAAGTCCAAAATTCAAGATAGAAAAAGTCTAGGCACTGAATCTTGTTGAATTGATGAGTTTGTTGTAATTTTGTTGCTGCTGTAAGTTCACCGAAGGCCACGTTCTCTATTAGTGGGCCCACATGACATTTCCACTACTTATGGCGTAATATTATGTTCAGTTTGATGTCCGAGCCATTTGTCAATGTTCAGGCTGATAACGCCTCCGCATATTATTTATATCCTTTGAGGCGATCGATGCTCACGATACGTTTCGTAATAATAGTTCGAAACTCAGTCGTTTCAGAATAAAACTTGTTTCAAATAAAGTTCTCGACTCCCGCTATTATTCCACCGGATGAGAAAACTAACCAGCGACTCACGTTTTGTATTCTTCACTCAATGAGAAATTAGATTCACCGAGTTCCTATAAAGTTCATTTAAAATGTAGAATGAAAACAACTTTTCTCGCATTCAACGCTCGTATATATGATTTGAATCACTTCTGGCGTAACGAACTGACCCAACGGTTGTGTAATGGCTGAACGCATGCAAATTGGAAACAAGGGTTGGAAAAAGAGTGGGGAAAAAAGATGAAAGTAGCGAGTTTCATATGCCAACGTTTGTTAAGTGAACGCAAAATAAAAATAAATAAATGAAAAAAAGGCACGAGTTTCTCTGCGAATACATGTAGTAGCGACGGGGGTGGGGGTGAAAGGCGGAAGGGTGGTTTTTATAATTCCATAACGTCAACACCACGCGCCATATTCGTCGTGGAAGGTTGTCAAGAAGTAAGTGAGAGAACAGAGAAAAAGAAACAATATCCTGAAATAAGAGAAAATAATACTGAAACGTAGAATCGTTTTCCTGTTGGTGATCATTTGATATGCGTATCTCAGCTCTGGGACGACATTGCACGTCTGAAAGGAGTGAAAAAGACAGGGAGAAGCGTTGTTGATTCGATCAAATGAAGATATATTGAATTCTCTTACTAGGACAGGTAACAACAGATTGTCCAGTGACACTGTGACGTCAAGATTGTCAGTGTCTGATTGACAACGTGCGGGTTATTCCTCCAATAATCAACCCACGTTTTCATGCGAAAAGTTAATTTCTCCGATTTGGTCCATTATTTGTTTTTCTGGGCAATTCAAGGGGGGTAGGGGTCAAAATGTGAGTTCAAAAACTAGATTTTCAAGAATTTTGACGACCTAGACGTGTGGGGTATCATTTTTGACTGACTTTGGACGCTGAATCCAATGGGACAGGTGCCGGAACGATTGGTGCCCACTGAAAGATATAATGGGTCAAAATGGGTATCTATTCACCTAACTCGAATGTGGGTTTTCAGGATTTCTGGTACCCAGGCGTGTGGGGTATCATTTTTCACTAAATTTTGGACGCTGAATCCAATCATCACCATTAACCTACCACTCCTCTGAACATTATAGTAATCTCTCACTTGAACCATGTTTGATGAATACGCAAGCAACGGGGGAACAGGCCATCGATGTTCATCAATACATTCGTTCCACGAAATCATCGATTGTATCGTGTCAATCAATGATCAAGGCCGTGGATCCATCATTAATTGCGATGACGTTGTAGAGTTGAAAACGCTGCAAATTCTTACGCGGGGGTGGGTTATTCCATGGACTAGATGGAGACGCATTCCTTCAACATGGGAAAAATGGGGGAAACAGTGCCCGGACCCATTCCAATCGATTCAGCGTCCAACATTTAGTGAAAAATGATACCCCACATGCCTAGGTACCAGATATGTCGAAAACATTCATTCGAAATGGGTAGGTAGGTACCAATTTGGACCCATAACCTCATCCACAGGGCAACAATCGTTCCGGGACCCATTTCATTGGGTTCAGCGCCCAAAATTTATCAGAAAATGGTACCCGACACGCCTAAATCTCCAAAATCCTCGAAAATCCATTTTTCAAAAAACAAATTTTGACCCGTACCTTCCCCAAATTTGGTCCGATCGGGTTAAAAAGTTTCGAGGACCAACTAGAGCTCAAAACGAGTCTCTGACCAAAATTTCAGATTTTCAGAAAATTTTCTACTACAAAAATCGACGTATGGCGGACGGAAATTTGACTTTTTTGATCTAGACACCTTGAAACGTCCAGCAAAAAAAATTGGACCGAATCGAGGAGATTGACATGTTGCATGAAAACCAAAAGTCAAATGTCCGTCCGCCATACGCTGACTTTGTTAGTAGATACTTTTCTCAAATATCTGAAATTTGGGTCAGGGGTGTGTTCCCGGCTTTATTTGGTCCTTGAAACTTAGCAGCCCGATTGGACCAAATTTGGGCGGGGTAGGGGTCAAAATGTGTTTTTGGAAGAATAGATGGCGTGTGGCGTATCATTTTCCACTAAATTTTGGACGTTGAATCCAATAAAATGGGTCCAGGGACGATCGGCACCCTCTGGATGAGGCTATGGGTCAAAATGGGTGCCCATCTACCCATTCCGAATAAGCGTTTTCGAGATTTATGATCTAAACGTCCAGAAAAAATTTGTGTGCGAATCGGAGAGATTGACTTTTGCATGAAAACAGGTTGATCATTCAAGGAATAACCAACCAAAACAGTTGATTTATTTAAATTTCACCTAATAACGAATTCAGGATGAAGCAAACTTTGAATTTTAGGGAAAATATGGATAAAGTGGCTAATGTGGTGAACCCGTGTGGCCGATGCGCTTTTGGAATAATTAGATAAGCGATTGCTTCGACGTACGTCATTCGAGCGTTAACGTTGTTGCTGGGGTTGAATGGATTATTGATTGGTTATGATGCAGCCCGTTGTTGAAGTCAAGTTCACGATACACTGATACGTTGAACGCTGTGGGAGCTCGTCTGAATTCTCCTGTGGCATGTAATTCGTACAGGTAAATTTACACGGGTCCAACTCTGGCTTTTTGGACGCGGTGGTTAATAGCTGAGTGGGATATGCTTTTTTTGAGGTAATAGTACAGAGAGAACGATACTTCATGCCTCAGGGAGACAGCTACCCTAGAGAGATAGGCCTGAGTTATCTCTCAAAATGGAGCATCCGTTGATTTTCCCTAGTCTACATGAGGCTGCACTTTCTACCCCTTCTGCTATCCATTCAGTAGGATATGATTGGCCTGAGGAGGGGGTAGCTGTTTCAAACTCAGCCTTTTAGGACGTGAATCAATGGCGTGAGCCCATTCTACTCGCACCTAATGTTGTGCTGTAGTGTATGACGTAGGGATAGTAGAACTCATAGCAGTGTCAGTAGAAGACAGACGGTACACAGATGGAGGGATGAGTACAACACAAGGTAGTACCCAGAGAGATATACCTGAGTAACCTCTCAAAGTGAAGCATCCATTGATTTTCCCTAAAGATAGGCCTGAGTAACCTCTCAAAGTGAAGCATCCGTTGATTTTCCCTAGAGATTGGCCTGAGTAATCTCTCAAAGTGAAGCATCCGTTGATTTTCCCTAGTCGACGTGGGGCTGCACTTTCTACCCCTTCTGCTATCCATTCAGTAGGATATGATTGGCCTGAGTAGGGGTAGCTGTTGCAATTTCAGCCTTTTTGCACGTGAATCAATGGCATGAGCCCATTATACTCACACCTAATGTTGTTGGAATAGTAGATCATTTGGAGGGATGAGTACAACACAAGGTGGTACCCAGAGAGATAGACCTGAGTAACCTCTCAAAGTGAAGCATCCATTGATTTTCCCTAGTCGACGTGGGGCTGCACTTTCTACCCCCTCTGCACTTTTTTAGGGGCCGAGGTGGCCAAGGTTGTTAAGGCGTCGGTCTCTAAGGGCTTGAGACTCCTGTGGTCAAAGTTTCGAGGCTGCTGGTTTGAATCCAGCACCCCGGCGTTTACTTTGCCAATATAGTACCGGCAGTAAGTATCCAGTTGTCTGGGGGCATATCACAACACACGTGTTTGCCTTTGTAGTCTGGCTTGCTTTGTGACCACCCAGGGGCTAGCACAATGGGCCACTAGGCCTAGGCGGGGGGTGGACACTGCAGTGAAGACTGCAGTGGACACCCCCTCTACCCCTGTGTAATTAATCTATCTATCCGTTGATTTTCCGTAGTCAACGTGGGGCTGCACTTTCTACCCCTTCTGCTATCCATTCAGTGCTACCATTCAGACCTGAGGAGGGGTTGCTGTTTCAATTTCAGCCTTTTAGCACGTGAATCAATGGAGTGAGCCCATTTTACTCACACCTAATGTTGTGCTGTAGTGTATGAGGTAGAGATAGTAGAACTCATAGCAGTGTGTGTAGCAGACAGATGGTACACAGATGTTGTTGGAATAGTAGCTCATTTAGAGGGATGAGTACATCACAAGGTGGTTCAAACTTGAAGAAATGAGAGATATGAGTAGGACTGAAGGTGATTCATGGTGAGGATTCAATGAATATTAGGTAGGCATGGGTGTACAAAAGACTGATAAAAGGTGCAAATTCTTTCACAGGGGTTGGTTATTCCTCGGACCAGGCGCATGGAGACTCATTTCTTCAACATGGGGAAAATGGAGGAAACAGTGGGTGTGGTGGGTCCTGGACCAATTACATACGATTCAGCGTCCAAAATTTAGTGGAAAATGATACTCTCACACGCCCGGATCCCACACCCCTGTGATTTATTCATTCACCCATCACACCCCAAAATCGTTAGTCACCGGCATGAATACCGATGACATACTTTTATTCCATTTCCTCAAGGGACTTCCTTTCTATACGTCTTGGTGGAATAGGTACGACTCAGATTCAGGCCAGAACAGTGGTTATCATGGAAATTAGATAAAATAATTATGAAGAGAGGAAATAAAGAATATTGAATATTTTGTGGAGATGATATTCATATAGACTGTCTGCATTAAAATTAGTTTACCGGATCCAAAATCTTCCCATAAATTGCACTTTTACACTTGATCTGGTATTAATCCCCGGCCTAATTCTGAGCGGTTCGTGAGGTGCCCTATCTCTATGGGGTTAATAACGTCATTTTGGTCGGTTATTCCTTGAATGAGCCTATGTTTTCGTGCAAAAAGTCAATCTCTCCGATTCGGCCCAAAATTGTTATTCGAACGTTCAAGGTATCTAGATCAAAATAATCAAAAATGTCCGACCACAAAATCACAAGCAATGGTCAATCAAAGCTTGGCAACTCTGTAATTCCATTTGGAGGCCCCCATATGAGTAATTATCAATCATTACACTGTGCCGAGACTCGCCCCCAAAAAATCAACGGAAATGCTGGTCGGGAATCCCTTAAGCCAGGGATATTGATGTTGTATGCCAAATGAAATCGAAACCATGAAGATTTGGATGAATAGTTTGACACGCTTAAAAAATGTCCGACCACCGTCCACACCGATTTTGGTGGTAGGAAAATATCTAAAAATTTATAGAAATCTGTTTCCGCCTCTAGTTGGTCCTCGAGAATTTTCAGCCTGATCGGACCAAATTTGATCGGGATAGGGGTCAAAATGTGTATTTTGAAAAATGGATTTTCGAGATTTTTGTCAATCTTGGCGTGTGGGGTATCATTCTCCACTAAATTTGGACTCTAAATCCAATGAAATGGGTCCCAGAACGATTGGAACCCACTGGAAGTTGTTATGGGTCAAATTGGAATTCATTACCCATTTTGTATATGCGTTTTCAAGATATCTGGTACATAAGCTTGTGTAGTATCATTTCCCTCTAAGTTTTGGACGCTGAATTGATTGGAGTAAACCCCATGCTCCTGGTCCAATGAATAACCAACCCCTGTGAAAGAATTTGCACCATTTGTTCCAAATTCGTCCTGTACTCATCACCCGCCGCAAATCAAATCTAAAATGAGTAAACTCAGTGTTTTCCCCGTTCTTTCTAATTCAAGAAAAACATGGAAAACAGAATTGGGAGCTCGAGAAAGGTAATTTTCATCTTCCAGGTTTGTAATTAGAGTGAGTGCCACCTTGGGACTTTTCCTTTACTTTTGGCTCGACCTGATAAACCCCTCCCACTGCCCTTCAGTACAAATAAGCCGACTCTCTTCACGCCTTTTAGCTTGATATGGGTTGATTTAAAACAATCCACTAATGAAGTGGTTTTCACAAATTGAGAGGGTGATTTCCAAGCGGCGGTAATTTAGATAGTTCATTGAAACACGCACTTGAAATCATCGTTGTTTGTACAAGATGAACACGTAAAGAACGTCAATTGTTAGGCAATAAGTGGTTGTTGTTCCTTGAATAGTCAACTTATGTTTTCGTGCAAAAGGTCAATCTCTCCGATTTGGCCCAACATTTTTTCTGGACGTTTCAAGGTGTCTGGATCAAAATTAGCTAAATTTCCGCCGTCCACAACGACTTTAGTAGTAGAAAATTCTATAAAAATCTGAAATTTTGATCAGGGACCCGTTCCCGCCTCTAGTTGGTCCTCGAACTTTTCTGCCTGATTGGACAAATTTGGGCGGGGTACGGGTCAAAATGTTTTTTTTTGAAAAATGGATTTTCAAGATTTTGGCTGATCTAGGCGAGTGGGGTATCATTTTCCACTAAAGATTGGACGCTGAATCCAATGAAATGGGGCCCAGAACGATTGGAACCCACTGGAAGAAGTTATGGGTCAAATTGGGTATTTCTTGCCCATTTTGAATATGTGTTTTAGGGATTTCTGGTACCTAGGTGTGTGGGGTATAATTGACGCCCTCTGGATGAGGTTATGAGACAATATGGGTACCTATTTACCCATTTCGGATGTGTGTTTTCAAGATTTCCGGTACCTAGGCGTGTGGGGTATCATTTTCTACTATATTTTGGACCCTGAATCCATTGAAATGGGCCCGGAAACGATTGTCGCCCTCTGGATGAGGTTAAAGGTCAAATGAGTGCCTATTTGCTCATTTCGAATGTGTTTTCAAGATTTTTGGTACCTAGTCGTTTGGGGTATCATTTTTCACTATATTTTGGACGCTGAATCCAATGAAGTGGGTCTCAGAACGATTGGCGCCCAATGGAAGAAGTTATGGGTCAAAATGAGTATGTAACCACCAATTTTGTACATGTTTTTTCAAGATTTCTGGTACCTAGGCGTGTGAGGTATCATTTTCCACTAAATTTTGGGCCCTAAATCGATTGGAAAGGGTCCGGGCCCCGCCACTCCCACATTCCCCCATTTTCTCCATGTTATAGAAATGAGTCTCCATGCGCCTGGTCCGAGGAATAACCAACCCTTGTGAACGAATTTGCTGCGTTTCTCATCATCCAATAATATTTATTTTATATTATTATTAATATTTATTAATAATATTAATTCATCAAATCCATGTTCATCTACTAGATTTCATTCGCATACACAACCGAACACGGTCAAAAACCGGCTGTAATGAACGACATTTGGCCGTGATCTGAACGTCTACGAAACGTATGACCGAATACAATACCAATGGACGACATATATGTATGCTATTAAACCTAAATTTTCCCACAATGAAAATCCTATTGATTTAGCAGGCAGCTTTAATTTTCATCAGTCAAAAGCAGCTACAGCGTTTCACGTCTTACCGAATGACTCAATCTGTACTAATCTGGACACTAACAGCCCTTGTTTCTCCCCTGAAGTTGAATCCAAACTGAATCTTGGCCGCTAGAATACAGCAAGGCCAAAGCAAGAATGTTTCTCCTCTAATCGCTTTCTATATCAAGTGGAATTTTAGTTGGGCACGAACACGGAAATTTATTCCAGTGTTATCATTAAAAGGTCGTAAGTACTGAGAAATAGCAAATTTTGCGTCATTTCCAGAAATTAATCGCAATGACTTCTTCGAATAAACTCCCGATTGATTCTCCACTTTTTATAGGGAAGTAGAGGGTTTTTGATTTTTTTCCCTATCATCGGCTAGAACAAACTTAAAGAAACTTCCGTCTCTGAGAACAATGAAGTTTGTTCAAGTTTCAGTACTTATCGAATTCAAGTTGCCTGCAAATTTCATCGCTTCAATCGAAGAAGAAGCTTTGACAAGCAGTTTAGCTAAAGTTTATTTTAAGGGTGGGACTTGGCCGGACTTTATAGTCTCTCTTGATCTCTTTTTGTTTTCTTTCACCCCTTTTCCTTCCGAAGTGATCTAAGGGAGAGAAGGGTGAAGGAAGGATTGGGTATTGGTCGGCTCAGCGAATGATTTTAGCGACTCAATTTCGTGTGTTTTGGTTGAGCGTTTCCGCGTTTTCGGTCGAAAATATAAAATACCCCGCCGTTCCAAATTTATACGTGCATGGGACCTTACACTTGGAGCCGAGTGTAGAGTGTATTACTTCCGGGTGCTAAAAAATCCTTTGATAACTACATTTAGAATATCCTCCAAAATAAACCAATTTGTTAGAATTAGAATGGGCTAAAAAACCACGTTAAATAACAAAAAAAAAAAATTCAAAATAGAAATTTTTTGAAAATAACTGGATGAAAGCACGAAAACCGTGATTTTGAACGCTAATAAGCCGCTCGCGGGGAGCTTAACCTTCGGAAGTCGACGCCGGCAAGTACCGCCGATGCCCTCCTCCACAACAATGACCGCTAGCCTCAGACTCCGTGGGGCATATTTTCCTCGTTCCCCGCCGATCGACGGGGGCATGTACAGCAATTTCCCTTCTCATGAGACTAATTACCGTTTAGGAACGGAGCGGAGGCAATGTTGGAACATGATGAAGCTGACTCAGGCTCCGCATTGAACACCAGCCCAGGCTTACCATGAGGGGCATACTTTCTCGAACCCCGCCGTTCTGCGGCGGCAAATACAGCAAATTTCCTTCTCAAGAGACCTATCACCGTTCTGCAACGGAGTGGAGGTAATGCTGGAACATGATGAAGCTGAAACCAGCTCTACATTGAACGGAACCCCGGACTCAGTGAGTCATATTTCCTCGAACCCCGCCGTTCGGTGGAGGCAGGTACAGCAAATTTCCTTCTCAGGAGACTTATCACCGATCCACAACGAAGCGGAGGCAATGTTGATGCATGATGACACCAATACCAGCTCATTGAACGCTGGCCCGGGCTCCGCGTGGATGACATACCTTTCGACGGTGGCAAGTATAGCAAATACCTTTTTCATAAGAAAATTACCCGTTCAGCAATGTAGCGAAGGCAATGTTGGAACATCTAGCCCTGGATTGGACTCTAGCCCAGGCTCAGCATGAGGAACATATTGCCACGTCCTACACCGTTCGACGACGGCAAGTACCACGAATTCTTTTCTCAAGAGACTAATGATTACCGTTCTACAACGAAGTGGAGGCAATGTTGGTACATGATGACACCGATACCAGCTCAGTTCTGAACGCTAGCCCAAGCTCAGCCAGGGAGCAGAGGACATGCACGTACATGATGACATCGGCACAAGCTCCGCATCGTACGCCAGCCCAGGCAAAGCATAAGGGGCATATTTCCTCGTTTCCCGCCATTCGACGCCAGCAAGTACAGCATATTTCCTTCTCGAGAGGCTAATGATAACCGTTCCGAAACGGAGTAGAGGCAATGTCGGTGGATGATGACACCAATAGCAGCTCTTCATTGAATACCTGTCCAGGCTCAGCATGAGGGGCATATTTCCTCGTTTCCCGCCGTTCGACGCCAGCAAGTACAGCAAATTACCTTCTCATGAGACTAATTACCGTTCTGCAACGGAGCGGAGGCAATGTTGGTGCACAATGACACCAATACCAGCGGCGATGGTACCGTAGTTTTCCACTGTATCCATTTATTTATTATGTTTCTGCAATGACTCTAATATTGTTTCTTCTGGTTCCTCCGTCAGGCGGTTTTTCACGTCATGTGTGGAAAGGAGCGCGTCGGGGGGCCAGGGGCCTGCCCCCGGATGAGCAATGCGAGTTCACTACATGAGATCCTTGGATTGGGTGAATGCATCAATTTCGTCTGTTTCAACAGATTTCGTATTGGGGAATGGAAAGGAAAGCAACAGGGTTTTATAAGCAGAGTTTCAATGGAAATTAAATTTTAAATGCCTCGGCCCCGGATCAATGGAACGTGATCATGATGATTGAGTTCTCAATCAATCTCACTCAGCCATCTAAATAACCAAATCCAAATATATTGCGGGTCAGTGAGCTAATTAAAATCGTCATACCGGTGTGAAATAGTTAGAGCCCGCTAATTAAAAACCGGTAAAATAACAATCAGCGCGGTGACGGGAGGGTGGGACGCCGGCGGGGGAGGGGGTTATTGGTGAGGTGGGGCAGAGTGGGAGGGATTATACTTCAGTCCCAGGGCGGCAGATCGTATAAGAGCAACCGATGAACTCCTGACCTCCGCCGAGAGAGCAACTGGGTCACCGACGGCCCCGGGTCTCCGCCCCGATCTCGCGATGCAAATGTAATCAGCCCCCTCCCCCAACCACCCCGAACACCACCAGGCCATCACATCCTGGCACACCGGAGGGCTTTATTGTTCCAATACGTTGTCATTTGGAGAATGAACCTCGTCCCCGCCCGACCACCCCCCTCAACATCCACTCCACCTCATCTTGAAATACAGACTTAGTCACCCTTCCCCACCCCCTTTCAACCCTTAGATCGTGCTCATTCAGCACGCGACGGTCCTCGTCATAACCAGCCTATTTCGCGATCAGTCGGACGGTTTAGCGACAAACGGACCGTGAACTTTATTCAAATCAACCCCTAGCTTCTCACTCATCCCTGACTGGCGCTTCTGAAAACAAACCCCATTCTCACACGCCTTCAATCATACAAGAGTCACATGCTTCCTGTATGATATAACACGATGCTTAGTGGTAGAAGTTGCGCATTGGTTATTGGTAGTAGTTTGGTTAAACTCCAACTCTCTCTCACCAGAAAATTATTACCGGAGTTTAGTAAAACACGATTATTGTTAACCTAAAAAGTTAAACCTGGAATCGCGCTGGCGTCATTAGTCGGAAAAATTCATCTTGAGATTATCAAGTTTAGCTAAACGAGTTTGGTACATTCCTCAAAATTTAATGGGAGAAATGGGGAAAACTGTGGGTGTGGCTGGTCCCGGGCCCATTCCAATCGATTCAGGGTCCAAAATTTAGTGGAAAATGACACCCTACACGCCTAGGTAACAAAAATCTTGAACACACATTTGAAACGGGGGTAGATAGGCACCTATTCTGACCCACGACCAACCGTTCTGGGATCCATTTTATTGGATTCAGCGTCCAAAATTTAGTGGAAAATGATACCCCACTTGCCTAGATCGCCAGAAAATCCATTTTCTCGAAAACACAATTTGACCCTACCCCGCCAAAATTCGGTCCGATCGGGCTGAGAAGTTTCGAGGACCAACTAAAGCCGAGAACGGGTCCCTGACCCAAATTTTAGATTTTTAGAAAATTTTCTACTACCTAAGTCGGCGCGGACGGTGAACTGTCATTTGCTAATTTTTATCTAGACACCTTGAAACTCCCAGAAAAAAATGTCAGCCGAATCGGAGAGATTGACTTTTTGCATGAAGGAAGATTGAATTAGGTCAGGAATTGAGGTTTTTCGCATATAGTCACTGCGCGTTGAGCCAACCATTGCTCCTCGTCACCAGTCAACAGCAGAAAAGGCAAATACGTGCGTAACAAGGAATTGAGAAAGAAAGAAAGTCAGACAACCGGAATGAAAATTCACGAAAAAAATGAAATCGCACAAAGGAAAACTTATCGCTCGAGACAGTAGCAGACGGCCGAAGGCCAAAAGTAGCCTCTCGTCCAACAGTAGTGACCCTCGTTCGAATGATGTGTCCTCAATATCCATACAAATAGAAGGAACAAAGGAAAAAGGAGCGCAGCCTTGAATTTTTTGCCCGAAAGATATGTGAAAATTCAACGAGACAAGCCAATGGAAGCAGAAATAATAGCGAAAATATCTCAGTGGGAGTCGCCGTAATTTTCCCAAGCCAAGTTAATAAATAAATGAAAACAAAAATTTTAATTTAAAAAAATCAACAAATCAAAGTAAAAAAAAAAAAAAGGTATGCCAAATTTAAGTTGTAGGCGTCTTCCCATTTTCCATGTAGACTTCTCCCATCAGGGATATTGTGAATATTGAGTTGACACTGTTTATTACAACACAGTTTATTACAACCCATCAAGAAGGCAGTGGTTTCAGCTGATTCGACTTCTACTTGAACGCACGCCATCTTGGGACGCCACTTCTTGCTCTCTTCTCAAGTATACTACGTTTTGCCTTGATACCAATTTTATTGGGTGAGTTACTTCAGTATTCTTGAGTTCGTACATGATCAAGTTACCTAGGGGCACTAGGTGGTAGGAATTTGATTTATCAAGAAACACTCGCGAGTAAAATTACACCGCTTTACTGTGACAAGCATTTTGACCCTTACCTTCTTCGGGGGGGGGGGGGGGGGGGGGAGGGGGGGGACTTTGGAAACCGCTCCCTGACCAAAGTTTCAGATTCTTAGAACATTTGAAAATCCATTTTTTGAAATACACATTTTGATCGCTACCTATCACCATCTTCCCCTTATTCAACTCCAGAACTAATTTTACGTGTTTCTAGTTTACAAGTGATGTAAACTGTTTTTCCCCAATATGGTAATCTAGTTAGCTTGGTATGGTAATCTAGTGTTATAGACGATGGATGGGGTGGTATTCCGAGTGGCCAGGGTTCTAATCCTGGTTAGGGCAACTGAACTTGTATGTCTTGATCCTCATATTAGTCCTCTAGTTATTAAGGGGGTGATGCAATAAGTAGCCATGAGCGAAATCTTCAGACCAATTTACGATATTCGTTGGAGGACAGCTGACAACGTCCGCGACACCTGACACAGGTAGTAGGACGAAAAACCAAGACGAAAGTCCTTGCTTACTTTACAAGTCCTTTTTCTCTTTGCCATCTTTGGTCACAGGACAGGTGGTTGATTGAGTAGATTCTGGAATTCCACGTTTTGATGAGACTGGAAGGATTCAAAATGGCGACCCGTTTCCCTGAGAACCTCGACAACTAGGCAAATCGAGGTCAGAGTGAAGAGTCAATTTTGGAGTGTTTGTACCTTTTTTATTTGGCTATCTGAGGCTGATCTCCAGATCTGGCATCCATATGCCAAATAGGCCTGATGAGAGAGGTATAGCAGTCGCTTTGTGTGAAGGATAAGGGATAAGGATAGCATGTAGAGGCATAATAATGTACATAGTGCGAGTTTTCTTGATGGTTGCTTGTCAAGTATCAGACCAAAATGTTCAACATACCCCATTATGAAGAATACAGTCAGAAGTGAATGACTCGGTACAAGACCCGGCGGAAACTACATAAGTTAGAAGGTCAAGGTGCCACGTCAAACTAATTAACAATAATTATCCCCAAATTATCGATGTTTCTTCACTGAATTTCATACACATGAAACGAACCACTTTTTATTTATGTATTGATCTATGAATATGGATAATACTGGATTTGATAATTGAACAAAAATTCATCACTTGAACGCATTATAATCTTGGATCTCAACGAGTTCACAACCACAAAAGGAAGACGCCAAGCGTCAGAAGAGACAGAACAAGATGGCGTCGCAGTGTTGACAACAGCGAGGTGAACTTCATTATTTTGATATGACATTATAAATTAGTATTACTTGTTGTTTGTGTGGGAGTAATATTTCTTCTATATTTTCTTGAGGTTTTTCTTTTATCAAGACAGGTAGATCATATCTCAACAAAGTAAGGATATGACTGGTTCAGTAGTTGATCCTCCTCCCGCTAGGTAGGTAGTTGGTGCAGGGAGCAATTATTGAGCTGCTCCGAGTGGTCAAACATTTAACGATTATTTTACTATTCAGCTCAAGAGCTCCTTTAAGAGCAGGTAGCCCAAGTGTACCAACGTTATTTAGCAATGTTCCCTATTTCCCTCACTTTTCTAAATGTTTCCCGAAGATTGTGTCGTATATAATCGATATTTTCAAGGTGTCCTATGGGAAAGTACACCAAACACTGACAAAATGTTTGAGTGGGGTTATGTGTGCACAGGCGAATCGAGGGGGTGTTCTACACGGAAGGACACCAACCTATGAAGGGTTAATAAGTATTTTTTCGACTGCGCGTGCAACATCAGGTATGTTCGCAGTAGCAGTTTGCTGACCGATTTCAAACTGGTTGGAGTTTTGGCAGTGCGCACGCGCGACCTCTACCAGCTTTCAAACGGTTTCCAACTGGTTGGAACCAAGGTGTTCTGCGAACGCGTTTGACCCGATCCCGCGTTCCCTCAGCCACCGCCGTTTCCTCCGCCTCTTTTCTTCTCTCGCCGTCTTGGTTGGTTTCCCTTTTATAACCAACCCATGTTTTCATGAAGGTCAAACTCTCATTTTTCCCCAAAATTTTACAGATTGCGTTTTGAGGTGACTAGATCACAAAACGCTGCAAATTCTATCACAGGGGATAGAATAGAATTTTAAGGTCGGTCGTTATTTCGTGCTCATTATACAGGGTGTCCCACAAATTGTCCCCCACCCTCTCTCTCTAAAATCTTATAAATGAGAGCAAACAAAATTTTTTTTTTCAAATCAAACATCCTTATTTCAATTGGGAACTCTAATTTTTTGTTTGCAGATTCACATTCTACTGGAAATTTTATGAAAATTTGATCCCTCAACCAATTTTTTCCAATGCACGCAACCGGTTCAGCGAGCACGCAAAGTTGCGCAACCGCAAAATTGTCAAATAGTGAAGGATGGTGAAATCTAATGTATGACACTTGAATTCTCACTGTTTTCAAACACTAATTCACGAGATGCTATCCGCACCTTGATTTAGAATAAAGGATCTAACTAAATCACGTAGTTTACACTCTAAATTAGGTGTGTATCTGCCTCGAAAAATTTCCATTTAAATACCACCTTTTATTCTTGACGACCTGCCCAATAATGGCTCAGTATGTTCTTTAGAATTAGGGGAGACCGAGTTGCTCATCCTGATTATGCCGGCCCGGGCGCCGGCAAAACGTCGGAGAAAATATAAAATGAGCACGTAATAACATCCGACCCTTATAAATGGAGTCTCCCAGGCCCATTGCAAGCGATTCAGCGTCTTAAGTTTAGTGAAAAATGATATCCTACACCCCTAGATTTCCAAAAATTTCGAAAATCCATTTTTCGGAGAAGACATTTAGAGACACCCCCCCCCCCCTTCCCCCCTATAATATCGGTGCAATTGGGCTGAAGAGTTTCGAGGGTCAACTAGAGCAAAAAACGGGTCCTGAACCAAAATTTCAGATTTTTTGAAAAATTTCAACTACCAAAAATAATTTTGTCGGATTTACCTAATCGAAAGAAATCCATGGCAAACCGCGAGAATTCAGATGGAACGCTGCAGAAGGCGGATGTAGATGGAATGATTTGATTGGCCGAGCGGCCCTGAAGGGGGAGGGGCGAAACAGTTTGAAAGCAGTCAGCGGGAAAAACCTCTGACTGCTCTGACGGGTTTCAAACCGGTTTGATGCGTTGTGCAAACGGCAGTGGGCGAGTCCATTCCACCATCGCTCCCCTCTGGTGGAGTTGGGGAGCTTGTGCGAACGCTTCCAACCGATTGGAAACTGGTTTGGGTGCTTGTGCGAACAAACCTATCATCGTCAAGAGAGATCGAGTTCTAAAAAGCCGCTTAGGCCATTTCAGTCACGAGTAAACAGCACTTTACGCGTATCAATCACTGTCTGTCACTTCATGGGCAGAAAGTAGCGCCCAGGTATTCCTCCAATGTAATCTGAACTTCGACACGCGAGCTCTCGAGTCACTTCTTAATCGGAACGTTCGATTTTGACTATCGATACGATGTGCAATTTCAATAGTTTCTTATGAAATCGATTTTCAAATCACAGGAGTTGGTTATTCCTCGGACTAGGAGCGTGGAGGCTCATTTCAATCGATACTGTGTACAAAGTGTAGTGGAAAATGATACCCCACACGCCCAGAGAGTTTATGGGTCAAAATGTGGATTCATCTACCCATTTCAAATGTGTTTTCGAGATTTCTGGTATCCCAGGCGTGTGGGGTATCATTTCCCACTACACTTTGGACACTGTATCGATTGAAATGAGTCTCCACCTAAAAATCCGAAAGATCCGTTCCGGGCTCTAGTTGGTCCTCCAAACTTTTCAACCCGATCACACCAAATTTGGGAGTGTAGGGGTGAAAAATTGTTTTTTGAAAAATGTATTTTCTAGATTTTTGGCGATCTAGGCGTGGGAATAGGAACTATGTGAGTCTGAAGAGGGGATAACTAGGTACCGACCCTGAAGTAAAAGCGGGAATGGGGTCAATCTTTTGTGAATCCATTAGAAAAGACCTTGCTCATAGGCTACTACCGACTTCAAACCAATTGATCCCAAATTTGAGAACTGAATTCCAAAAATCCTATATATTTGTCATTCTGTTTGAACACGGATTTATATTTTCTTAAATTCAGTCGTTTTCTCTAATAATTGTAGGTGATTTTTCATTTAGAATCGTTTGAAACCAGTCTTACATTGATACGTAGATTGTAGAGAACCAATGTAGAGGATACTTAAAAAAAAACCACATTTTTGGACCATTGTTGAATGGTTTTAAGACAAATTAGATAGACTTTGGTAGTAGAGAATTTTCTAAAAATCTGAAACTTAGATCAGGGGTATGTCTCCTGCTTTAGTTGGTCCTCAAAACTTCTCAGCCCGATCGGACCAAATTTGGGCGGGGTACGGGTCAACACATTTTGACAAATGGATTTTCGAGTTTTGGGCGATCTAGGCGAGTGGGATATCATTTTCGACTAAATTTTGGACGCTGAATCCAATTAAATGGGTCTGGGAACGATTGGCACCCACTGAAAAAAGTAATGGGTCAAATTGGGTATTAATCACCCATTCTGAATATGTGTTTTCAAGATTTCTGGTACCTAGGCGTCTAGGGTGTGATTTTCCACTAACGTTTGGAAGCTGAATCCAGAGACGGGTCCCGGAACGATTGTTACCCTCTGAATGAGGCTATGAGTCAAAATGACCACCTATCTACCCATTTCGAGTGTGTTTTCGAGATTTCTGGTACCTAGGCGTCTTGGGGATCATTTTCCACTAAATTTTGGACGCTGATTCCAATGAGACGGGTCCCGAAACGATTGGCGCCCTCTGAATGAGGTTATGGGTCATAATGGGTTCCTATCTACCCATTTCGAATGTGTGTTTTCGAGATTTCTGTAACCAAGGCGTGTGGGGTACAATTTTTCACTAAATTGTGGACCCTCAATCGATTGGAATGTGTCCGGGACCTGCCACACCCACTTTCCATTTTCCCAATGTTGATGAAATGAGTTTCCATGCGTCTGGTCCGAGGAATAACCAACCTCTGTGTAAGAATTTGCAGCGTTTTTGATTATTTATTATGGCTGTGATCTTTAGCGCACCTTTTTAGTATCTGCTGACAATACTATTGTATTATACTGGGCGGATGAGCAAATAAATAAATCACGCACCGGGCTTCTTCACTCTGCATTTTTCTCAGAGCACACTTATCCATCCAGCTCAAAATTCAAACATTCCGGGGGGGGGGGGGGGGGGTACTCAAGGGGGCCAATGGGCCAAGGGGACTTAACCCCCCTCCCCCCTCTCAAACTAGATACGTGTGTGCTTTAGATGAACATTACCTCTCACGGCAGCACGTTTTTCTTTTTCTCAGACGCTCTCTTCAGCCCACAAAAGTTATTCGGGAAAATAATAAACCTCAGGAGGGTCATTTATCTTCCGAGCTCGAGTCCTTTGAACTATGAGAGACCGAAGGTGAAAGGGTGGAAGGGGTTGAAATACCGTCGGCTCTTTGCGGGTGTCTGCGTCACCTCATGTGCTCGCGAACCTCCTCCAACATCCTCCTCGACCCCTCCCCGCCGTAGACTCCCGACCCGTGATAACACGGATACTACTCCTCCCCGTACTCGCCCTCTTCCCCACAATATCCCCCAATTCCCCGCCTATCTTCAACCGCTCACCCCCGCCGTGTCGCACAACGGTGCCCGAAATGCGCGTCGCCACCGCCTTGACTCGCCTCCACCCTTCTGGCGGTGCCCGTAAATCATATCTTGGGGAGATAGAGAGAAAAAGGGTTGCGCCGATTCCCCTGGCGAAAACCCGAGAGAAACCTACCCTTACTATTCGATTCCGAATTAAAATTATACGTAACATTGCGATTTTATCGGGCGAGTGCGAGTTATAGTGCCAAAACGTCATTTTCTACTTTATTTATCTCACGCCAATGAATTTACCATTACCATTTACTCCTTCCTATTTCTTGAACCCGTTCGCCTGGTGACCAACATTATTTTTTTCCACAGTGAACAGAGTAAATCTACTGAAAAAGTCACCTTCCATTACAATTATCATTTTCATAACGGTAACGAACTACCGCCCTGTTGAAGCAAAGCGAATATCCTGGAACTGGACCAAATCCAAGACAGCTTAAACTGAGAAAAGAGAAAAACGCTGCAAATTCCTTCACAGGGGTTGGTGATTCCTCGGACCAGACGTGGCTCATTCCAATCGATTCAGCGTCCACAGTTTAGTGTATAATGATACCCCACACGCCTGGGTACCATAAATCTCGAAAATACACTTCCGAAGTAGGTACATAGATACCAATTTTGACCCATAACCTCATCCAGAGGGCACCAATCGTTCCGGGACCCATTTCATTGGATTCAGCACCAAAAATTTAGAAGAAAATAATACCCCACGCCTAGATTGCCGAAAATCTCGAAAATACATTTTTCGAAATACACGTATTGATCCCAACTGATGTAAAATTGGCAGTGCGCCTGGAGAATGGTCAACGAGTATATTTCATTAGGTCGAACTGATTATCACCCATGAATTCAGAGGTATCACTACATTAATAACCTTATATGCGATACGAAGTTCTCCGGGTCAGCTAATTATTATATAAAAATAATCGTATTGACATTATCTATCGTATCAGTACTTTTATTACATCATGCCCTGTGTTTTCCAATTATCTTAAAGCCAATTTTTCTCGTTCCATGTTGTTCTGATGTTGATTTGGGACTGAATGTCCTTGAGTACGCTTTATTTTGTGTTAGCGAAACTGTGGACCATGGAAGACTAAATAAATTGAAAGCACTAGACACATATGGAAGTGACCCTCAAGACACATGATCAACCTCTGTTGCATGTGGGAGACTCCTCCTCGACCGACCATGAGCCTAAGATAAACTATTTTGAAAATAATAAAAACTATACCTAGTTCATTTCCACAAAAAAAAAAAAAAAAAAAAAAAAAAAACCGCTGCAAATTTTTCTAGAGGTTTTGGTTATTCCTCGGACCAGGCGCATGGAGACTCATTTCAATCAATTTGGCGTCTGACCTCTTCCTGAGTGCGCCAATCGTTCCGGGACCCAAATTTTGGACACTGAATCCATTGAAATGGGTCCAGTTGGTCATCGAAACCTGTCAGCCCGATCGAACCTAGGAGTGTGGAATACAATTTTCTACTAAATTTTCGACGCTGAATTTGAAGAAATTGGTCCCGGGACAATTGGCACCCTGTGGATGAGGTTACGGGTCTAAATTGGTATCTATCTGCCCATTTCGAATGCGTGTTTTTGAGATTTCCAGTACCTAGGCGTGTGGGGTATCATTTTCCACTAAATTGTGGACCCAGAATCGATTGGAATGGGTCCGGTACCTACCACACCCACTGTTTCCCCCATTTTACCCATGTTTAGATTAATTGTCTCTAAAGAAAAATTATCGATAGTAAAAATCCAAGGCCGAAATTAAAACTTTTTGCCCATTGATTATCATTGTAAATTATTTCTTTATACAAAAAATCTGCAAATTTTTACACACGGGTTGGTTATTCCTCGAATGGGGGAAACAGTGGGTGTAGCGGGTCTCAGACCCATTCCAATCGATTCAGGGTGCAAAATTTAGTGGAATATGATACCCCACACGCCTAGGCACCAGAAATCCTGACACATACAAAATGGGTGGATAAATACCCAATTTGACCCATAACTTCTTCCAGTGGTTGCCAATCGTTCTGGGACCCATTTTATTGGATCCAGCGTCCAAAATTTAGTGGAAAATGACACCCTACTCGCCTAGATCGCCCAAAATCTCGAAAATCCATTTTTCAAAAATCACATTTTGACCCCTACCCCCCCCCCCCCCCCCAAATTTGGTTCGATCGGGCTGAAAAGTTTCGAGGACCCGTCTTGGCAGGGAACAGACCCCTGACCCAAATTTCAGATTTTTAGAAAATTTTCTACTACCAAAAACGGCGCGGAACACGGACGGCGTACGGCGGACGGACATCAACCTTTTTTGATCAGGACATCATGAAACGTCCAGAAAAAATTTTGAGCCAAATCGGAGAGGTTGACCATTATCATGTAAACATAGGTTGATTATTCGAGCAATAACCAACCATAATGGAGGTATCAAACCGTACCTTGTCTATTTCCACCAAAAAATAATGAGTACGCTTGTTAAATCAATTTTCCTTCAAATAGTTCAGCCTGAGTACTTTTTATTAGGTACAGAAAATTTCAATAAATATTTTAAAAACCTCAGAATATTGCTATCAAATTTGTGGAAATAGACAATTTGGAGCTACTATGTATAATATATTCCCAATTTCATGACAAATATATGCTTCCTTCAGGTGGAAACTCTACCTATGTGTTAATTGAATAATTTTGATCTATTATGTATTACCTAATCCCGTAGCATGACAGGCCATTTAAATTAAGAAAAAAAATAAAATAAATAAAAAAACACGGTTGCGAATTCTTTCACAGGGGTTGGTTATTTCTCGAACCAAGTGCATGGAGACTTATTTAAATCGATTCAGGGTCTAAGATATAGTGGAAAATGATACCCCACACGCCTGGATACCAGAAAAATCTCAAAACCTAACATTTATAATGGGTAGATACCCATTTTGACCATTCCATAGGGCGCCAATCGTTACCGGACCAAATTTTGGACACTGAATGTGATAAAATGGGTCCCGGGACAATTGGCACCCTCTGGATGATGTTACGGGTCTAAATGGGTATCTATCTGCCCATTTCGAATGCATGTTTTTGAGATTTCCGGTACCTAGGCGTGTGGGGTATCATTTTCCACTAAATTGTGGACCCAGAGTCGATTGGAATGGGTCCCGCCGCTTTAACTATTTTCCCCATGTTTAGAATAATTTGTTAGGTTTTGGTTGTATACAACCTTGTACAACCTTTTTGGTTGTAGATATCTAGCAGGAGTGTATACACTATGACGCCAAACCAGGGGCAATTAAAGTTGGTTCCTCATACTCCTCCTTGGCGCAGCCATATTGTGCTGACGAGTGAATCTGGGGTGGCTTTAATCTACCATAAGCCTGTATGTAAATCTAATGCTAATGTTGATGCTAGGATGCCATCAAAAAACGCGTCCCTACTCCATAATTAATTAAATTATAATTATTTGGCCGTATGGCAAATCAATCGGAAAATCTGTCACGCTTTCGATTTATGCAATGCATTGTCAAAGGGCCCCTATGCAAGGCGTCGCCTGGGGCCACCAAAATCCTAAAGCCACCCCTGAGTGAAGGCTCGACTGAAAGGGAGCTTCCTAATGTGGGTTATAGCAAGCGATAGCGCTTTAGAGAGGCTCTCGAACTGAGATATGTTACATCTCGGCCGCTGATTACTTCGAACCGACCGATACTGAAAGAGACAAGTTGTCCCTTTAGGCTCGAGAGGATCGTTGTTTGTTACAGTCGATGAAGAGATTCCATGTTTAGGAGCGGGTTAACGGTCGACAAGCCCTGAATCCTTATTAATGTCGGTCAGTAAAATGAGTCCGTATTAAAGTGAGAACCATAAATGACGATGAGCAAGTCGTGTGAGAGGTCCGACTACCCCTACGTGAGCGTCAATAAACAGTCTTATCTCTTGGAGGGCTGTTCGTCCTGAGGGATGGAACGGGGGTAGCTTCTGCTGGCAATATCCTCCAGTTTATCTCCAACCCCCCACCACTGCCGCTCAACCGGCTATTCCCCCTCAGCGACTGCGGTAATGTCTGACCCTCCGTTGAAACTTGGGTAGTTCCACCCCCAACCCCTTCCATTTCGTTCAACCAACCACCTCTTCGGCAATGCAACATTCGTCAATGGCAACACAGTTCTGCGTTCGGTGGAGAGGGTGGCGAGGCGCAACATTTAGGTCACCTTCAACCCCTCTGCTTCATTCGTTAATCTATAAATAATACTTCAACCTACGATTGAGGCGAGATAACCCCACGGCAGAAACCCAATAGAAGTTGTATGGAGCACGATATGGGGTTATCGTACCCTTTCCAAATCCAGTACTGTAAGATTCGGGTTATTAGAAACTTTGTATATAAGATTCATGTCATCAATTGTCTTTTAAATATGTTTTTTCGAGATTTCTGCTACCTAGGTGTGTAGTATCGTTTTCCACTAATTTTTTGACGCTGAATCCAATGAGACGGGTCCCGGAACGATTGGTGCCCTCTGGATGAGGCTATGGGTCAAAATGGGTGCCTATCTACCCATTTCGAATGCGTGTTTTCGAGATTTTTGGTACCTAGGCGTATGGGGTATCATTTTCCACTAAATTTTGGACGCTGATTCCAATGATTATTTCTATCAACTCTCAGTTGAAATCACGAGTAAAAGAACTGTTCCTCCAATACCAGTTATTCAGTTCCTATCAACCGTGACAGTCCGTCCTTTAGGTTTCAAAAATTACGAAAAAAAACATCAAAAATTAATTAATTTATACTTCACAACAACAAGTGATTTGTAGTAACTAGAACAAATAAATTTGAACGTTCAAATAACTTTTAACGAAGTTAAGTCCTAGTTAGAAGGGTTGACAAGTTCCGACAAAGCACTCACAACATCAAAAAAGTTGAGGGAATAAAAAACGAATACAGTGCATTTTTTGTGTGTTCAAAGACGTGCTGTTCAATCATTGCTTTGGTGTAAATCTTCCACTCTCATACCACACTCGAAAAATATTCAATTTAATAAGAAAAATTCCCTTTTGGTTGGTTATTCCTTGGATGATAGTCTTCATGAAAACAGTCAATCTTTCTAATTCAGCCCAAAATGTTTTTTCTGGACGTTTCAAGATGTCTAGATCAAAATTCGCTATTGTCCGTCCACCGTCCATGCCTACTTTGGTGAGAGAAAATTTCCCAAAAATCTGAAATTTTGGTCAGGAGTTCGTTCCCGGCTCTAGTTGGTCCTCAAAACATGCCTGATCGGACGAAATTTGGGCGGGGTAGGAGTCAAATTTTGAAAAATAGATTTTCGAGATTTTTGGCGATCTAGGCGTGTGGGGTATCATTTTCCACTAAATTTTTGACGCTGAATCCAATGAAATGGGTCCCAGAACAATTGACACCCTGTGGATGAGGTTATGGGTCAAAATGGGTGCCTATTTACCCATTTCGAATTTGTGTTTCCGTGATTTCTGCTACCTGGGCGTGTGGGGTATCATTTTCCAAATGAGTCTCCGTGCGTCTGGTCCGAGTAAAAACCAACCCCTGTGAAAGAATTTTTTTTTTCGATGGCATCATCACATTATCATTAGATTTACTTACAGGCTTGTAGATGGGGCGACTGCCTGTGATCAGCCTAAAGTCACTCCTGCTTCACTCGTCAGCACAATATGGCTGAGCCCAGGAAGAGTTTGAGGAACTAACTCTAATCGCTCCTGGTTTGGCGTCATAGTGGATACAACCAAAAAGCTCACTTTTGTAGGAAAATAATTTACAACGATAATCAATGGGCAAAAAGTGAGAAGAAGATGTTACATCTTCATTTTGATATTTTCACCTTGATGTTTTGCTGGTGCCTAGGCAGGTATCATTACGACAAGCAACCATAATCATATTATCCTATTTTCACTGCCCTGTTGCTGAAGACCAGAAA
The DNA here is from genome assembly GCA_019603395.1 of Cyrtorhinus lividipennis. Classification (NCBI taxonomy): domain Eukaryota; kingdom Metazoa; phylum Arthropoda; class Insecta; order Hemiptera; family Miridae; genus Cyrtorhinus; species Cyrtorhinus lividipennis. The sequence goes on from CM033998.1 coordinate 1,300,634, forward strand.
AACATGAGAAGCCAGCAGCACCAAATGAAAACCCTAAGTTGAATTCTTGCAAACGTGTTGCTGACCCTACCTGTACCAGGGAGTCAGTAACACGATAACAAAACGGCCACATTCAGATGATTAAGATAGATAGAGAATTTTCCACAAATCTGGAATTTCGGTCAAGGACTCATTTTTGAGTTCTAGTTGGTCCTTGAAACTTATCAGCCCAATTGGACCAAATTTGGGAGGGAGGGACGGTCAATGTGTTTTTTCGAAAAATGAATTTTCGAGATTTTCTGTGTTTTAAGGCGTGTGGGGTATTATTTCCGCTTTAATTTTCCACATTTTTCCTCCAATGAGACGGGTCGCGGGACGATTGGCGCTCACCCGAACAGGTCACGGGTCAAAATGGTTATCTATCTACCCATTTCGAAAGTGGGTTTTCGATATTTCTGGTACCTAGGCGTGTGGGGTATCATTTTCCACTAAATTTTCGACTCTGAATCGATTGGAATGGGTCCGAGACCCACCACACCCACTGTTTTCCCCATGTTGAAGAAATGAGTCTCCATGCGCTTGGTCCGAGGAATAAACAACCCCTATGAATGAATTTGCTACGTTTTTCATCAACTATTTTCAGTTAAAAATTTAAGCAAGGAGACAGCTGATTGTTGCGACACATACTATCTCTAGAGCCAAAATACCTGCGCAGATAAGTTGTAAAACATTAAAAGAGATAGTACCCGATCATCAATCAAATAGCGACATTTCGAGGTCTTATGAGTAAGATCGAAATTATGGATAAGACTTTCATAGTGCAGGCCTCATGAACTTGTAGTGTCAACATTAAAATTGATAATCATGCAAAGAAAGTGAAATACATTTTTTTTAAATCACGGGAGTTAGGTATTTATTGGACTTGAAGCACGGAGACTCATTCAGCGCCCAATATTTAGTGGAAAATGATACCCCACACGCCTAAATCGCCGAAAATCTCGAAAATCCATTTTTCGGATACCACATATTGACCCGCCCTCCCCCGAATTGGGTCCAATTTACTTTTTGTGGTTTGGGGGGAGGGCTAATTTTTCTGCCGGTTGGATTTGATTTCGGCTCGTTTTAACGTTCACATAGTTTTAGAAAATGTACATGTAATTAACCGCAGAATGTAAGTGAAGGTAATGTAATGTTGAGACCTGAGACATATTCCTTGAAACTCTCCACTCCTCACTGTGCACTGTGGAAATCCAAACTCTGCACTCTATTAACAATTTCCCTTCTTTTAAGGTCCTGAGAAGATGTAGAGTGAAATAGAGAGTCAATAGTTGCAGAGTTTTCGGTGATCTATTCGGATTCTGTTCGAAGAAACTCTTCAATGGAATGAGGAAATATCTTTAACAATATTCGTTGTCGTTGTGCAAAGAAAAAAGAAAGTCCTAGTCACCAATCAATAGATTTAATTCTCTTCGTTAAATAAAATCCATCCAAAATGAAAAATCATCATTTGAATTATACAGGGTCCGCCACAAAGTAGGACGTTTTTGAAATGGTTAGTACTCAGCGTGGGGAACTCTGTGAGGGGTGGGGTTAGGACCATCGTGTTCACAATGAAGGGAAGTTTTTTTAGGTTAGTTGCAAAGATGGTTTGGACGATGCCACAACGTGTTTTCGCGGTAAGTCAGTTTTTAGTGAGCAGTGAGTCGATAATTCAAACACACAGAGATTTCCGTTGAGAGTACGTGATTTCTCCCCGCGGAGCTATCCCAACTCGTAATGTAATCCTAAGGTGGGTTGAAAACTTCAGGGAAATGGGCAGTGTTACGAAAAAAAGGAGGGGAGGAGATCGAACAGCGCGAACTCCAGAGAAGGTTGAGCGCGTGAGAGTCGCTGCCCTCCAGAGCCCACACTGTTCCATCCAACTTCGTGCAGCAAATTTGAACCTCTCACAATCAACTGTTCATCGAATATTGAAAGTCGATCCACACTTTCATCCGTATAAGTTGGTGATTTTTCAGCAATTATTGCCGGCGGATTATAACGAGCGTAAGATGTTTTGTGAGAGGATGATGTCTGTGTTTGACGACAACGAAAATGTCGTTCTTTTCATTAGCAATGAGGCACATTTCCACTTGGATGGGTTTGTCAACAAACAAAACTTTAGGTATTGGGGGCCTGAAAATCCAAGAGAGACTCACGAAAGACCTCTACACAGCCCTCGTGTTACATTGTGGTGTGCTGTTGGGAAGAGAGCTGTCATCGGACCTTACTTCTTCGAGGAAAATGGAGTGACTGTAACTGTGAACTCTGAGCGTTATCTGGCCATGTTGAACAATTTTTTTCCTCCACAACTCCGACGTAGACGTATCCCATTAAGGCATGTTTGGTTTCAGCAAGTTGGAGCAACTTGCCATACGGCAAATGCCACGATGACCTTCCTTCGCCAAAAATTTAACGGTCGACTCATTTCTCGGCGCGGTGACGTTCCCTGCCCCCCCCCCCCAGTCCCCTGACCTATTCCCCTGTGATTTTTTTTTTTTGGGATACCTAAAGGAAAGAGTCTACAAAGATAAGCCGAGGACCCTGAACGATTCGAAGGAGGCTATCACCACGGAAATCAGCCGCATCCCACGAGAAATGCTGGACAGCGTTTCGAGGAGCTTCACCGAAAGACTCGATAAATGCATTCAAGCTGATGGGCATCACATGCTCGACGTCGTCTTCAAAAATTGAACATTACCAGAAAATTCCACTTCTCTTAACTCAATATCTTCACACTGCACATTCTAGAAACAGGAGAGTTTGGATTTCCAGAGTGTACAGTTAGGAGTGAAGAGTTTGCAGGAATAGGCTCCTGCTGACGTTTCAATTTTACATTCAATTGGACTGATATAATAGTTTTCTCACTCAGGTGGGGCTACAACGGACAATAAACTCCACCTGCTCCAGGGCTCATCAGTAACAACTATTTTTATTTTGTGAGCTGAATTGTTGTCCGCTGAAGGCAGGTAGAAAAATTTCATCTACACTTTTTCTTTTCGATTGAGATGTTGACAAGATACCTTCACAAAGCAGAATATCGCTGTCTCTTTGGCGTCAAAACGACGTTTATCGCGAACAACCAACCGTCCACGATTCTCTTATATTTCAAGGAGTCTTCCAGATTGGTTTTGCCGTAGCTATCCTGCGCTATTCTTTACGATCCAATTCTGTAGCTTCTCCACCCCCGGTCATCGATTCAGGGCGTCCCTTTCCCGCGTCCTTGATCAATACCGCCGCCTTTTTGAACCAATATTTGTGAGAGAGCCCAGAGAGAAGTCCTTTCGAAGAAAAAGTCAAACACTCGGATTGGGGAGGGCACCGCTCCCGTTGTACCGGAGATCCAATAAATTAGAAAAAGAAGATCCGCCCCGGTCACGTTTCGAAGGTAACTTTGGCCCAGCAGCCAAGGCCTTCCAGTAGATTGGAACGCGGCCCAAGGGGCGTTGATAGTTTTCTTTTGAAACCTCATTAGCCAGCGCTGTTTGGAAGGACGCGAACAAGGACGGATGGTCTCCCACTTTGTTGTACTGGCACATTCACGTTGAAGTGATGAGGGAAACCTGGTTGCTGCGTCTTGCTGTCCCTGAAGCAGGAGTCAAATCCTAACAAACCAACCTCTAGAGTTTAACCCTTTGTGAAAAAGAAAAAACGCTGCGAATTCTTTCACAGGGGTTGGTCATTCCTCGAACCAGACGCATGGAGATTCGTTTCTCCAACATGGGCAAAATGGGGGAAACAGTGGGTGTGGTGGGGTTCGGACCCATTCCAATCGATTGAGGGTCCAAAATCTAGTGGAAAATGATACCCCACACGCCTAGGTACCAGAAATCTTGAAAACACGTATTCAAAATGGGTAATTAATACCAAATATGACCCATAACTTCTTCCAGAGGGTGGCAATCGTTCTAGGACCCACTTCATTGTATTCAGCGTCCAAGTTTTAGTAGAAAATGATACCCCACACGCCTAGATACCAGAAATCCCGAAAACACATATTCAAAATGGGTAGTATATACCCAATTTGACCCATAACTTCTTCCAGTGGGTGCCAATTGTTCTGGGACCCATTTCATCGGATTCAGCGTCCAAGATTTAGTGGAAAATGATACCCCACACGCCTAGATACCAGAAATCCCGAAAATCTATTTTTCATAATACACATTATGACCCCTACCCCACCCAAATTTAGTTCGATCCGGCTGAAAAGTTTTGAAGACCAACTAGAACCGGGAACGGACCCCTGACCCGAATTTCAGATTTTTAGAAATTTTTCTATTACTAAAATTGACGTGGACGGACATTTGCTAATATTTTGATCTGAAAAAGTGGATTTCCAAGATTTTTGGTAATCTAGGCGTGTGGGGTATCATTTTCCACTAAATTTTGGTCACTGAATCTAAAGAGACTGGTCCCGGGGGATTTCTGCCCACAGGAAGAGGTTATGGGTCAAATAATTGAGTCCCTCAGACTCACCTGTGACGAGATAAGTTAACTCAAAATTGTTGGTTGACGAGAAGCAAAATGTGGCAGTGATTCAAAACATAGCTGTGCACATTTTATTACTCGTATAGCGCTTGCGCAGCTGTCTCCGCCTCCTCGGTGCACCAGCGGCAGTTTGCTGTCTCTGATTTGCCCAGCTTGCCCAGTTGGTACCTGAGAGGGCAGTGACCAGTGTGCATAGAGGTGAGTATTCTAAGCTTCCTCCTGTCTTTGCCCTCTTTGAGTTTGGTGAGATGAGGAGCTTGGACTGCCTGAGCTTCCCACAATTTGACCTGCTGGTTCAGGTAGCATCTGGAGATCTCAGCAAGGTTCAGGACTAATAGGAGAGAAGGTTGGTATCCTCTTTCCATCGAATGCTCTGATGACCTGGCACCCAGAGGAGCGCCACCACGTTCCTCCTTACAAGCCTTTTCAGGGACTGAAAGCACTCCAAGGCCAGCCTTGAGGTGAACTTGAAGGCCGCAATAGCCTTTAAAGCTGCCTGGCTGTATAGGAGTGTGATGATTCTGGCACAGGAGAGCCCCAGTCAGTGGATCTCCGGCGCACAGGCAGCAATGGTAAGGACCTCTGCCTGCTAGACAGTGACGAACTGGCCAAGGGGGGCAGCCAGTGAATAACCTGGACACCTCACCTCCAGGCCAGCCCGACCATTTACCAGCGAACCATCAGTGAACCACGCTGGGGAAATGAGGGTGAAGCCCCCTCCCAGTGCTGTCGGTCATGAATGACCACTATGAAAGGTATGTGGAAGTTGGTCCATTCTATCATTACATCAGAGACTGCAAGGGCAAACTTGTCAACCTTGATGGGTGAGCACATGGCCAGTCTCCCAACAAATCGGATATTTTGGCATTCAATTACCGCGGGAACTGTAATTACGATACAACTCAGTATGAAGTGGATGTTACCTCTTTTATGAAAATATACTTGGCCAGTGGGGCAAATCAGCGCTTCAATTACTTCATCGATGAAGCGTGAGGACACAAGCAGAATGCACGGATGGAGAACGCGATAATGGACACTGGATCGACACGACCGACTTCATCTCACTAAAATCCCTCCAACAGTAACTTTCCACCTCTCAGAATTCTATTCCCATCATTTCTCGTCTATAGATAAGCTCCGTTCAATCGGTTTACTTTGAACCATCCACTACAATGCAGGATCCTCTCCAACACGAGGATTTCACTTATCGAGTTTTCCCGGTTTTTTCTGTTTTATTTCGTCGTACTCTCACCGCAACAATAGTTTCGACTTTCCGGTTTTCTTTTATCTTTTGAGTGTTTCTTTTTTCAGCTCCCCTCCCTTCACTGTAACTAGGTATGGAAGCAGGACCAGACGACAGACCTCCCGATGATGTTCGAATAGCTCTTTTCCTCCATCCCACCCCTAACCTGATGACGAGAGTTTTTCCTTCGTCAACTTGATAAAGTTACCACTCCCTGCCTCCCCCTCCAGCCATTCCGCGTCGTCCTACTCATCATAAAGAAGCCGGAGCCCCTCAAATATTAACTGGGGATCCCCTTCGGAAGGAACGAAGGTGTTTTTTATGCTGTTGCTACGAGCCGAGGGGCGAAACTTCTTCCGTCCCTTCGTCATAATCTCGTTGCTGTTAGTACTCACCTAACCGAGCCCGAGCGGGGGGTGAGTTTGAAAATGGAGCCCTGGGGATGTTTGAGCATCCGAGTTTGGTTCCGGGATCTGACCGACCCTGGAGCTCTCCCAGGCCTAAGAAGTATGAACAGTGTTTACACCCAGCCCTTGGGTGCAAAGAATGCCCATCGATTCCTTTGCGTCAGCCTCACTTGCTTTGCTCGTTACGGGTCTTAGAACCAGAATATTTGCGCATCATCGTTCGCTTCGTTTATTCCATCAAGAGCATCAGGAAATAATGTGAAAATCACATACTACACACATCATGATTGCTCACAAACTTGTAAACTCTTGCTCCACTGTTGCTTGGAAGAGCCGAACTAAGAGCTATTTATGAGAATGGGTTTTATAAAGGTTGTTACATCCTCATTTTGATATTTTGACGTTTTGGTGGCACCTAGGCAGGTATCATCACGTCAAGCAATCATAATCTTATCATCCTATTTTCGCTGCCCTGTTGCTGACGACCAGAAAAACATGCGGAGCCAGCAGCACCAAAAGAAAACCCTACGTTGAATTCTTGCAGCAAACGTGTTGCTGACTCTTACTTGTACCGGGGAGTCAGTAACACGATAACAAAACGGCAACATTCAGATATGTAAAGATTTTGAATGAATGAGGATTTTCAACAAATCTAGAATTTTGAACAGAGGCCCGTTTTGGGGTCTTGTTGGTCCTCGAAACTTTTCAGCCCAAACGGAGGGGGGGGGAGGCAAAATATTTTTTCGAAAAATGAATTTTCGAGATTTTCTGATCAAGATGTGTAGGTATCATTTTCGATCAAATTTCCAAATTTTCTTCCAATGAGACGGGTCGCGGGACGATTGGTGCCCACCCGAAGAGGTCACAGGTCAAAATGGGTATCTATTTACCATTTCGAAATGGGTTTTTGAGATTTCAGGTACCTAGGTGTGTGGGGTATCGTTTTCCACTAAATTTTGGACGCTGAATCCAATGAGACTGGTCACGGGACGATTTGTGCTCACCGGAAGATGTTTTGGGTCAAAATGGGTATCTATCTACCCATTTTAAATAAGTGATATCGTGATTTCTACTATTTATGTGTGTGGGGTATCATTTTCTATTTACTTTTGGACGCTGAATCCATTAGAGTGAGTCTCCATGCTCCTGGTCCAAGAACTTCACTACTTCAGGTCACCTAAAACCACGGTATTTCTTCGAATTAGGCATATTTTATCAACACCCGCCACAACTATAGATGAGGAGAATTACCGGGTGGAATCATTTTCAGTCATTCTTTACTAGATAATTGGATTTCATTCAATGATACGTATCCTCTGTTAGCCGATGTCACGTAGTATCGTTGGAGTGACCAGAGCATATGTTTTAGCATGTACTAGTACATAAACGTAGGTACTCGTAGTGCTAGAGGTTTAAATAGTACGATCATGTAAGAACGAAAAGGAACGGAAATAACTGTCCATTTCATTTTAGTTTTAATGGGTTTTTTTCTTCTATTAGAAAATGGAGGAAATTTCCAGTTGCCAGATAGCATTTTCCACTCACCATGTATTATGAAAATAGAAATAGAAATCATGGAGATGTGGCTCAAACAAGAAGAACCCGGCCAATTTGCTCCAATGGATATATTACTGTGCCTTCCGACCTTCTGCAGTGCTACCTTTCTCTCGTATTATGAAAGGAGAGAAAACCAACGAACTTATAAAAGTACCTACATGAAAGATACATGTAGCCGGGTTCTGGAAATCTCCCTTACCAGAGACGTACACGGTCGGACTTCCCCCGGCAGAAGGGAAATCTTTTTTGTCCGCAGTGCAGGAAGAGATACATCGCAAATACGTTCAGCGAGAAGGTTTTAGCTCAAAGACTCGCGCTAGCAACAAGATAAAAGAGGCATTGGGAGGGGGAGGGGTTGTGGGGAAGTAGGGTGGATAGGAAAACACACTTTGAGTCTGAAGAAAGCCAACACCTGTTGTGTGAGGGTGGTACGTGTGCATGTGTGTCGAGGCCTTAGGGCAAGGGAAGAGCCCGACAAAGACCCCCGGCTCATCACGGTTGTTGGGATTGGATGAAAGGGAGCGGCTGCAAGGGGATGAAAGGGGCGGAAGGTTGTCTGAAGTTACGTTTTCAAGGGGTAAAGAGGGATAAGGATTGGGACAAGGGTGAAGTGAAGGCGAAGGCGAAGTGAAGGGCGTCCAGGCCCCGGGCAAGATTTCGGTTTACCTTCCCAATGCTTCGCGAATAGGCAGTTCTCCTGCTCTTTGTGAATCTTGCTCTCTTTTCCGACCGATGTTGGAGAAATTAAAGCCACGTCCCCCGTGGGAGGTTTACTTTATTGAGTTCTCCACATGTTCGACGGGGACTTGAGTGAAAGGACATCCCAGCAGAGCGAAACTTTTAACTGAATCACGAAACTGTTGATACCGCTATCACTTCTCCAAGAGCCGTCTTCCATCAGTCCTTTCAACTATCTACACGCAGTAATTTACTTTGACAATACCTACCTAGAAAGTGAAATGGTCCCTAAACGTGGAAAAATAGGTAAGCACTTAGGTTCCTGGTAAAATGGCAAAATGTGTGTTGTCACTAAGGAACATTATCATTTTCCACTGGGACGCTGAATCAACTGGAATGATTTTAAGGCTGTTCTTCCCCATATTCCTCATGATTTCTTCTTCTCCTCTTGAGATCAGAATGGTTCTCTGTTGATGGATGACCGCAAGCATAAGAAGAGGCTTAGCGGAGCAGATCAGAGGGCCAAAAGACGCCTTGAAAACCCCGGTACCTCCACGAGGTCCATCCTGGGCTGCCACAGGCAGGCGAACGCCGGAAGAGGCAGGGGCGGCCCTGATATATGTCATAGAGTTCCCAAATATCTAGCGCACAACCATGACGAGGATAGACTGTAATAGGCCTTACGGTCTTGCGCAGGTATATCAGGTTTCTCTGTGGGGTGGATTCTAGTCCAGCCACTTCCCATTCGAGCACCCCTTCAATCCTAGGAATTCCCCAACCCCCTCTACTCACCCAAAATATTCGCCGAAGTACGAGGCTTGTTCGTAAAATAAGTTCCACGGACTGCTGCTGGTGCTAGGATCGTGTATATGTGCGACCAGACAGCAGAGGCAGGTTATTTGGTTCACCCACGACAATTCCTCACCAAGCAAGCGTCCATGCGATGTTTAGTCTGGGCTCAGCAGCCATCAACGATGGAACCACTACAATTACTCACCAAGCCAACATCCCTGCGATGTTCATTCTAGGCCCAGCAGCCATCAACGATGGAGCCACTACAATTACTCACCAAGCCAGCATCCCTGCGATGTTTAGTCTCGGCCCAGCAGCCATCAACGATAGAGCGACTACAATTACTCACCATGCCAGCGTCCATGCGATGTTTAGTCTAGGCCCAGCAGCCATCAACGATGGAACCACTACAATTCCTCACCAAGCCAGCGTCCCTGCAGTGTTTAGTCTAGGCCCAGCAGCCATCAACGATAGAGCGACTACAATTACTCACATGCCAGCGTCCATGCGATGTTTAGTCTAGGCCCAGCAGCCATCAACGATGGAACAACTACAATTCCTTACCAAGCCAGCGTCCCTGCGATGTTTAGTCTAGGCCCAGCAGCCATCAACGATGCAACCACTACAATTACTCACCAAGCCGGCGTCCATGCGATGTTTAGTCCAGGCCCAGCAGCCATCAACAATAGAACCACTACAATTCCTCACCAAGCCAGCGTTCCTGCGATGTTTAGTCTAGACCCAGCAGCCATCAACAATGGAGCCTCCTCATGTGTCTCCCGCCAGCTGTGAGTTGCGGTCTGTGATTCGTTTCCTGGCCGCTACAAGGAAATTCACGAAGAATCGTGAACTGTATGGAGAAAAGTCTATGAGCTCCGGGATGGTAAGCAGATGGGCCAGGGAATTTAAAAATGGCTGAACAGACGTCCTTGACGAAGCCCCTGCAGGGCGGTTATCGGTTTCCGACGAAACAACTGCCAGAGTCGATGCGGCAATGCTAAAAGATTGACAGAAGCTGTGCGAACAGATTCCGGAGGCCAGCAAAACCACAATTGACAAGATTTTGACTGCAAATTTAAGCTATTCAAATGCCTGCGCAAGATGGGTATCAACAATTCTCACTGCATACCACCAGCGCATTCAACCTGCTGTTGAAGCGGCCTAAGAATGTGGATGGAGAATGGTGTCTCCCCCACCCTACAGTCAAGACTTCGAACCATGTGACTTCCATCACTTCCCTGAGTTGAAGAAAAACCTTGGCGGAACCCAATTCAAGATAGATGAATAGGTACAAAGTGCGTAGGGTTATGGACAACCGTTGGCTTGCAGGAATGGCCTCGCGCATGGTAGTGTTTATTTTCTCAATTTGAGGAGTTACCAAAGCGAGAAGTTCGTAATAATAATGCTCCGTCCATCCGTAAAAAGTGGCAAAAATGATTTGGTTCAGCAACTCACAGTTCATTCGGTAATGTTTCATGGGTATGTTTCTCCTAGTCAATGAACCACTGTTTGGCCCTTTTTCTCCCTTTCGGTTGGTTATTCCTTGAATAGTCAACCTATGTTTTCATGCAGAAAGTCAATCTCTCCAATGTGTGTTTTTGAGATTTCTGGTACCTAGGCTTGTGGGTTATCATTTTCCACTAAAATTTGGACCCTGAATCGATTGGAATGGTTCAGGTACTCGCCACACCCACTGTTCCCCCCATTTTCCCCATGTTGAAGAAATGAGTCTCCATGCTCCTGCTCCGAGGATTAACTAACCCCTACGTATGAATTTGCATCGTTTTCTTCTCTCCTTTGCACTTACCGCTACAGCAATAGCCACAGCACACAACTCAATTTCACTCAACATCTTCACCGAATGAAGTTCTGGGACTGTTTGCACAACCTGTTGCCAAGCAAATTGTTCGTCTGTGCTCGTGATTGCGCCAAACAATGTACAACCGTCAATATCACCCCCACACGATTCACTTTATTGCAGAAACCAACTTATCGCACAATAATATTGAGTCTGTGGGCAGCAGCTTTTACTCATACACGAATTTCTTTCAATCTTTGTTCGTACTGCACTGCGAGAATACAAGGGGCGCAACTCCAAAATCACCATTTCCGGTAAAACGCATATTATAATGTTTTCGGCCTATTTCAAAATGATGTTCCGACTCGTCTACACTACATAGATCCCTGGTTGTTTCTGCATTTGATAGGAAAATTAAGCAACTCCGGAAATTAATCTGGGCTCTGGCTACACCAGTTGTAGAGTAATTTTGGACGTTTTAGAACCAGGGATGGATAATTCATTTTCTCTCGATACGAAATCATGAAAAATATGGTGGGCAGTTGAATAGTACTTGTGGATTTCAATCGTGAGAGGGAACTGTAAAATAGTAAAATTAGGCCTCATTAATATAAATTGTTTAATAACAGCATATTTTCCTTCTGTATAGGCAAGTAGTGGAATCACAACCGTTTACCTACTGCAAACTTGATTGCTCATATTGCAATCGCTCATTATCACAGCAGATCTAGTCACTCATGGACTTATCAGTTAATACAATTATTTATTATTGCAGTCGCACGTAGTCACACTAGTACAATGTACTAGTCAGTCTCAACCGTTATTATGAGTGAGGAAAGACAAACAGGGATATACCTATCGGTAGTACACAATTTTCTAAAAATCTGAAAATTGGGTCAGGGATCTGTTCCCGGCCTAGGGCGGTCCTCAAAACATTTCAGCCCGGTCGGACCAAATTTGGGCAGGGTAGGGGTCAAATAGTGTTTTTTGAAAAATGGATTTTCGAGATTTTGGGTGATTTAGACGTGTGAGGTATCACTTTCCACCAAAATTTGGACGCTGAATCCAATGAAATGGGTTGCAGAACAATTGGCACCCACTGGAAGAAGTTATGGGTCAAAATGGGTTTATATTACCCATTTTGGTTGGTTATTCGTTGAATAATCAACCTATGTTTGAATATGTGTTTCCGGGATTTTTGGTACCTAGGCGAGTGGGGTTTCATTTTCCATTAAATCTTGGACGCTGAATCCAATGAAATGGGTCCCAGAACGATAAGAACCCATTGGAAGAAGTAATGGGTCAAATTGGGTATATTTTACCCATTTTGAATATGTGTTTTCGAGATTTCCGGTACCTGGGCGTGTGGGGTATCATTTTCCACTAAATTCTGGACCCTGGATCGATTGGAATGGGTCCGGGACCCGCCACACCCACTGTTTCCCCCATTTTCCCCATAATGAAGAAATGAGTCTCCGTACGACTGGTACGAAGAATGACCAACCTGTGCGTATGAATTTGCAGTGTTTTTTCAAAGCGCTTGGCTTCAACCCTGCGTAGGGCGCTGTTCAGAATTCTCAAAATTGGGGCGCAATGAGCTTGACAGGCACACTACACAAAAAAAAAAAAAAAAAAAAAAAAAAAAAAAAAAAAAAAAAAAATCCCTAAAATGCCATATTTAACGAAACCAAAATTTACTAATCACCTTTAGGATGAAAATAATAAGGGAAACCCAAAAAAGCGTTTTTAGGTAAAATCCTTTGCTTTTTTTTTTTTTCTACTAAAATGTGCTTTTTGTGCTCCGTAGGAGTCTGACCCGACCGCAGAACGCATTTTTGACGAGAACAGGCTGCCGAGGTGGAACGAGGCCGAGTTATTCCGTCGTTCCTTTCATATTTTCACGAGTTAACTATTATTATTTGAAATTAGCTCGGATAGGGCGGTCGCGTGAGTGATTCGCTCAACGGACCCCACCCCACCCCCTTACACCCCCACTCCAACGCCATTTTCATTTTCACGTTCCAACGAAAAAAGGAAACGCACGCACGTAGGCTCACGCGAAGAAGTCGCGGTTTTTCGCCTCAACCCCCCCCCCCCTTTTAACCCCTCCCCACTTCACCATCACATCCCTGTTATTCACTGAACACTCGTTCTGCCCTCTTTCAGAGTTCTTTTTGGTCGGGTAGTTCGCAGAAGCTCAGCCCCCCGGCAATATTCTCCCCCAACCCCTCAACAACTTCTCTCCATCCTCCTTTTAGAATGATTTGGAACCAATTTGGCTTACTCGGTTATTTCCGTGAGGGGGCGAGGCACGAGGGGTTGCCCTTCGGCGGCTACTGGTTCGCCTGCAAACGCTGTTGTCGGTGAAAGAAAACAAAAAAAAAAAAAAAAAAAAAAAAAACAAAGAAAAACGAAAACATTTTCCCCTCTTTTTCACTTGATAACAAACAAGACCGTCTGAAGTTAAGGAGCGAAGGTGGGTAGCCGTTCTGACGTTCAATTCTTTTTCATTTAGCTCGAAACATAGAAACTGACTTAACTAAAACTTCTTCCGAAGTCACTGCGTGCGCTTATCCATTTCCAACTACATCAATTTTTGACCTGTCCAAAACAAGAATTCTCACTCCGCTATCGAGGCCTAATCACGTTCCATTTTCAGCGAGGGATCGTTGCAAAAACACGAGGAAAAGAGTTGCCGAACGACTCTCGGTATGAATCATTTATCACGGTAAGGGGTTCTTCATTAGTCTTCTCTACTTCTTCCGATTAGAAGAGCTCAAGGGGCTTTTTCACAGTGGTCCTACATTTAGAAATACAGAAACGGGAACGTGCATGAACTCTGCTTAAAGGCCGTTGTAGCTTTTTGAAACAAAATTACCGCGCGGGAACGTTTTAACTTGGTTCTCCAAAACGCTTAATGAGGATTAATAGGATTTGTAAGATTGAAACAACTTATAATAAAAAAAAAAAATAAAATAAAAAAAAAAAAATTAAAAAAAAGTTTTTATTTGGGATTTTAGCCAATTGGGTTTTACGAGATTCAGATTTCGGTCGATTATTCCTTGAATAATCAACCAAAATCTGAATATCGTAATTATTCCTTGAATAATCATCCTATGTTTTCATGCAAATCATGAAACCGAACAACCACATGAACACCGAACATGACCGATTCGGCCCAAATTTTTTTTCTGGGCGTTTTAAGGTGCCTACATCAAAAAGGTCAAATGTCCGTCCACTGTTAGCTGTTCACGCTTACATTGGTTGTGGCAATTTTCAAAAAATATGAAATTTATGTCAGGGGTCCGTTCCCGGCTCTAGATGGTCAGCCCCCGATCGGACCCACATTTGGGCGGGGTGAGGGTTGAAATGTGTATTTAGAAAAATAGATTTTCGAGATTTTTGGCGATAAAGGTATCACTTTCCACCAAATTTTGGACGCTGAATCCAATGAAATGGGTCCTGGAACGATTGGTGCTCTTTCGATGAGATTATGGGTCAAAATAGGTACCTGTCTACCCATTTCGAATGTGTGTTTTCGAGATTTCTGGTCCCTGGACGACGTCTAGGGGGTATCATTTTCCACTAAATTTTGAACCCAGAATTGATTTGAATGGGTCCGGGACCCGTTACACCCACTGTTTTGAAGAAATGTGTCCATGCGCCGAGGAATTTTTGCATCGTTTTTCCGTTGCACATGAGTAGGTTGCTGCTTGATCTTCCGACACCATGTAGACACCACTTGTAGTCCTCTCAGGCAGTAATAGTTTGAGAACGTTGGTACGTAGACGGAGCTAGCAAGCTGAACTACTCCATGGAACCCACAATGCCCCACCAGGATGAGAAAGCTCCACATGGACTGAGCGGATGTCAAAGTCTCGACACTGAGCCAAAATAGTGTCCAATCTACCATGATCCAAATCTCTCCTAGTTGAGTCCGTACATACGCGCACTCTAGGGGGGCCTACCGAGGTAGGCGGATCCACATCTTCTCTGACAGCCAAGCAGGGATCGAGCTCTGACTCGAGGCTGGTACTTGAGTGCTGGGAAGCCCTCCAGCTACTGAGTGGAACAAACAAGGTTGTCCTTACATAGGTCCTGGGCCACTCAGGGATTGAGGGACCGAGCCGATGCTCTGGCTAGGCGTGGGTCGGGGAATGTTTTTACGGGACCTGAACCATGCCTAGGAATCTTCCGCACCCTACTATCGGGGTGGGTGGCAACCTGGGTTCACCAGAGGCGCTGGGAGCGGACGCCGCGGCAAGAACACGGTCACACCATGATGACTGGTCCCAACAAAGGAAGGGCCACGAGATGCCTTAACCTTAACAGAGGTTCCCTGAGACTCACCGTTGGCTTATTTACAGGACACGGGGACTTCAAGAGGCATCTCTGCAGGATTGGGGTGCGCAATGGTATCCCTGACTGTAGATTCTGTGGCGAAGACGAGGAGACAGCGCCTCACATCGTCTTCATTGTCCTGCCCAGGAACATAGGCGTTTCAGAACCTTCGGGACTTCGGATCTTTTGGCGATCCAGGCTTGTGGGGTATTATTTTCCACTAAAATTTGAACCCATTGTCCCCATGTTCGGCATTTTGGACGACTTAGGCGTGTGGGGAATTGTTTTCCACTAATTTTGAACGCCGAATCGATTGGAATGAGCCTCTATGCTCCTGATCCGAGGAATAACCACCCTCTGTGAAGGAATTTGCATCGTTTTTTAACATGATCAACGATATTGACTGTCCCAAACTATCCATCTTCCCTACTGTGTACTTACGTGTAAAACCGCCTTAGGCCTAGCGCACACAGAGCAACTGCTTTGCAACTACAGTTGCAAACCAGTTTGGCGCGCAACCTTTTGGTGACCTCGGCAATGTATTGGAGTAGGGAGACGCACACTGCGCGACCGGTTTGTGACGATCTCAAACCAGTCTGAAACCAGTCGCTTCCAATCGTGGGCCCGCGGTTGCAGTTGCGTTGCAGACTTCAGTCACACGTGATCACGGGGTGCTGTGTTGTTGTTCTGTTGGTTTTTTGACGGCGCATATTGTTAAATTAATATGAGTGACCAAGAAATGAACATTAAACTAGTTGGAGCAGTGGAGAAACATGAAGCACTGTACAATTACAAACTCCCAGATTATTCACGGAAAACAGGGCCAACCAGTCTTGTTAGTTCAGTATCTTTTGTCATTCGGTAAAAAGATTTAAACTTTCTATCTGACTGAGACAACTCTCTAGCTGCTACAAATAGCCTAGAGTTCACATTATTTCTTAAATAAGGGTGGACCCAATGCTCTCTTTGTGTTCTTCGCCGCCTTCGGTAAAGATAGTAGTTAATGACATCCTCTTCATCTGAGTCTGATGACATGATAAGCACAAATGGTCAAGGCGACGCCTCAAAACACAGCGAACTAGGCCTACAAAATACTCCACTATTGCACATTAGACGCAACTGATTCACAACTGACCCGTTGACGTGTGCGGACAGAAGTTTTGTTTCAGTTACAAACTAGTTGCAGATGCAACTTGTTGCCGACTCTAGTTGCAGAATAGTTGCTCTGTGTGCGCTTGGCCTTAGAGAACAATTATAGTTTGACTCTGCCACTCTGCAATCTGCGTTTCACTAACTTTTCTCTTTGAAAGACTTGTCTTTCAGAGCACAATATCATTTTGATAAAAGGAAAACTGAGATTCGCGAAGCAGGTTAACTTACAAGTGGAAATTTATGAGCAGGACGAGAGAACTATGGGCTAAAAAGTATTGATTTTGGAAGTTAACTCTGCATAGAATGGCGCTGTTTTGTTGGTAATTATTGACTCGTTCTAGGAATTTTGGTTTTGGCAACTTCGAACCTCCAAGTAATGACGCAACTGACCAACGGCTGCTACCTGACTCATAAATCCGCCCCTATCAGTTCATCGGTTCCTTCGCGGTGAGGTATGAAACCCGAATGAACATTTAGATGGGTAATAAGTTACCAGGGAGGATCATCAATCTCGAGACGCCGGCTCCATTAGCTGATTACATTACGATCCAGGTGTGCGGCGCGTAAAATGTTTCGTCGACTCGAACCGCAAGGAGAATCTACCCCTCCAATCCCCCCCCCCAACCCCCCACTTACACCCCTCTCTTTAACCACTCACTCAACCACTTCCACTGGCAACCACCAACCAGGCCGTGCTCGTCGCCATCAGTCACGATCCAAGAAACTCCGATGAGTTGAATGAATTACTTTCTAACCAGTCGATACTCCTGAGGGAAATATAAATTCATTCAAATGAAAACGGTTTCGACGATTGGGGTACGACTCGGCTAACTCGAACCTTGAAACTTCATCCAATCAACAAATTCACGAAAAACTCCAACCGATATTATGAGAAAGTGATAGCATAGTCTATCTGGAGTGTTGCCTTAGTCCGATGTGATAATACGAGAGTCATCACATCAGCCTGTTCATGACAATGGTCGAGTTAGTGTGAGGATTGACCACTTGGAAATTCCTCCTGTGGAAGATCCCCACACTTCCTCAGGGATTAAAGAGGAATTTAGGATCTGTTAAGAATAAACGCTGCAAATTCCATCACAAGGGTTGATTTTTTCCTCAGATCAGGAGCATGAAGTCTCATTTCTTCAGAAAGGGAGGAAACAGTGGATGTGGCGAATCCCGAACCCGTTCCAATCGATTCAGGGTCCAAAATTTGGTGAGAAATGATACCCCACACGACTAAGTACCAGAAATCTCGAAAACACACATCCAAGGGCAGGTGGATACTCATTTTAACTCATAACCTCTTCTGGTGGGTGTCAATCGTTATGGGACCCATTTCATTAGATTGAGCGTCCAAAATTTAGTCGAAAATGACACCCCACACGACTAAGTACCAGAAATCTCGGAAACACACATTCAGTATGGGTAGGTGATACCCATTTTGACCCATGAACTCATCTGGAGGGCACCAATCGTTTCAGCACCCATTTTATTGGATTCAGCTTCCAAAATTTAGTCGAAAATGAATTGAGAATTCCGCATATTAACTAGTTTGGTTTTTGTATATAAATAATAACTAAATAATTTCTTTAGAAAGTTTGAATATGTTTCCCTTATTATTTTTATCCTAAAGGTGATTGGTTTCGTTATAAATGGCTTTTTTTTTTTTTTTTTTTTTTTTTTTTTTTTTGTAGTGTGCCTGTCAAGCTCATTGCGCCCCAATTTTGAGAATTCTGAACAGCGCCCTACGCACGGTTGAAGCCAAGCGCTTGGAAAAAAATTGGAAATTGTTGTTGTTGCGCTGGCAACACTGGTTAGCCGTTGGTTTACTATCGAGGATTTTCGTAGCGTCGACTTTTGACTGTCGTTTTCATCATGTGTCCTCGTGTCTTGGTACTTATTTGAAGAAATTTTCTATAAGTTTTGTTGTAGAATTTTGAGAATATGGAACCACCAGTTACTCTGGGGATTTCTTGAGTATGGACAAGTAGCACTTTGTCGCAGGCAAGAGATACAAGAAATACATAATAATAATAAGTAAAAATAATATAATTTGTAAAATGGCTATCAATTTCCTACTCCTTTTCATTCTCGCTCATCCCTTCTCGTCCATTCTCCAACAACCTTCATTCTGGCAATGAACTGGCGAGCATTATTCATGTTTGCATTCGTTTTGAAATAAGAATATACCATAGAGCCATATTACATACTATTGAGAATTATTATTCTACTATCAGAGCGGTGCTTATCAATTTTTGCGAGTCAATTCAATGCTGACGTTTGTAGGGGAGAAAAATCGTACAAAGGGGAAATTTTCCCCGCTTTTTGTTTCGCTTCTTCTCCGCCAGGCAGTGAATCCTACGTATTCTTTTCATTGCCAATAGGCTGTAATAAAATAGTGAGCAGCATAAATAGGTTAGAATAGTATAGTACGGGATAAAGAGATATTGCGTTGTTATGTGGTTTAAAATACTTACTCAGAAATGGATAGACCATATGGAGAGACAGGCCTGGACAGGTCCTCGACCTTCAGGTCCTGATCCATCAGCACCATCAGCAGTGGGAATTGACTCTATTCTTTGTAAATAGTGCTTATTTTACAAGGAATAAATAAATTGAATTGAACATAAATCTAGGAAAAGATGCTGGTGGCTGGTTTGTGGCGTGGTGGCAACACTTGTTGGCGAAGCTTCTGCTGAGGTTCTGAAACTAGGACGAAGGAATCCGTCAGAAATACCTTCGGGATTTCCCTGAATAGGAAAGAAGCCGTTGACGAGAGGGCGAGAAGTTATGGCGTAGTAGGCTGCAGGTTGGCGGGTATCACGGATGCCAACTGTCAGGATGATCCATCAGGTATGCGCGGAACCTGGGATAATCAAGCGCGGCAGAGAGAAAATTTAAAGCCCGTCAGACAGTCGATCTCTCTCTGACTCTCTATCTCTCTCGTACAGTGGACAAACAAAATGTTCATTCCTCGTTTCTCCTGTTCTGTGTACTTCGTTCCTTCTCTTTCGGCCTCTACGCTTCCTCCCTCGTCAGTCTCCCATCCTGTAGTTATTTATTCTTTGTGTAGTGAGGAATAGCTGCTTCTGTCAGCTCGAGGGTGTTGACTGTACGGAACTCGCACGCCCAACGGCTGATGGATGACACTACCACCATTCCACATTACTACAACCCCATCCCCCTTCAACCAGAATCACATCTCCCTTGACACTACCCCCTCATCGCATCGAGCGTTTTGAAAAGACTTACAACCGAGTTTTATACGAGTCCTATGTATTCACTGTAAGCCGAGTAACTTTGCGAAATTGCTTCCATTTAACTGCGTGGAAACCCCTACCCCTCACCCCTTCCTTCACCCCCTCATCAAGCTGACACACATACACTGCCAACTCTTCTAAAGTCAACGAGCACCTTGTCAACTTTGAATTTCATCTCATTCGTTTCACTTGGCACCTCCACCGTTTGCTCTTTCCTTCTGATCATTTATCTTTATATACTTTGGCGATACACCGTTTAAACATTGTTTTATTACCTCCTTTTACTAAATTACATATTGTAATGATTTATATTCTTTGAAACTAATTTATTACAATTGTTCACTCATTCACACACTTACACAATCACAAGGCACAATACACAGTTGTTGCACTAATTTATAACAGGGCACAATTTATAACATGAAGCGTCTATATTCAGACTCTGAACTGAACTGCCCTCTGCAGCATTCCTCGGTCCTTTTTTATACTGGCTGCCTTGGCCAAGAACCTTCTCGAGTCTTCCCTGGTTCTGGGAACTCGATGTATTGTCTCGAGCAAACGGGAAGGTTCCAGCCAATTCCATATGACTCACGAATGTTTGAGAGTGACCCTTAGCCCTCCACAGGTCATTGACCTTGTAATGCCGGTTGCCCAGGAGACTGGTGCCAAAATGGTGGTGACAAAATAATTCAGTGAAGTTAAATTGAACCTTATGCAGTGACCTGCACCAATCTATCATATCTGCACTTCTTCCCCATATTTGTATGTATGTTATTACCAGTTTCACACCAGTTTCAGTATGTATGTAGGACGTCATTTTCGAGGGTAAAGAGAGATTTCTAGCTGAATTACTTCAAAACCACATAAACGATCGCATGCATGTTCATACCTCGGTTTTCATTTACCTTAAATTCTAATGTCATGGATCCACCAATTTTTTCTCCATGCACAGCCTTGCAGAATAACTCGTTTTTTAACACACCACAGAGAAGTCCTCTAATGGCTCTACCATAAGTTGCACGCTTACTAGCGCCTATCCATGTGAGGCCATACTGATGAAAGGTTTCCTCGAAAGCCAAAAACCCACCATCTATGACGTGAGTTTCCATTAGAAGAGAAATATCATAGCTGTGACGGTTGGGGCGTTCCGGGAGGCAGGGTGGCTAGTCAATCCATTTTTGTTCCAGGGGTGTCTTCAGTAAGCGTCTTGTTGGTATTCTCAGGGTGCTTTTGATGACATCCAATAGTTCTGGACCCAATCTGGCCAGACGTAGCGGAACGAAAGAGGAGCGATAGGTTTATTAGCCTCGACCAAATTGTCT
Source organism: Cyrtorhinus lividipennis (assembly GCA_019603395.1). NCBI lineage: Eukaryota > Metazoa > Arthropoda > Insecta > Hemiptera > Miridae > Cyrtorhinus > Cyrtorhinus lividipennis. Next base: position 1,321,693 of record CM033998.1, read on the forward strand.
CCCAATTTCTGAAGGGCCATGGGGACTTTGCTGCCAAGCTGCATGGGTTCAACCTGAAGCCATCCCCTGCCTAGCAATGTTGCCAAGTAGAGACAGCCCACCATGTCTTCATGGAGTGCTCAAAGTACGCAGCCGCAAGAGAAGACTGGAAATCAGTAGGGCACCAAATGGAGAGATCACGTGGAAGGAAGCTGTGGGAACAAAAGACACACTCCGTGCAACAACGAGGTTTGTGCAACCAAAGGGTGGTCTATGGCCAAACAAATTACCCTCCTCCTGGTCCCGCCAACGCAGACTCCGCGCGGACCATCCTGGGCACTGCTCTGAGCAGTGGCGATAGCGTGGCAGGAGTTGAGCGGAAGCGACCGTCTATAACATCAAGCGCCCCTCTATAAGAGCCAGAAAGGCGAAGGAATAAGGAGAGAAAGGCAAGACGGACATCCAATAGTTTGGCGGATGGTTTGTCGCAGAGTAAGCCGGTATCCTCGCTCCATTTGAAATAATTATTTCTCCATTGGAGAATATCCGTTGAAATGCTTATCCGTTCATGCGGACTCTCCAATCCTGGTCGATACTTATGCCCGGGTAACCATGGAGCTTCTTCATCCTGCTCAACACTCTCCATTTATCCTATCCACGTAAGAAGGATATTGTAACCAGGCTTTTCTTCCCCCACTTCTGGCAGCCGAGATACACACTGAAAATGTATCAGCATGTAGCAGCCACGCAAACGCCAAGGGAGCTCTGAAAAAACTGCACCAGATCCCCAGCCGTAGGGGGTCCACTTGATTCGATTCCTTTTATGACCAAATTATTTATTCTGCTTCGCTTATCAAGCTCCTCAAAACGGTCGGTCTTTGTGTTCCAATTTCAGCATAGCAAAATCTGACCTGATATCGACCGTGTCGTTTCTTTGACTTGCATGTATGCAGATATCTCATTATCCTGCTGACGCCTGACGTGTAAGCTTACATCCCAACTGGTCTTAACGTTCCACAAACAATGCCACCAGTGAATCAAAGTTATTTTATAAAATTTGATAAGATGAAGATTTTTCAGCGTTTTTATTGACTGATTTGAGAAGTTTTGTGGAGCAACTAGAGCCAAATACAAAGTCAATTTAAAAAAAAATCCATCAGCCAAAAATGGCGCAATCTGGACAGAGGTATGATTTTGTTGTTACTGTACAATGTTTTGGTTGAACCGGAAAAAGTGACTTTGGCATGAAAACATGGGTTCATTAATGAAATAACTGACCAAACGCCAAAAATGACTTAACTTATTCAACCTTAACCTCAAGGAATATACCAATCACTCGAAGTTGCGCCCATTTTTTACTAAATAATTGAAAATGCTCGGTTTCCCTTTTTTTGGCACCGTTCAAAGTTATCTGAGGTTAAGTGTGCAATTTTCATTGAAAGTTAACAGGACGGTTTCAGCTTGTTTCGATTCAGACTGTCATTTTCCAATAGTCGCAAGTTATTGATGCACCCACTTTCATACTGCCAGAAGTTATCCTACAATTTACCTTCGCGTGAGCGTAATCGTCTTTTGTCTTCTGTCGGCTCGTCACTCTTGACCTTCGACGTTCTCGCGTCGTCTTCGCGTTTTGTGAGAACATTAAAGTTGAAACAGCTTCTCTGCCGGAGGATGATTCTGTCAAACTTCCGAGTAAACGCCGCTCACCCGCAGTGCAAATATTTCATTCCATCGACCTTTTCCGCGCCTCCAAGACTTGATCTCATTTAACTTTCATCTCATTGTCGGTACACCGAGGTGGGTGCCTTCTCGCTAACCTCGACATCAATTTAGATGAGAGTGGGGGAGGAGAATGGGAATGTTGGTGAGTTCGTTCTCTTTGGGTGCTCCTAACGCGGAGCAGTAGACAAGACTTGTTCTTCACTGGGTACCTGAAATACCTGCGCTAGACTGTTCCTCAGGCCATGTGGCCCATCACAGTCTACCCTCGTCTTCATTTATGCGCCAGATCATCTCGAAGCCCTGCTCTATAGCTCCATGGCTTCCCTGTATCCCAGGCACCCCACCCTCCTCCGACGTTCGCCTGCCTGTGGCAGCCCAGGATGGACCTTGTGGAGGTTCCGGGTTTTGCTAGGTGTCTTTATTTCTCATTTCTGCTCTGCTAAGCCTCTGTGGCATACTATGAGCTATAGGGTGGGGGTGGCTGTGGAGCTGCTGGGACTTAGTGCTTCACGTGGTGGCACTTACTCGCCACTTTACTGGGCATCACTGAACCTACAGACATTTTGTAGAGTTACCAAGAAGGAAAACACGCCACCTGTGTCCTCCACTCCAGCTAGTTCTTCACCCATTTTCTTCATGCTCCACAGTCCTGCAAAGGAGTCTTTGGCTAAAACGTCTGAGGTAGGGCGAGTACTGGAATATTCCTTCCCTGCCTGGATAAAATGCCTAAAATTTAACTTTAAGTAGCATAAACAACTATCACAGGCTCATATCACTTCATTTAAATACTAGATGGGGAAGAGAGTACTTGTTATTCCTCCTTCCCCTGAAGCTTAGGTGTAGACTAACTCTCAGCACGCCCACCACCTGGCTGGTAGGGAGGGGGGAAGAATCCCTGCCAGCCAGCCAGCCAAGACCACCCTTCCTAAATTGGCTCTCCTGGTTCCCGTTTTGTTGGGTCTCACGTCCTGTAGGGTGTTGCTAGCCCAGGAGACTTCACTGGGTACCAAGCGGCAGGTGAATTCGGTGTAGGAATAGCACCACTTTGGTAAATACATACAAATATTATTGGTCGTGAGAACAATGATGCTATTTCCCATTACAAACTGGCATGACCACTCACTATACCTAAGTTGCGGGTGTTGCAACCCACACAACACCTGCCCAAGAAGATGGTTGCCCCCATTGAGTGATTACCACATCAACCAGAGCACATTAGGGATTTATTTATTAATTTTACGTGGGAACGAGCCCAGCTTACAGAATATTGGTCAAATCAACATTGGTAGGAGTAAGAAGGAACCAAATGAGTAGCCACAAGAAGTTCAAAATTTTGTGAATGGCCGGAACTGCAGTGTCAACGCAAGCAAGCACGTAAGCAAAGCATCTAGCAAGAGTCACCAGAGGATGGAATGGGGGAGGGTGAGTAGATCTACATCTGTAGCAGCGAGCAGATGGTTGGCAGTGCGGGGCAGTCGACTGAGGGGGCGGTGCAGCATACAATTGGTTGACGTAAAGGGGACCCAAAAGAGGTCACGCGCCCGGAAACCTGGTCTTGGGACCTGGAGACCAATCTGGGCCAGGAGAGACGTACAGATACGCTGAGGAAAACCACACCCACGATGGTGCGTCGGCAGCAGGACAGAGGAGGCGATACTGCTCATTGAGTGTGCCGTAGTTAATTCTTTCAAGAGGTACGCCTGACTTGAAAGCAAGGTAACGGAGGAACGCCCTGTGCTACCGATCAATCAGGTCAATGTGGCAGCCATAAAACAGGCTCCAGACGACTGAGGCGTACTCGAGGCATGGCTAAACAATGGCAGGATACAGTGTGATGAGGGCTGGGATGTGAGTGAATTCCTGGTATTCCGCTTGAGCACCAAGAGACCGCATAGCTCGACAGTTGACATCATTGAAAATGAGCTGCAGATGCAAAATTACCCCAAGATCATGGATGAGTGACGGATGGCCAAGTTGAGATCCATTCGTGCTGGGTATATGGGAGACAACGAGCGATGATAAGTGGATACTGTTCACTTGTTTGGATTCAGGAAAAGGCCGACAGAGTAGCGGTTGGTGATGATGGCGTCCAGTGGGATTGGAGAGTGAGGCAATCAGTGACGCATTGGATGCCAGAGAAAATCTTGAAATTGTCGACATAATTTCTCCGATTTCTCCGATTCACCCGGAACATTATACAGTGTCAACAAACGCATACCTCCGCCTACATTGAGTCATTTTAGCTGTAGGACATTTTTTGAAAACCGCTGCAAATTCTTTCACAAGGGTTGGTAATTCCTCGGGCCAGGCGCATGGGGGCTCATTTCTTCCACATGGGGAAAACAGTGGGAGCGGCAGTTCCAAACCCATTCCAATCGATTTACGATCCAAAATTTTGTGGGAAATGATATCCCACACGCCTAAATCGCATAAAATCTCGAAAATCCATTTAAAAATACACACTTCGTTCCAAATTTGGTCGGATGGGGCTGAAAAGTTTCGAGGACCAACAAGAGAAAATGGAACGGGCCCCCCGGCATTGAGACTCATTTCGATCGATTTAGTGTCCATAACCTCTTCCGGTGGGTGTCAATCGTTCCAAAACCCGTCTCATTGGATTCACCGTCCATGATTTAATCGAAAATGATACCCCACACGCCTAGATCGCCGATGGGAGCAAAATGTGTTTTTTGAAAAATGAATTTTCGGCAATCTAGGCGTGTGGGGTATCATTTCCAACAACATTTTGGACGCTGAATCCTATAAGACGGCTTTCGGAACGATTGACGTCCACTGGAAGAGGTTAAGGGTCAAAATGGGTATCTATCTACCCATTTCGAAGGTGGGTTCTCGAGATTTCTGGTACCCTGGCGTGTGGGGTATCATTTTCCACTAAAATTTGGACCCAGAATCGATTGCAATGAGTCTCCATGCTCCTGGTCCGAGTTATAACCAGCGTTTTGTGTATTTTATGTTTGCAAACACAATATTCAATGGTGGAACCGTTTATTTTCGGTCTTTTGCAAGTTAAATGGACAGAATGCGTCATGGTCACGAGGAAGCTCATATGTGCCACACATGTTATCTTTCAAGACTATTTTTTATTTCCTCCGCTCCATTTTGAAAATAAACCCGGTATTGAGAGCAAAGGGAAGACGTGAAATAAGTGAAGTAAAGAGAAGTAAGGCATCAATGTGCATCATTCGGACGATACTGAGGGGCTGTGCACGATCTAGACGAATTGAATATCTTGTATGGCAAATCCGATCAACACTCTGTGACACTCAGAAGGGTTCTGCTGTGCAGGACGGAAGGTAGCTTTTGGAAGAACACTCTGACCGAGTGGAGGACTCTCGACGACACAAAGGGAGTCGCCTGGAATGAAGCAGGTGCTCGGGCTCCCAGCCGAGGGTGGCCATTGTGTCCTGCGTCACGTCGTCAGGAAAGCTACTTTCAGCGGTTTATTTTTGGGCTTTGCCGTCATGCGATCGTGTTCCCAACAATCATTCAAATTTCTGTTATAACGCGATTACAAATCACGCCGTGCTCGCATCGAGGGTTTTGGCTTCATTCGCGTCAGTTGATTCCCTCGATTTTCAACAAGAAGGGGATACGAGGGCTCCCCTTAAACGTGGTGGTGTGTGTAGTGGGGCCTGCTACTCAAAACCAATTACTCCTCACTTTGCAACTTTTGATTTCATACACACAGGTTGGTTATTCCTCAGACCAGGCGCAGGGAGACCCATTTCTTCAACATGGGGAAAATGGGGAAAACAGTGGGTGTGATGGATCCCAGACCCATTCCAATCGATTCAGGGTCAACAATTTAGTGGAAAATGATACCCCACACGCCTAGGTACCAGAAATCTCGGAAACGCACATTCGAAATGGGTAAATAAGTACCCAATTTGACCCATAACCTCTTCCACATGGCCCCAATCGTTCCGGGACCCATTTTATTAGATTCAGCGTCGAATATTTAGCAGAAAATGATACCCCACACGCCTAGATCGCCAAAAATCTCGAAAATTCATTTTTTCAAAAAACACATATTGGCATCCAAACAAATTTTTGGCCGAGTCGGAACGATGGACTTTTCACATGAAGACATACAGGTTGATTATTCATGGAAAAACCAACCAAAATGGAAAAATCTTCATTTGAAATCCTCAGTATTGACTCTTCATATGAGTCTTGACTGATCATTTCACTTTACATATTCTATAGAGTATTAGGCAAAGACATTGAATACTCAAACACAGGGGTTGGCAATTCGGCGGACTAGACACATGGGGACTCACTCCGATCGATTCAGCATCCAAAATTTAGTGGAAAATGATATTCCGACCGATTTGGTACCAGAAATCATCAAAACACATACTCGAAATGGGTAGATAGATACCCATTTTGAACCATATCTCTTCTAGTAGGTTTTAACCGTTCCGGGTCCCGTCGCATTGGATTCAGCGTCCAAAATTTATTGAAAAATGATACCCTACATGCCTGGGTTCCAGAAATCTCGAAAACACATCCAAAGGGGTAGATAGATACCCATTTAGACCCATAACAGTAGGGGAAATGTGAGAGTACTGCGACTCGAGGCCCTTTAAGGGCTCAAAAGGGCTAAACAAATGACTGTATAGAGAATGAACTGGTTCAGGGTGGGGGTGAAGTCAAAATCAAGGTCAGCCCTTTAGGGACTCCAGGAAAAATTGCTATAGTTTTGGGGTGGTGGAGGGTAAACTCGAAATCAAGGTCAGCCCTTTAGGGCCTGAAACAGTTCATTCTCTATACAGTCATATTTTTTTAACCCTTTTGAGCCCTTAAAGGGCCTTGAGTCGCAGTACTCTCATATTTCCCCTACTCATAACCTCTTCCAGTGGACAGCTATCATTCCAGGACCCGTTTCACTGGATTCAGCGTCCAAACTGAAAATCTGGAAATCACCAAAAAATTTTTCAAAAAATACATTTTAACATCCAAATAAATTTTTGGCCAAGTCGGAACGATGGACTTTTCGCATGAAGACATACAAGGTTGATTATTCAAGGAATAACCAACCTAAATGGAAAAATCTTCATTTGAAATCCTCAGTATTGACTCTTCATATGAGCCAAGCCCTTGACTGATCATTTCACTTTACATATTCATAAAACTTTGCACTTTCTTGGAACAAAAATTTGTTTTGAAGTGGAGAGTTGGGGTTTTCAGGGTGGAGAGTGAGAAGGGAATAGGCCCCTGGTTTTGATGCTGAATCCATTCTGATGGGTCACGGACCCTTTTTTGTGCGGGTCGATTTTGATAATTTTGAAAAACACCGCAAATTCTATCAGTTTGGACAACTGAACCCAAAAGGAACCTCAACCTGCAATTCATATGGCCTCGAAACCGACTTTTTCTTGGGATACACGTTCAGGAAATCCCAAACTTTTCCTAATTGATTAACCTTGATGAAAATTATACTTTTCTTACAGCGCTGTAAATGAATGTGAGGGGCTTTAGCCTGGATGGAGCCTATAGAATTATAAAATACCCGCAATGAATTGTTGATTTTAACTATTGTAGGGTATTTTTGGGGAATATGCCACACTTTTCGGAAAATCAATTAATCATTCATAGTTTTTAGGTAACAAAAACCATTCAACTCTAGTTTCATTAGACACCTTCTGCTTTATCAAAACCCCAACGATTCAGCACTTCTCATCCATATGGGTCCACAGGGGTTAGTTATTACTCGGACTAGGCACATCGATTCGATCATTTCAATCGATTCAGCATCAATAACCTTTTCCGGTGAGTGCCAATCGTTCCGGGACCCATTTTATTGGATTCAGCGTCCAAAATTTAGTGGAAAATGATACTCCACACGCCTTGATCGCCAAAAATCTCAAATGACCATTTTTCGAAAAACAAATTTTGAATTATTCCGATGGGTCACGGCCCCTTTTTTTGTGTGAATTGATGTTGATAATTTTGAAAAAAGAGAAAAATAATATTTCAGAAACGGTTACATACTGGAAAAAAAATTATTGTCTACGTGTTTTCTAAATAAGTGATTCTTACTCAAAAGATCTGAAAAATTTCTTATAGAATGCAAAAACTCCCTAGAATGATAAATCATCGTATAATTTCGGAATAACATTCAATGTTTTTATAAACATCCAAATTATGAACATTGGCTCTAAACTAAATATTCTGATTAGGTTGCGAGTCTAATTTGAAATACATAGTAGAGTAAATGTCAATGTCACGAAATCGTATGGATATCATTTTCATCATTTTTGAGAAATTCACAAGAACGAAGATAATGAAAGACGCATTTTTCGGTAGATGAGAACGTTTCAACGGGGGTGGATTCACCCTGTGCACGTAGAGGGAAACATTTCGCAATCTGAGTTAATGTCTTATGGCAGTGAAGGATGAAGGAGTAATTCCACAGTCTGTTTCCTATTCACAAAAATGTATTCTCCCCAGGAGTACTTCGTGACAGGATAATTGAAAAAGGAGCAGGATCGCAAGAGAAACGTGTAGACACGTCGCTTTTGGTTGGTTATTTTTTTGAATAATCAACCAATGTTTTCGTGCAAAAAGTAAATTTGTCCGATCTGCCCAAAATGGCCATTTTAAGGTGTCTAGACCGTCCGCCGTCCACGCCGATTTAGGCAGTACAACATTTTAAATATATCTGAGATTGGGTCAGGGGTCCGTTCTTGGCTCTAGTTGGTCCTCAACATGTTTCAGCCCGATTGGACCAAATTTGGGTGGGGTAGGGGTAAAAATGTGTATTTTGAAAAAAGGATTTTTGATATTTCTGGTGATCCAGGCAAATGGGGTATCATTTTCCACTAAATCGTGGACGCTGAATCTAATGAGACGAGTCCCAGAACGATTGGCACCCACTGGAAGAAGTTATGGGTCAAAATCAGTGCCTATCTCCCCATTTTGGTGGTTATTCCTTGAATTATCAACCTGTTTTCATGCAAAAAGTCAACCTCTCCGATCCGGCTCAAAAATTTTTTCTGGACGTTTCATGGTGTCTAGATCAAAACAGGTCCGTCCACCGTCCACCATCCGCGCCGTTTTTGGTAGTAGAATATTTTCTAATAATCTGAAATTTGGGTCAGGGGCCTGTTCCCGGCCTAGGACGGTCCTCGAAACTTTTCAGCCCAATAGGACGAAATTTGAGCGGGGTAGGGGTCAAAATGTGTTTTGTGAAATGTGGATTTTCAAGATTTTGGGCGATCTAGGCAAGTGGGGGGACAATTTCCACTAAATCTTGGACGCTGAATCCAATGAAGTGGGTCCCAGAACGATTGTCACCCACCGGAAGAAGTTATGGGTCAAATAGGGTATATATTACCCATTTTGAATCTGTGTTTTCAAGATTTCTGGTACCTAGGCGTGTGGGGTATCATTTTCCACTAAACTTTGGACGCTGAATCGATTGTAATGGGCCTGTTACCCGCCACACTTACTGATTCCCCCATTTTCCTCATGTATCGTGAAAAAATTCGCAGCGTTTTGGGGGCAAAATGCTCAATTTCAGTTTTTTTTTTTAACGCATGTTGAATGATTGCTCAAACATTTCAGGCTCACTTGACCAAAATACCTTTCTTCTCCTAGTAATACTGCTTCCAAATTGTCCCATTGGTTGCTCTTTTAAATACTGTATGATACCTGTACATAACCCATTTTACCTTTTTTGTACTAATTATCACATTTTGATGTTGCAGGTGAGTTGGTAGCTGATAGGAAGAGCTTCGCTATTATATTGCGTGAGTATTTCGCTCTCCATGATCAAATCATGGCGAACACTAGCTGCACAGTGGTCTACACATGGTCTAACAATTTTGTCAAATTGCGGGTACGCGTTCAATTTGATTTATATGTATTATTATTATTATTATGATGTACACCAAGCGTGGATTCAAAGGGGGGGTCGCGGGGGTCATGACCCCCCCCCCCCCCTCCAGGTAGAATTTTGAAAATTTTTGAAAATTTGAGATTTTGGTGTAGAGTTTTGACATGAACAATCAAATTAGGATTAAATATTGGATTGGAATAAAATTGACTTTATTGTTAAGAGATTGAAAAAGTGAAAAAATTTAGTTCATTTTGTTTGTTTGGTTATTTTTTCCTTTTAGCTTTTGATTTTACCCTGTGACCTCCCCCCCCCCCCTCGAAAAGAATTTCTAGATCCGCGCCTGATGTACACGAGCAGATATCTGTTAGAGACTTGGTGTATAGCGGTATCTGAGTAGAATGATAAATATTGGAAAACCGATTAATTAGGTGAGGCGGAGTGCCTGAACGTTCAGATATCTATTTCCAACGGATTATTTGGAATTTCTTTGAATCGGTAGTTGTTGCTGAAAAAACTAGCCTTGAATAATGAGGAAAAACTCTGCAAATTCATTCATAGGGGTTGGTTATTCCTCGGACTAGGTGCATTGAGACTTATTTTAATCGATTTAGCGACCATTACCTCTCTCAGTGGGTGCAAATTGTTCCAGGATACATCTAATTGGATTCAGCGTCCTAAATTTAGTCGAAAATGATACCCCACACTCCTAAATTGCCGATGGGATCAAAATGGGTTTTTTGAAAAATGAATTTTCGGCAATCTAGGCATGTGGGGTACCATTATCAACTACGTTTTGGACGCTGAATCCAATAAGACGGATTTCGGAACGGAATAAGTGTCCATCGGAAGAGGTTATGGGTCAAATTGGGTATCTATCTACCTATTTCAAATGTTGGTTTCCAATATGTCTGGTACCTAGGCAAGTGGGGTATCATTTTCTATTTAATTTTGGAAGCTGAATCCAATGAGACGGGTCCCGAGACGATTTGTGCCCACCAGATGAGGTTATGGGTTTTCTCGACGACTGAGGCATGTGGGGTATTATTCTTCATCAAATTTTAGACGCTGAATCGATTGAAATTAGTCTCCATGCTGCTGGTCCAAGGAATAATCAACCTCTGTGTATGAATTCGCAGCGTTTTTTCGTGAGTGCAACAGAACGACCTGGATCCATCTGGAAAGATCTTGTTCACCTCATGAAACACAGATGTGACACTTCTCGTGTCCGCGGTGTGAGACTCGAGTGCACATTCCAAATGAGGACTCAAATGAACCGCAACAAACACAATATTAGGTCGAAAGCTTCTCCATCGAGTGGGCCTCGACCATATTGTGGACGCCCACTTAGTTGAAAGTGTTTCATTCAATCAACCGAGTGAACCTCAAAACAGTCCGATACGAGGGGAAATAAACTCGAACCGCATTTGGCCGCACGAAAGGTTTTCCCCTGAGTAAAAACGAATCGAGTCGAGCTAACAATACGCAACCGATGTACGGCCGGTGGAATTAGCGATATTAGCATGCTAATTGGGCGGCTATCGCTGGACGTTTCCCTCTGAGATGGAAAGGAAAAAAACTGTTGTGCCCAGCGTGCTCAGAGCGCCACTTCGAACGAAGTTCTTCCCGAAAAGGGATTTTTATCACCGGTTCGCGAACCATCTAAGCCTCCGAACGGCCCTTTTCACAGCGAGTTAAAAAACCTGTTTCCCTACAAGGGATGGGCGAGGCGATAACATTCTGCATAGCGATAAAAGTGCTCCAAAAAGGAAGAAAACGGGAAAAAATAAAATAAAACGAACGCGAAAGGATGGAAGCGATATGCTCAGTTAGATACCCACGTGAAAATGTTGCTCGTTCTAATTTCATTCAAGGGAATGTGAATGTTGGAGGTAACTCATTCGTGAACGCTTCTCTTATGTCGTAACTTATCATCCCAATCTGCCAAAATTCGGAGTATGAGTGAAAATGTGTTGTTTAAAGCTAGATTTTGGGGGTTTTGAGGGAATTAGGCGAACGTCATTCCGGCATAAGTTGGTTTTTGTGAACCTTTCTGCCCGATCAGCCCAAATTTGTGCAGAATATGAATCCGAAGGCTTTCGTTGGTTATTACTTGAATAATCAAATTGTATCCATGCAGAAAGTCAATATCTCCGATTTGCCCCAAAATATTGTTCTGGGCGTCCCAACGTGTCTAGATCAAAATTAGCCAATATCCGTCTGCCGTCCATACTGTTTAATGAAAAATTTCTAAAAATCCAAAACTTGGATCTGTGCTTGTGTAATTATGATTGTTAGGTACTATTTTCCACTATTTAGCAAACTAGGCGTGAGGGGTGTTGTTTTCGACTAAATTTCAGACGCTGAATCCATTGAAATGGGTTCCAGACCGATTAGCACCCGCTGGAGGTGGGTAGAAAATGGGTATCAACTTTTTTTTATTTCGGAAGTGGATTTTCCACACTCACTGTTTTCCCCATACTCTTGCGCCAAGGAATATACAAACATTGTGGAAGAATTCGCAGCGATTTTTCTTATGCCTAACCTCCATGTTTTGTGCGGATGAACCCTCGTTAATTTGAAGTGTCTAATAATTTAAACCTCGTTTGTTGAGTTTTACATTATGAAAACCCCCGTTTGTTGAATGAAACAGGATAATACCTGAGTTGAGTAAAATAATCATGAGTAGAACGTTTTGATGGCTCACAATGCTGTTCAGCTTGCAATCTTTTATAAAGCGTCTGTAATAGACAATTTTTCAAGTTATTTTGAGGTTATTTTGCCTCCGGTCAAATTTAGTCCGAAACCTACGCGATTTTAACCTGTAAGTGGTAACATTCCTCCAACTCACACTCCCAGTAACATACGTTTATGAGACAAGTTTATTTTGTTTTCTGCATTTAGGGTCCAGTAAAAAATTCGTGTTTAATTTTTACTAAAATTTTAATAAATTAAATATGAAAATAACAATAAGGATCACAATTGAATTACACAAACAAAAATAATTTATGACAATATAATATAAGACAAACGAAAATTAGGATATGATTAGAGTTTTTTAATACTTAAAAATGTAATAAAATAAAATTTGAAACTTATTTATTAACGTAGACGGAGCAATTACTTACCTTTGGAGTAATATCCTTCCCAAAAGCGGTGTTACTTATTTTCAAATTCCAAATTTATAGTGAAGCACGAAACTTTCATCAGGGATAAACAAACACAATCAAGGTGATAGATCTGAAGCATAGCTGGATGGTGGAGGATTCAACCTGACGGCAAAACTGTTAGGCTATCCCTTCTTACAGACGTATATTACCATTTACGGGTTAAAGCATTTCCAAATCTATTTAAACATTTCACAAACCAAATTCAACAATTTTCAAAACAAATTCAACATTCATTAGGTACATTTTTATCTAAATTTAGTACTAGTGTAAAGGTTGGCTAGCTGCCAAAGTTGTTAGAAGAAGCAAAACGTTCATAACATAATTTGAGCAGTCGCATGAAGTTACCTCGTTCTTTGCTGAGAATATTCCTCACTATGGTCCTAATTTTAGAAAATGCACCCTCAGCTGGATTCAACAGGCGGAGCATGTATTCTTTGTGGCGTCACTCCAGATTGTGCATAAAGTCCAAATCATCTTCTTTTCAATGCTGGTTGATTTATTAAAATGTTAAGTTGGTTTTAGAAAATGATGAACTTGGTTCAAAAATGTTGAATTAGATTTGAAAATGCTATGTATTGTTGCGAGCTGGCACCTGCGCTGGTCAAATGGCGTGCTGGCATGGCAGGGTCAACGACCTGTGGAGGGCTAAGGGGTCGAAGGGTCACTCTCGAACATTCACGCATCATATCGAATTGGCTGGAACCTTCCCATTGGCTCGAGACAACACGTCGAGTTCCCAGAACCAGGGAAGGTTCGAGAAGGTTCTCAGCCAAGGCAGCCAATACAAAAGAAACCCAGGAACGCAGTTCAGTTCAGTTCGGAGTCTGTTATAAATCATGCCGTGCCGTGTTATAAATAGTGCAACAACCGCTACAACCGTGAATTGTGCTTTGTATCATTGTGTAAGTGTGTGAATGAAAACAGTGTATTCAAGTTAACAATTGTAATAAATTATTTACGAAGAATATAAATCGTTACAGTATTGTTATTTTCGATAGGTTAATTATTCAAAGAACGGTAAACTGGTAGTTAAAACGCTGCAAATTCTGACGCAGGGGTTGGTTATTCCTCTGATCAGGAGCATGGAAACTCATTCTAATCGATTCAGCGTCTAAAAATCGTGGGAAACGGTACCCCACACGCCTATGACGTCGAAAATGTTGAACATGGGGGAAAAATTGGGTGTGGTGGAGTACCAGACCCATTCAAATCGATTGAGCGTCCAAAATTTAGTGGAAAATGATACCTTACACACCCAGGTACCAAAAATCTTGAAAACACCTATTCAAAATGGGTAGTTAGGCACCCATTTTGACCCATAACCTCTTTCATTGGTCACCAAAACTCATATTGACCACTTGATTCAAGGAATAACCAACCAAAATTAATGTCGTTTCTTTCAAATCTTTTTTAATGTTTACTTTTTCCAACATCTTTTCTGAAAACCCGAAAATATGTTGGGTTGATACATCATCGAGAGCATGTATGGTAATAATGACTTGATTCTGTATTGTATGCGCCGATACCAAAAGCATATCGGTTGTAACGTTACATCCCTTGTCACTTACCGATATTCACATTCCGGAAATTGGTCGACATAGCCAACGAGGATTCACCTTTTCATGAACTCCCATCGCGGACGACAACTCAAATATGCCATTAATTTTATCTTTATAAGCCACCGATTCAGAACTGACCCGTATCAGCACAGTGAACTCGGACAGAAGAACTTCTCACGTACACGAGCTGTGGCGTGTTAAAGTTCAGTTCGAAAATTACTTAATTAGCGAGTTGACTCTCGTTCCAATTCCCTCGCCGGGGGTGTTCCACTGGACTGCCACATAATGTGGGGTAATTTAAATTCACTCCACAACATGAAACCTCCACGTTTTGAGAGCTCGACTACCTCCCTTTCATCGAGTTACCTTCCCGTATGAAATCCACCACTTCTTTCCGAGACCATTGGGTCGACTTTCCATGGCCAAGCTTGGCCTCAACCGGAAAGACTGCGAACGGTTTCAATATCCACCTTCACCTTTTCCTCGGACACCCCCTTTCCCCTCCAACCCTTAACCAGTCGGACCCATCTCCTTCCTTCGGTAATTTCCTGGAAAGTCAAAAGTCACGTATGTCAATCGCTCTCCTGGACCTCTCATTTATTTTTCCTTCCTTTTAGTCCCCTAACGAGCGTTCCAGGATCCAGATTTATTGATTGCCCCACCCACACTCAATGTCGATTCATTAATTTGGTAAGTTTATACTGTGAAACTCAAATTAATCGCAAATAGAAGTACAGCAATTTCTTATCCCAGGAAGTAATTTGAAGATACCTTTTGTACTCCTTGAGGACAAATCCAGTGTGAGGCAGCCGGTTGGAGAGACCTAAGGCCTGCCATTCACTATGCGATTGCCTGCAGGCTGTCGCCTTGACAGGCAGGTAAGACCAATATCACTGAGTTCCATACACTAGCAGCCAACCACCTGCTGGTGGCCGTACTGAACTGCAGATGATGGCCTGAAGATAGCACACACTACAGTCCGGTACCTGCAGGCGGTTGACTGCTGATGTGTGGAACTCGGCGATATTGGTCTTACGATTGCCTGTTGAGGCGACGGTCTGCAGGCAATCTCATAGTGTATGGCAGGTCATAGGTCTCTCCAACCGGCTGCCTCACACCGGATTTGTACTCCATAAGGAACAAAAGGTATCTTCAAGGTATGCTTATACGGGTCAGTTCTGAATCGATGGCTTATAAATATAAAATTAATGGCATATTTGAGTTGAGATCCACGATGCGAGTTCATGAAAAGGCGAATCCTCGTTGGCCATGTCGACCAATCTCGGGAATGTAAACATCGGTAAGTGGCAAGGGATGCAACGTTACTACCGATATGCTTCTGGTATTGGCCGCCTACAATAGGGAATCAGGTCAAATTCACAATACATACTCTTGTTGATGAGTCGACCCAACATTCGTTAGACCAATATCGCTGAATTCCATTCACTAGCAGTCAACCACCTACTGGTGGCCGTACTGAACTGCTGATGATGGCCTGAAAATAGCATTTACTACAGTCCGGTACCTGCAACTGTGTATGGAACTCGGCGATATTGGTTTTACGATCGCCTGTTGAGACGACGGCCTGCAGGCAATCGCATAGTGTATGGCAGGCCTTAGGTCTCTCCAACCGGCTGCCTCACACTGGATTTAAACTGATTTGTCAGTCAATGTAACAAGACTGCAGGAGATCCCCAGTTCGTCACCATGCTCCGTCGGAAACTTTGCTCGCTATGTTCATTTTGTCAGTTCTTGAGGAACCCCAAGAAAAATAGGTCTGGGTAAAAAGTTGGCTGCGAGATAGAGAGGCTAACTCTCACACTCCATTGCTTTATGAACTGAGGCTGCGTTTTATTTAACTTTTATTAGCGTAGGCATCGTCCTTGACTTTCCATAAACAAGGGTAGGTCTGATATAATTCAATAAATGTGGAAATAAAAGGAGGTTTCCTGTTCGTCTTTCCTTGTCAGCCCAATCTCGGCTGGTGAATGATCCCACGAAAATTATCTCACGCAAAACTGATGGAAACGATGACAACAGATCGTTTGCCTGCAAGTGGGGGACACATGAGACCATTAGCCGACAAGTCGCTGCCTGTTGCCAATCTCTCACCCTATCCCCGCCTGCCTGGTGACCACACATTCAGTCCTGGCAAACTGCAGTCCAATATTTTCAGATCAACTGATAAATTTGTGGGCAATCCAGATCTACTGCCTTACGATTATCTTTGGTTAAACTGGCAGTGTATGGGGCGCTTAAGAGAGCGGAGGGAGATCGAGAGCAGGTCTATGTCATGCATGGCCGACAGCAGGTAGGCCATTTTAGGAAGTCGGCAGAGAGGTCAAGAACGCATGTCGTGGTGGGTGAAAATGGCAGAGCAAGGAGATCACAGGAGCGAAGGCCAACTTGGGGCACCCGAAGGCCAAACTGGGCAAGCAAGGATTGTTATCAATGCGCCCAGAGAAAAATCCGTGCATGCGGGCAGAGGGGCAGAGCAGGTGAAACTGGTGACCCCGAGTACTGTAATCCACGTCCTCACGACAGACCGCAAGCTTGAAGGCCAGGTAACGTAGGAATGCACGGTACACCCTGTTGAGCTGATCCACATGGTATGAGGGGTGCCAGACGACGGAAGCATACTCCAGGTGAGGTTCGACAATAGCCCGATAGATAGCAACAAGGGCCGTGTGCTGGCGAACTCCCTGGTGTTTCGCTTTACTAACCCGAAGGCTCGCATAGCTCGAGGATAAGCCTGGGCGATGTGTTCAATGAAGGTCAACTGCCTGTCCAAAAGAACACCGAGATTGGAGACCACAGAGGGACGCCCAAGAGCAACACCGTTGATGGTATAAGGGTGCATATATGGGGTCAGCAAGTGGTAATACGTAATCATTGAACATTTGTCTGGGTTGAGGGAAAGGCCAATATCCAAACACCACTGAATTAAGTCATCAAGGCGAAGCTGGAAAGTAATGGAGTCAGAGGGATCAAGCACTTGAAGGTAGAGCTTCATATACATCTGCAAAGTTGACACCAGTGAAGACAGCACTTGAGGAATAGCCAAGATGAAGAGGAGGGGGCCAAGAAGGGACCCCTGGGGATCACCAGGCGTGGAGGTGAAAGCTGCAGAAACAGCACTAAGAACCCTGACTGAGAACAACCGACCCGTAAGATAACTCTGCATCTAGGCAAGAAGACTACCAAAGACACCCAGAGACTCAAGTTTGCTGAGGATGGTAGTATGAGGAATTCTGTCAAATGCTTTAGAGAAATAGAGTAGAGTACTGTTATAATTCCCTCCTTCTCTCTACTAAAAAAACCTATCCTAAAAATAAAACCTATGATTTCTCTCCAAAACCCTTTTTTAGTGGCGATTACTTGCTCTACCTTATCACGTCGACCCCTTCACCTCGCAATGCAGCCCAGGCCAATGTTAACTCTCTGAATGCCCCAAATTTTTGACTAGTATCGATCAACTCAGAGAGCCGTGTCAGCCTGGGTCTGCAGGTCAGTTCTTGCAGCCCCAGGACAGTTCCTGATGACGTGCTCAGCTGATTCTTCCGGAGCACCCCATGGGCAGGATGAGCGATATCTCCTCCGGGAGAAGTAGAGTTTCCAGCTGAAGTAGCCGTGGCCTGTCAGTAGGACCTGACAATGCCGGATCCACGGCTTCTCTTCATTTCCGAGCCCCTTATCTAACTTCCTCTCACTGAGAATGGGCAATCAAAGAGAACCTGCAACTGTTCGTTCCACCATATCTAGTAAAAAACAACAGGTGGTTTTGTTTTTTTACTCAAGATTTACCAATTATTGCCAAAATGTAGTCCAGTTCCACGCCAAATTATCACCAAAGTTTACTCCCTTATAACCAGTACCAAATGTTGTCCAAAAGAAATAAACCAGAAACACGCCAATATCACCACAAAAAAATCAAATGAAATCACAAGTACAATGACACGGGTGTTTACTTCTCGAGAGCTAGCACCAGACTTCAACGAATGACCAACCAAAATTGGCTAGAATGGATTGAAAGGCCGTTTAAAGGAGAAACTCTTCACTTCAGCGTTGGCTCTGAATAGTCTGGAAGTCCTGAAATATAATTGTGATAGAATTATCATTTACATAGTCTGAATTGATACAAACGTTGAACGTTCATCCCCCAACCTTCGACGTTCTAATTTGATAGGGTGCTTCACTTATTCAGTTTTGGTTGTTCAAATTAGGTCATAACACTCCCACTGCTACCGCGGTAATTACCGCTCTTTTGTGTCCTTCACCATTACTAGCGCGGTAAAAACCGCTCTCGGCGCTTTACAAAGCTCTGTCTTTCAATATCCCTATTGAGTCGTAGTAGTTGTCTCGACCCTTTCTACCTGCGGTGGTAGTAGAAAATACCGTCAGGAAGAAGGGAGAAATGTCCGCCGAGGAGATAATGACCTTCACAGTGCCAATATTTCAGTTAAGTCCAGGACGCTTGCCGACGACATTTCTCCCATGTTTTTTTTTTTTTTTTTTTTTTTTTTTTAAATATAACTTTATTTGTACAATGTACATTTTAGTTTTTCTCGTTAGACATGTTAGTAGGCAAAGCCTAATTCACTTGGAACGTGACGAGAGGTGCGTGTCCATTGATACGCCTCTCAAAAATCAGGTACATTATGTGTTGACAGTCTTAACAGTGTTAGTTTAAATAGTTAATAGAAAATAAATTATATGTTCAACAGGTATGTTAATTTCGATTAACACTTAGATGTTTAACACAAGTATATCACATTGAATTGCACTAATCAGGTATTAACGGTTAGATCAATTGTTCTTTTTCTTTTCAGCCTTCTTTGGTCTCGAGCAGGTGGTTGATTAATCAGTAGATTTTGGAGTTCCATGTTATTATGGGACTGAAGAAGTTCGAAATGGCGATGGCCTGTCTGCCTGAGAACCTCCATTACCGTAGGCACGTCGAGGTCAGAATGAAGGGTCGAGTTTCGGATGTACCATGGAGCTTTCGTGATTATTCTGAGGATTCGATTTTGGAGTGTCTGCACCTTTTTTATTTGGCTATCTGAGGCTGATCCCCAGATCTGGCATCCATATTGCCAAATAGGCCTGATAAGAGAGAGGTATAGCAATCTCTTCGTGTGAAGGGTTAGGGCAGTGCTGGCAAGTAGAGGCATGAGAACGTGCATCCTGGTGCGAGCTTTCTTGACTATTGATTTCAGATGTTCATGCCAGATGAGCTTCTTGTCGAGTATCAGACCCAAGTATTTAACATGGTCAACCTCAAGTACGTTTGATCCGTTCATGGTAATTTGGTGGTGTGTTAAATTTCGACGGTATGTGAACTTAACAAGAGTTGATTTAGAGGGATTCACTTTGACGCGCCAGTTACGGGACCACTCTTCTATTGAATGTATATGCTCCTGCATCAACCTACATGAGCCCTCACATGTATCGCTTCTCGATAGTACAGCTACGTCATCAGCAAACATGGCAGTGACTATATTATCGCTGCTGGGAAAGTCACTTGCGTAAATTAGATAGAAGAACGGGCCCAGCACACTGCCTTGCGGTACTCCAGCGTTAATTGCATGCGCACGTGACTTGGCTCCTCCATATGTGACCGAGTATGTTCTCCTTGATAAATAGGACTGAACGATCCTGTAGTAGGTGTCTGGAAGATGAGGCTTCATTTTGAAGAGCAGGCCAGAATGCCAAACCTTATCGAAGGCCTTTTCGTTGTCGATGTACAAACCCATGCATACTTGTTTCTGTTCATACGTGTGCAGTATTTCGTGTACTACCCGATGAAGCTGTTGGGGACACGAGAGGCTGGGGCGAAAACCAAATTGCGTAGTGGGTAGAAGTGGTTCAAGATACTGGAGGAGTTTAGGAAACAGTAGCCTTTCGAACACTTTGGAGAAGATAGAAAGTAGACTTATGGGTCTATATCCATCTATGCTGCGATAGTTCTTTCCTGGCTTTGGGATCATAATAATTAATGCGTGTTTCCAATTTGATGGGAAGTAAGCTAGACGGATGATACCATTGTAAATTTGAGTGAGCAGAACAATAGCTTTCCTGGGGAGTGCTTTTAGGAGAGGTTGAACTATTTGGTCTTCTCCAGGCGCTTTTTTCGTAGGAGAACGGGAGATGCCCTCTCGAACTTGTGAGGGGGTAAATAGCTGGGGGAGCGGTGACAACTGGAGAGGTTCATTTAAACCGTCTTTTACTAATTGGCAAAAGGTTGGATCGTTTTGAGAGTGAGGGGAGAATTGACTGAACAAACTATTGGCAAAGGCATCTACTTTTTGTTCTGGCGTAATTAGCCAGTTATTGCCCATTTTGAGTGGTGGGATACTCTCTCTTCTTTTGGTCAGCTTTTTAGTCTTCCTCCACAGGGATTCCTCTTCATTATTTAGCTGCTCAAGCTCAGCATGTATGTTCCGTTCTCTATGTTCTTTTAGCGCTTTCTTAAATTCTTCAGTAGCTTTGTTATAAGCGGTTTTGTGAGGAGGATATTGGGATTGCTCCCATAAGGCTCTGCAGCGTTTTTTTACAGAATGTAGCTGGGTGATGTGGGATGGCCATGACACTGGCCTTTTTGGAAGTGACGAGATCAATCTGGGTTGGTTAGCCATTGTTGCAGCTTGTTGGACAGAGCGGGTAAGATAGCTTATAGCTTTGTCAAGATCTACTGTGGTTTTGAGAGGAACATTGGGATTTATTAACTCATCCAACGTGGATTTGTACTTCTCCCAGTTAAATGGTGTTTTTATCAGCCCGTTGTACATTTTACGACAGCCATAATGGGCGTTTATAGTTGTTAATACCGGATAGTGATCCGAACTGAGTTCATAGATGACTGAGGCATTTGAACATAAATTGCTCAAATTTTTACATATGAACATATCCAAAACATCAGGGACATGCCCTTGAGCTGGTTGATGGGTAGGACTTAAGGGATACACAAATTCCAAGTTGTGCTGATACCCAATATTAGACAATATTCGCCCTCTAGGATTCATCACATTTGATCCCCATCTCGGGTGTTTGGCGTTAAAGTCGCCGCCAAGTATAAAATGATTTTTTAGTTCGTGGAGTACCCCCCAGTAATGGACTGGTAGCAACCGATAGGCTGGAGCAGAGTAGTATGAACAAATTTGATAGTATCTCCTGTTTAACATGACGCTCACGCGGGCTACCTGGAATTCTTCTTCTTCAATTGGTGGAAGGCTGTTGTGAGTTATTGATGTCCGAATGAGTATCAGAGATCCTCCCTTCCTCCTTCCACTAGGGTGATTTGCTCTGTGGATTGAATAACCAGTAATACTAAAGTTGATGTGAGGAGCTAATTTTGTTTCAGTCACTAAAAATATATCGATTGCGTGAGTTTTCAAGAAGTGATCTATCTCGTGGCTCTTATTGTTGATGCCCTGACAATTCCAAGTGACAACTTTCAGTGAATTAAAATTTGCTGATGTGTTCATGGTTTAATTATCGTTGGTAGTATCTGCGCTAACATTTGCAGAACTGGTTGTATTACTGATAACAGCGTATCTATTCTGTTTATGAGCTCATCGAGTTTATTGACTGATTGAGGAGGATGACCTGCTAGAGCTTGTGAAAAAGTTCGAGCCCCAGTTGCATCAGTCCGTTTGGTAATCAATGGAGGGAATGATATGGGATTGTCTCGTATCTGTGGAGCGGTTGGCTTGGATATTGGAGCTGTATTACGACTACTGTAATTAGTGTTGAGTTTTTGAAGTTTGGTGGCTATCGGACATCCTCTATAATTCGCAGTATGCTGGCCCTTACAATTGACACAAATCGGTGGTGAGTCGGATGTTTTGGTACACTGTTTGGTATCATGAGGTTCGTCACATTTGACACATTGAGGGGGTCTGTGACAGTAGTTCTTTGTGTGACCGTATTCTTGACATCTTAGGCACTGCACGATATTCTTACGAGGTTTTGGGGGCTCGATCTTGACGACACTGTAATAGAGGCGATTAACTTTGTAGATTTCAGGGTTCTTTTCGGATGGTTGCAAATCCAGAAAGAACATGGACAAAGGAAGTTTGGTAGCAGGGTGAAGTACTGGGGTCATACGAATCGGTTTATAGCCCATTTTTTTTAGTTCTTCCATCATTAAATCAATGTTGGAGGTGTGGTGTGGCCCACGAACGACAACACGGAAAGCTTTATCTGTTTTCAATTGAAAAGTATGATAATGAGCTTTATCGTTTTTTTCCAAATAGTCTATCATTTTGCGATATCCTTCAATGCTTTCAAAGTTCATTTTAACTTTGTTATCGACACTTCGATAGGTGAATTTACCCAGATTGGATCTGTTTATCTGATCTAATAACGCGTTGACGTCCTGAATATTATGAAGGTATATTGGAGGAGGTCTTTCAATGTTCACATTGGACTCGGTTTCAATTGTCATTGGCGCATTCGGTTCATCATTCGACATTAACGGGCTGAAAGGATTCGTTGTGAAGAAGGGTTGACCAGTATCAACATGTGATACCTTTTGGCGCTTTGAGAGATTATTAGAGGGGTCATCGACGTTGTCCCGCCCCATTGTTCCGTGCCTGACGGCTTCAGATTCAGAGATAAATTGTATCACTTACGGTCTGATGCTGTATTGACTCAGATTCTTACTGCTCGGCGATAAGAACTGGAGAACAAAAGTGATGGTGAGGTGCGAGAGTTCAAGGCCAACAGAGTTAGAATGATAGATAGAGATATATGACACAAAAAAAGCGAGGAATCAGATAAGAGAGCGACACAAAGAAGGTGTTACCGCTACGATCTCCTGATCAGTACTGTCCCATGTTTTGAGTCAAAAGTAGGGTATGCATTTTATTTTACCGTTTCTTTTGACTGCTTTATTGTGTCGTGTTATATTTTTAAATGCATTTACTTATAAAACGTCATTCGGGTTCAAAACAAGCATGTGATTGTCTACCAAACTATTTTTTTTCACCCTCCTTCGACAGTTATTTTATCTATTTATTTCTCAGTATCTACTGTGCGATCAATCTACTTATCTACGATTTTATTTTAGAATAACCATGGTCCTCACTCGAGGAGGTCTGAAAAGATCTCATGACAAGGTTGAAGAACCTCAACCCTCAACAAGTTCTTCGGCTGCTCCCTCTCAGGAAAGACGGATTTTCACAAGACATTAGAAACCTCCTCAACGATTTTGAGAGTGATGTCGAGAGCGATGAGGATCTGTTCCTACACGAGAATTTGGAGACAGGAGAGTCTGATGTGGACAATTCCTGTGAAGATCGAGAAAATGTCTTTCATTTTCCTTCTTCCTCGTTTTTTTACATAGAGCTGAATGTATCGTTCAATAGAATACATGTCGATTGCCAAAGTTGGTGAAAATAAAAGTGCGCCAATAAAATATAGCATCTCGGGTGGATATTTCCACCTATTAGTGGTAAAAGACAGTGGGCGCGGTAATTACCGCGTAGTAGTGGTGAAGGACAGCGGGCGCGGTAATTACCGCGTAGTAGTGGTGAAAGCCAGCGGGCGCGGTAATTACCGCGTACTAGTGGTGAAGGCCAGCGGGCGCGGTAATTACCGCCAGGTAGTAGTTGACTTGAAAAATGATTTTTCTTCTGTACCAACTACCACCTTAAAAACTGCGGTAAAAACCGCACGACGCCATGTTACGGTAGTTATTGGGCTACAATCGATTCTATTGAGCCTACTTGAAACTCTGGTCTAGTATCATGTAATGATTTGCAGATCCTAGGTCAACATTACATTTCCAACGTGTTCTGTAAGTTTGGTTAAAATCGATTAGGAAACCCGTTGTTTGCACTTTGTGACGTCACATCGCTGGTCGTTTTACGACGTAAAATTTACGTTCTCGGCAAAAGTTTTTGCGAGCTGTGAAACATTCCGGTAGTTTTCAATTCCAAAGGTCAGGATTACTGAGGACCCCCTCCCTCTACACCCCTACCCCCTCCCCTACCACCCCCCTCAACGCAGCTTTCTCCTTCTTCCACCGCCACACCCATCACGACCCTCTCGCGAGCTGCTTTTCTCCGTCTTCGTCCCTCGCAACTTCGTTCCATCAAAGCGGAGGATAATCTTTAGTTACCCGAGGGCTTTTAGTCTTGTGAAACTGTAATGAGGGCGTAGTATTTCGGAGAAATGGAGCGTTTGAAGCTTCACGACGAAAAGAGACGACGAGGGTGGGAGATTTTCGCGTGACGTCGATGAGTTTGAGGGATCCACCCCCGATGCCTAACCACAGCGAATCCAAGGACAGAAGAAAAAGAAGAAGAAAAAATTCCCTCAAAGTGGTGAGCACAATGACGGGAAATTCGTCCCCCACCCCCTTTCACCCCCACGGAGGCTCACAACACCAAAGGGCAAAGGGCGCTGGATTGTTAGTTCTGACGGCAGAACCTCCTGTTTTATTGACGCGTCACGTCATATTACAACCGGCTCGGTTTGTGTCTTCTGACAAACGCGTATATTTTCTCCCTTTTTCTTTATCCTGATTGAGCGTTACTACGTGATCTGCCGTTCGCTGCTTGTGAAGGGAAATGGAGGGGAGAAAACCCTAGAAACCAGAATTCGGTATTTGAACGGGATATTTGGGGAAATGGTTCTGAAACATCCTAAAATTGTAGTACTTTGTTACAATCCGTTTTGGTGGGTTATTCATTGAATAATCAATTTATGTTTTCATGCAAAAAGTTAACCCTCAAAACTTATTTCTGGACGTTTTTAAGGTGTCTAGACCAAAAGAGTCAAATGTCCGTCCGCCGTCCAAGCCGTTTTTGGTAGTAGAAATTTTTCTAAAAATCTGAAAATTTGGTGAGGGACCCATTTCTGGACCTAGTTGGTCCTCGAAACTTTTGAACCCGATCGAACCA
Source organism: Cyrtorhinus lividipennis (assembly GCA_019603395.1). Taxonomy (NCBI): domain Eukaryota; kingdom Metazoa; phylum Arthropoda; class Insecta; order Hemiptera; family Miridae; genus Cyrtorhinus; species Cyrtorhinus lividipennis. The sequence continues at coordinate 1,346,891 of CM033998.1, forward strand.
AATTCGGGCGGTTGTAGGGGTCAAAATGTGTTTTTCGAAAAATGGGTTTTTGAGATTTTACACAATCTAGGCGAGTGGGGTATCATTTTCCACTAAAATTTGGACGCTGAATCCAATAATATGGGTCTCGGAACGATTGCCGCCCACCGGAAGAGGTCATGGACGCTGAATCAATTTGAATTAGTCACCATGCGCCTGGTCCGAGGAATAACCATGCTTCTGTGGAAGAATTTGCAGCGTTTTTACCCATAGCACAGGAAGGCTTCGGGGTGGTGAGGGATAGTTAGGCACGTTGTGTATCAATTTCAAACACTAATTAATTAGGTCAAAGATAACAAAACAACTCAAAAACAATTTAATTAATTCTACCTACGATGTACCCGACTAAAATATCGCAGAAAAAATGGGGTAAGAAAACTGAAGGTAAGGGATAACAAGTGCCATCGTTCTCATTTCTTAATTCTGCCAGATATATTGAAACCAATTGTGTCCCTCATTTTTTTGAGGTGGTCCAGGAGGTAAACATCGCAAATCCGTGGAAGACCCCAAAATTATGCACAAGGTAACATATGAATGTTTATCTGTGTATCAAAATGATACTCATGGCGGCGAACGTGATAAGGTAATTACACAAACGACAAAGACACTTGAAACACAAACAGAGCATTTCTCTCTCACTAGTGCCACTTTTTTCGAATACCTAGTGTAGGATGAATAAATGGTTTAGTCCCCAAAAGAGCCAACAAAATCATTTACCAACATTAGGATGTTATGACCCAATTTGACCCATAAATTCTTCCAGTGGGTGCCAATTGTTCTGAGACCCACTTCATTAGATTCACCGTCCAAAATTTAGTGGAAAATGATACCCCACACGCCTAAACTGCCGAAATTCTCGAAAATTTATCATTCGAGAAACACATTTTGACTCCTACCTTCCCCCACCCTCCAAATTTTGATCGATCGGACTGAAAAGATTCGAGAACCAACTCGTACATCAAGCAAAAGATGTTTTCCGACTGTCTAAATTCAGTTTCAAATTTTAAAAATCTCAGAAACCTATGTTTCCTATAAATCTACTGATTTCAAGATCGGATTTTTGAGGTTTCAGGTACTTATGGGGTATCATCTTGCACTAAATTTTGTACGCAATCGATTGGAAAGTTTCTCTACGCTCCTGGTCCGAGGAATAACCAACCCCTGTGAACGAATTCATCAAAATCAGGGGCAAATCGGGGAGATCAATCTGTGGCGTGATGACATAGGTACTATTAGCGCGATAGAATTTTAAGGGGCCATGTAAATGTTCCAACGTTTGTAAACATGCAAAACCCGAATTAGGTGAACATTTTCAGAGACATTCGGGGCTGTGCGGGCTGAGAGCAGCTTGGGACATTAGTCGAGTGGATGGCCGTTGTAATAGCTGAGTATCATAGTTAGCTGGACAGCTAATCCTCTTTTTGCCGACACGTGTCCGGCGGAGGGCGCACACGATAAATCTCGAGAAATTATCGACACTGCATTGCGTCTGCGGAGGTTCACTTTGTTCGCGCTTGTTCAACAATTTGTTAGCGCGTCATAGCTGGTCGTCCCGATTTCTACCCTCGGGAGAGCTTGGCGGAGAGCAAAAACCCGGTTTCGGGCCCGGCCGGGTAATAGGGTCGTCAAACGGGGGAGGATCCCGGGAGCCGGGGCCCGGCCGGGCGTATTGACGGGGTGAAGAACACCTGCCCCCTCGAGTACCATCAATCTCCCTCACCGGGCGGCGACCGCTTTCCCGCCGCCGCGCCACCTTCAGTTCCGACTCCGACGCTTAGTCGCTTCTCAACTCCGTGTTCTTTGCCGGAGCCGTACGTGCCGTACATAAAAGTCAATTCGGCCGTAATATGTATGAGCTCTCCGCCCAACTTTCGGATGTAAATCACGGGCCTTTCCGCCCCTTGTTTTCCCGGGCGGAACCGGCGCGGGCTCCCAAGGTGCCTGTCCATCATGTCCGCCCGAATGTAACCCGAATGTTCAATGCGCTGGAAACGCACTTGGATTAATGCGACCCACCGCACGGGGGAATACGTACGACACCCCTCGCCTGGGTGCCACTTTCACTTTCACCGCAATTAAACGGGGGTTGCTTTTTCTCCGAAAGCCGTCGGATGTAAGCCGGCGTGGGTGGACCCGTTAGTCCAGCGCTCCTTACAGCACATAATACGTTATAATAAATTTTTTATAATTATTATCTAAGCTATTGGAGAAGGGGTTGATCGACGGTGGAGGGGGTGAGGTGGAGTGTTCGAGCAGCGGAAATTCAACCCATCAGCCCGATTGGACCAAATTTGGCTGGGGTAGGGGTCAAAATCCGTATTTCGAAAAATGGATTTTCAAGAATTTTGGTGATCAAGGCGTGTGGGGTATCGTTTTCGACTAAATTTTGGGCGCTAAATCCAATGAAATGGGTACTGGTACGATTGGCGCCCACTGGAAAATTATTTAAACTTATGGGTCAAAATGGGTATCTATCTACTCCTTTTGAATGTGTATTTTCGAGATTTTTGGCGTACCTAGGTGTGTAATGTATCATTTTCCACTAAATTTTGGACGCTAAATCCAATAGAATAGGTCCCGGAAGGATTTGAGCCCATCGGAAAAGGTGATGGGTCAAAATGGGTATCCACCTACCCATTTTGATGGTGGGTTTTTTGAGATTTCTGGTGTACCTAGCCGTGTAATGTATCATTTTCCACTAAATTTGGGACGCTGAATTCAATGAGACGGGTCTTGGGACGATCGGTGCTCACCGGAAGAGGTTATGGTTCAAAATGGGTATCTATCTACCCATTTTGAAAATGCGTTTTCGAGATTTAAGGTACCTAGGCGTGTGGGGTATCATTTTCTACTAAAATTTGGGCACTCAATAGATCGCGATGAGTCCCGTTGGTCCTGGTCTGATTAATGACCAGTCCCTGTGAATGAATTTGCAGCGTTTTTCTTATGTGACCTTCATTCGTATGGTTCATGTGAAAAGAGCCCATTGTTTCTTCGTTTAAAAATATGATCGATTTGACCATCCCAATTTCTCTTCATTCCAATCGTACTTAAATATTCGATATTCGAACTCACGAAACATCGTCTTTCGGCCTCAGTCGTAACGTCTGAGAGGATTGATTTCGAAATACGAAATATGGAAAATTCATCGCACCATCGACTTTCCCGTAGGGGTTTGCTCGATGAGAGGGCGAAAGTTTGCTGTACGAACAGCTTGGGTTATGCAAGAATTCGCACCGTTCGAATAGATGATCAAGTTGGGAGGGAAGTTGCTGGTGTGTAGGAAAGGGGTTCGTAAATAAGACAGTCGCTTACACCTGTTCGCTCTTTTCGACTAGGGGAATGTAGGTAACCCTCTCCCCACCACTCCCTTTTCCATTCTCTTACGCCATTCGCGAGCAATAAAATTGACTGTTTTCCTGCTCCAGGTGCCGTTCTGTTTCACTTTTTTTTTTTCATTTCATTTCGCGTAGGCGGCCAAATTTACCTTTTCCTCCAACAATTTTGCACAGGGTGCCTACAATATGCTCAATTCCAACTCATATTTCCACTAGATTGCAGCACGAAGCTCCCCTAGAGGTAATTAATCAATTTAGAAGCTTCATCTTCAAGCCATATTCAATTCTTCATCAGGTTAGACTTGGCAGTCCACACTCATTCAGTGTACAATTTAACCCTTAGCCTGGCAAGAGTAGATCTACTGGGTTTTCCTCATTTTTAGAACTCAAATAGGTAAAGACAAAATGACAAAAAGAAAAGTTTAGTGCCATTCTAATTAGCTTAATTGAAGAGGTGTTGTAAGCGACACCCTGCCAAGCCCTGGAGGTAGTCAGTGGACGAAATAAAATGACAGAAATCACACTTTTTTCATAATATTTTTTAAAAAACTCAATTTAACCATGGAATGGAAGTGTTCTTCAGTGGGCAATGAACGGAAGGGATGAGTAAATTTTACTCACCGCCCTAAATGGAGCTGTTTTGGAAACGTTTTCGTACTCCCTTACTGACTCTGACGCTGAAAAGTCTTTTGTTGGGAATTCAAACACTTATAAATTATAGCAGTATACCTAATAACCTTTATTGAAAAAAAAAAAAAAAAAAAAAAAAAAAATCCCACCTTCCAAAGTTGCAATATTTGGAGAAAATAAACTCCATAAGTCTCAAATTTCTTCTAACGCTTAAGCATATTTAGTTATATATATATTTATATATTTTCAAAGTAACATAGAACAATTTGTACATACGCTAGAAACAATAGCATTCATGAGAAGACTCATACAAATCACGGAACGTTCAATATTTTGTAAGGTACAAATTTATTTTTCTCTTGCCTTCTAATTTTTTAATAATAACGAATGGTTCGTAACGAGAAATAAACTAAGAATAAGCTATGAAGGAATTTAAAAAATCACAAATAGTTGGATTGCTTTTCTTCTAAAAATATAATCGCCAAATTATTGGTGTTTCTTCACTAAATTTCATACACATGAAAGAAACTACTTATTATTTATCTATTGATCTATGAATATTGATAATACTGGATTTGATAATTGAACAACACTTCATCACTTGAACGCATTATAATCTTGGCTCTCAACAAGCTCACAACTACAACAAGAAGACGCCAAGCGTCAGAAGATAAAAAACAAGATGGCCTTGCAGTGTTGACAACTGTGAGGTGAACTTCATTATTTTGATATGACGTTATAAATTAGTATTGCTTGTTGTTTATGTAAGAGTAATATTTCTTCTATATTTTCTTGAGGTTTTTCTTTTATCAAGACAGGTAGATCATATCTCAACAAAGTAAGGATTTGACTGGTTCAGTAGTTGATCCTCCTCCCGCTAGGTAGGTAGTTGGTGCAGGGAGCAATTGAACTGTCCCGAGTGGTCAAATATATAACGATTTCTTTTGTTTCAATGTTTTTATTCTTATCCTTGGTATCCCTAATTAAAGCTCAGCAGTAAGTCTTGGACATACACCCTGTATCCTCTTGCTAGGTCCATTCCGAATTCTCTGAAGAAACCCGAATTTAATTATATTCAATTCTAATTCATTTGTATTTGAAAGAGGCTTACATCTGGTTCCTCTACCATACCCCTGATTGACTCGTGAAGAAAAGTCCAGTACCTGTGAGACCGTGGGTTGGAACTGAAGAACTTTTAACAGTTAATTGAACTTTTAATAACTGATCGAACAGATGTAAACGGATACAGATTTTTATGAACAGCGATACGAATATACGATATGAACACGTTGGAGAACAGAACAGAAGTAACAGTAAGTGGTGAAATTGAGAGGTTTTCTTGACGGCGCACGGTTACCCCCTTAGTTCACAGAACGAGCGAGCGCTGATGTTGTGACCTACCCTGATCGATCCAAACGGCGGGTAATTTGAACTGGCTGCTCCTTGGCATCTTCCGATCTTATAGGGAGGCCTGGGGCCGAACAGTACCAATCCTCAAATCGTTCCAATTTGCGAATTATGAAAAAGGAACAAAAACTGGCTTTGGAGTATTCATGGTCCACCTTGGAAATCGTATTTCACGACAAACGTTGAAGTGGAATGAAGGGGAGCTGAAAACTTTTGTAATTACCAAGGTGAAGCGGGATTTGATTATTAATCGCGCTCTACGACTACAAATTTATTCGAAAAGCAATCCATTTAGAAAGAAGCGGGCGAGGTGTAGTGCGAAGGAAGAAAGGAAAACAAGAGCCTCAGCTCCAGGGTCCTGTTCTGGTTGGTGTAAAGAGGCAAGGCAGATGTTTCTTCAGGGGTGAGGGTAAGATTTACTCTCAGGCGACAGCTTAACTGCCAGTGACTTGGGCCAAACTGTTTTATTACCGAGACCCCGCCTCCGAAGGAAAGAGATGGCAAAGTGAGGGTTGCTGTTGGCAAAAGAGGGGTGGATTTTGGCTGGAAGCTTATTCGCTCTTTCTGGAAGGTCAAAATCGTTAGAGAAAGACTACGCAGCGCGTAATTTAGGTGAGTTGATTGTATTAAAACACGTCGGTGAATTGAGATTTCAAGAAAACGCTGCAAATTATCTCACAGGAGTTGGTTATTCATCGGACCAGGCGCATCGAGAGGCATTCAAATCGATTCAACGTCCAATTTCGAGGATCAACTAGAGCCAGAGATGGGTATCTGACCCGATTTCCAGATTTTTAGAAAATTTTCCACTACCAAATTCGGCGTGGAAGGCGGGCAGAATTTTGCTAATTTTGATCTAGACACTTTGAAATGTCCAGAAAAAAAATTTTGGGCCAAAAAACCCCGTGTTGGACCCAGTTTGGTTTGTATCCATGTCGTTGACGTTGTCATCCTAAGAGCTCATGTCCAGTGTATTAATCAAATCTCCACGATTTTGGGTGTTAGACTACTATTTCCTTAAACTAATGTTGAAGCCAGTACTTTCAAAAAAGTCTTCTAAAGAATCTAAAAAAAAATCTTAAAAATTTAAAAATCTCAAAAACCCACACTCAAGGAAGGTGGATGGGTACCAATTTTGACCCATGACCTCTTCCGGTGGGTGCCAATCGTTCCGAGACACGTTTTATTGGATTCAGCATCCAAAATTTAGTGGAAAATGATACCTCACAAGCCTAGGTACCAGAAATCCCGAATACCCACTTTTTTAGTTGGTAGATGGATACCCATTCTAGGCATGTGGGGTATCATTTTCCACTAAATTTTGGACTCTGAATCGATCAGAATGGGCCTGGTACCCACCACACCCACGGTTTCTCCCACGTTCGACATTTTCGGCGTGTGGGGTATCGTTTTCCACGAATTTTTAGACGCTGAATCGATTAGAATGAGTTTCCATGCTCCTGATTAGAGGAATAACCAACCCCTGTGTATGAATTTGCTGCGTTTTAACTATCAGTTTACCGTTTTTCGAATAATTAACCTATCGAAAATAACAATACGTAGCATTTTCAAATCTAATTCAACAATTTTTAAACCTAGTTCATCATTTTCTAGCAACAAATCTGACATTTTATTGCCCAAGAAGATGATTTGGGCATTATCCACAATCTGGAGTGAAAACGCCACAAAGAAGATATACTCCGCCTGTTGAATCCAGCTGAGAGTGCATTTTCTAAAATTAAGACCGTAGTGAGGAATATTCTCAGCAAAGAATAAGATAACTCCATGCGACTGCTCAAATTATGTTAGGGTACTCTTTTCCGCTGTGTTATGGATGCAGAATTGATTGAAATGAGTCTCCATGCGCCTAGTCCGTAAAATAACCAAACCCTGTATTTTTTTTTTTTTTTTTTTTAGAAAAATTTACTACCTTGGGATACGAGAAAGTTCAAATATGAATACTGAATCATTAGGCCAATTTGCTAGGCATGAAATACTATCAATTATTGAGGGATTTCTTGGTGTCTTTGTTATGCGTACAGGGTTCTAATTGAATTGAGAGCCTTCATCGTGTCACCACAACAGGTATTCGGATTACCAGCGGCATTACAAAATACCAAGTAATCTGCTACGTCGACAATTTATTATCGAGGGGCGCTGTGACGTTCCACGAGTCAGAACGGTGGAAACATCGATGTTCTTGACAGCGAGGCAGATTGAGACCTTCGTGGAACGGTAATAAACGAAGGGCAAACAGGCTCTTGCATTGGTGAAATCAATTATCTAGGCTTCAGTGTGACGCGAACTTGGAGGGAGGAAAAAGGTTGAATAAACACGGCATTAACACGAAGTGGCCTCGTGTCTGTGTCGTAGTGAAAACGACATCTCGAGTGTCGGCCTCCATCAATGTCAGGTTGTAGTCGGCGAGGGAGGTGTGGGAATTAGCAAAAAATTGCCTCACTCTGCCTCTAATGCACTCCAACACTCCACTTTACGCTAACGCGAGACAACTCGTTCCTGTTGGTCTAATGAGAACCACTACAACACTTTCGTCATCAGGACACAGGATTCTCTTCGGATCTTTTCATTAAGGAGCTCCTCACGAAACGTGCTTTCTTCCTCATTGCCGACAATTTTGCATTCACTTTGGATGATTACCAGCCAAGAACAAAGGATTAGGCCCCAACAGGGAATTAGTATTTAATTTTTAACCCTCAATCGGTACCGTGGGGTGTCCATCCACCCCATCGTCAGTTTTATTTGCTGAAGTTAATGTCATTGACACCTGACAGCGCTGTGGCCCTCAGTAGCCTCCTGTCCAGTCGTCTACCTGATGTTGAGGGCGTCAGACTAAGGTATGTGAACCCTTTTGGTTGGTTATTCATTGAATAATCAACCTATGTTTTCATTTCAGTTTCCTGGTTAAACACTGCAATAGTACAACTTGGGATCACACATGGCGCTGTTGTCCGGTGGAATAAAACGGAGCAGGTGACTGCAACCAAGGCCCTGGAAACCATCCAAAAGATGGCCTGTTTGGCTAATACCGGGGCCATTGGGACAGCACCCACAGCTGGGATGGAGACACTTCTTGATCTCCCCCCGCTGGACATCTGGGTGACCTCGGTGCCAATTGGGACGGCATACCGCCTCCGATGTTGACGCGACGGTTTTTGATAGGGTGAGGGAGGGGGATTAGGGTGCAATTTAGCGCACATGCCCTCTGACTTTATCAGAAGGAAACCTCTAACTGGAAAGAGATTCAATGTGGTCATCCCAGAGAGAGGAGCTTGGACCCAGCGACACCCGGGGGTGCTGCCAGGGGATCTGGTATGGTACACGGATGGGTCCAAGATGGGGAACGGATCCGGCCTGGGGGTGTATGGCGCGGTGTCAGAATGGGAGCTCTCGCTCTCCCTTGGTAGCTGGGTCACAGTATACCAGGCTGAGCTGCTCGCAATAGAGAAATGTGCTGAGGAGAACATGAGGAGGGCTTACCGAGGTAGGCGGTTCCACATCTTCTCTGACAGCCAAGCAGCACTCAAGGCCCTAATGGGATCGAGCTCTGACTCGAGGCTGGTACTTGAGTGCTGGGAAGCCCTCCAACTACTGAGTGGAACAAACAAGGTAGTCCTCACATGGGTCCCGGGCCACTCAGGGGTTGAGGGTAATGACCGAGCCGAATCTCTGGCCAGGCGTGGGTCAGGGACTGTTTTTACGGGACCTGAACCATGCCTAGGAATCTCCCGCAGCCTACTATCGGGGTGGGTGGCAACCTGGGTTCGTTCCCAGAGGCGCTGGGAGCAGACGCATCGGCAAGAACACGATCACACCATGATGAATGGTTCCAACAAAGGAAGCGCCACGAGATGCCTTAACCTTAATAGAGCTTCCCTGAAACTCACCGTTGGCTTATTTACAGGGTACGGGGACTTCAGGAGGCATCTCTGTAGGATTGGGGTGCGCAATGGTACCCCTGATTGCAGATTCTGTGACGAAGACGAGGAGACAGCGCCTCACATCGTCTTTGTCCTGCCCTGGAACACAGGCGTTTCAGAACCTTCGGGACTTCAGACAGAAGGGACACCCTCAACCAGGAGAACCTGGTCGGAGCTCTGCTGGATCTAGTCGAGAACACGGAGCTTCGCCCAAGATGAACTCCAGGGGTTAGCACAATGGGCCACTAGGTCTAAGTGCGGGGGCGGGCACTGCGATGGACGCCCCCTTATCTAATCTAAATCTATGTTTTCATGCAAAAGGTCATCCTCTCCGATTCGGCTCAAAATTTATTTCTGGACGTTTCGTAGTGTCTAGATCAAAAAAGATCAATGTCCGTCCACCGTCCATTGTCCGCGCCGTTTTCGGTAATAGAAAATTTTCTGAAAATCTGAAATTTGGGTTAGGGGTCTGTTCCCGGCCTAGGACGGTCCTCCAAACTTTTCAGCCCGATCGGACCAAATTTGGGCGGGGTAGGGGTCAAAATGTGTTTTTTGAAAAATGGATTTTCGAGATTTTGGGTGATTTAGGCCAGTGGGGTGTCATTTTCCACTAAATTTTGGACGCTGAATCCAATAAAATGGGTCCCAGAACAATTGGCACCCACTGGAAGAAGTAATGGGTCAAATTGGGTATTAATTACCCATTTTGAATATGTGTTTTCGGGATTTCTGCTACCTAGGCGAGTAGGGTGTCATTTTCCACTAAATTTTGGACGCTGATTCGATTGGAATGGGTCCGGGATCCGCCACACCCACTGTTTTCCCCATTTTCCCCATGTTGAAGAAATTTTTCAATGCGCTTAGTCTGAGAAATAACCAATAAGAATTTGCAGCGTTTTGGAAGAGTTTTGGCGAAAAAGATGATGGGATCACACGTCACCCCATGGTACTGTTTGTGTTATTACAGTTCCAGTGCATTATTTCACTTGAATCACATCAGTAGCAGACTGAAAGGACACATGCGATATCTTGAATTGTCTTATTCCCTCGAAGAACTGCTACTGCGACGCCAACAGTCAACATTGCCTGGGATTCTTTGGGCAGCAATTTGAGGAACTTTGGGACTGGGTGCTTGATGAAAACCCAACCACCCCTACAAATAGGCCAAAAACACAGGAGAGGTGCCATTTTGGTTGGTTATTCCTTGAATAATCAACCTATGTTTTCAGGAAAAGGTCAACCTCTCCGATTTGGACGCTGAATTAATTGAAATGAGTCTTCATGCGCCTGATCTGAGGAATAATCAACCCCTGTGATTTTTTTCAAATTTATTTTCTCATGGTAATTGTACGCTGGCTTAACTGTTCTAACAGATCGCGTTGGTCGCTCATTCCACGATATAACTTATTGATGTTGTTGTTGTTGTATTGCTTGTTAAGCGTCACACTAGTAAAGCAAAATGTAACGCTCAATAGTAACTGATTGCTAGCTGAGGCGTTAGTTGGTACAGGAGGCCAACAAGAGGATCACGAGTGACATCATTTTGATCGATGCGCGTTACGTTACACGAGAGCACCTCGGCTTCCATCAATATTAGTCAAGACGAGATGTTTGCGGCTAATGAACACGACATGGAACGACCATTAAAGCAGAATCGAGTGCCTTTCAACCAATTTATACGTGAGCCACTTGATCCATACTTAACATCGCGCAGCATTCGCGGGATCGGAGTCGGAAATTTGGCAACGTGTTGACCGAGTCGATATGGAAGCGTTTCACAGCCATTTTGCTGTCATGTAGATGGCACTCGGACGTAGCGATTATCAATGGTTTGTAAGCTCAAAGTGCTAATGTGGCGAAAAACGCATGACAAACGTCCTGTTGAGACATTAAAAGCACAAAAATGATCTTGTAACAATATTCCGGAACCACATGCAGTCGTCACTCTTGTACCTGCCACTTACTCAAAGCAGAGTTTATGATGATGCAGCTTTAGACGAGTATACATCAATCAAAATCCCAAATCACAATAAATCAATCAAATGCACTACCAACTGCTAGATCTGTTCGGATTAGCTTATGCACTAATATGATGTAACGATTTATGTTCTTAGTAAATAATTTATTAACAATCGTTCACTTGAGTACATACACTGTTCACATTCGCGCACTTACACAATGACAGAATCACGATACATTGTAACGCAGTTGTCGCACTATTTATAACGCGGCACGGCACAATTTATAACCCAAAGCGTCTATATCCGGACTCCGAATTGAACTGAACTCTGCGGCGTTTCTGGGCCCGTTTTATACCTGCTGCCTGGCCGAGAACGTTCTGGAACCTTCCCTGATTCTGGAATTCCTCGAAATGACTCCCTTAGCCCTCCACAGGTCGTTGATCTTGCGACGCCGGCAGCCCATTTGAGGGGCGCAGGTGCCAGCTCGCAACAATGACAATGATGACGTCATCGTCGAGGCGTCCCATTGTGGTTGCTTATTCCTAGAATATTCCTAGAATAAGCAACCCAACAGCAATCTCTCTAATTCGGCCCAAAATTTGTTTCTGGACGTTTCAAAGTGTCTAGATCAAAATTAACTACCGTCCTCACCGAATTTGGTAGTAGAAAATTTTCTAAAAATCTGAAATTTTGGTCAGGGACCAATTTCTGGCTCTAGTTGGTCCTCGATACTTTTCAACCCGATCGGACAAAATTTGGTTGGGGTAGGGGTCAAAACGTGTCCATTTCGAATGTAGATATTCGAGATTTCCGGTACATAGGCTTGTAGGGTATTATTTTCCGCAAAATTTGGACGCTGAATCGATTTAAATTCGCCTCCATGCACCTGAGCCGAGGAATAACCATCCCCTGTGAAAGAATTTGCAGCGTTTGTAATTAATTATTATGCTTGATTCCACAGTTTACCTTTAGAACAAGATGAATGTTATGTACAAACTATAGAATGCTAGAGGGAGGCTTCATTTCTCAGTTGAAGTAAAATTGAAATATTTAAGGATTTTTGTCGGGTTTTCGACCTCTCCTCATTGAAATTCCCATAACCGTAAAACTCATATTTTCTAAGGAATTTTAATCTGATGAGCCACATACTCATGTGAACGCTGCGAATGATCCCACAATCGTTGCATCATTATTGATATAGGTGAATCTCGCTTATGTTGAGAAGCGCTTCGTTCTTGAAGTTCTTCAGACTGAGAGATTGGATACCTAAACTGGTTAAGATGAAAAATATATTATGTAAAGCATTTAGCAATTTTCAAAATGCCCACTTCGACGCATAACCAATCTCCATTTGCTGCGTCGGTCGGTCTGAAAATGAGTTTGGAGCATAAAAAGGCTGAACGGAGTATTCCCAATCTGTAATCATTTTACCCACTAGATTTTGTAGGTAGATTGAAAACATCCCTCGACTCTAATCTGTGGCTTAGTGGCGAGAAATTTCTTCTCGTGAAATATGATTTGATCAGTGGCCACCGAAAGAGTGTCTTTGAGGCGCAATTAGTTCTCATTTTTGGTGTAAGGCGATCCGAAATTCCGGGGAAAATGAGACCCCACATGCCTAGATAGCAGAAATGTTGAAGCTCCACAATCAAAATATTTAGACGGATACCAATTTTGACCCATAACCTCTTCCTGTGTGCACCAATTGTCCCAAGACTCGTCTAAAAAGAATTTAGTGTTCAGAATTTAGTGCAAAATTATACCCCACACGCCTAAATACCAGAAATTTAGAAACCACAGTTTCAAAATTTCACATTTTTTGATAATTTTCTACTATCAAAATCGGCATAAAGTGGACGGTGGACGGACATTTGCCAATTCTAATCTATTCACCATGAAATGTCCAGAAACAATTTTCAAAATGTGTTTCCATGTTGCACTCTATCAACAGAGTCGAACACCTTAGTCATATCTAAGATGATTAATATGCTCTTTTTACCCTTATCTACTGCTTCCTGAAGGTCCTTGGTGAGAGAAAAAAGAGCCTCGTCCACCCCCAACCTTTTCTGTTAATGGCCATCAGCTCTCAGATACCACATTTAAAACAGTGTAAAAAACAATTTTATGTACTGATTTATTAATTACAAAGATAGTTTTGGTATGTTGAGTTGCTTAAATGATACCCCGCACGCCTTGATCGTTAAAAATCTCGAAAATACACATTCGAAATAGGTCGATACAAATTTTGAATCATAACCTCATTCGGTGGGTGCCAATCGTTCCAGGGCCCAACTCATTGGATTCAGCGTCCAAAATTTGGTGGAAAATGATACCCCACATGCCTAGGTACCAGAAATGTCGAAACCCAATTTTCGAAATGAGTAGGTTAATAGCCATTTTGAGCCATAACCGGAGCCGGAAACGGGTTACTGACCAAAATTTCAGATTTGGAGGATTCAGAGGGAGGAATTCGCAGTTATATTTTCTCTAGAGCAGCCATCTTTGGGTTCGGAGCGCTCATAAGAGTGAATTAGAAACGACTGCAGGTAGCAAAAAAGGAGGAAAAAAGTAAAAAGGAGAAAAATACTTGAAGTACTACAACACTGTAAGCAATTAAGGGAAATTTCACAAGAGTCGTGTTCACTAGAATCTGTTCCATTCCGTGTTCCTTTGTGCCGCACAGGTTCTGCCTGTATTTACGTAAACCGAGCGAGCTTATAAATAAAGAGAGAGGGGTTGAAAGAAGCAATTTAAACAATTTGAAGACGTGTGGAGAGGGGTAGCGGCGGGGCGCTCGGGTTGTTATTGTGATTTACGGAAGCAACGGTGGAGAGTTGAGGCCGACGGGTGACCTGAGGGAACTGAATTGAAAACAAAAGGAAAAACGAACGGCGGAACGAGAGGAAAGTGTCACGTGATCCTCGTTTAATTAATGTTATCCATCACAAAGGGCGTGGAAGTGATGTAATGGCGGCCCTTCATAGAGTTCTGGACTATCTACATCCTGTGTCTTCGAGGATCCGTGAATCTTACGGCGCTCCACCCAGTTAGGTTCACCCGACAGGCTACAACGCCACCAAGTTGGGAGACGGGGAATCCTGAAGGGGCGTTACATCACCCGCTAACAACTCGGGGACGTTAAACAGTTAGTTTAATCCCGATTGTTTTACAGTTTCATGTCAAACTTTTTTTATCGGGTTCATTAATCCTCAATTGAATGGAAAATGTATGGTTGGTCATTCCTTGAATAACCAAAAAATAATTAAAAATTGTCTAAAAATATGAAATTTGGGTCTGAGACCCATTTTTGGCTCTAGTTGCTCCCCCTAGTTAGGTTCACCCGACGGGCTACAACGCCGCCAAGTTGGAGACGGGGAATCCTGAAGGGCTGCCATTACATCACCTGCTAACAACACGGGGACGTTGGACAGTCAGTTTAATCCCTATCGTTTACAGTTACGTGTCGAACTTTTTTATCGGGTTCCTTATTAAATCCTTAATCGGATAAAAAATTTTTGGCTGGTCATTACATGAATAAGCAAAAAATAATTAAAAATTGTCTAAAAATATGAAATTTGGGTCTGAGACCCATTTTTGGATCTAGTTGGTCCTCGGAAATTTTCAGCACGATCGGACCAAATTTGGGTGGGGTAGGGGTCAAAATGTGAAAAAAGGATTTCGAAATTTTTGGCGATTTCGATGTAACGCTGAGGAAATGTTCCTCTTCTACTCACTGTACGTACTGTACTTGTAGAAACTACACTAGAAAATAAGTTGAGGAAAAACATTATTTATTTATCTCGAGTTTTCTCTCCACGCCCGCGGACCGTATATCTAACAAATATATGTAACGACCCATAACATAAATTGTTAATGCCAATTAACGAAAAACATGAAGCTGTATATCTACTCCAACGACTCTCTCTATTTCGGTAATTGTATTTGAGTTCTACGAATAAAATAATCGGATTGAATTCATTATTAAAATGACATTTACTTCATCTCGATAACAGTACCGCTAGTGGGTTGTCAATTACTTTTTCCCGGTATAGGCGATGGTCATTTATTCAGTTATAAATACTTATAATAGGAAAATATTTGGATTCTAGATTTAATTAAAGTAGGTAATATGAGCTTATCAAATTACAGTGACAGAATGTTGGATTTTCAATTTCATGTAATTACGCCAGAGGTCATGGGAGGTCAACCTCTCCGATTGACCTTTAAATTTCAGTTTATACGTTCGATGATGTCAAAAAACTCTGCAAATTCATTCACAGGAGTTGGTTATTCCTTGGACCAGGCGCATGGAGACGAATTTCAATCGATTCAGCGTCCAAAATTTAGTGGAAAATGATATCACACAGCCCTAGGTACCAGAGATCTCGAAAACAGACAGTCGAAATGGGTAGATAGGTACTCATTTTGACTCGTCACCTCTTCCAGAGGGTGCCAATCGTTTCGGGATTCATTTAATTGGATTCAGCGTCCAACATTTAGTGAAAAATGATACCCTACGTGCCTAGGTGCTAGAAATCTAGAAAACACATATTCAAGATGGCTAATAGATAGCCACTTTCACCAATAACCTCTTCCAGTGGGTGCCAATCGTTCTGGGACCCTTTTCATCGGATTCAGCGTCCATAATTTAGTGGAAAATGATACCCCACACGCCTGTACCAGAAATCCCGAAAACTCGCATACAAAATGGATAGGTAGGCCCGCCGTACGCCGTCCACGCCGACATTGGTAGAAGAAAATTTTCTAAAAATTTGAAATTTGGTTCAGGGTTCCGCTCCTGCTTTAGTTGGTCCTCGTAACTTCTCAGCCCGATCGGACCAAATTTAGGCGGGGTAGGGGTCAAAATGTGTATTTCGGAAAATGTATTTTCGAGATTTTTGACGATCAGCAGCAGTTTGGAATGTGAAGGGCACCACTAGAGTCTTTGATGTTGAGCAGGGTGTAAGGCAGGGCTGCTTGCTCAGTCCTCTGCTATTTGCATAGTGCCTCAACGATCTTGAAGGATCATTGCCTCATGGAATCAACTTTGCTGGAAATAAGGCTGCTTATGTACGCTGACGACATTGTCATTACTGCCGAATCTACAGCGGATCTTCAGCGAAACATTGATGCCTCACGGCAATATTGTGATCAGTGGAGGATGCAGGTCAATCTTGGTAAACCCAAGATCATGGTTTTTCGCAGGGGAGGGCGGCTCAGACTTTCAGAGGTGATGATGTGGAGGTGGTGTCTTCGTACAAGTACCTTGGAATGACCCTTACCACTGGCTTGTCCTTTGCAACCCATCTGAAGGAGAAATCGTCTACTACCAAGTATGCCATAGCAAGTGTTTATGGATCGTTCATGCGGCAATCCTAGAGA
Source organism: Cyrtorhinus lividipennis (assembly GCA_019603395.1). Classification (NCBI taxonomy): domain Eukaryota; kingdom Metazoa; phylum Arthropoda; class Insecta; order Hemiptera; family Miridae; genus Cyrtorhinus; species Cyrtorhinus lividipennis. The sequence goes on from CM033998.1 coordinate 1,363,586, forward strand.
CCGATCCATGCCAAATATGAGGTTTTCCAGGCAACATCTCGAGCTGTTTTGACGTATGGCTCAGGCATGGGGATCACAGCGATACGATGCCATTGAACGGGTTCTTATGCCTGCGAGCTGGTACCCTCGGTTGCTAGCAGACCAGATTGTTCAGCGTGGATTGTTCTGGTACGGGAATCTTCAGGGTTTGTGCAGAGAGACCGGCTGTGTTGTTGGTGCCAACTTTGAGGATCCAGCATTATGGAGATCTCAGCTCAGAGCCCTGCAAGAGACGCTGGAATCCCGATGGGGAGAGCTGACTGTCTCAAGGGCGTTGTCATCACATTACAGAATCTATCAGCAGTTGGACATGGGGCTCCGAAGTATCGATCTGACTGAGGAGGGTCAAAAAGGGTCTATGTTTGTCCTCCTCTGTAGGGTCAGAGGGGACCTTCTGGCGCTCAATGGCCGGCCGGGTGTGGCTCAGGAGGACGACGATCTTGACAGGACGCTGTGCTCCCTTTGCAATCTTGGTGAATCAGAGGACATTATTCATTTTCGGGGCTCTAGGATCTTGGCGTGTGGGGTATCATTTTCCTCTAAAATTCGGATGCTGAACCCAATGAAAATGGTCCCACATCGATTGGCACCACTGGAAGAGGTCATGGGACAAAATGGGTATCAATCTACCCATTTTGATTATTTTTTTCGAGATTTCTGGTACCTAGGCGTGTGGGGTATCATTTTCCACTAAATTTTGGACTGTGAATCGATTGGAATGGGTCCAGAACCCGCCACACCCACCATTTTTCCCATGATTTTTCATGCGCCTGGTCCGAGGAATATTTTATTTCACTTCATAACCCCGACAAAACTAATGCGCTTTTTTTCGTGACTCTAATGACAAACGCTTATTTTAGCTGAGAGTTCTACTATTACCAGTGACAAACGAGCAAGAACGACATTGTATACTCCGAGTTCATTCCAACTACAAACTTCGTTAATACAAAGCCGGTTCAGAGTTTCAGCACCGACGTTACAGTCGAGTTATTTGACGTCTCCATTTGTGCGAAAAGCCGACGAAAGGGAAATTAATAAAGGGCGTCCACAACGAGGCCAAACTTGAGGCTTCCGATGAGTCGTTTTACGGCATCGGAGAGTCATCCTGACAGTCATTTAAGCCGGCGCTGTGCTGAAAGCTGATTCCTTATTTAAATCAAAGAACAGGACCTCTCCACCTTCACGCTTTCCAGTCTAATACTTGGAATACGAAACCTTTTATCATGGATTATGAAAGGGAACGGAAGGTTTCTGTTATTCATAAGGGAGCGGGGGTGAAACTTTGGGCCTCCGAGTAAAACAATCTTGTCTACTCAAGCTGTGTTAATACTTGATGTTAGAAGGGTTTGTTAATGCCCAGTAAGCTGGGACCAGTGGGAATGAATATTGCACCCTCCTGCAATAGCACTTGAATCATCGCCTTTACTGCTGTTACTACTTCGTTCCTCTGCCATTTTTCAATCTTCTTCTACTGCTGAATGCGGCGGTTGCCACGCTGTTTACATGACCCACTTTTTACATGATGAGGTCGGCTCGAGGCTAAAAGTTCTTACACATTTTGCAAAGTTGTGATCTTATTATTACTTTTATTGATTACTTTCACCATGACAATTAGCCTTTGGCTCTAAGCAGCAGTACAACAACGAGCGTCCTAAAAATGAGTTCATGAAAAATGGATTGTTGAGATATATACTCATTGTGAGACCGAAAGTTTGAACTCAAGAACTTGTAACAGTTAATTGACCTTTTAATAACTGAACAAATGAATGGAAGTTAATGGATACAGAATTTATGAGCACAGTGAGGCAAACACATCCTTAAAGAACAGATCAGCAAGTGAAAGGTTCCCCTTGACAGGGGAAGGTTACCCCATTAGTAGACTGAGCACTGATGTCGGGTCATCTAGCGCGAGCAAAATGGTCCTACCCCGATCGACCTGAACGGCGGGTAATTTGAACTGGCTGTTCCTTGTCATATTTAGATCTTATAGGGAGGCCTGGGGCCGAACACTCATTATGACCAAAAATGTCTTCTGGTGGGCGCCAAACATTCTGGGACCCATCTCGTTGAATAACCAAAAATGATACCCCACATAACACACATCTTGACCCCTACACCGCCTAAATTTGGTCCGGTTGGTCTGGAAAGCATTGAGGACCAACTAGAGCAGGGAACAGACTCCTGGCCAAAATTTCAGAGACTTAGAATAATATCTTGGACAGCAGACGGCATATATGATGACCGAACATTTGACTTTTGGTTGGTTATTCCTTGTGTAAGCCTCTCTCGAATTAAAATGTGTTTGAATTCACTATAATTTTATTCGGGTTTCTTCGGAGAATTTGGAAGGGACCTAGCGAGAGGATACGGGATGTAAGTCCAAGACTTACTGAGCAACTAGGGATACCAAGGATGAGCATGAAATACATTGATACAAAATGAATTATAATTGAAAACAAGGACACGTTGCAAAGGAGAATATGCCTCAACCTGGGCTAGAATTGGTACGAGACAAAGTAATTTGACAAAGTATATTAGACAACATGTGGAGCATAAAATACAATTAAAACAAGATACATGAAATACAATTAATGAGCAAGTGCAACGATACTGGCTGAAGAAAACCGCGTCAACAGGAGGGGGCACGCTGTCCCAGAGGTACACAGTGAGGCTTATTAACTTGAGTCCTTTATCATCTCATGGCATGGGGAACACAATATTAAAGCTCCAGTCGACTTCAGCACGGTAGCAGGTTCACTTCAGAGCGAGCACAGGACAAAGCCAGGATGGACTGAGTGTGATGCACTTGCATGACAGGGTTACAAAAATATATGACTCCAACATGTTGAGCGCCTCGGCCCCGAGGGCCGCCTCGACAACGACTGCCTGGTTGGCAATGAGTGAAGCCCTGGAGCTCTCCAAATGCGACATCCGGGCAGGAGCTGCGCGCGCATCCTGGCGCATGCTCTCTCCCTTCTGGCCTTTTGGAGGCAGCAAGCCTGAGGGCTTACACTTGAATAATCAACCTGTTTTCATGCAAAAAGTTAATGTCTCCGATTCGGCCCAAAAACTTGTTCCTGGGCATTTCAAAATGTCTAGATCAAAATAGTCAAATGTCCATCCGCCTCCGCTGTCCACCGTCCGCCATCCACGACGACTTTGGTAGTAGACGAAATTTTCTAAAAATTCGAAATTTGGGCCAGGGGTCTGTTCCCGGCTTTAGTTGGTCCTCAAAACTTTTCAGCTCAATTGGACCAAATTTGGGTGGGGTAGGGGTCAAAATGTGTATCGAAATGGGTAAATTGACCCATAACTTCTTCCAGTGGACGCCAATCGTTCTGGGACCCATTTTATTGGATTCAGCGTCCAAACTTTAGTGGAAAATTATACCTTACTCGCCTAGATCGCAAAAAATCTCGAAAATCCATTTTTCAAGATACACATTTTGACCCCTACCCCGCCCAAATTTGGTCCGATCGGGCTGAAAACTTTCGAGAACCGACCATACACGCCTACTGTGGTAGAAGAAAATTTTCTAAAAATTCGAAATTTGGGTCAGGGATTTGCTCTAGTTGGTCCTTGAAACTTTTCAGCTCGATCGGACCAAATTGGTTCTGGGTAGGGGTCAAAATGTGTAATTCGAAATTGGATTTTCAAGATTTTTTGTGATTTAGGCGTGTTGGGTATCATTTTCCACTAAATTTTGGACGCTGAATCCAATGAAATGTGTCCCGGAACGATTGGCGCCCTCTGGATGAGGCAATGGGTCAAATGGGTACCTATTTACTCATTTTGAATGTGTGTTTTCGAGTTTTCTGGTACCTAGGCGTGTGGGGTATCATTTTCCATTAAATTTTGGACCCAACCGATTGGAATGGGTCCAGAATCCACAGTTTCCCCCATTTTTCCCAAATTGAAGAAATGAGGCTCCATGGTTCGATGAACAACCAAATCTGTAAAAGGAATTTCCAGCGTTTATGATCTAGACACCTTGAAACGTCCAAAAATATAGTTTGAGCCATTGACTTTTTGCCAACCAAAATGATTGACCTCCCGTGCACTTAATAATCCTCTTTTTACACACATTTCAAGCAAATCTAATGCATCCGACACAGGAATTCATACATGTGTGTACCAGGCTAAAAATGTCGATGAACTCAAGCCCAATTTTACAACTTCAGAATACAGTTGCGGAGAAATGTGATTTAAAATCAATTTTCTTATTCTCCGAATTTTCTTTTCTATTTCTTATTTTGTCGATCATTATATCTTGATTCTATTGAAACTCTTTTGAAAACTCAACCACGAGCAAGGAGACCGCATTTACCTCAAGTTGAAATTAGTTGGTTGAACTATATTTTTATTCCGACGAAAGTAGGTGGATAAAAATGAGACTTTGTCCATTTTAACCGCAAAAATATTTATTTTCTTTCGCGTCGACCTCTAATTTCACGGGACCTTTTAGTGGTATCGACAATAAAGGGGTGAAATACGTCTCTTCGCGGTACGAAAAAAAAAAAGATAATGGGCAGCTTTTGGAAAGCGGTATTCTCATTTTGGACAAAGGTGAGAAGGAATACGATTAGAATCGACAGCAATGGCTAATGGAATTTCAATCGAAATCTCTCTTATTAACGAATTCTCGAGTGGTGAAGTGAGAAAGAGAGAGTGAGAGAAAGAAAAGCAATGGTATTCATAAAGTCAATCGAGACCTATGAATGTTAAGTTTAACAAAGAGCGGTTGAAAGCGTTTTCGAGGGAAATGTTGTTGAGTTTACAGACCCGCAGGTTTCAACTCGGGGGAAAAGCACTTGCTGGTCTTTTGCCAAGGTGGAACACTTAAGCGCTCACCCCACTTTTTCACTAAGCTCGCCCTTCGCTTTGTTTTTTTTTTTTTTTTTTTTTTTTCCCCTCTTCTCTCCCTTGTCCTCTTTCTCTTCTCCGAACTTTATTAATTTTCACCCTTCCTCCTACTAGTTGGCCCTTTCACTTGCCGGGTTATTTGTCCTGGGGGTAGGGATGATCGATACCAGGGGAGGATCGATATGAGTACTAATATCGGTATCGAAAGAATGGTATCGATACCAACCAATATCGGTATCGAATCAAAACTTGGCGCTCCGCGTCTCGCCAGGGGGCTTGCCCCCGGTTACCACTATTTACATGCTCCAGACGAAATTATTGAAACACAGAATGTGTTTTACTGACGCTTTTCACGTAATTTTGCTACTTTCCTTCCACTAAATCAGAACCTTATACAATCACCGTGTCATAACAAAAAATCTGCAAATTCTTACACACGGGTTGGTTATTCCTCGAATGGAGGAAACAGTGGGTGTGGCGGGTCCCAGACCCATTCCAATCGATTCAGGGTCCAAAATTTAGTGGAAAATGATACCCCACACGCCTAGGCACCTGAAATCCTGACACATAAAAAATGGGTGGGTACATACCCATTTTGACCCATAACTTCTTCCAGTGGGTGCCGATCGTTCTGGGACCCGTTTCATTGGATTCAGCGTCCAAAATTTAGTGGAAAATGACACCCTACTCGCCTAGGTAGCAGAAATCCCGAAAACACATATTCAAAATGGTAAATAAATACCCAATTTGACCCATAACTTTTTCCAGTGGGTGCCAATCGTTCTGGGACCCGTTTCATTGGATTCAGCGTCCAAAATTTAGTGGAAAATGACACCCTACTCGCCTAGGTAGCAGAAATCCCGAAAACACATATTCAAAATGGGTAATAAATACCCAATTTGACCCATTACTTCTTCCGGTGGGTGCCAATCGTTCTGGGACACACATCATTGAATTCAGCGTCCAAAATGTAGTGGAAAATGACACCCCACTCGCCTAAATCACCCAAAATCTCGAAAATCCATTTTTCAAAAAACACATTTTGACCCCTACCCAGTCCAAATTTGGTCCGATCGGGCTGAAAAGTTTCGAGGACCCATCTCGGCTGGGAACGAACCCCTGACCCAAATTTCAGATTTTTAGAAAATTGTCTACTACCAAAAACGGCGCCGACGATGGACGGCGTACGGCGGACGGACATGGACCTTTTTTGATCAGGACATCATGAAACGTCCAGAAAAAAATTTTGAGCCAAATCGGAGAGGTTAACCATTATCATGAAAACAGGTTGATTATTCAAGGAATAACCAACCAAAAGTGACCACGGAACAAACTGACACATTTAACGCTGCCTTATCACTGATATGATAGCATGGCATACTTGTTCTTCATCTTCTTCACAAGACAACCCCTAGCCAAAGCAGGGAAGAGGGATCTCTCTCCGAAGCTTCTGGCCTTTACATTAGTCTATGGTATATACCCAAAGTATATTCTCAAAGTTCTGGCCGAAACAAGTGTAGCAACCTTTAGGAGAGGGACCTTTCGACCCCTGTGTACACTATTGTGTACGCCAACTTCTCGATTTTCCAGCTACTCCCAGTTTGATTTCTCCTCAACAGGGCGCGTTGGGGACTATTCTTCAACCCCTTCTCTATGCATTTCGAATGTTTATTGTCATTGGAATGGCGGCGAATGTTGAGGGCAAGGGTCAAAATACTGTGAGTTCCAGCTTTACATTTCAGAACTGCAACCTGTTGCCCGTTTTATGTGAAACTTTTTGCTTTTTGTGTTTTCTTCAATCAAAATACCGGTACGTATCCCTTATTTATACTCTAATAAGTAAACGTAAGCCAGGAGAACGCCAGGGGTTCAGAAATATGTCGGCAGGGATCGTCCAAACTTCGATGTACATCACAGTGCCCATTCGTACCAAGAGGGTAAAACCTGCATATTCACTCCGTACACGGTCGTGTACAAACGTACCTACTGGCCTATTGCTTTAAGGAAGTTTCAGTACAGTGTTTGTTGAAATTTTCCCCTATGTTGATCATGAAATTATTTTCAATATTTTATTTCATTTTTGGTTGGTTATTCCTTGAATAATAAGGGTTATTCCTTGAATAATCAACCTATGTTTTCATGATAATGGTCAACCTCTCCGATTCGGCTCAAAATTTTTTTTCTGGACGTTTCATGGTATCTGGATAAAAAAAGGTCAATGTCCGTCCACCGTACGCCGTCCATCAGGTCTTTTCATTCTTCCCGTTCCTACGCCTCGCGGCTTTACGAAGGTTTGCTTACTGCCTGATGGTTGCGCCTACTCTCCTGCCGTGCGTTTCGCCACTGCTATTCAGCAGTGCCCGGAACGGACCTCGCGGAGGTAGCACGATTGGGACCAGGAGGGGCTTCATGGCGTCATTGGCGTGTGGGCCATCCTTTTGCAGCCATGACTTGATGGGCAAACTTTTTTGTGCCTTCTGCATTGTTTCTAGATTGAAACGCAGCCTGCCATGGGCTCTCTTCACCTGCGGCCAGGCCCAGCACTGCCAGCCATCGCCTACGAGCGGTTTCGTGCTTTGGGCACTGGAGGTAGTAGACATGGTCCGCCGTCTCGAGCTCGCCGTACTCACAAAGGGGGGAGGGCTTCAGTCTCATGCCATGGAGCTTGGCGTTGAAGTCGCCATGGCCAGTGGCAAACTGCGAGACGTAGTGGTCAACATCCACATATCGCTGAGACAGGCGTGTGCGGATGTTTGGCCAGATTCTGTGCCGTCCATTTGGAGACGTGTCCCATCGTTCCTGCCACCTGTCTAGGCTCCACTCAGAGATCGCAGCCTCAGTTGTACATCCAGGTATCATGCTCTCTCTGATCTGCCACATTGATGCCAGGACCTGGAGCTTAAGGCCCAATGGCATCTGCCCTGTGAGGACGTGGAGGGCTTCATGCGACACTGTTCTGTATGCCTGGCTGACCATGAGGAGGGCGCTTCGCTGTGACGTGAGCAGCCTTTTACGATCCTTGCCTTTCTCGTACCTGGCCCATGCTGGGCATGCATACAGAGCCACCGTGTCAAAGAGGGACCTGTACATCAGACGCCTGCTCCAGAAGCCTGTGCCCCATGTAACTGATGACAGAGCTCTTGTTCGGCCAAACTTTGTAAGTGCTCTTGCTACAGCGCTCTGGATATGCTTGGTTGGGTGAAAGCTCCTGCTTTGGGACTCCCAGGTACTTTGGTGTTGCACAGTACCTGATAGTTGCTCCCCCCACCGTGCGCCGCAAAATGTGTTTTTTGAAAAATGGATTTTCGAGATTTTGGGGCGATCTAGGCCAGTAGGGTGTCGTTTTCCACTAAATTTTGGAATGGGTCTGGGACCCGCCACTGGTTCCCCCATTCGAGGAATAACCAAACCGTGTGTAAGAATTTGCAGATTTTTTTTTCATTCAATCAGGTATGGCTGATACACGAAGACCCATGGACGATTGGACAACGGACGAGATTATTAGAGCATTGGACGAACAATTGTCGGACATTGAAGGCCTCGACGACGAGGACGAAACTGACATAGCCCAAATAGAATCAAAAACAAAGAGAATCTTGAATATCAAAAGAATGCGATACGATTCACCAGCCGATGACCTCTCTAACCCCAATCATGACATGAACCCCGATCATGACTCTCACAATCCAGAGATTCCAATCCCTGATTCCAATCCTGCCCGTCCTTCTTCTGGTTCCTCCTAGCTAGGCAGCAGATAAATAAAGCTAGAAAAAACCTGGAGGAAGAGTTTTGGAGAGCAGAAGAGGACCTGGAGGGTAGCTGTTCCTATGAAGTTGGCGCGTACTTAGTTTGTACCTCAAAAAATGGTACTTTCGCGGTTCCAAACATTGTGAAACTATCAGATTATGTGCGTAGACATCTAATTAATCGGAATATTTAATAAAACGAATTTTTCAAAAGTTCATATTTTTCCATTTTTGGGGGGTGGACAGGTTCCCTTAAGCGCTCATCCCACTTTTTCACTAAACTCGCCCTTCGCCCTGTTTTTTTTTTTTTTTTTTTTTTTTCCTTCTCTCCCTTGTCCTATTTTTCTTCTCCGAACTTTATTAATTTTCAACCTTCCTCTTACTAGTTGGCCCTTTCACTTGCCGGGTTATTTGTCCTGGGGGTAGCATGGTATGGGGGGGGGGGGGGGTTACTGCTCCGGTGGAAACGTTATCGTTGTTACTGGCGCGTCGCTCGATGACGTCGTCCATAAATCGTCAGACTGGGGCGGTAATGACAGGGTCTATGGCACTTTTTCCGCTCGCACGCGATAGTAATGGAAATTTAGCACGTCACTGAGTCGTACTCACCTTTGTTTACATACGTTCACGAGCGGGCGAGGGGTGCACGGTGGTGAATAATTGCTGTCCGGCATGTGCGTTTCTGCTGTTCATCCGCTTTTCCTATAAATGACGACACATGTAAAACAGCGGACATGACCTCGAAATGATGCGATAATCTCCAATAAAATTCCTACCCAGCCGAATTTTGCCGACCAATCTCACTCCTAAGTTCCGTCTCCAAGCTGATTAAGAGATGGGAGATAAAAATGTTGTCCGATTATATACTTAGAGAACAGAGATAAACTCTTAAAGGTGATTTTTGAAGTTTTTAACAGCTTTTCTGCACATTGTGATGGGTATTGCCGAAACTACCTCCATGATTCTGTCTTTAAGTTTTTCCAAGGTATGTGGACGATGTTTAAAAACCTTTTTCTGCAATTACCTCAAAAGGAAAAGTCACAAATGCTTAAATGCTCAAATCTGGCGGACGTGTAGGCCGCCCCATGTCACCCCTTGCAGAGATAAGGTGCAGCAGGAATATTAGCCTCTGTTGCGAGATTACCCGAACCAGTCTCCTGGGCAACCAGTATTACAAGGTCAACGACATGTGGAGGGCTAAGGGTCACTCTCAAACATTCATGCATCATATCAAATTGGCTGGAACCTTCCTGTTTGCTCGAGACAACACATGAGTTCCCAGAACCAGGGAAGACTTGAGAAGGTTCTTGGCCAAGGGAGTGAGCATAAAAGGGACCAAGGAACGCTGCAGAGAGCAGTTAAGTTCAGATTGATTGATTGATTGAAATTGTTTATTTTACCATCAGGGAAGATTAGGGCCATGAGGCCCTCTCTTCCATCTTCCCTGACAAAAATCAACATTTACATCCTCCTTCAGTCATGTTATTAAATGTAACAGTATGATAATGTAACAACTTCTTATTTATGAAATCAAATCAATACCACTTCTTGAAATAAATAATTCAACATAAATGGTTCACTTCTCATCTGATCACTTTCTAATCAAGTTTTATATACCTCCCAACAGAAATCGGTCAAAAACATTCATCACTTGGCACTAGGTATAACTATCTAATAACATTTTTTTATAAGCTTCCCGAAAGGCCCCAATTTGAAGGTTCAGGTCGAACAAATCTGCGTTTTCGTTGTGTAGCCTCACTCCCTGCACTAAAAACGACCTGCCCAACAGTTCTGTACGATGTCCAGGCACGACCAACACCCTTCCCTTGCTTCTAGTGTCCCGCCGGCCTAGGAACTCCCACCGCTCACTGAGATATCGGGGGCGCCGCGTCTTCAAGATCTTGAACACCAATACTGCCATGTGGAGTCTTCTCCGGTCCCGGATCTTCAGCCATTGTAGTCGGTGATAATGAGGAGTCACGTGATCATCCAGACGCAGGCGTAGGGCAAATCTCAAAGCTGCATTCTGAGCTCTCTGCAGGCGGTCCAGTTCTCCACTGTTGACATCGCTAAGAGCTGCTGTGGCGTAATCAAATATGGGTATTATGAGGCTCTGCACCAACTGGAGACGCACATGTTGCGGAAAATCGACTGCGACTCTCCGGAGCTGATAGATGGCCCTGAAAGCAGCGCTACAAGTCGCAGACACCTGCATGTTCCAGGAGAGTGTGTCCTGCACCATGATCCCTAAGCACCTGAACTGCTCTACGTAGTCGATCGGGACATTCTGGCACATTATTTGTGGAACTCGGCTTCGTGCAATTTTTGCCAACATTTTAGGGTACCCGCATACCATGGCTTTTGTTTTTGATAGGTTGATCTCCATGCCGTATCGACTACACCATCTTGCAACCTCCGCCAAATCACCGCTTAGTACTCCGATGGTATCAGCCACCTGCTCGACTCCACATACTCGGTAGAACTGCAGGTCATCCGCATATGCCATGTGTTTAGTTCCCTCGGCGAAGACCCGGGAGAGCGACCCAATGTAGAGGACAAAACACAGGGCCGACAACACCGATCCCTGCGGCGTGCCAACATCAAGTGGCCTCCAGGAAGACAGCTCACCATTGTTCCCTTTTACTGCTACGTACCGCCCACACAGATACGAATGGAACCATGCTAGCAGATTTCCAGAGATGCCGATCGATCCCAAAACGCCAACCATAATGTCCTTCCGAATCCGATCAAAAGCTGCCGAGAAGTCAACCATGACCATGATGGTCACCTTTCTCTCGTCCATGGCGGCGCACACATCATCTAACACCCCAATCAACGCCGTCTCTGTACCAAAACCAGCGCGATAGGCCGATTGTCTTGGATCCAGGACCTGCTGCGACTCAACGTGATCGCTCAACTGTTGGTACACGATTTTGTCCAGAATTTTTCCCATTGCACACAGCAGAGAGATGCCCCGAAAAAAGTTCAGAGTCCAAATATATATGTGATCTGTGTTATAAATTGTGCCCTGCTATAAATTAGTGCAACACGCATTACAACTGTGCATTGTGATTGTGTAAGTGTGTGAATGAGTACAGTGTATTTGAGTGAAAAATTGTAATAAATCATTTACAAAGAACATAAATCGTCACACCTCTTTTTCTCCATTGAAATCCTAGCGTGTGGGATGTTGCCTCCTCCTGTTGGAACCAAACGTCCCCCAGATTAGTCGTTTCACTTAATTCTTCCAGCTGACGTTCAAAAAACACTTCTAACATTGTCACGTAATGCTCAGCAGTGACAGTGATGGTTAGCCCAGTTTTCTCAAAAATGTATGCACCAATAATCCCTAACAGGGATACTGCGCACGATACAGACACTTTAGGGGAGTGAAGTAGCCTCTGGTGAAATTCCCTTGGGTTTTCATAAGCCCAATACCAAAGATTCTGCTTATTAACAGCTACATACAGGTGGAAATAGGCCATTGGCTATTTTCAAAAAACGTCTTTACTGCGAATCCACGGGGTAAAAATGTGTTTTTTCGGCTATTTAGGGTCGTGTAGGGTATCATTTTCCACTAAACTTTGGACGCTGAATCCAATAAAATGGGTCTCAGAATCATTGGTGTCCACCGGAAGAAATTATGGGTCAAATTGGTATCTATCTACCCATTTTGAGTATGTTTTAATCCTGGTTTAATTCGCCCTCTGGATGAGTTAATGGGTCATTATGGGTGCCTATTTACCCATTTCGAATGTGTGTTTTCGATATTTCTGGTACCTAGGCGTGTGGGGTGTCATTTTCCAATAAGTTTTGGACCCTCAATCGATTGGATTGGGTCCGGGACCCGCCACACCCACTGTTACCTCCATGTTGAAGAAATTAGTCTCCATGCGCCTGTCCCAAAGAATAACCAACCCGTCTGAAAGAATTTGCAGCGTTTTTCCTCATATGAGGAAACACACCATTCGTATCCTGCCAGGAGGTATTGCAACCTGTGGTTCTAGTTCTGGATTTTCGACTAGTAGTTCTCCATTCAATGAAGCATGATGCGATGTAAATATTTGCGGGGTGATTAGCCAACGGATCAGCTATTATTTTATTGTCGAGATGTTTCGAAACAATGGGAAGATGATTTGATTTATTGGTATCAACCACCATCTCATTGATTGATTCAAAAAATTGTATGGTACAAGGAAATTCAGTGAAAGTGGTGATTTGCAGTTCTGATAAACTATCCATTTCCCCTCCCCTCGCTGGCCCGGTCGTCACAAATATATATCGATATCACTTTTCGATAAGGTCCTCCGTTTCTCCTTTTTTCAACTGGGACCCTCTCATTCTACCACGGCCACAGCGATGAATCTTGAATGAAATCGGAAGATAAATTTCATCACCCAGTCAAGCGGAGAGCCCCGACGTGTAACTTGGAAAAGAATGCGCCTTTTTTTGGCGACCAACGTCCTTTTTCTCGGTCGACTAAGCAAGATTTTACCCGTATTTCGATTCACTCGTGACGCCAAGAACTTCACCAATCTCCATGCTGGATAAAATACAAACTTATAATGTATTTAAATTAATACGAGTGAGCCCCACCGCTATACAAAGAACAAACTTCGTGAGGGAGGAGGAGCGCGCAGCTAATTCACATTACCAAATTAATTCTACATATATATGGCTGACTCATTCATGGGGTGGCAAAGACAGAAGATTCAGGTAAAATAATTAAAGTAATTATTTTGATTCATTAAATAATGAAATATTCCACACATCATACTACGTTCTTGTAAATAGAATATGACATTCGTCAGGAATAGTTGAAGGAGCCAAGAGAAAAAGTTTTTTTCTTTTAAACATTTTTGAAGAAATCTAAGTGAGTCATCAATCCTGTCAGGAGGGCTCGGAATGTCAATTCATCATGAAATTGAACGTGAATTAAACGTGTTTTGGGATGATGACTTGTCTGATGACACCCTTCATGGACCCAAGAGGAGCTCTGGAACACCCTTTGTGAGCCCAAGAGGGCCTCCAGAACACCCTTGGTGGGTCCAGGAGGGGCTCCAGAACACCCTTAGTGGGCCCAGGAGGGGCTCCAGAACACCCTTAGTGGGCCCAGGAGGGGCTCCAGAACACCCTTAGAGGGGCCAGAAGGGGCTCCAGAACACCCTTTGTGGGCCCAGAAGGGGCTCCAGAACACCCTTAGAGGGCACAGAAGGGGCTCCAGAACACCCTTAGAGGGCCCAGGGTGGGCTCCAGAACTCCCTTAGAGGGCCCAGGAGGGGCTCTAGAACACCCTTTGTGGACCTAGGAGGGCTCCAGAACACCCTTAGAGGGGCCAGAAGGGGCTCCAGAACACCCTTTGTGGGCCCAAGAGGGGCTCCAGAACACCCTTAGTGGGCCCAGGAGGGGCTCCAGAACACCCTTAGAGGGCCCAGAAGGGGCTCCAGAACACCCTTAGTGGGCCCAGAAGGGGATCCAGAACACCCTTAGTGGGCCCTGGAGGGGCTCCATAACACCCTTTGTGGGCCCAGGAGAGGCTCCAGAACACCCTTTGTGGGCCTTCCCTTGAAAATCCACTTTTGAAATAGGTAGATAGATTCACATTTTGGCCCATAACCTCTTCCAGTCTATCGGCCAATCGCCCCAGGATTCTTCCATTGGATTCAGCCTCCAAAATTTAGATGAATATGATATCACTCACGCCTAGGTACCAGAAATATTGAAAACACACATTCAAAATGGGTAGATAAGTACCCATTTTGGCCCATAACTTCTTCTGGTGGGTGCCAATTGTTCTAGGACTCGTTTTATTGGATTTAGATACCATCCAAAATGTTGTCGAAAAAGGTACCTCATAAGCCTTGATCGCTGAAAATCTCAAAATTTCCATTCCAAAATCACAATTTGAAAGGCATAAACACGGAAGATGATAGGTTCACAGGAACAGAGTACTTGTCGAGTAATCGCGCCTCCAGGATGCGATTCTATCCCCAAGGTTTCCTACAATTTACCGTTAGAGAGCCTACTACGTAGGATGAAACTTCCATGAAGGAGGAGACCCGGCCCTCAATAAGGCTTTCAAACCTGAAGGAAAGCTCCAGAGATGCAAAGCTCCAGCCAGAGGCACCTATTCGTCCTACTCAGCAATATTGGCTCTGCGAGATGAGACCAGCCCTTGAGAAAATTACTTGGCACGAGCCTCCGCTTTCCGACGTTTTACATTTACCGGCTTTCACGACCCTCCGAGGGAAGGAAGCCCGTTCAAAGGAACAACTACACCTCTGTGAATCTCCGGTAAAATCGTGCTGGTGGGCGTCCACGCTCTGCCGAGATAAGCACATCACGAGGAATGCTTATGGTCGCAGGTATAACCTCCCTCCACGCAGGAAACTCCAAATAAGGCCGACTGAAAGGAAGAAAAAAAAATAATCGACTTTCAGAAGCGAAAAAACGAAAGACGACAAGTCAAGACCGGGAATCAGTCAGACATTATAGCGTGCAAGCATGCAAACAACCGTCCGGCTCGTAACCACGAAGGCAAATTACATCGACTCCACAATAACCCTGTGTTATCAACCTCTGCTGTTATTTGGCCGTGATTGCCGCAGGAAGCATTAAAGTATTAGCTTTAATTTTACCAACCCTTATCTGCCGGTTGTTTCGTGGAGCTATTTTTCGCCAAATCGAAAATGAACGGAACATGAAGCGGCCGCTATCGGCACTCGGTGGAAAGTGTTCGTTTCAATGAAACTCATTACTCGCTGATAGATTATAATTATTTCAAAATGAAATTCTGTGACATCGAGCCAATAATTACCGCTTGATGACATCTTGGGCCATCCGTTTTAGGGAATATGAGCAACGCTGGAAAATATCAGCTGGCTGCAGTCAAACAGTCATAACGAGATCTCCTCTTCACTGAAAAAATCTGGAAGTTTCGACGAAATGCTCTTATTCAGATTAATATGCGTACTCTTCAGAACCCGTAATGAAGAATGAATAAAATTTTTATGTATTTATAAAAGAAAAAACGCTGCAAATTCATTTACAGGGGTTGGACCTGGAGCATGACGACAATCGATTCAGAGTCCAATATTTAGTGGAAAATGACACCTCACACGCCTAGGTACCAGAAATCTCGAAAGAACCACATTCAAAATGGGTAGTTAGATACCCATTTTGACACATAAACTCATCCAAAGGGCGCTTATCATTCTGGGACATGTTCCGGGTTGAAAATTTTGTGGAAAATGACACCCCACACGCCTATTTACCAGAAATCGAAAACCCATTTTCAAAATTGGTGGATAAATACACATTTTGAAACATAACCTCTTCCGGTCGCCAATCGTTTTGGGACCCGTTTCGCTGAATTCCGGGTCAAAAATTTAGTGGAAAATGATACCCCACACGCCTATATTGCCAAAATCTCGAAAATCCATTTTTCGAAATACACATTTTGACCCCTACTCCGGCCAATATTGGTCCAATCGGGCTGAAAAGTTTCGAGGACCAACTAGAGCAAAGAACGGACCCCTGATCAAAATTTCAGATTTTTAGAAAATTTTCTACCATCAAAGTCGGCGTGGATGGTGGACGGCAACGGCAAAATTAGCAAAATTTGCTAATTTTGATCTAGACACCTTGAAACGTCCAGAAAAAAGCTTATGTAAGGGCGAATCGGAGCGATTGACTAATAAACTGAAAACATAGATTTATCGAAACGTGATCCATAGGGTGGTCCATCAATTCACCCTCTTCCAGATCATCACGTCCAGGATGGGCCACACTTCCTGATAAAAGGGGTTTTAATATACTACACTAATTCACGAACTATTTACAATCACAAACTAAGACATCATGAAAAGGGGGGTTCATGAAAATTAAATGAACGTTTTTGCAGATCTGAAGGTAGTGAAGAGCCTAACTCCTGCTGTGAGAACTCTTCCGCATCGCCACTCAAAATGATGGTGTGCCTCCCTTTGGTATCGGGGGTGAAAGGCGGTGGTGGGGAGAGCCAGGGTGAAAGTCCAGGGTGGTACCGAATTGCGTCTTACTGCATAATGGCTATCTTGACAGTGTGGACGTCCCGGCCACAGGTTCTGTAAGCAAGAAACGGGCCAAAGCAGTAGCACCCGCCAAAAGAAGCACTCGGCCATACTGGCAACAAGAAGTGGCCAAAGAACAATTGTCAAGATGTAAGCTTTAGCAGAAGCAATGAGTCAAGCAGCAGCAGCAAAATACTTGTCTCAACAGGGGAGTCACCGTGAACACACATGAACAGGCGATTGAGCATTCATTTGGGCCATCAGGCATAGCAAAATAATTACAGTTGGTGAGATTAGCATTTCAGCTCATTGTCAAAAACCAAATCAAATGGCAGCAGCAGCAGCCAGAGTATTGTGTAAATAGCGACGTCAGTTGGTATATAGCAATTATGACATAGTTAGATAGTGAGAATGGCACTGGTTGTAGCAAACGGTAGTTAGAATTAATCACAGCTGGATGGAGTACGCTCGGTGCAGAATAGACACACTGTCTTTGTCAGATGAGAACCACATACACTACACAGGAAAGGACGTTGGGCAGCGGATCAGCACAGTCCCACAACCCTACACATAGCGACTTACACAGCAATGGCTGAGCACTGCCCCATGCAGAAATCATGCCTGCGGCTTACGATCATGTACCAACTCCACACCACCTATGTGCAGCAGTGAGGGAAGGCGTAAACAAGCCATTATGTCAGCATGATAACCAGTGCACGCAGGGTGCGGAGTAGACACACAGTCTTTGTCAGATGAGAACCACATACACCACACAGGAAAGGATGTTGGGCAGTGGTAAGATTGATTATTCAAGGAATATCCAACCAAAAGTGGAAAGTGTATAAATGGAAACCCTTTATTCGTCAAGATCTCTGAAAACATGTTGGTTTTGGACTCGATACATCTCAAACACAATTCATTTCTTCAGGCTGGGTTCCGATTTCTGCCTGCTAGCTGGTCCCGTTTGCCTGAAGCTCCCGTTGCCGGGCCCTTTTCTCGACGAGCTTGCCTTCCAGGATGTTTTGGATGTACCCTGCCACGGCGTTTCACTTTGACTTGTTCTCGAGCATCCTGGTCATCATCTCCTCGGGGGTGGGAGGGCTGGTCATTTCTAGCTCCTTTGCAATCTGCCATCGCTCTCTCTCCCATTTGAAGAATGTGTGTTGAGCGCTGTCCTCTTCATTGGTGCAATGTAGGCATCCTGGAGATTCCACAATACGCATCCTATGGAGATACTGATAGAACATCCCGTGACCCGAGAGGAACTGCGTTATATGATAGTCGTGTCTAGCCAGGGACGTATATTGGGCACCAGTCGAACCTTCCATCTTCCTCTTGTTTCTGTCTCCCAGATTTCCTGCCAGGAGTCTAGTGTGTGTTCCCGCTCTTGTTTGACTAATTGAGGCCAGGGCTCCTCTTCCCGTCGCTCGTACATCCTTTTCCTCTCCCTTGCAAGCAAATGTATTGGTATCACTCCTGCCAGGAGGAGCACGGCTGGCTCTGATACTGTCTTATAGGCGCTCACAATGCGAAGCGCCCCTCTTCTTTGCACTGCGAGCATCCGTTTTTGGTGGTATTTGACATTCAGAGCGTCCGCCCAATTTTAGGTTGAATTGTATTTTTTGGGATACAAAAAAATTATTTTCTGTAAAAGTTTTATTTGATTCATAAAACGCTCAATTGATTCTTGAGTACTATAAAATGAAAAATATCAAAATCATTTTAAAGAAATTAACAAATAAATTTTAACTGTGGTTGGTGGAAATTTGTTATGGTTGAGACATTGATGGTCTTCTTCCTGAATGCCATATCACGGCGAGGGGTCGGTCTTAGGGTGTTGTGTGCTGATGTGTTTTCGAA
Organism: Cyrtorhinus lividipennis; assembly: GCA_019603395.1. Lineage (NCBI taxonomy): Eukaryota > Metazoa > Arthropoda > Insecta > Hemiptera > Miridae > Cyrtorhinus > Cyrtorhinus lividipennis. The sequence continues at coordinate 1,382,142 of CM033998.1, forward strand.
GATTGGAGCTCGTCGTGCTTCTGAAGTCACATTTATCGCATGTGTATGGTCTGACGCCGGTGTGTGATCTGTTGTGAACTTTGACATCATACGCCCTCGATGACCTGTAATCACAGACGCCACAAGCGTAAGGCCGCTCGTTAGTGTGACGTTTCATGTGTCGTCTGACGACAGACGTTGTCGCTGCTCTAAAACTACATTCACTGCAAGCGAACGGTTTCTCGCCAGTGTGAGTCCTCTTGTGCTCGGCCATGTGACTTGAACAGGACGCCTGGTAATCGCACACATCACAAGGAAAAGGCCTCGCTCCTACGTGCGACATAATGTGCGTTTTGAGAATCTCAAGTTGGGATGTGCCAAAATCACACTCACCACATCCGTACGTCTTCTCTCCCGTGTGATTCCTCAAATGACGCGTCAAATGAGTACTTTGAGCGGTTTTGTACTCACATTTGTAGCAAGAAAACGGTTTTTCGCCAGTGTGAGATCTCATGTGGACTTTGAGTGTGCCTGCTTGGGCTGCTCTGTAGCCACACTCTTCACAAACAAATGGCTTCTCACCAGTGTGGGATCTCATGTGATTCACCATGTTGCTGCGTTCCAATGTCTCCAAATCACATATGAGGCAAATGTAACGTTTCCCAACGCAATGGATTCTACTCTTATGAATTCGAAGCCCCCGGACTGAAGCGCATTTGTAATCGCACTGACCACAAGAGTGCACTTTTTCAATCGCGTGACTTCTCATGTGAACTGCAAGCTGACGAGTTGATGCAGCTTTGTAATCGCACTGACGGCATTTATGAGACGTCCTTTCATCTATGCTTCGGTCTTCTGCTGTCACTGGCACCTCCGTCGACGAGGTTTGTTCCTGTAACTGGCCATCTTGTCTCACATTATCCATCTGTGAACAGAGAATACTTTCAAAGAATAGAACTAAAGAACCACAGAATTATTTGGCCATTATTTCAGATATCAGGCAACAGATACCACTCCTAGTTGGTTATTCCTTGAATAATAAACCGTCCACGACTTTGGTAGTAGAAAAATTTCTAAAAATCTGTGATTTGGGTCAGGGGTTTCGTCCCAGCTTTAGTTGGTCCTCGAAACATTTCGGCCAGATCAGATCAAGTTTAGAGGGGGGAAGGGGTTAAAATGTGTTTATCGAAATAAGGATCTTAGAGATTTTTGGTGACCTAGGGTATCATTTTCCACTAAATTTTGGACTCTGAATCCAATGAAATGGGTCCAGGGACGATTGGCGTCCTCTGGATGAGGCTATGGGTCAAGATGGTGGCCTATTTCGTACATGTTTTTGATATTTTTTGTACCTAGGCGTGTGGGGTATCATTTTCCACTAAATTTTGGACGCTGAATCGATTGGAATGAATCCGGGACCCGCCACACTCACTGTTTCCCCCATTTTCCCCATGTTGAAGAAATGAGTCTCCATGCGCCTGCTCCGAGGTATAACCTATCCTGTGAAAGAATTTGCAGCATTTTTATTCTACTGTCTTTTTGTTGAGAATACCTCGTAGAACACCCTGTATATCTACATTATCTGTATTTATATAATTTCATTCCCAATTATGAGCACGAAGATTGCAATGCCAACAACAACAGATCAGTCAATACCACAAAATACCATAGACCACAGACATTTTGGCGGCAGTCACCAGGATTGCTGCAGATTGGGAGAAGTTTTCAAAGTGTAGAGTAAGAGCCTTCTGTTTAAGTGTATTTTATGCAGAAAGGTTTTAAAGCTTTATTATCTCTTGAACCTTGTATTTCTGACGCTTATAACTCCTTCATATATTTAAGCCTAGTAAATATACCTCCAATTCAAGCAAGTGTGATGTGTCTTGCTGCCGCCTCGGCTAAGGCCGAAGTTGCCACCAAAGAATGAAGGAGCTAGCCATATAACCAGGCCGATTCAAAACCAAATACATGTAATGTGGAGAGATAAAGGCAATTTTTTCGTTTCTCTGGAAATCAAAGTTTTATTCCGAGTTAATTCAAAAATAAATCATGCAACTTCCAAATCTCAACTAATGGACAATTCAGCTCACCTGGAAAAATCAAAGAAACGACATTAAAAGCCTTTATTCCGGTTTCTGTTTTTATTAGCACTGACTCACGTGTTCACATTCCCTTATCGTCTCGTCTGATAACTGGTGGTTTCCCGTTTCACCGTTTAGCGCTCCCGTCGGCTTCCTCGGTAACGCGGCGAATTACAAACGAAGACGCTCCTAACTTGAATATGGGAGTGCACTCCATATTCTTTACATACATACCAGAAATAATGTGGTCTTTTTCAACGAGGAAATCATATTATTTAGGCCTGTATGAGTAAAATTGGATTGCCATGTTAATGAAATTTGAGTCGTTTTTTGTGATTGAATGTAATGAAATGTTTACTTAACTCAGAAAAGATAAATTATAAACAAAAATAAATGAATCTAAATACAAATCAGGTATGTAAGGTTGACTATAAGCGCTATAATTATTATGAAGATTTGTCGTCGTTTCGATCTGTTAACAGAGGCAATATACATAAATTATGAAACTATTTCAATAAATTTTTTGGCCCACACTTTCTTCTCTAGTAATCTAACCACTCCCAAATCGCAGTGAAACTAATTTAGGTGGCTCTTGTCATCAAAATCATCAATCGTTTGTCAAACATATGTCAATGTAGTTCTGCAGAGCTCTTAAGCACTGCTGAAGTGCATTTCCAAACTGTTCATACTGTAATGATGATAGAAAGAGAGCAGCAAAACATTCTTACTTTGGCTCGCTTATAGCCCAAAAGAGGGTAGCTAAAGTACCGAAGATTAATGCGCTTGAAATCAATGGAATCTATTTCCTGCAATACGCTGCAATTCACTCACAGGGGTTGGTTATTCCTCAGAGCTTGGAGACTCATTTCAATCGATTCATCATCCATAACCTCTTAAGGTGGTCGTCAATCATTTCAAGACCCGTCTCATTGAATTCAGCGTCTGAAATTTAGTGGAAAAAGATACCCCACACGCCTAGGTACAAGAAATCATGAAAACACACATTCAAAATAAGTCGATGGGTACCCATTTTGACCCATAACCTCTTCCAGCGGGCACCAAGCAATCCAAGACCCATCTCATCGGCTTCAGCGTCCAAAATTTAGTAGAAAATGATACCCCACACACCTAAATTACAAAATATCTCAAAAATCAATTTTTCGAAATAGGTACACGTTTTGGCCCCTATCTCATTTAGCGACCAAATTTGGTCCAATTGGACTGATATCCTTCAAATTTTTAGAAAATGTTCCACTTTCAAAATCTGCGTGGACGGACGTTTGCTAATGCTGATCTAGCATGATCTTGATTATTCAAGAAATAAAAACCAAAAATGGTCATTTTGAGGAGTGTCGCTTGAAGCACTAGCGTAACAGAAATCTCAAAACCACACATTCAAAATGGGTAGATAGATACCCATTTTGACCCGTATTCGATTCCAGCGGGCACCGATCGTCCCAAGACCCATCATATTGGATTCAGCGTCAAAAATTGAGTCGCATTACATTCATTAAAATCGCCGAAAATGTAGATAATTCATTTTTCGAGAAACGAATTTTGACCCCTACCTCCCTCAATTTCGGTCCGATCGGGTTGAAAATTTTTGAAAACCAACTAAAACCCGAAACGGGTCTCTGACCAAAATTTCAGATTTTTAGAAAATTATTTACTACCAAAATCGGACGGGCATCGCTAATTTTAATCTAGACACCTTGAAAAGCTCAGAAAAAAATTTTGGGCCGAATCGGAGAGATTGACTTTTTGCATGAAAATATAGGTTGATCATTCAAGGAAAAACCAACCAAATATGGTCATTTTTGAGAAGCACAAAAGCGAACCAGCGTACCAATATACTTAAATGTACCATGAGGAATAAAATCACGCAATCTCACCTCGGCTCAGAGACTCAGCGCTTGGAAAAACTGCTCAGCAACGAATTGAAGAAGGGAATTCGACGCATGAACACACCAGAATAGATGAGAATGAAGACTTCAATGTTATCGATGTCGAACGTACAATGACAAGCTGTTCGGAACGAGTGAAGCCTCATTATCAGCTATCATGTGTGTGCATGTCCGCCGTAATGAAGCACAGAACTCACCCAGGGAGGGAGGTTCCCACTTCTGATCGATGTTAAGAAGTAAATCTTCACTTTTTCGCGACCGCAAATCGTTTCGCATCAAACCATTGTCGTATTAACCTTGCGTCGGTCGCGCATGCGGTGTTTACACCGCACTCGGAAGAAAATGCTTGCCCTTTGCCCACATTTTTACGAATACTCCCAACCCCCCGTCGTATTTTGGTTGGTTATTCCTTGAATAATCAACCTGTTTTCATGTAAAAGGTCAACCTCTCCAATTCGGCTCAACAATTTTTTCTGGACGTTTCATGGTGTCTACATCAAAATTGGTCAATGTCCGTCCGCCGTACGCCGTCCACCGTCCGCGCCGTTTTCGGTAGTAGAAAATTTTCTAAAAATCTGAAATTTGGATCAGGGGTCTGTTCTCGGCCTAGGAGGGTCCTCGAAACTTTTCACTCCGATCGGACCAAATTTGGGCGGGGTAGGGGCCAAAATGTGTTTTTTGAAAAATGGATTTTCGAGATTTTGGGCGATTTAGGCGAGTGGGGTATCATTTTTCACTAAATTTTTGACGCTGAATTCAATGAAATGGATCCCAGAACGATTGGCATCCTAGGTCATGGGTCAAAATGGATATCTATTACCCATTTTGAATATGTGTTTTCGAGATTTCTGCTACCTAGGCGTGTGGGGTATCATTTTCCACTAACTTTTGGACGCTGAATCCATTTAGATGGGTTTCGGAACGATTGGTGCCCTCTGGATGAGGCCATGGGTCAAAATGGATATCTATTACCCATTTTGAATATGTGTTTTCGAGATTTCTGGTACCTAGGCGTGTGGGGTATCATTTTCCACTAAATTTCGGACTCTGAATCCAATTAAATTGATCCCAGAACGATTGGCACCCACCGGAAGGAGTTATGGGTCAAAATGACAATCTATTACCCATTTTGAATATGTGTTTTCGTTCTTGTATTGTATAATCAAGTAATTTTTTGGACTTTGATAGCCAATCAAAGTCCTTGGTCGTCTGGAACCGAACTGTCCATTTCTGCTAACGAGTCGGAGAGGTTGGCATTTTGCATAAAAACATAGGTTGATTATTTAAGTAATAGCTACCCAAAATTATATTTTTGTTCTTACAACTTCAGGAGGATATCGGTAAGATCGGTGAAGTATTGAATGATTCAAGGGAATCTGAGATAGTTTTATGGGATGTCAATAGTACTTGAGCACTTTAAGTGAATTGTTATATATCACGGTGAGCAAGAAACAGTATAAAACTGAGAATTTATTAGCTCGGGAGTGGAAACCGGCGGAATATTATGTGCTCGTCCATCAAATGCTCGTAGTTCACGAGAAATGAAGCGGCCTGTAATTTTGATTCATTTTCTCGGGGGTAGCCGAGGGTAGGGGGGTTACGCCAGTGACCCGGTCCCCGCACCCCCTTGTAAGTCGACGAGGGGGTTGAGGTTGAAGTTTGCGCCCGTTTATTAGAAGCAATACGTTACGTTATGGGAAGGCAAAGGAGGGTCTTAACGTGCTTCAAGTCCTTGGCACAGGGCAGGTGTAAGAAATGAGTTCTGCCTCCTTCCACCTGCCACCTCCGGTACCTTTCGACGTTCTCCAACCCCAACCCACCCCCGAACCCGGTCCATCACCCTGACCCTGATTTGCATATAAATAAGATGAAAGCCCCTTTCTCTCCCTTCTTCTTACCAACTCTTGTCTTGGGCTTGACGTTCCCGAAGCTTTATTTTCCATAACCCTTGCGGTCTCACTTTTTTCCCGTCCAAGTACATTTCGTTTCCGATTCCCGAAAGGATATTTTTAAAGGGACGCGTGGATTTGAGTTGGATCTTCTGAGCCCATCCCCGAAAATTGCTTCAGTTTCAAAACCAATTTCCCTCCCTCAGGCTAACGACAGAAAAGAGGTCCTTCTTAGGCCAAGACTTTACCAATGCAAAACATGGTTTCCAAAGGCACCATCTTTCACAAAATGAATTCTTCAGCACAATTCAGATTCAATAGCGTCTTCTAAAAAAAAAAAAAAAAATTTGAGACCTTTGCTGCGATATATTGGTCAAAATTTTTAACACTATGCGTAGACAGGGTCCCTGAGACCAACAGACCAGTCTGTTGTTTCTCAAACTATAATAAGTACGACAAAATACCGGTTTATACTTCTCTTCCAATTAGTAGAATCCCGAAATACAACTAGAAGACGAGAAGCAGGAAAATATCATCCTTCCTATGTGCCTGAATCTGATGCGAAAAGCAGCTACGATTTAAAATTAAGGCGTCAGAAGTAGTCCTAAACTTCTTGGGCCTTTACCTCAAGCCGGATGATATCAGATCCATGACTAGAATTGGCAGACAAAATGTTATTACCATTAATGTTTCAAAAAACACATTTTGACCCCTACTCCACCCAAATTTGGTCCAATCGGGCTGAAAAGTTTCGAGGACCGTCCTAGGCCGAATCGGAGAGATTGACCTTTTGCATGAAAACATAGGTTGATTATTCAAGGAATAACCCAACCAAAAGGTCAATGTCCGTCCGCCGTCCATTGTCCGCGCCGTTTCGGTAGTAGAAATTTTTTTTTTAAATCTGAAATTTGGGTCAGGGGTCTGTTCCCTACCTAGAACGGTCCTCAAACCCGTTTTTTCAGCCCGAGCGGACCAAATTTGGGTGGGGTAGGGGTCAAAACGTGTTTTTTGAAAAATAGATTTCGAGATTTTTGGCTTCTGGGGTATCATTTTCCACTAAATTTTGGACGTTGAGTCCAATAAAATAGGTCCCAGAACGATTGGAAAGCACTGGAAGAAGTTATGGGTCAAATTGGGTATATAATATTACCCATTTCGAATATGTGTTTTTACTGGTACGGGATTACTGGTACCTAGGCGTGTGTGGTAAATTTACGCGGATTTACCAAATTCCATTTACTTTATTGCCTAGGTATCTTATTGTATTCAGCGTAATTATTCGCAGTTACCTTTAGTAACTGACATAGTGGGATTCTACAATTCCTTTAGGGAATTGAGGAATCCGTTTCATTGACTATAAGACAATACTTATAGTCTTTCGGGACCTTTAGGTCCAGCAGAGCACCAACCTCCCCTTTTTTCTCTGCCCCAATCCTCTCTGATTTTTAGGAACCATACTATTTCATGGTTCAATCGCCTCGGCAACCATTTTGTAGTCACCGAGGCTTTCCAATTTCCTTTATCAATCATGCAAATATGATTCATTAATCTAAACATGTACAATGACAATCAAATTGTTTAGTCAGAATATTTCTTTCGGTACATACCTCAAACCTCTCCATTTGGTTGCTTTCAAAAAACTGACCTGACTCTCATAGTGCGAGCCCTTTTCATCATTTTCCGTACTTTTGCACTCAGCCCAGGAGAGCGCATTTTGGAAGATGTGTTTCAATACCTTTCTGCTTTTCCCTGGTTCTCTGTGCTTCCCTACTTTGCTCGACAGAGAGCGTTTCGGAAGTTTTCTTTCAATACACCTTTGCCCTTTTGGCAACAGCGTGTGGGGTATCATTTTCCACTATATTTTGGACCCTGAATCGATTGAAATGGGTCCGGGACCTGCCACACCCACTATTTTCCCCATTTTCTCCATGTTGAGGAAATGAGTCTCCATACGACTGGTTCGAGGAATAACCAACCCGTGTGTAAGAATTTGCAGAGTTTTTATTTTGTATATTCTGATCTGTTATATTGATTATTTTAGTTTTGTAGTTACTAATATTACAAATTCTTCAGAATGAGTTAAATCGAACAAATGTTTCAATGTTTATTGTGAGCCTCGTCTGTAGGTACTCTAGTTGTATAGTTACAAATAATTGAATTGAATTTACATTACTTTTGTACTTCAGCCTCATTTCCCATTAGGCAGTTTGTAACTAAGCGCCTAGGGAGGAAGAAAATATGACTAATGATCCGTTTTGTTGTATTTGATCAAAACCAGCATTTCGAGAGTGAACGAGCCGATTCCCAAATCAAACCGGAAACAGAAGGGAAAACATAAATTGAGAGATGTTTTCTTGCTATTAAATTCGACGCTCGGCACGAAGATAAACACCTATGCCCGTTGAAATGTGATGAATTCGTGTGGATCACCGACCAGAAACGTCACGGCAAGATTGTCAGGCTTCTCGGAGACCGATCTTATCTTGTGCAGACAACAAAGAGCACCATATAAGGAGGAATCGATACCACCTCATCCCTGACTTGGCTGAACAAAGCACCCAACCAGCCGCCTCCAGCACGCCACCGACTCCAACGAAGAGTTCCCACCCCGAACCTGTGCCAGCGTCACTGCCTCGACGACTTAGCATCGTGCCGCCTCCAGCCAGAGTCTCCCTCCGTCCAAGTCTGCCGTCACCGTCTGAAGGAATTGACCCTCCATCTACCAGACTGTCACCAGAAGTACCCTCAACCAGTAGGTTTGGGAGAGTCGTCCATAAGCCTGATCGATTCACACCAGGTTGATGCTGTGAGAACTTTAGAGGAGAGATGTTGGAGACGCCACCAGGGACCGCTGTCGTCACTGATCCAACGTCGCCTCGATGAGCCCCCGGACAACACTGCCGACCAGACTACTGATTGCCAATCACGGATAGAAAAAGGAGATAGTCCCGTATGCACTTAAAACAGAGACTTTCGTTAGAAGGAAGCGACCTAGGATGTAAATTTACGACGTCAATAATTCCAAAAAAGTTTGGCGACTCCAAGAGTATCAGGTAGTTCGGCACCTAATTAGTTTTAGATCATGGTCCACACCTACAGGCACTCTCGAATATGAAAACCGCCAAAACTACCGGAATTTTCCTTTATGATTTCTAAACCAGGGAAGCCCCAGGAAGAACCTGTGTCATACAGGCCCATCTCCCTCTTGCCTGTCTCATCAAAATTATTCGAAAAGCTCCTTTATTAGAGATTGATTCAGGTTGTCTCCGAACGGAACCTGATACTGAAACACCAATTCGGCTTCAGAAGCAAACATTCGACCATAGATTAAGTTCACCGAATAACCTCTATCATTGAAAAATCTCTTGAAGAGCAGAAAGTATGCTCTGCCATTTTCCTCGACGTTAGGCAAGCGTTTGACAAAGTTTGGCACGAAGGGCTCAATCATAAACTTCAAAAGATGCTACCGCAAAAGTATGCACAGCTTTTAAGATTATATTTATCAGATCGATATTTCCGCGTATAACAGGAAGATGCCTATTCGGAACCCAAAATGATCAATGCTGGAGTGCCACAGGGGAGTGTACTTGGCCCACTCTTGTATCTCCTCTACACCAGTGATCTACCTGAAAATGAAGAAAACACAACAGCGACCTTAACGATGACACGGCAATTTGGCTGTGGGAAACAACAATGAAGAGTCAATGTCAAAACTTAACCTCTCAATCTCCCAAATTGAAGAATGGACAGCAAGGTGGAGAATTAAAATAAATGACGCCAAGTCGGTGCACGTAGAAGCGAAATAACAAAACTTTTTCGATCTAGGATGTAAATTTGCGGCATCAATAATTCCAAAAAAGTTTGGCGATTACAAGAGTATCAGGTAGGTCGGTACCTGTTTAGTGTTAGATCATGGTTCACACCTACAGGCACTCTCGAATATGAAAACCGCCAAAACTACCGAAATTTTCATGCGCTGCAGACCGCACGACAACGTGAGTTGATCAAAATGAGAAACGTGACTCAAGTGTAGTTTGTTATGAATTCTCGCCAAATACGAGGCATATGCGCCGTGTTGCGGTTCCAAACCACCCCTAGTGAAGGGCCAACTTTCTAAATGGGTCGACTATGGGTTTTGCGCTTCACTCTGAAGGGGTTTTATAGGAGAAAAGGGCATCTAGCGGCTTTAATCGAGTTAAACTTGGGCTTTTTGTCGGGGGTGGGCTTATATTAGGCGGGAAGAGGTAAATGGACGCTGGTGCTCGCATGAATAAAATATAATGTTGTCTCCTTCGCAGTGCCACTTATTCGGAGAGAGTGGAGGTTGTATCCCGATAGGCTCTCAAATTCACTGTTAGTTGTAAAGTTCTCAACCGCATCCTATTTTCGGCTCCGAACCCCCTCCACACCTGAACCAACCGGAAATAGGGGCAAGTTTTCATTTCTAATACCCGACACCTCGCTCACCTGAACCAACATTACACCCACACAGAAGGGTTGTTCAAGCCAAATCAAATATTCGCATATGTACAAAGGGATGCACAAGGGAGTTGGACTTATTTAAAACATTCTGCGATTCAGAAACTTCTCATTTAGGCAACTCTCATCCATTCAACGTACTTATTCATTCACTCATAGTTTGCTCATCTTAAACCTAAACCTAAACCTCCTTCCTGAATTTGATAGGGAAAATCTTCGGACCAGGCGCATGGAGACTCATTTCAATCGAATCAGCGTCTATAACCTCATCCAGAGAGTGCCAATCGTTCCAGGACCAGTCTAATTGGATTCAGCGTCCAAAATTTAGTGGTAAATGATACCTCACACACCTAAATCGCCAAAAATCTCGAAAAGCTTTTTTTCGAAAAACACATTTTGACACCTACCCTCCTCCCCCAATATGGTCCGATGGGGCTGAATAGTTTTGAAGACCAACTAGAGCCAAAAACGGGTCCCTGACCAAAATTTCCGATTTTTAGAAAATTATCCATTACCACAGTCAGCATGGATGGCGGAAGGACATTTGACTTTTTTGATTTAGACACCTTGAAATGTCCAGAAAATTTTTTTGAACCAAATCGGTGAGATTTACTTTTTGCATGAAAATATTGGTTGAGTATCCAAAGAATAACCAACCAAAAGTCAAATGTCCGTCTGCCATACGCTGTCCATCAAGTCTTTTCATTCTTCCCGTTCCTACGCCTTGCGGCTTTACCGGGGCTAGCTTACTGCCTGATGGTTGCGCTTACTCTCCTGCCGTGCGTTTCGCCATTGCTATTCAGCATTGCCTGGGATGGTCCTTGCGGAGGTAGCACGGTTGGGGCCAGGAGGGGTGTCTTGGCCTGTGGGCCAGCTTTTTGCAGCCATGACTCGATGGGCAAATGTTTTGGTGCCTTCTGCATTGCCTCTTGATTGGAAAGCTGCCTGCCATGAATTTTCTTTTGATGCAGCCTGGCCCAGTACTGCTAGCCATCGTCTTCGTGCAGTCGCGTATTTTGGGCATCGAAGGTAGGCATGGTCAGCCGTCTCAAGCTCGCCACACTCGCAGAAAGGGGAAGGCTTCAATCTCATGCCATGGAGCTTCGCATTAAAGTCGCCATGGCCAGTGGCAAACTGTGAGATGTAGTGGTCCACATCGACATAAAGCTGTGACAGGCGCACTCGAACACTTGGCCAGATTTTGTAGGTGTGCCGCCCATTGGGGGAAGCATCCCATCCCTCCTGCCACCTGTATAGGCTCCATTCGGTGATTTTGGCCTCAGTCGTGCATCCGGCTATCATGCTCTTTCGGTCGTGGCTGATGTGCTACATTGATGCCAGGGCCTGGAGCCATACGCTGTCCATCAGGTCTTTTCATTCTTCCCGTTCCTACGCCTCGCGGCTTTACCGGGGTTTGCTTACTGCCTGATGGTTGCGCCTACTCTCCTGCCGAGCGTTTTGCCACTGCTATTCAGCAGTGCCCGGAATGGACCTCGCGGCGGTAGCACGGTTGGGACCAGGAGGGGCTTCATGGCGTGAGGGCCATCCTTTTGCAGCCATGACTTGATGGGCAAACTTTTTTGTGCCTTCTGCATTGTTTCTAGATTGAAACGCAGCCTGCCATGGGCTCTCTTCGCCTGCGGCCAGACCCAGCACTGCCAGCCATCGCCTACGCACCTGGTCCGAGGAATAACCAACCCTTATGTAAGAATCTGCAGCGTTTTTTAATTCAACGCTTAGGTTAGAGCCCTATTCACCGTTCGTTAAGATATTATCAGTACTCAATTTATGTAGTTATCACGTTATTGCAATAAGGGTGCGTTTAAATACGAGTACAATTGAATAAATAAGCGCCTTCATATTACATATTCTCCGAATCAATTCATTTAACCTTCATCCGCTCGCGCCCTCTCGAGCCCCAGCAGCGCTCGCGTGACGGCTAATAGCCGTCCCTCACCTTTTTCCTCAATATGTTTTCGCTATCACCATGAACGATTGTGGTTTTAGTAGCAGTCCACCAAGAAAGTTCACACACAACATTTGGAAAGAAAAACTTTATTTAATACACAACGAAATCGTAAACATTCGAAAAAAACGTAATAAACTTTACTAAATCTGTTCTGCCTTATATAATGAAACTAAATTTTCATAACATTGTATGACTTGTCAAGGAACTTATTTTGGCCAAAACGTAGTTACAAAATTAAAGAAAAAACTAGTAAATAACGAATCAGTACCTAATATCATTGCAGACTATTACTTCAGACTCACAGATAAATATAAAATGTAGGCAAGAAAAATAATACCTACTATCACTTCAGTTTATTGTACGAGGTAACTTTCTCTAATCACTGACTTCTGCGGCGTCTCTTTGTTCTTGTTTCTTTGTTTCTTCCAGCTCTTGGAAGATGCGAGCAATATCTACTGGGTCACTGTATCGAGCCCTACAAAAAAAAGAGAATAGATAGCAAAATGTGAGTAGGTAAAACTAAAAAACAACAAGATTCTATTCAAAAACAAGAAAGGAAGGTGACTACTTCATTATCTACCATTAACAATGCTGAAAAAAATCGGAAAGTACTTACATTTCTCTGTCGGTGCTCAGGGAAAAAAAGTAACAATACCCCTCGCGGGACGGCTAACAGCCGCGACGCGTCACCTTTCGACTTTGGAGGCTTACTGACGGTCGAAGACGCGACGCAAGAGTTAGAAACGACTGACATATAGCGGAGAAAAGTTTAATTAGAGAATACGACCGATTCCCACCACTCTATCGCCCCTTTGTTATGTTTTACATGCTTTCTTATGTGAATGACGGCAGATAGCCGGCAACGCGAGCGGATGAAGGTTAAAACCATTATCAAGAGGGGAATACATAAAAATTATCGATATTACAACTGTATAATTAACTTGGTCAATAATAATAACTCGATTAACTATCAATGTACGATTTTCATTTAAAAAAATGTTATCGTTCCTTGAGATAGCGTTTTTCATCTTGTGCAGAGTGCGCCTGATCACGTCTTACTTTCCATTGCAGTAAAGAAAGAGATAAAGCCACGCTTCCCATAATAAATTGGAAAAATCTCTTTCTTTTCATTTACCACTCTTTTCTTCTTCCGTTTTTTCCCTCGACCCCCACTTCGTGGAAAGCTAATTAATTTCTGCTTATGCTTCGTTATATATTCAATGAGCGTTCATAGAAAATTAGGATCCTTCCTTCCCTCGGTGCCCGCCTTGGTAATTATTTTCTTCATAAAACTTCATAATCATGGTCTACCCTTCCAAACAATGGCCGCCTAATCGTTGAATGAGCAGGTAGCTGAGATGAGGTTGCTCTATCTTGTACCGTCTACTTCTCAACCGCCGGTTAATTAACTGGAACCGTTTTGTTCTGTGGTTAATCGTCACTGAATTTAATTCCAAGGCACATAAGCTATTCTCAATTCTGAGCTCTCGTTTGAAAGGGGTCATTATTAGTTTCTAACAGATATTATTCAAGAATAAGTGTTTCCTTATAGTAATGAGGTCCAGCATTCGAACTCTACATGAATGAGAATAAGGGTGCGAATCACTCTTACAGCTCAGAAAATGAAAGAGCCTTGTGATAATGGTACCTAGGTGATATAAGTCTTACCATTAATTCAGCGTAGTAATTTGGAAATACCTTTCGTAACAGACGTTAGAGGTGTGCCGGTACAGCGGTACTGGGACTGTGTAACTGAGTCTCAGATTGGAATGGTTCCAAGCAGTGACAAGACCCCGGTCTTTACCGGTACGGTTCCAAGGGTTGTCAAGGGGTCGGTATCGATAAGATCGGAACTGGACTGGGAAGGATGGAACTGGACCGGGAAGGATGGAACTGGACCGGGAAGGATGGAACTGGACCGGGAAGGATGGAGCTGACAGCTGAAGTGCGAGTGGTTCCACGGACCGGCAAGGGGTCAGTTCGGTATCGATAAGATCGAAACTGGACCAGGAAGGATGGAACAGGACCGGAAAGGATGGAACTGGACCGGGAAGGATGGAGCTGACAGCTGAAGTGCGAGTGGTTCCACGGACCGGCAAGGGGTCGGTTCGATATCGATAAGATCGAAACTGGACCAGGAAGGATGGAACAGGACCGGAAAGGATGGAACTGGACCGGGAAGGATGGAGCTGACAGCTGAAGTGCGAGTGGTTCCACGGACCGGCAAGGGGTCGGTTCGGTATCGATAAGATCGAAACTGGACTGGGAAGGATGGAACTGGACCGGGAAGGATGGGGCTGACAGCTGAAGTGCGAGTGGTTCCACGTACTGGCAAGGGGTCGGCTCGGTATCGATAAGGTCGGAACTCTGAACCGGGAAGGTTCGAGTTTTGTTGGACTTTGTATCCTATTAGTGCAATTCCGATGAAATGTCCCCCTCTCTTCAATCATTCCCTGTTTTATCAAAAGTGACCGAAGAGAGACTGTGCGTGGTCGCAACGTCAGTACCCTGTGAGCAGCTTTTCTCAAAAGCTGGGTTGATATTAGCTGAAAGGAGGAGCTCGCTTACCCCCCAAAAAAACAAAAATGCTGCTTTTTTTAAATTGTAATAAAAAACTTTAAAATAGAGAGATTCCCTTTAATTCTCATGTTTTTATAACATTCATCTGAATTCCTTGATGAATACCTAGGGAACAGACTGATTCTCCTGGGTGGGAGGGGGTAGCCACGTTACACTCTGCTGTACCGGTAAGGGAACTGTACCGTTATGTTGGAACGGTTACGTGATTGTCACTGTAACCGTTGGAGCCGTTCCTAAGAATTACCTGGACCGACACACCCCTTACAGACGTCTTGGGTTCCCACGATTCCTTTAGGTAATTGAAAAATTACATTCCTTGATTATAATACAATCTTTTTGGTTGGTTATTCCTTCCAATGAAATGGGATCCAGAACGATTGGCGTCCTCTGGGTGAGGTTATGGGTCAAAATGGGTACCATTTGAGTATGAGGTTTTGAGATTTCTATGACGTAGGCGAGTGGGGTATCATTTTCCACTAAATTTTGGACCCTGAATCTATTGGAATGGGTCCGGGACCCACCACACCCACTGTTTCCCTCATGAGGAAGAAACGAGTCTCCATGAGGTCCGAGGAATAACCAACCCGTGTGAAGGATTTTGCAGCGTTTTTTGAAAAGTAGATATCTGAGATTTTTGGCAACCTAGGTGTTTGGGGTATCATTTTCCACTAAATTTTGGATGCTGAATCCAATGAGATGGGTCATGGGTCGATTGGCGCCCACCGGAAGAGGTTATGGGTCAAAATGTGTATCTATCTACCCATTTTGAATGTGTTTTCGAGATTTCTGGTACCTAGGCGAGTAGGGTATCATTTTCCACTGAATTGTGGACGCTGAATCCGATAAGATAGGTTCTGGATATCTGAGATTTTTGGCAACCTAGGCGTGTGAGGTATCATTTTCCACCAAATTTTGGGTGCTGAATCCAATAAGACGGGTCCTGGAACAATTAGCGCCCACTGGACAAAGTTATGGACGATGAATAGATTGAAATGCATCTCCATGCTCCTGGTCCGAGGAATAACCAACCTTTGTGATTGAATTTGCAGCATTTTGCCCGTTGGCAACAAGCCTAGGTTCCACCCCCCTAAGACCTAACTGATCATTCCGCGACCACCTGAAGGTTCAACGAATCACCCTTTCACCCTCAAATCAAAAAATAATTTGAAAAACTAAATTGTTCCCGGCAAAATAGTGAATTTACCACTCGAGCATCTCAAAATGACTCAAATGTAACCAAAATTTGTGACTCACCCTTGGCGTTGGGATGCGTCGAACCATTCTCTACCAAAATGAGAGCAATACCCACATTTTTCCACCAAGTCTTTCCACATTTCACCGGAAAAATGAGCCCAAAAACGTGCAAATGTGTAAGCCCCCAGGCTTGCTGCCTCCAGAAGGCCAGAAGGGAGGGAGCATGCGCCAGGATGTGCGCGCAGCTCCTGCCCAGACGTCGCATTTTGGAGAGAGGCCCAGCGCTCACTCGTTGCTAAGGTGCCTGACCGGGCGGTCGTGCCCCTCTGACTGGGGGGCCCAAAATGTTGGAGTCGTATATTTTTGTAATCCTGTCGTGCAAGTGCATCACACTCAGTCCATCCTGGCTTTGTCCTGTGCTCGCTCTGAAGTGAACTCTGCTACCGTGCTGAAGTTGACCAAAGCTGTAATATTGTGTTCCCCATGCCATGAGATGATAAAGGACTCAAGTTAATAAGCCTCGCTGTGTACCTGAGAGACAGCATGCCCCCTCCTGTTTTTCCGTTGACGTCGACGCCGTTTTCGTCAGCCGGTACCGTTGCACTTGCTCATTAAATTGTATTTCATGTATATCATAATTTCATGTATCTTGTATTAATTGTATTTTACACTCCACATGTTGTCTGTTTTACTTTGTCAAATTACTTTGTCTTGTATCAATTCTAGCCCAGGTTGAGGCATATTCTCCTTTGCAACGAGTCCTTGTTTTCAATTATAATTCATTTTGTATCAATGTATTTTATGCTCATCCTTGGTATCCCTAGTTGCTCAGTCGTAAGTCTTGGACTTACATCCCGTATCCTCTCGCTAGGTCCCTTCCAAATTCTCCGAAGAAACCCGAATTAAATTATAGTAAATTCAAACACATTTTAATTCGAGAGAGGCTTACAAATGTATCCTGTTGTTGACATAATATCTCGGAATTAGGCCATTTGTGCACAAAACGAATTTATTGATACTATCCAGGGATGGTGGTGGTTGGAGGAGGTTGTGCTCGAGCGGTCGTGTTCTTGCCTGGGACGCTCTATGGCGGTGACAACCCAAACTGTCTTCCACCGGCCCAATGAGTTTGAGAAACTTACCAACCCAATTAACCGCGTTTCAAAAGGGCCACAACTACAACTGTTAGGCCCACGCTTTTACCCGATGAAATAGTCAACTGAGAAGCAATCTCTCGACTTGCACAAATGCACGAGCCGTTGATTGCTAAAGTAAACGCGTCAAGTACAGAAATCCCCTTCAAAATAATTCCCTCATTCGGCACTTAACCTGTCGTCACGTAGGAAGCTGTGTGTTTATGTATGTAGTTGCCCTCATCAAGTATTTGCTGCCGTCACCGTACATGATTGCGACTCCTTCAAGCACGGATGAAGCCTTAGTGAGTAGTCCTCGACTGTATTTCCCCCTTGTAACAGTGAGCAGTTGACGCGAATTCAACTTCTGTTATCCTTCCTCAAGAGAGAGAGTCGAAAATTTATTTATCCTTTTGTTGCAGGTGAGGGGGAGACGTGTTCTGCTCGAAGAAACTTTCCCAGCTTCAGATCTAAGCATGCGTAAGTTGTAACGCCTAAAAGAAACTTCTCAGAGCTGTTATGACAAGAGCCATATATATGAAATTCACCGTCGGGAGCTACGTGAGCCGTCTAAAACGGTCGGAAAACTTTTTCTGAAGTCCGCAACTTGGAATTACCAGCGACTTGTGTTGGTGGGAGTCACGTAGGTTCGTGAGGGCTAAAGAACATAAAGATTCTGAGTTTTCTATGCAGAGTTGCCGAGAAAGTCGGCTTTATTCTTTTTCCCGCTAATATTCATTCAATCATAAGAGAGGTGAAGGATGGGGTCTACGTTAAGATCACGGGCGCCTTTGGGCTTATAAAGATAAGGGTGAGTTTTCGTAAGTAGGGGTATTTCACTCGTAGGCTCATCATTCTTCCCTCTGTGCTCAAAGTAATGGGCACAGCAGCCAAAGCATTCACACGGTTAGTTCAACCATTTTCCAAATTCAATTCAACTCTCCTCCGAGGGAGGGAATATTCATGTAAGTAATGTAAAAGGAATAAAACAACTACGCACATACGCTGACATTATCATTTTACCTTCAGCAGCTACAGGGCGATAGTTACCCTAGCTAAGCTAAAAAGCCATTCAAAGGTTGAGATAAGGTTGGTCAAATTTAATAGAGCGAACTATTCCTTCTTCGCGAACTAAAGCCGCTTCGTGATTTGGACTGCACCAACAAGGAGAATATTTTCAGCAAAAATGCTGCAAATTTATTCACAGGGGTTGGTTATTCGGACCAGGTGCATGGAGACTCATTTCTTCAACATGGGGAAAATGGGGTAAATAGTGGGTCAAGTGGGTCCGGGACCCATTCTAATCGATTCAGAGTCCAAAATTTAGTGGAAAATGATACCCCACACGCCTAGGTACCAGAAATCTCAAAAACACATATTCAAAATCGGTAGATTGATACCCAGTTCGACCCATAACCTCATTTGGTGGGCACCAATCGTCCCAGGACCTATCTCATTGGGTTCAGCGTCCAAAATTTAGTCGCAATTAATACCCCACACGCCCTTGATCGCCAATAATATCAGAAATTCATTTTTCGAATAACACATTATGAAATAAAAATTTTAATCAACCAATATCGGTACGGGATTCACCTCATACATTGCTTTGACGTCCAGTTTACCTCATCACAAGTTTAATCTGTTCATTTTGGTTTATTATTCCTTGGAAAATCAAGAAATAATCAATCAAATCGAAATATATGTGCCGTTTGCGCCGTTTTTGGTGGTATACAATTTCTGATAACCATAAATTTTGGTCAGAGACCTGTTTTCCGCTCAAGTTGGTCTTCGAAACATTTCAGCCCGATGAGACCAAATTAGGGTGGGGTAGGGGTCAAAATGTGTTCTACGAAGAATGGATTTTCAAGATATTTGGCAATCCAGGCGTGTGGGGTATCATTTTCCATCAAATTTTTGACGCTTAATCGATTGGAATGGGTCCGGAACCCACCACACCCACTGTTTCCCCCATTTTTCCCATGTTTTTGAAACGTGACTTTCATGACGTTCTGGGAACTATGCATGTGGGTTATTATTTTCCATTACATTTTGCTCGCTAATGCAGAGCTAATTAAGATGTTCCGGAGATAGGGAAAGTTTTGTTTTCTTCGGCTAAGTACTAAAATTCAATGAGAAATTGCAGCAAAAACCGCGTTGAAAAACCAAAGTAGATTGGTGCCAAATTATGTAATGAGTGTGGGGTATTATTTTCGATGAATTTTGGACACTAAATCCAATGAGACGATTCCCGAAACGATTGGTGCCCACCAGAAGCGGATATGGGTCCAAAAGGCTACCTACCTACCTGTTTCAATTCAAGTGGTTTTTCGATTTTTCTGGAACCAAGGCGTATGGGGTATCATTTTCCACCAAACATGGGGCGCTGAATCGATTGAAATGAGTCTCCATGCGCCTGATCAAATGGTGAAACAATGAGTGTGGCGGGGGCCGGACCCATTCCACTCAATTGAGGGTCTACAATTTAGTGGAAAATGATACCCCACACGCCTAGATATCAGAAATCACGAAAACACACATTTAAATAGGGTAATGAGATAGCCATTTTGACCCATCACCTATTCCAGTGGGTGTTTTACTGATTTTGCTGCAAAAGTTATCAATGTGATGGATGATTTAGTTGAAATAAACATCTCTATTCATTCATTCACTCATTGAAAAAGTTCAACAGTTCCAGGCTGCCACATGACGACCTTTTGAAACATTTTCCAATTCTAAATGAAGTAACAGACGACGCTCAGTCCTCTTTCTGATAGACACGATATTGGACGCGGTTCTCCCAGGATAGAAACTGGGCTTACATGCTCGTACATGAAACTGATAGGTCCTTTCACATAAAGGAACTATCGCCCCTTCCAATTAGATTGAGTCGAGTTTGATCGTGTAATTACTTTCCAACCATTCAGTCGTAGTAATGTAATCAATAGCTTTGTCCACAAATTCACACTCATCCAAGTTCACGTTGAAACCGTTGTGTGAATGAGAAGGCAGAAGTGGCAGGTCGACAAGAGTCGCTTCATCGTCCTTGTCATCGCATTTACATCGCGTCAAATATCCACAAGTGCTGTGAATGACCAGCCTGAAATGAAATTGTAACCCGTCGTTTTCACGTAACGGGCTAGGGATCCAAAAATAGACCTAGGCGAATAAATTAGTGGGAGACTAAAGACTTTCACTTACCGTCCGGAATGTCGGCAATGGTCGGTCAAAGACGCCAAGTACACCTGAATTTACCAAGCTCTGAGGAATGGGGTTTCGTGATTGAAAGACAAGGTTCAATATTGGCTTATAATAAACGCAATTTACGGAAATATGAAATACGGAATGTCTCGGCCGAGAAGGATACTGACTATTACTTAATCTAATTATTGAGTAGGTAGAAGTGAAGGGCTGAGGGCCAAATGAATTGACGAGGTAGCTGAAGGCTCAGGAATGTTTGATTTGAATAATGGCAAAATGAAAGTGATTTGCTAATGTCCTCCCCTAATTCCTTTTACTTTTCCTACGACAGACAAAATACTAAATACTACGGTTACAATGTACAATTCTCTGATCAGCTTTCTGGTGACTAAACGTCAGGGCTTGGGCCAGATTTAAAGATTCGACTTTCGCGTTGCGAGGGTACGAGACAGAGTTATTTCGCCACTTACGTGCACCAACTCCTTCGGATGGAGACAACAGGGTGATGTTCTCTTCGCTGCTCGGCTTCGGTCAGGGGAACGCCGTCCAGGCCGGAGGAGGCGAGGCTCTT
This sequence comes from Cyrtorhinus lividipennis, assembly GCA_019603395.1. NCBI lineage: Eukaryota > Metazoa > Arthropoda > Insecta > Hemiptera > Miridae > Cyrtorhinus > Cyrtorhinus lividipennis. Next base: position 1,403,119 of record CM033998.1, read on the forward strand.
TCCGACGGAGGTCCGACGACTGGCGGTGCGTGGAAAACCTGGACTATTGGCCGTCGAATCGGGCGCGAACGGATCAACACTCGGGTCCGACGGGGGATTTTCAGTTCGTATAAGGGCCCACTGTTACGGGAGAGGAATTGGCTGATCTCCCAATTCCCGAGTTCTCACCCTGAAGGAACCACGATACACTCGTTCCCTCAGGTCACTTTCACAACACCGGCTTCACAAGGGGTTGACTTGCTACGCGTCGGTTGTTCCGCTTCGATGTTCCGCTTCACTTCACTTCGTTCCGCCTTGTCCTCACGGGATTACGGCGAACGGGGATTCCAACTTTCCTTCTCTTGAGTTCGGATACGACTGAGTTTCGCTTCGATGTTCCCCTTCGGTTGTTCCGCTTCACTTCACTTCGTTCCGCCTTGTCCTCACGGGATTACGGCGAACGGGGATTCCAACTTTCCTTCTCTTGAGTTCGGATACGACTGAGTTTCGCTTCGATGTTCCGCTTCGGTTGTTCCGCCCCGAAACAGGTTGTTCCGCCCCGGAACAGGTTGTTCCGCCCCGAAACAGGTTGTTCCGCCCCGCCCCTGCCTCGCCTCGTCCTCTCGAGATTATGGCGAGCAGGGGGGGCCAACCTCGTTTCGGAGATCCCAACTTTCCTTCACTTGAGTTCGGACACGACTGGCTGATGTTCCTTCTCCCAGTCCGCTCGTCAAGTCGCCTTCCCCTCCCACTCCTCCCTGGGTGTCTCGCGCCGCCCATTGCCCAACCAATCCAATGAGGACACGCCTTCTGCCCAGCTGGGGTCAGGCGCTTGGAGGGGAGAGGGGTCGATCCGTCCCCCGCCGCCGAAGTTTCTTGACGGGGCGCTTGGAATCTGCCGCCCCGTTACACTCCTCCGATCTTTGGAGGCCGAGGTCTACCTCGGCAATTTTCCTTCCGGTGGGGGTGACTGGTGCGATGGGCATTGCGTCAGGTCGTTTGGCTGCTATCCATGCTTGTTTGTACCGCCATCGTCTACAAGCGGCACAGGTTGGTGGGCGGTCCTTCTCGTGTTCGGCGATGGAGCAGGGCTTCGGGTAGGCGGGGTCCCTGGGCCGCAGGTTCCGGCATTTTCTCTCGCAGCGGTACGTTGTCGGCGGGTGTCGTTGCTTGGTGCAGACGGGCACAGGACGTCCCCACCCGTCGAGAGCATGATGGCGCTGGTGTTCCCAGGTGGTGCGATGGGCGAGATGTGTCTTCCGCTGGTCTTATCTTCTACTTCCCTACTATGATGTGAAACATACAAACCGGCCCTTTCTTTAGTCTCCTCTCATACTCAAACTCACACAATCGACGGCTCATTCGTCATGCAGACAACCTCTCTCCCAAAGCCAGAAACTGAACAAAGAACCCCAGATTTTGCTGCCATTACAAAGGGAAAAAGAAAAAAAAAAAAAAAAAAAAAAAAAAAAAAAAGGGGGGGGGGGAGACCCAGGGAGTCCTGTCACGACTCATGAGGTACGGTCATTAGTAAAACAAGGTAAGTACTTGTGTTGTGCATTTTATTTCCAGATTGGGGTTCATCATGGCTTCGCCCTCGTCTGATGGGCTGCTGTTTTGGTGCATGGTCGCGAACTCACTTGTTGAATAAAAAAGACTAAACAAAAAGAATTATAGAACCGATAGATCACTTTCTTGCGCACCAAGGACCGATAATTTCCCCACGAATCGAGAAAGGACTTCCCAGTTGGTAAGAGCTATGACGGGTCTGGAATCGGGATGTCAATTGGAGCTGAAGGCTCCCGGAACAGTCCCGGAACAGAGGGCCTCGGAACAGTCTCGGAACAGAAGGCCTCGGGACAAGTTTCGGAACAGTCCCGGAACAGAGGGCCTCGGGACAGGTCCCGGAACAGTCCCGGAACAGACCCGGAACAGACCCGGAACAGAAGGCCTCGGGACAAGTCTCGGAACAGTCCCGGAACAGAGGGCCTCGGGACAAGTCTCGGAACAGTCCCGGAACAGACCCGGAACAGTCTCGGAACAGAGGGCCTCGGGGCAAGTCTCGGAACAGTCCCGGAACAGACCCGGAACAGTCTCGGAACAGAGGGCCTCGGAACAAGCCCCGGAACAGTCCCGGAACAGTCTCGGAACAGAGGGCTACAGTGAGAGTGATGCTACTAAATAAATGAGCCAGTATCTAAATTTCGATTTGTGGAAAGAAAGAAAAATCCTAGACACGGATTTGAAGTCAATTGACTCCTCACTCGCTTCCTCACACTCGGGCCGATTTGTTTGTTTCTTACAATTTTAAATTTCAGAATCTACAACTAGCACAATTTGAATTTCAAGATTATAGAACGCGACCCAATTCCTTCAGAGCTTTTTCTCACCAATATTCACCTGGTCAAGATCACTTGTTGTGGATACGACAGAAATCGAGATTTCTGAAATATCCCACCGCTTGCCACCAAAAGATGTAACCCGTCGTTTTCACGTAACGGGCTAGGGATCCAAAAATAGACCTAGGCGAATAAATTAGTGGGAGACTAAAGACTTTCACTTACCGTCCGGAATGTCGGCAATGGTCGGTCAAAGACGCCAAGTACACCTGAATTTACCAAGCTCTGAGGAATGGGGTTTCGTGATTGAAAGACAAGGTTCAATATTGGCTTATAATAAACGCAATTTACGGAAATATGAAATACGGAATGTCTCGGCCGAGAAGGATACTGACTATTACTTAATCTAATTATTGAGTAGGTAGAAGTGAAGGGCTGAGGGCCAAATGAATTGACGAGGTAGCTGAAGGCTCAGGAATGTTTGATTTGAATAATGGCAAAATGAAAGTGATTTGCTAATGTCCTCCCCTAATTCCTTTTACTTTTCCTACGACAGACAAAATACTAAATACTACGGTTACAATGTACAATTCTCTGATCAGCTTTCTGGTGACTAAACGTCAGGGCTTGGGCCAGATTTAAAGATTCGACTTTCGCGTTGCGAGGGTACGAGACAGAGTTATTTCGCCACTTACGTGCACCAACTCCTTCGGATGGAGACAACAGGGTGATGTTCTCTTCGCTGCTCGGCTTCGGTCAGGGGAACGCCGTCCAGGCCGGAGGAGGCGAGGCTCTTTCCGACGGAGGTCCGACGACTGGCGGTGCGTGGAAAACCTGGACTATTGGCCGTCGAATCGGGCGCGAACGGATCAACACTCGGGTCCGACGGGGGATTTTCAGTTCGTATAAGGGCCCACTGTTACGGGAGAGGAATTGGCTGATCTCCCAATTCCCGAGTTCTCACCCTGAAGGAACCACGATACACTCGTTCCCTCAGGTCACTTTCACAACACCGGCTTCACAAGGGGTTGACTTGCTACGCGTCGGTTGTTCCGCTTCGATGTTCCGCTTCACTTCACTTCGTTCCGCCTTGTCCTCACGGGATTACGGCGAACGGGGATTCCAACTTTCCTTCTCTTGAGTTCGGATACGACTGAGTTTCGCTTCGATGTTCCCCTTCGGTTGTTCCGCTTCACTTCACTTCGTTCCGCCTTGTCCTCACGGGATTACGGCGAACGGGGATTCCAACTTTCCTTCTCTTGAGTTCGGATACGACTGAGTTTCGCTTCGATGTTCCGCTTCGGTTGTTCCGCCCCGAAACAGGTTGTTCCGCCCCGGAACAGGTTGTTCCGCCCCGAAACAGGTTGTTCCGCCCCGCCCCTGCCTCGCCTCGTCCTCTCGAGATTATGGCGAGCAGGGGGGGCCAACCTCGTTTCGGAGATCCCAACTTTCCTTCACTTGAGTTCGGACACGACTGGCTGATGTTCCTTCTCCCAGTCCGCTCGTCAAGTCGCCTTCCCCTCCCACTCCTCCCTGGGTGTCTCGCGCCGCCCATTGCCCAACCAATCCAATGAGGACACGCCTTCTGCCCAGCTGGGGTCAGGCGCTTGGAGGGGAGAGGGGTCGATCCGTCCCCCGCCGCCGAAGTTTCTTGACGGGGCGCTTGGAATCTGCCGCCCCGTTACACTCCTCCGATCTTTGGAGGCCGAGGTCTACCTCGGCAATTTTCCTTCCGGTGGGGGTGACTGGTGCGATGGGCATTGCGTCAGGTCGTTTGGCTGCTATCCATGCTTGTTTGTACCGCCATCGTCTACAAGCGGCACAGGTTGGTGGGCGGTCCTTCTCGTGTTCGGCGATGGAGCAGGGCTTCGGGTAGGCGGGGTCCCTGGGCCGCAGGTTCCGGCATTTTCTCTCGCAGCGGTACGTTGTCGGCGGGTGTCGTTGCTTGGTGCAGACGGGCACAGGACGTCCCCACCCGTCGAGAGCATGATGGCGCTGGTGTTCCCAGGTGGTGCGATGGGCGAGATGTGTCTTCCGCTGGTCTTATCTTCTACTTCCCTACTATGATGTGAAACATACAAACCGGCCCTTTCTTTAGTCTCCTCTCATACTCAAACTCACACAATCGACGGCTCATTCGTCATGCAGACAACCTCTCTCCCAAAGCCAGAAACTGAACAAAGAACCCCAGATTTTGCTGCCATTACAAAGGGAAAAAGAAAAAAAAAAAAAAAAAAAAAAAAAAAAAAAGGGGGGGGGGGGAGACCCAGGGAGTCCTGTCACGACTCATGAGGTACGGTCATTAGTAAAACAAGGTAAGTACTTGTGTTGTGCATTTTATTTCCAGATTGGGGTTCATCATGGCTTCGCCCTCGTCTGATGGGCTGCTGTTTTGGTGCATGGTCGCGAACTCACTTGTTGAATAAAAAAGACTAAACAAAAAGAATTATAGAACCGATAGATCACTTTCTTGCGCACCAAGGACCGATAATTTCCCCACGAATCGAGAAAGGACTTCCCAGTTGGTAAGAGCTATGACGGGTCTGGAATCGGGATGTCAATTGGAGCTGAAGGCTCCCGGAACAGTCCCGGAACAGAGGGCCTCGGAACAGTCTCGGAACAGAAGGCCTCGGGACAAGTTTCGGAACAGTCCCGGAACAGAGGGCCTCGGGACAGGTCCCGGAACAGTCCCGGAACAGACCCGGAACAGACCCGGAACAGAAGGCCTCGGGACAAGTCTCGGAACAGTCCCGGAACAGAGGGCCTCGGGACAAGTCTCGGAACAGTCCCGGAACAGACCCGGAACAGTCTCGGAACAGAGGGCCTCGGGGCAAGTCTCGGAACAGTCCCGGAACAGACCCGGAACAGTCTCGGAACAGAGGGCCTCGGAACAAGCCCCGGAACAGTCCCGGAACAGTCTCGGAACAGAGGGCTACAGTGAGAGTGATGCTACTAAATAAATGAGCCAGTATCTAAATTTCGATTTGTGGAAAGAAAGAAAAATCCTAGACACGGATTTGAAGTCAATTGACTCCTCACTCGCTTCCTCACACTCGGGCCGATTTGTTTGTTTCTTACAATTTTAAATTTCGGAATCTACAACTAGCACAATTTGGCTAAGTCCAAGACGGTGCGGGGGGTAGAAGTTTGGGCCGGAGGGGTACAACTTAGCCCCCGAAACAATACGTTCTGGGGGGGTAAGTCCGGCTGTCTGGGGGTAAGTCCGGTTGACGTCACGGGGTGTTGACCCCCCGGACTTGAGCTCCCCCCCCCCCCCCCCCGCACGTGCTGACTTCAAGTGGGGACGATTATAACCCCCCTCTCTCTGGACCCCTGGTAGTTCTGGAGGGGGGCGCCCTAAATTTATTATCTCCCCCCTCACCTCCCCCCTCTGGGACAGTTCTCCTCCCCCCTCTCAGACCGCACGCGGTTTTCTCGCATTTACCCCACTACCTACCCGTCTCCAATGGACCTAGCCTTAAGCCCCCTCCCTTGCTGACGTCAAGAGGTGGACGATTATAACCCTCTCTCTACTGCTAGGGCTGGAGGGGGTATAACTTATATCCAACATGATTTTCTCGCATTTCCCCCGCCACCTGCCCGTCTCTAAAGGGAGGGGCTTAAGTCCGGGGGGTCAACACCCCGTGTCGTCAACCGGACTTACCCCCAGACAGCTGGACTTACCCCCCAGAACGTATTGTTTCGGGGGCTAAGTTGTACCCCTCTGGCCCAAACTTCCACCCCCCGCACCGTCTTGGACTTGACCCCAAAATGCTCTGGAAAAGACAAATACTCACTACTCCCATAGCCTCATCCAGAGGTCACAAATCGTTCCGAGACTCGTCTCATTGGATTCAATGTCCAAAATTTAGTGGAAAATGATACCCCACACGCCTAGATCACCCAAAATCTCGAAAATCCATTTGTCAAAAAATACTCAATCCGGTCGGGCTGAAAAGTTTCGAGGACCGGGAACAGGCCCCTGAACCAAATTTCTTTATTTCTTGGCGTTTTAAGGTGTCTAGATCAAAAAACCAATTCCGTTCCCGGCCTAAGACGGTCCTTGAAACTTATCTACCTAATAGGACCAAATTTGGGCGGGCTAGGGGTCAAAATGTGTTTTTTGAAAAATGGATTTTCGAGATTTTGGGCGATCTAGGCGAGTGGGGTATCATTTTCCACCAAATCTTGGACCCTGAATCAATTGGAATGGGTCCGCCCCCCTCCCCTCGCCCCCCCACCCATTATTTCCCCCATTTTCCCCATGTTGAAGAAATGAGTCTCCTTGATTCAGTAATGAGATTCCTTCACTATCAACACAATTCTCCCATTGATTGAAGTTGGCAAATAATTAATTTAGTTCTCCAATCTGTTTTCCCATCGTCAATTTTATACTTTCATAGTAGAGACTATATTATGTTGAGCCCGTTATTTTCTCCATAATTAATGTGCTATTGATCCATATCCCTCTCGTTTCCTATCTTCCAATGTAAATTTACTCTCTCTTCTATTATCTTCTGCACTTAATCAATTTGGGTAACCTCCCTTTCTATTCTGCTAGCTCATTTACTTCTTCTCCTTCTTCTTGCTTTAGCTGTATCGTTATTTCAACCAAAATACACATTGGTGGAAACCAATTAACAATATTATGTTCATTCTCTTCCTTGTAAATGGGCATAACAGGGGTTTTGGGTTTGTTATTCCTTGAATGACCAACAGAAATCACCTAGATGGCCAAATAATATCTCAAAAAATCCATTTTTTATAAAAGCTGAAAATTCTTCTAGTGGTTGGTTATTCCTTGGAATAAGATTATAGGGAAAACAAAGAGCGTGGAGTGTTCAGGACACATTCCAATCGATTCAGCGTACGAAATTTTGTGGATTATAATATCCCACACGCCTAGATCACAGGAAATTTTGAAAATCCATTTTCAAATACACATTTTGACCCATACTCTCCCCAAATTTGGTCCGATTGGGCTGAAACATTTCAAAGAAAAACTAGAGCCGGAAATGGTTCCCTGACCAAAATATCAGATTTTTCTAAATTTTCCCAGGTTAAGGAGGTTATGGGTCAAAGTGGGTTTTTATGAACCCATTTCGAATGAATGTTTGAGATCTATGTACGCCGTCCACCGTCAAAACCGATTTTGGATCATGGAAAATGTTCTAGAAATCTGGAATTCGGGTCAGGGACTCATTTCCAGCGTTAGTTGGTTCTCGAAATTTTTCAATCCGATCGAACCAAATTTGAGTGGGGTAGGGTTCAAAAAGTGAATTTCGGAAAATTGATTTTTGAGATTTTTTCAAATCTTGGTGTGTGGGGTTTAATTTTCCACTAAATTCTGGATGCTGAATCCAACTAAAAGGGTCCTAGAACGATTGGCACCGACTGGAAGAGGTTATGAGTCAAAATGGGTATCAGTCACCCATTTTGAATGTGTTCTCAAGACTTCTGATACCCAGGCATGGGAGGTATCATTTTCCACTAATGGCCGCTGAATCCAATGAAATGGGTCCCAGAACGATTGGCACCCCTTGGAAGAAGGTTTGGGTCAAATTGGGTATCCATTGATCCATTTTTAGAGTGGGTTATTGAAATTCCTGGTAACTAGTCGTGTGGGGTATCATTTTCCACTAAATTTTGGCGCCTAAATCGATTGGAACGGGTCCGAAATAGTGGATACATATTGTAACGATTTATGTTCTTAGTAAATAATTTAGTACAATTGTTCACTCAAATACACTGTCCTCATTCACACATGTACACAATCACAAGACACAATACTCGGTTGTAATGCAGTTGTGGCACTAATTTTTAACAGGGCACAATTTTTAAATGTTGCATCTATATTTGGACTCTGAACTAAACTGGCCTATGCGGCGTTCCTTGGTCCCTTTTATGCTTGCTCCCTTGGCCAAGAACCTTCTTGAGTCTTCCCTGGTTCTGGGAACTCAATGTGTTGTCTCAAGCAAATGGGAAGGTTCCAGCCAATTGGATATGGCGCATGAATGTTTGAGAGTGACCCTTAGCCCTCCATGTGTCATTGACCTTGTAATGCTGGTTGCCTGGGTGACTGGTGCAGGTGTAATACCTGTAGTAGTAGTACCTACTGCCTATTTATTGATTGCTTATTTATTTTTATTTACGTGCCTATAGGTATAATTCCGGAATAATAATAATCATTCGTTCAACCAATCATTCCCAATCAACATCATTTCCAAGTCCCTACGAAACACACTCATGAACAGCTATGGAGAGGTTACTAACGACTCCCGCGGTGATTGTTCGTACGCCTCTCAACTCCCTCGATGCACTTCTGGAACAATACAATTAAATTAATTACAAATTATTTCGCACAGAAGTAGAAACTACGAGAAATTGATATTGGCGTAAGTTTGTACACTATTCGCTACTCAATTTTTGATTGGTTAATTCATGTATTATCAACCTGTTTTCATGCAAAATTCAATCTCTCCGATTCGACCAACAAGACCCCGAAGCGGGTCCCTGACCAAAATTTCAAATTATCAGAAAAATTTCTTCTACCAAAGCTGCCGTGGACGGCGAACGGCGTACGGACGTTTGCGAATTTCGTTCTAGACACCTTGAAACGTCCAGTAAATTTTTTTTTTTTTTTTTTTTTTTTTTGTGAGATTGGCATTTTGTATGAAAACATAGGTTGATTATTCAAGGAATAACCAACCAAAAACATCTCCCAACGACTGAATTCTACCTAATCCTGCTCATCGCAATCCAATTTTGGCACGTCAAGCAGAAGTTGGGTCAAGCACCATAGCCAGATTTCTACCAAAAGCTGGGGCAGATACTAATTAACAGATTAATGTTGGAAGTCGTGGTGGCTGCTAAATGCTCGTTTTTAATGGAAAAATTTGGTGAAGAACAAATTTCCTTTCAATCATTTAAAAATGTACTTCTCCGAGACATTTCGAAGTGTTGGAAGTTGAACGAGCTTCATGAGAACAAAAATACGGATGCAACATGAAGCAAAAACTGGGGGTAGCTACAGCTAGCCACCCTCTGTATTCTGTTTCGAAAGCGGTTCAAATCTCTTTTAAGAAGAAAATTTGGTTGGTTATTCCTTGAATAATCAACCTATATTTTCATATATACATCGTAAAAAGTAAATCTCTCCGATTTGGCCCAAAATTTTACTTTGAGGGTAGGGGGAGAGTCAAAATGTGCATTTCGAAACATGGATTATCGTGATTTTTGGCTATCTAGGCATATGGGGTATCATTTTCCACTAAATGTTAGATGCTGTGTCAAGAGACAAGTCCTGGAACGATTGGCGCTCACCGGAAGAGGTTATGGACGCCAAATCGATTGAAATGACTCTCCATGCGCCTGTTTCGAGGAATAACCGACCCTTGTGTTTTCAAACACGCACATACGTATGCTCCAAGAACAACCCGCTTGTCATCCTAATTTTGTAGGCACCACGCTGTGTGACCACAGCAGTATGCTGACAGCCGATACACGACCACAATAATTGCACATATCGGCATAGTTTAACTGTCATTTTTGATGTTGTCCAATTAAACACATTCCTCTAGGTCATCTCTCATTGGCTCCACAAATTACACATGGTACATACAGCGTGCTTATGAAACAACTCGAGTTACTTACTTATTCACAATTTATACATAATACTAGCTGACCCGGCAAACGTTGTTTCGCCTTATAAATAATTTCATCGGTCAGAAGTGACACCTGTAGACATCTCCTAAAACTATGATTTTCCCATAATATCTATGCTCGGGCTGGGAAACATGTAGTCAACACTATAGAGAATAGTAGACGAATTTGTATTGCTGTACAGTCTAATGCAGCTTCAACAAGCATGCATTCCCACTGGTTGTCTTCCAGCAAGCCGAGTGCAAGGCATGCATCTTTATTTAAATTAGGGGTGGACTACCCCCAACATTTAGGGAGATGAAAAATAGATGTTGGCCGATTCTCATAGATACCGGATAAGCACAAAAAATTTCATCAAAATCGGTCAAGCCGTTTCGGAGGAGTATGGCATCTAAAACTGTGACACGAGAATTTTTTTATATTAGATAACCTAATGCAATAGTGTCTGACGGGGTTAGGTTCTTTGAATTGATGTAAATTAATTTATATTGACACAATAACCTGGTTTTGATTGGGTATTAGCCTAAATAATAAGTGAACCATCTCTCATGAATTAAGACAGCTCGTTGAATACCTACCACCCTTATATAAATACTGCGTCGGTCTTCCAAGGTTCCCCCCAAGCTGTGGCTCGGATTATGGAGTACGAGGAGTAAGTTGCCCTGCTTTTCTCTCTCCCTTCGAAATGCTCGCTCACCAGCCAGAGCACATTGCAACTCCCAGAAGAGGGATTTTGGCGTTATAGGAGGGAGGGGGGAGCACAACCGCGTGCTCAGATTTTAGTAACGATGGCACGTCTTCCTCCCTAGTTTTAACAAAAAGAGCCCTCAGAACCCTCTCACGACCTCCAGAGTCTACTATTTACTTCGGCACTTCTTAGAATGCGAATGACTACAAGTCTCCATCATGCGTACAAGCTTTACCCACGAGAGAGACCCACAACTACGCTTAGATTGTCTTTTGTCAAGACACTGCCTTTAGCGCAAATCAATCAGCTTGACGACTTAGTTCTGTAACATAATATCCTTCAAAAGGAGTCCAATTTCCAGAGTATATTTGAAATGAAATCGTTGAAAACATGCTCGTAACCTTCTTTTTAGTGAGATATTCGAGCTGAGATGAATGAACAATCCAATGAGAAGGGTCCTGGAACGATCGGCGTCTACCTGAAGGGGTTATGGGCCAAAACGTCCTAAATTTTGGACGCTGAATCGATTGGAATTGGTACGCGTCCCACCACACCCACTGTTTGCATTCTCCTCATGTTGAAGAAATGAGTCTCCTGGTCCGAGAAATAACCAACCGTGTGAAAGAATGTGCAGCGTTTTCACCTTCTGCTCGTTAGGTGATACAAAGCATCCTCCACTCCGACCCCTGGCCTGAATCCAAATTGGTTGTCGTCTTGGGAGCCGTTGTTTTCAAGGTGTAGTGACATCCACTGTTTTACCGACTTCTCTGGGACCTGGTATGTGATACCCGTGTTTCTCTACACGCTCTCTCTCCTCTGCAGATACCTTCTCAAAGTTATGCTTATGCCTGCAAGCCGGTTCTCTCGGCAGACCAGATTGTTCAGCGTGGATTGTTCTGGTACAAGAATCCAGGGTTCGTGCAATGAGACCGGCTGTGTTGTTGGTGCCAACTTCGAGTATTCAGCATTATGGAGATCTCAGCTCAGAGCCCTGCAAGAGACGCTGGAATCCCAATGGGGAGAGCAGACTGTCTCAAGGGCGTTGTCATCACATCACAGAATTTACCAGCAGTTGGACAGGGGGCTCTGAAGTATCGATCTGACTGAGGATGGTCAAAAAGGGTCTATGTTCGTCCACCGCTCTGTAGGGTCAGAGGGACCTTCTGGCGCTCAATGGCCGGCCGGGTGTGGCTCAGGAGGATCGAACGATCTTGACAGGACACTGTGCTCCCTTTGCAGTCTTGGTGAATCAGAGGACATTATACTTTCTGGGGCATTGTCCTGTTCTGGCTGAGTTTCAGGTTGCACAGTTCGGAGTGGCTAGATTGACCAGCGACTCCATAATGGGAATGCTCAATGGTTTGAACTGGCTCCCACTCGCGAGATTTTGCCAGGCTGCTTGGTCATATCGATCTGAGCTGGTTGCCCAGTTCAATTGGGATGAAACCTCATCCTCGCCTATCAATTGGCAGCCGTGTGCTGTGTTTTTCTTGTTTTCGTATTCTGTGTGTAGTCTTAGTCGCTCTTATTGGTTTACGAATAATTGTTTCAATTTCGGCTCTTCGATCATAATATGGGCTGTGTGTTTCCTCAATAAGTTGGTGCATCCACTGGCAGACGGGCATGGCCCATTGCCATACCGTGTATATTTATTATTTTATTATTGATATTCAATATAAATAAACACGTTTTCTGTCTATCTATGTATCTATCTAGGACCTCGGCAAACGCACATAGCATTGAAATGGGCCTGTAGTTTCCTAGGTCAGTTTTGTTTCTTCTTTCCACCTTTATAGAGAGGAGACCCAACAGTAGACCCGCGAGAACTTTGGCTATCCCTAGAATGGTAGCGTGAGTAATCTTTACTCCGCCACCATTAGCTTCTGTTGATTTAGCCTAGCCCGGACATGCATCAGGCCCCATCTCCCACCTATTCATCCCTCAGGTAGTTGTGAAGTTGGTGTGAAAGCGGAAGGATCTTCTGAACCACGTGCGTCGACCCCACAAGGTAAATACCATGGACATGAGTAATGTTTACTCATCGCTACCTTTCCCTGTAAAATTTATGTCTAATTTTTACTCAAGGCTACCTTTGAGGCCGGGTGCACACGTTGAGGATTCCGGAGAGGATTCCCCGTTGAGGCCAACCTCTCCGGCCGACGGACTGTGTGGACGGGTCGAGGCCTTTAGTTGAAGCGGACTGTACAGGCCGCCAGGCCTTTCCAATTTTCGGAAAGGCCACCTGAGGCCGGGGTTCCGGTTCCCGGAACTGAACCCCTTCCCTCACGTGTGGATGAGGTGATCGGTTGGCCCAAACGTCGTAGGTATCGCTCGAGTATCGTCACAGTGGTCGTAGCTCCTCGTTTATTTTTTGATTTTTGCCGAAGGCTCCGGCCACCTCAGAGGTCTTCCTCAGAGGAATCCCTCTCCAGAATCCTCAACGTGTGTACCCGGCCTGACTGCATCTTTCCCTGTCTCAATCAATACCCCTGATGGCCCTTTGTTAGAGAGTAAATTACTCAACACCTCTTACCTCTAGTGGTAATTTTCTTGACTAAACTGCGCTCAACTACTTTTTAGACCATGTCTGGACTAAGGAGGGTTTTCAATGACGATGAAATCGCTAGTATGGCTGTCGTGTCCCCAAGTTCTGCTAAAGAAGAGGATTTAGATCTGGATTTTGAAGAAGATGATGAAGGCTTGGAAGGAACAAACATACCTCCAGAAAGAGATGACTACTGATTGCGAATGTGAGGAAGATGGGGATGACTCCTTCAATGACCCTGATTTTGACCCCGCCAATGAAGATGAAGCCAATGATGAGGTGATTCAAAATTCCATCGACGCATTCGTTGATCACGCGCGACAAATACCAGACAGAAAAAAAACCAAAAAGGAAGACAGCAGTAACCAGCTCACACGATCCAACCCGCAGCAAACTCTTAAAATTCAATGAAGAGGTCATTCGAGGGGAGAATAATATTTTCAAGAGGAAGAGGGACCCAGTGGTTTCAGATGGGAGTAAAGCTCCAAGAAAAAACGTCGTCCATATCACCCCTGGTCCACGTGGAGAAGCAAGAAACGCGACAACTCCTATTGACTGTTTCAATTTGTTCTTCAACCAGGAGATGCGGCAGATGATATTCGCTCATACCAGCGCTGGAATCAACCGTCAGAGAGAAAAATTCACGCGTGCGCAATATTTGTTATATACTTGTAAGCCTCTCTCGAATTAAAATGAGTTTGAATTTTACTATGATTTAATTCGGGTTTCTTCGGAGAATTTGGAAGCGACCTAGCGAGAGGATACGGGATGTAAGTCCAAGACTTACGACTGAGCAACTAGGGATACCAAGAATGAACATAAAATACATTGTTACAAACTGAATTATAATTGAAAACAAGGACTCGTTGCAAAGGGAAATATGCCTCAACCTGGGCTAGAATTGATACAAGACAAAGTAATTCGACAAAGTAAATTAGACAACATGTGGAGCATAAAATACAATTAATACAAGTGACATGAAATTATGATGTACATGAAATACAATTTAATGAACAAGTGCAACGATACCGGCTGACAAAAACGGCGTCGACGTCGACCAGGAGGGGGCTCGCTGTCCCGCAGGTACACAGCAAGGCTTATTAACTTGAGTCCTTATCTCATGGGGAACACAATATTACAGCTTCGGTCGACTTCAGCACGGTAGAAGAGTTCACATCAGAGCGAGCACAGGACGAAGCCAGGATGGACTGAGTGAGAAATCTCTTGCACGACAGGGTTACAAAAATATATACTCCAACATGTTAGATGCCTTCGGAAAGAGTGAGCGCGTCGACGTCGACCAGGAGGGGGCTCGCTGTCCCGCAGGTACACAGCAAGGCTTATTAACTTGAGTCCTTATCTCATGGGGAACACAATATTACAGCTTCGGTCGACTTCAGCACGGTAGAAGAGTTCACATCAGAGCGAGCACAGGACGAAGCCAGGATGGACTGAGTGAGAAATCTCTTGCACGACAGGGTTACAAAAATATATACTCCAACATGTTAGATGCCTTCGGAACGAGTGAGCGCTGAGCCTCTCTAAATGCAAAGTCTGGGCAGGAGCTGCGCGCGCTTTTTGGCTTTTTGGCTTTTTGGCTTCTGGTCTTCTGGAGGCAGCAGGCCTGGGGGCTTACATACTTGCATCAATATTTTTACTGAAAAGACTGCAAATTAAGACTTTTTGTATTTCCAATTGTTTTTTCTGAAATAAAGAGATATTTCCAATCGAAGTAGAGAATTTTTTGTGAGTGCTTACCTTTGTCATCCTAAGATGACCCCTTGTTACCATTTTAGGGCCAACTGCGATGACAAAAAGATGTGATTTCGAATAATGTGTAATATTTACTCAACGCTACCCTTGAACGCCTATGGAATAGCGCTACCTTTCTAGGGCTGTGGACAGAAAATGTTGGAGAAAACTTTGTTCACCCTCTACACGGTAGAAAAGGTCAGGAGTATGGAAGCATGTTTCCCTCCACCAAGAGACATAAATGTGCTTCAATTCTCCAACGATGTATCTCGTGCATTCGGCAGAACGTGTTCTCAGAAAATGAACCGTAAGGCTCCGAGTTGGAGTCGTTCAATAGTTCGTATCAGTGTTAGTGCGACGGCCCTGAGAGGTTTCACACTGATACAATTCATTCAGCAGAACAGCCGAGTGGCAGTTTGTCAACGTGAGGCCCAACTTCGCAATACTGTTAGGGAGACTGAAAGTGGAGAATTAACTGTTGTTCTGTCGCGATGTTGCGGAATAGCCGAGAAGACGAGAAATAACGGAGGTAAACGTGATATTGTTCAATTGTCAATGTTCGTACCTTCAGCGTCTCCTGATTTTATCTCATTACAGAAGTTGCCTCGTTAAAGGAAGAAATGTATTTCAGAAAAAAAAGATGTAACGGGTTTCGCTTCGTTATTTTTATTGGAAAGATACAACTATAAGTACCAAGAGGTATGCAATTTTTCTATAAATCCCAAATTTTGGTCAGGGACCCGTTTCCGGCTATAGTTGGTCCTGGAAACATGCCAGCCCGATCGAACCGAATTGAAGGGGGGAGTAGGGGTCAAAATGTGTATTTAAAAATAGATTTTTCGAGATTTTTTGCGATTTAGGCGTGTGGGTTATCATTTTACACAAAATTTTGGACGCTGAATCCAACGAAATGTGTCCGGAAACGATTGGCACCCTCTGGATGAGGTTATGGGTCATAATGGGTACCTATCTACCAGTTTCAAAAGTGGTTTTTCGAATTTGCGGCTCTAGTTGGTCCTGGAAACTTGTCAGCCCCATCGGACGGAATTGGAGGGTAGGGGAGGTGAGTATAGGGGTCAAAATGTGTATACACAAATTTATTTTCGAAATTTTCGGCGATTTAGGCGTGTGGGGTATTATTTTTCACTAAATTTTGGACGCTGAATCCAATGAAATGGGTCCAAGGACGACGGGTGCCCTCCGGATGAGGTTAAGGGTCAAATGGGTGCCTATTTACCCATTTCGAAACCACTTTTGAAACTGGTGGGTATAGCAATTTTGGACCCATTACCTCTTCCGACGGGTGCCAATCGTCCCGGGACATGTCTCATTGGATTCAGCGTCCAAAATTTAGTCGAAAATTATACCCCACATCGCCGAAAATCTCGAAAATTTATTTTTTGAGAAACACATTTTGGTGGGTATTTATCAATCTACCTATTTCAAATGTGGGTTTTCGAGATTTCTGGTACCTAGGCGTGTGGGGTATCATTTGCCACTAAATTTTGGACGCCAAACCCAATGACACGGGTCCCGGAACGATTAACGCCCACCGGAAGCGGTTATGGGTCCAAAATGGCTACAAACCTACCAGTTTCAAAAGTGGTTTTTCGAAATTTTTGGCTATTTAGGAGTGTGGGGTATCACTATCCACTAAATTTTGGACGCCGAATTTAATGAAATGGTTCCCAGAACGATTGGCGCCCATTGGAAGAAGTCATGGGTCAACTTTTTGTATCTAGACACCATTTTCGAGATTTTGGGTGATCTAGGCGAGTAGGGCATCATTTTCCACTAAATTTTGGACCCTGAATCGATTGGAATCGAACCGGGACCCGCCCCATCCACTGTTTCCTCCATTTTCCCCATCTAGAAGAAATGAGTCTCCATGCGCCTGGTCATGTTTAAGAATTCGCATCGTTCTTTTATTATGAGGATTTGGGTGGATGGTCGCATAATAGTGAGACACGTCCACGAATCGTCAACAACGTTAGGTTTAGGCCTCCAGGATCGTTCAACTCTTAGGGAATTGGAATCAAGGTTATGAGGATATTTATTTTCATTTATTCATGGAAATATCTCATTGAGGGCGTCCAATCACGGCAAAGCTCAACTACGATAAGTAAGGAAAATGAGCCTATCATAACATGCAAGATGAAAACTCAAAACAACACGGGACACAGCTCATCAATTTATTAACTTGATAATGTTTCTCACACATCATATCTCCATTGAAAGGTGGAAAATTCGAAATGAAATCCGGTTGATAAGACGACCTTTCGGCTCCCTTGAGAATTTCGAGGTGCCAAAAGTTCAATGGGTCAGATAGATCTATAAATACTTGAAGATCCTTCGACGAAATTTCATTACACTTTGGATTTGACGCGATGACAGTGCAGTGAAGCAGCAAGAAATTAAAAACTGTTCATTTTATTACCGTTGATATTGTTCAATCCCGGTACAGTGAATTGGGGTAACGTTGAACTCCTTTGGGACGTTTTGGTTGGTCCTTGGATAATTAACCTATGTTTTCATGCAAATAGTCAATCTCTCCGATTCGACCCAAAAAAAATTTCTGGGCGTTTCAAGGTGTGTAGATCAAAACAGGGGCATGGAGACTAATTTGAAAATTTATTTTGCGTTCATTACCTCTCCCAGTGGGCGCCAATTCCGAGACCCATCCCATTGGATTCAACGTCCAACATTTAGATGGCCGATACCCCACACGCCCAAGTCGTCGAATATGTCGAACATGGGAAAAATTGGGAGAGCAGTGGGTGTGGTGGGTACCGGACCCATTCCAATCGATTCAGGGTCCGATATTTAGTGGAAAATGATACCCCACACGCCTAGGTACCAGAAATCTCGAAAACACTTGTTCGAAATTGGTAGACCCACGATGACCCACAATGACCCATGACCTCATCCAGAGGGCGCAAATTGTTCCGGAACCCATTTCTTTGGATCCAGAGTCCAAAATTTAGTGGAAATTGATACCCCACTTTCCTGGATCGCCAAAAAATCCATTTTCCAAAAATCACATTTTGACACCTACCCCGCCCGAATTTGGTCCGATCGGGTTGAAAAGTTTCGAGGTCCAACTAAAGCCAAAAACTGGTCCCTGACCAAAATTTCAGATTTTTAGAAATTTGTCTACTACCAAAAACGGTGCTAACGGCGGACAGCATACAGCATATATGGCGTACAAAAATGGATTTTCGAGATTTTACGCGATCTACGTATGTGGAGTACTGTGCTCGACTAAATTTTGGACGCTAAATCAAATGAGATAGGTCCTGGAACGATTGGTTCCCTCTGGATGAGGTTATGGGTCAAAATGGGTATCTACGTACCCATTTTGAGTACGTGTTTTCGAGATTTCTGGTACCTAGGCGTGTGGGGTATCATTTTCCATAAAATTTTGGACCCTGAATCGATTGGATTGAGTCTCTATGCTCCTAGTCCGACGAATAACCAACTAAATAAATGAATTTTCTAAAATTCTAAAATCTAACATTTTTGGCAAAGACCTGATTTTGGCTATAGTTGGTCCTTTTCAGCCCGATCGTACCAAATATGGGGTATGTGAGGGGGTAGGGGTATGTTTGGGGTCAAAATGTATTTTCTGAAAAATTGATTTTCAAGATTTTTGGCTGTGTGGGGTATCATTTACCACTAAACTTGAATTTAGTCACCATGCTGCCGGTCCGAGGAATAACCAACCCGTGTAAATGAATTTTCTAAAATTCTGAAATATTCGGTCAGGGACCCGCTTTCGGCTCTTGTTGGTGGTCGGAATTTTTCAGCCCAATTGGAGCAAATTTGAGGGGAGAGTGAGGGGCAAAATAATGTGTTTCTCCAAAAGTGATGTCGATGTCTACGTCTTCCAGTTACTGATGATCCTTCTCAGTATCTTCCGAACACCAAGAGAAATTTTTCGCCTTTCGCAGACATAGTTCATGCTCCTCAGACATCATCCAGTCTAAATATTGAGTGGAAATCGAATTTTCTTACTGTAACCTGAATGTGAAAACATGTTTACGTATATCATTCCGGTCTAAATCAACATTGACAGAAGGATGTTCTCTCTAGGCGATACTTCGAGTAAATACATCGTAATAGAATAGGTCGACCCGGTTACATTCTTGTAACGGTGTTCTGGGATTGGTAAGAGATATCATCGGCCTCACATCCTCTTTCCGATATCCCTGAACCAACGAAACAGTCGTAACTTATCGTAGTCTCACAATAGAATCGAAATCTGTGTCAAAGAAGGAACGAGAAGGTAGAGTTGTATTGGGTTGTGACGGCTAGTGATGGTTGGATGGTGAGGGGTGGGCAAATATTCTGTCGACAGAGCGTTATCGGATTTTGGCGTTTATCGGCAGCTGCCGTCTTGGATGGTGAGTTGGTGGTGGGGGGAAGACACCGGTAATTGGACCAACCAGGAGAGAAGAGCGGTCTTGGGATTGGCAAAACACTAAAGCCTGGCTAGGGCAACATGCTCACTGAAGTTCACGCTTCGTCAAGCTCCGGTTAAATTGCTCAGGCGAAATCCGGCTTTACTTTCCTGCCGTCCACAATACACGGTTTATGCCCTTCTCTGGACTGACGACGAGCGGATGAGGTGATCGTCCACCCACCCCCATCCTCCAGTGTGATCCGTCATTTGGAAAACAATGTCCCCGTGAGCAGATTACGTTCCGTTCTTTTTCATTCGTCGTTCCTGCATATCCAGCTCATCGATCCGAACGGAAACCCCCACAAATCACGTTTCATTGAAAAGAAATTCGATTTAATCGTTGGTTTGAGCAGAAACCTTCCAAGTTCACTTTTTATACCCAAGATGGCCCAACAATCCTCAGTCAAAAGCAATCGTGAAATGATACGTATCAACCCTCAGTTAATTATAGAGTTGAGAGGAATCATTTCATTTCATTTTATTTATTTATTTTTTAGCATAAACGGACAAAGGGTGAAATAGGTACCTAGATAGCCTCACTCGGAGAATCCCAAGGATCGTTTTGGATTGGACAGTCGTCATCACCCTGGAGTTTACTGTACGATTTTGGTTGTTATTTCTTGAATAATCAACCAATGTTTTCATGCAGAAAGACAATCCATCCACGCTGATTTTAGTAGTAGAACATTGTCTGAAAATCTGATATTCGGGTCTGGCTTATTAAGATGCCTTCTACATATTTTGCGCAAAATGAAAGTGTGGTCTTTATGTGACATGCGGCTAAAGCTGAAGAACCCACTGATGTCCTCTATTTCTGGTTTTAGTTGGTTCTCAAAACAGCCCGATCGGACCAAATTCTTGTGAGGTAGAGGGGTCAAAATTTGTTTTTCGAAAAATGAATTTTCGAGATTTTTGGCGATCTAGGCGTGTGGGGTATCATTTTCGACTAAATTTTGGACGCTAAATCCAATGAGACGTGTCTCAAAACAATTGACGCCCACCGGAAGAGGTTATGGGTGAAAATAGGTATCTACCTACCTCTTTTAAAAGTGGGTATTCGAGATTTCTGGTACCTAGGCGTGTGGGGTATCATTTCTCATTGGTAAGCATTTCCCCAAATGGGCAGGCAATACACTAGGACAGGATGAACTAGGGAAAAACAATTTTCAGAGTTTTTAAATTCAATAATGATCTTAACCGAGAGAATAGATACATATTTTTGCGTACAATTGTCGCAACCCTTAACTGCTTGTTCGCGCTATTTTAAGCGCTGATCAAAAATTGCACCTAAATAACTAAAAGTATCAGTTTTGGTTGGTTATTTCTTGAATAATCAACCTGTCTTTATGCAAAAGGTCAACCACTCCGATTTGGCTCAAAATTTTTTTCTGGACGTTCCAAGGTGTGTAGATCAAACAAATCAAGAGTCTGTCCGCCGTCCGGTTTTTTTTTTTTTTTTTTTTAGTAGAAAATTTTCTAAAAATCTGGAATTTGGGTCAGGGGTCTATTCCCGGTCGGTCCTCGGAAGTTTTCAGCCCGATCGGACCAAATTTGGGAGGGGTAGGGGTCAGAATGTGTACTATTTTGAAAAATGTATTTTCGAGATTTTTGTCAATCTAGGCATGTGGGGAATCATTTTCCACTAAATTTTGGATGTTGAATCCAATAAAATGGGTCCCAGAACGATTGGTACTAACCGGATGAAGTTATGAGTCAAAATGGGTGTTCATCTACCCATTTTGAATAAGTGTTTTTGACATTTTTGGTACCTAGGCGTGTGGGGTATCATTTTCCACTAAATTTTGGACTTAGAATCGATTGGAATGGGTCCGGGACCCGCCACACCCACTGTTTCCCCCATTTTCCCCATGTTGAAGAAATGAGTCTCCATGCGCCTGGTCCGAGAAATAACCAACCCGTGTGTAAGAATCTGCAGCGTTTTCAGTTGTTATAATCTTGTTACATATTGCTTTCTGATTACAATCACACCCATGAAGCACAATATTGATCCATAATGAGTTCATTGTAATCGTAACATACACAGTTTTGATGTATTGGCTTTCGTTTCACTGGATTCTGAGAAAGACGGACATTGAAGATCCGTGTACTACATCTGTTTCGGATGACCGTTGAGTTAGGTGGCTTGTTCAGGTCAATTTGCCAAGTTCTGCGAGGTGGTTGTGTGCTAGGAAGAATAAAACGGTCGAGGCCAAATGCCACGTTTGGGTTTTGGTAGCTCGTCCTAAGGAATGACTTCCGCCTAATGAACCCCATCGTAAACATGAACACGAGAGACGGAATAGACCCCGCAACTCGATCGTGTTTTTTTTTTTTTTTTTTTTTTTCTTCTTTTTTCCGACTTTTTCTGCCCTTTCTCAAATACGATTGGCCCTAGTTTACTCTCCATTCGCTTTTATTTCTTTCCTGATTCATCCTCTCCAATTTCTTCTTTCCTACGTTGACTCCCCTACACGACCTTTTTCATTTTCGTCATCCAACCTTAGAGTGCCACGAGGGGGGGGGGGGGATCGTTGTCTTTTCCTTCCAGCTTTATGGAGGGCTCTATGTTGTGCTGTCTACGTCGAGCTACGCAGGCCATTTGTAAACACCCGGTCAACCGAAATCGATTCAATAAAATGAAAGGAGGGATTGAGAAAAGTGAGGGTTTCCTCGGCCACAGAGCAAGATAACATCACATTTGTTCTCTTCACGGTTCAGCCTGACTACTAACTGATAAAATACACTTTTCCCCTGGACATTATGAACATCACTGTCGATTAGACGTCAGGGAAATCCATGATGAGTCAAACCATCTCCTTGGCCTTCGTACATCAATTCATAGCATGTTCACCAATGTTGATAAAACGCTGCGAATTCTTACACAGGGATTGATAATTCATCAGGCAAGGCGCATGGACCCATTTCAATCGATTCAGCGTCCATAACCTCTTCCGGTGGGCGCCAATCGTTCCGTGACCCGTCTCAATCGATTCAGCGTCCAAAATTTAATGGAAAACGATACCCGACACGCCTAGGTACCAGAACTCTCAAAAATACACATTCGAAATGGGTATATAGGTGCCCATATTCACCCATAACCTCATCCAGAGGGCGCCTCATCATTGCGGGACCATTTCATAGGATTCAGCGCTCAAAATTTAGTGGAAAATGGTACCCCACACGCCTAGGTTGCCAAAAATCTCGAAAATCCATTTATCGATGAACACATTTTGCCTCCGCGACCAACTAAATCCGGAAATGGGTCCTTGACCAAAGTGAGTCAGGCGTGCTCGAACATGCGGCCAGATCTTATACGTGTGCCGTCCTTTGAAGGAGGTGTTCCATCGTTCTTGCCACCTGTCTAGGCACCACTCAGTCATTGCCGCTTCTGTCGTACATCCTGGAATCATGCTTGCCTTGCCGTGATTGATTAGCCAGATCGATGTTAGGGCGTGCATTCCAAGGACCAATGGCATCTGCCCTGTGAGGACGTGGAGAGCCTCGTGTTACACTGTCCTGTATGCCTGGCTCACCACCAGGAGAGCACTTCGCTGGGCCTTGAGTAGTTCCTGCAGGTGCTTTCCTTTGGTGTATGTAGTCCACGCTGGGTACAAATACAGTGCCACAGGGACTTGTACAGGAGTCGCCGGCTCCAAAAACCTGTGCCCCACGTGGCCGATGCCAAACTCCACACGATGAGACTAAAACCGTCACCTCTCTGCGAGTGATGCGAATTTGAGACAGTAGATCATGTCTACCAGTGCCTAAAATATGCAACAGGTCGAAGGCAATGGCTCGCTAGGACCAACAGCTTCAGCAGAAATTCCTTGGCAAGAGGAGTTTCAAACCAGAAACACAGCCGAAAGCACAAAAATATTCGCCCTACATGTTATGGCAGAAAAAGGATGGACCACACGCCAAACACGCCGAGCAGCCCCTCCTGGTCCCAACCATGGCTTCTAACAAACTGAAAGAAGACCCCACCCCTCTCACCGTCGGAAAAGAGTTGTATTCTCAATTGTGACTGAGCAAAGTTTGAATCCGCGCAGTTTGTATTCTCTGGGTGGGTTATTCTTCAGACCAGACGCATGGAGACTCATTTAAATCAATTCAGCGTCCATGACCTCTTCCGTTGGGCGCAAATAAATTGTTCCGGGCACTTTTTGACCCCTATCCCCCCCCAATTTGGTCCGATCGGGCTGAAATGTTTCAAGAACCAATAAAACCAAAAACGGGTCCCTGACCAAAATTTCAGGTTTTTAGGAAATTTTCTACTGCGTATAGGGGCAGTGACCTGGCTCGTTTAGGAGGGGCCTTCTGAACATAGTGAAAGGAGACACCCCCTCCTCCCTCACCATCCTTCATGAGTTGTATTCTCAATTGCGACTGAGCAACGTTTGAATCCGCTCTATTCAGGGATTAACAATTTACGCCCTTCTAAAATCACAATTACGGAAGCTTCAAGTGGGGATCCCTTTGGATCAAAACGTTCCAAGGATCTAAGAGCAACAAGCTAATAAAAGGTGGGGGAGGTTTTCGAGTGATGGGTTCAGGAGGGGAGCGTTCAATTAATTCTATCGACAGGCCTAGGGTCACAAGGTTTATCATGGTCTGTAATCTTCAAAAGGGTGCGGAGAAAATCGAGGAGGGGAAAGTGATTAGGTGCCAGATGAACCTCCCTCCCACCCCTACCGCCCACTGTGATGGCCTTCTAGAACCAACTGGTAGAGAAATGACGGCCCTTTTGCACCCTTCTGCCAAGGATGTCATTTTGACAAGGACAAACATCGGAAAGACAGGACTCCCCTCCCATCGACAAGTTTCAATCAAGTCGTGCATCAGTTCGATTTAGGCGCCGAAGTGAAGCTTATTCCAACTCCAAGTGGTGTTTGAAACTGTTAAAATGTTTGTACTACCAGCACGTGACGAATTGTTTTGATAACACGAACTACAATCCACGATTTTCATGCTTTTAATTGATGCAGGTGAGCACATTAGCGAGGATTCCAAGGCTTTTGGTGTGGGGGAAGGAGTTCTTCAGGGGGATGTGCTCTCTCCCCTACTTTTCGCACTATTTTGCCGTGATTTAGAAGAATTCTTCATAGAAAGAGGTGTTTGAGTCTGAGAGGGTTGAATCTGGACGGTGCAGTCGATCTCATTGCTCACTCGTATGCAGATGACCTTTGCCTCATGAGTTACAGTTATGTTGAACTTCAAAGAATTCTAAGTGCTCTCAATGACTATTGCTGTTCTAATGGTCTCTGGATGAACCACGATAAATCTGCAATAATGGTGTTTCAACGGGGTGGCAAACTGCCTGAGCGCTTCAAATTTTTCTGTGGGGAGAAGGAAATTAAGATTGTATATCCCTTTAAATACGTCTCATCACATTCTTCCCCTTGGGACTGTTTGAAGCCAACGCCCATCAGGCCATAAGAAAGGGGAGGCGGTCATCAGCTCTGTTTTGCAGTAACAAGTGACTGCAGTCATGTTCCAAAGTAGCCCAGTCGCTTATAGAATCGACTGCACATTATGCAGCTGAGGTTTGGGGAATGAACCAAACAGAGGAAATTGAAATAGTCCAAGTGAGAACATATAAGGCACTCATGTTTCTCTCAAGGAACACTTCAGTTTGTGCGAATGGAGTGCTACATGAGTCACACTCGAAGCGAGGTTCTCAAGCTGCCTTTGGTGTGGTGGATGAAGCTGTTTGGAGTTGAGCCCAGAGAGACTTCCCCGTAATTGCTTCCAGCGTCTACAGGCTCTTCACGGACGTCAACAGGATCCGAGGTATAATTGGGTGTTGCAGCTTTCAGCTGTGTTCTGGGACGCGGGTTTATGGGAGCCTGTTTGACGGATGTATGGGACACTCAAGACGTCACTCTGCTGCGAAAGGAAAAACCTGTTGTGATTGAAGCGATGAGGATGACTTTGAGGATGGTGGACGAAGAGAATGCGGATCAGACACTTCAACTCATATCACAGGTTTATAAAGCCCGCTGATCTTGAGAGCGCATCCTATGGAGTGCTACTGAGAGGGACAGGATACTGGACAGCTTGTGGGAGAAGGGGGAAACCCCTGGCACTCCATGAACAGGTAGTGACAGGTACAAAGCCTCTGTCGCGGGTTTATTTGCCAGTTAGCCCATATAGGAAGTTATGATGGTCAGGCTGCTGACAAACCTGTATCCTTCCAAACTTGTAGCGGGTGGGGGGGGGGAGGAGCCTCTGGCCACAAAAGCAATGCTCCGGCAAAGCTTCACAGACCAGCCCCCCCAATTGAGGTAGGAAACTATGGTCAGAAATAATGGACCGTTTGCGGGGGTCGTGATAGGGGCATACCCTAGCTGGAGGGCTTCACCCAGTGACGGCGCCAATAAAGGGGAAGTCAGTGCTGCATACATCCGCGGAAGATGTACCAATACAGACTGGCTCTGGGAGTTAAGATGCCACACTCGGAAACCACTCTGCTTAAGTGGTAGTGTGAGCTAGAACGCACAAATTACCGCAATCGGTACTTAGGGGGAGCAGTTCACTACTCCGTATCTTAGACCTGCTGAATGAAGGGAGAATCATTCCAGTCATTTAAGGCTGTTTTCTTGCTGCTTGCAGTGCGGCGGTGTGGGGGAAAGCATAACTGGGGGCTGAGCTCTCCTTATAATTGTGGCTCATTTCCCTGCATTGGGGTGAGAAACACATTGGTCTTGAGAGCGCACCGTATCTCCATCTGGACTCTGGACTGCAGATGAAGAAATTGGTGGACCAGATTAGAGTTGGAGGAGAGAAAACACATTCAAAAAGGGTAGGTTGATACCCATTTTGACCCATAACTTCATCCGATGGATTCCAACTGTTCTGAGACCCATTTTACTGGATTCAGCGTCCAAAATTTAGTGGAAAATAATACCCTACACACCTAGATCGCCAAAAATCTCGAAAATCCATTTTTCAAAATACACATTTTGACCCCTACCCCACCCAAATTCGGTCCGATCGAACTGAAAAGTTTGAGGACCAACTAAAGTCGGGAACGGACCCCTGACCCAAATTTCAGATTTTTAGAAAATTTTCTACAACTTGGCACCAACCGAAGTTGTATTGAGCAGAAAATTTCACTTAGACTCAATGGTGTCCTCGAATTCGGAGATGAATTAAGTTTTCGGGGTTTTGTGAACTACTTTCGTTAGTATGTACTAAATTTCTTGAAGAACCGAAATATCTGGAAAATGGTTAGGAATCGGACCTTGTTCAAGAGGACTTTCTTTGTTCTGCATCGAATTTCCAACATGTGTAAGCCTCTCTCGAATTAAAATGAGTTTGAATTTACTAATAATTTAATTCGGGTTTCTTCGGAGAATTTGGAAGGGACCTAGCGAGAGGATACGGGATGTAAGTCCAAGACTTACGACTGAGCAACTAGGGATACCAAGGATGAACATAAAATACATTGAAACAAAATGAATTATAATTAAAAACAAGGACTCGTTGCAAAGGAAAATATGCCTCAACCTGGGCTAGAATTGATACAAGACAAAGTAATTCGACAAAGTAAATTAGACAACATGTGGAGCATAAAATACAATTAATACAAGTGACATGAAATTATGATGTACATGAAATACAATTTAATGAACAAGTGCAACGATACCGGCTGACGAAAACGGCTTCGACGTCGAAGGAAAAACAGGAGGGGGCACGCTGTCCCAGAGGTACACAGCGAGGCTTATTAACTTGAGTCCTTTATCTCATGGGGAACACAATATTACAGCTTCAGTCGACTTCAGCACGGTAGAAGAGTTCACATCAGAGCGAGCACAGGACGAAGCCAGGATGGACTGAGTGAGAAATCTCTTGCACGACAGGGTTACAAAAATATATACTCCAACATGTTGGGCCCCCAGTCGGAGGGGCATGACTGCCCGGTTGGGCAACTTAGCGACGATTGAGCGCTGGGCCTCTCTAAATGTGACGTCCAGGCAGGAGCTGCGCGCGCATTTGGCGCATGCTCTCTCCCTTCTGGCCTTCTGGAGGCAGCAAGCCTGGGGGCTTACACATGATTTCGAAGTTTGTATCCAGAGGGCGCCAATCGTTCCAGGACCCATTTCGTTGGATTCAGCGTCCAAACTTTAGTGAAAATGCCCCACATGCCTGGATCGCCACAAACCTCGAAAATCCAGTTTTAGAAAAACACATTTGACCCCTACCCCTCCCAAATTTGGTTGGATCGGGCTGAAAACTTTCAAGAACCAACGAGAGCAGGGAACGGACCCCTGACCAAAATATAAAAATTCAAAAAAAATTTTTTACTACCAAAGTTGGTGTTGGTGGAGGATGGCGTTCGGCGGACATCTGCTAATTTTGATCTAGACTCCAGTAAAGTTAGAGACCGCATTGTGAGGTGTTGAACCCACCAGCGCCCTTAATTTCTCTGCTTTTCTTATTCCGACATCCTCACCGCCCAACCAACATCTGAGTTTCTTAACCCCCCCCCCCCCCCCTTACCACTTGAGACCGAGAGAAGTCGACCACCCCTCTTGTTAATTGTCCTCGTCTTAGCTGACTGTCGTTAGAACATCCACCGAGAGAGAGATAACTTTATTATTGCGCCAACGTTGTTCCTTACCCTTCAAAAGGAAAACTCTCTTCACCTTAATCATTGTACCTACTACTCACACTGCCTCTCATCCTTTCCCAGGACCAGACTTGATTAATATTTAGGTAACTAGGTCCCTAACTTCTACCAAACATCACAAGGCGATCCTTCCACCCGTCCCTTGGAGAATTCTGAATTGACTTAGCTTTTAGCAAGTTGGCTACAACCATAAAGTAAGTACTTCAGTCAAACAGGTTGAATGTAAGTAACACTGATCAGCTTTACATGCTAATAAGACATTTGAAGTAGGTAATAACGTTCGTAGCGAACAAGTCTTGCAATAATATCACGCTTAATTACTCTACTGATTACTATCGTCAGCTCCACTCAGTAGTCGAGAAATTCCAGAAAATTTCAAATATTTGAAAAACAGGTATTTCTTCTTCCGGTTTCTTTCAGCTACTCAATGAAGCCAAGTATTCCTCGTTTTATTTCACGTAGCGACTTTATTCGTATCAAATCTCTCACATAAACGGTATTAACTATACATACAATAATTGGCGTATGCAGTAGGTTGGTAAATAATATTATATTCATTGAATTTTGGACCATTCGGCTTGATGACAATCAGTTGCAAAATGAGAAACGATGTTACAGTAAATATGATTTTGAGTTTTTCGATATCACCGGTTATTAGATTTTCGGTATGGAACTTTCTAAGTGATAGTGAAGCTGCATTGTGAGGGTTCCCTAAAGCAAAAGCCGAATCCTAAAAAGGCTGCAAAACCATTCACAGGGGTTGGTTATTCCTCCAAGAGCATGGAGCCTCATTTCATCAACATGGGGAAAATGGGGGAAACAATAGGTGTGGTGGGGTGCTGGACCCATTCCAACCGATTCAGAGTCCAAAATTTAGCGGAAAATGATACCCCAGAAGCCTAGATCGCCAAAAATCTCAAGACAACACTTTCAAAATGGGTAGGTAGATACCCATTTTGGCCCATAACCTCTTCCGGTGGTTGCCATACGTTCCAAGGCCCGTTTCATTGGATTCAGTCTCAAAAATTTAGTGAAAAATGATACCTCACACGACTAGGTACCAGAAATCTGGAAAACACACATTCGAAATGGGTAGGGAGATACCCAATTTGACCCATGACTTTCTCTGCCAATCGTTCCAAGGCCCGTTTCATTGGATTCAGTCTCAAAAATTTTGTCGAAAACGATACCCCACATGCCTCAATCGCTAAAAATCTCAAAAATCCATATTTCGGAAAACATTTTTTGACCCCTACCCCACCCAAATTTGGTCCGATCGGGCTGAAAAGTTTAGAAGACCAACTAGAACCAAGAACCGAAATTTCAGATTTTTAGAAAATTTCACTACAAATAAAAAAGGCGTGAACGGCGGACAACTAATTTTGATGTAGACACCTTGAAACGTCCAGAAAAGAAAGTATTCAAGGCCAAACCAACCAACCAAACCAACCAAAAAACGAGGTCCAAACTCAGGTCGCGTTACGATGGTAAACACGGTCATCTCGGTGGTAACTGGGGGAGCTCCAGGTCCAATACGTCATTCAAAGCCCACACATTTGAAGTAAAACTGAATATTGTATTCCTTCTCAATAAAATCTGGAAACAATGTCAAAGGGCAACGAACCAGGAGAGTCCAACGCTGGTCCAAGGAGTCGTCGGCTCACGCACCAGCGCACCTCTCATCGTTCCCAGCCCTACAACAGTATCTGCAGTATCACATCCATTACTGGGGCTCCACCTATCATTCATCCCCCGTCGACGGTTAGGGTGGCCCATTAATAACGCTACATTTGCTCCTTGTGTGTTTATAAATCTTGGGTCCCATGAGGCGCCCTCTGACAATCGTATCCTCAGAAATATCCTCGTTCCTCCGAACAATGACATGCTTCGCACTCACAATACGTGATACGACGGATCCTGATGTTCCTCTCTCCATCGGCGCTTGGAATCTCAACGCCCGTCTCTTCGCCGTTCTATGTGCCAACTCATTTGAGGCTCACAGGTGATGGATGGAGGAGCATGAACGTTATTAGGCGACCCGACAGAATAGAAGTGAGACAAGGAAGGGCTTGAGCGTGCGCTTTCAATCGAACAGCATATTTGTACATCGCCCTCGTTACACCACACACCAGGAGAGAACAGAAGCCTTGAGTCTCGTTTAAAAACATGGGGGAAATGGGGGAAACAGTGGGTGTAGCGGGTTCCGGACCAATTAATATCGATTCAGCGTCCAAGAATTAGTGGAAAATGATACCCCACACGCCTAGGTACCAGAAATCTCGGAAACACGCATTCGAAATGGGTGGATAGGCTCTCATTTTCACCCATAACCTCATCCAGAGGGCGCCAATCGTCCCGAGACCTGCCTCATTGGATTCAGCGTCCAAAATTTAGTCGAAAATGATACCCCACACGCCTTCATCGCCGAAAATATCAAAAACATTTTTTGAGAAACACATTTTGGTGGATATTTATCAATTTACCCATTTCGATTGTGTTTTCGAGATCTCTGGTACCTAGGCGTGTGGGGTATCATTTTCCACTAAATTTTGGATGCTGAATCCAATGAGATGGGTCTCGGAACGATTGGCGCCCTCTGGATGAGGTTATGGGTCAAAATGGGTACCTATCTACCCATTTCCAATGTGTTTTTGAGATTTCCGATACCCTTGGCGTATGGGGTATCATTTTCTACTAAACTTTGGACGCTGAATCGATTGAACTGAGTCTCCATGTGCCTGGTCCTCGGCATAAACAAGCCCCGTGAGAGAATTTGCAGCGTTTTTACTGAAATGGGTCTCCACAACCTCGTCGCAGAAGATTTTATTCATCTCTCATCAATGATCGAGTGAAAATCACATTTTTCCAAGTACCGTACAGCTATAACTTCTAAAAACTAAATTTCTCGCGTCCCGTGACGGAAATTCGATACATTATTAATAAGAAAAACTCCATGAAAACTGTATTCACTCTCAAGAAACATCGCAAAAGAAGTGACGGAGTTATTGTCCCAAGCGAAACTTGGGACAAATGAAAAATTTCCATCAAAAAATCATCATCCACCACGGTGGTATCATTTTCCACTAAATTTTGGACGCTGAATCCAATGAGACGGGTCCCGGAACAATTGGTGCTCTCTGGATGAGGCTATGAGCCAAAATGGCTACCTATCTACCCATTTCGAATGTGTGTTTTCGAGATTTCCAGTACCTAGGCGTGTGGGGTATCATTTTTCACTAAATTTTTGACGCTGAATCGACTGAAATGGGTCCGGGGCTCGCCAAATCCACTGTTTAATTTTCTCCATGTTAAGGCAATGTGTGTCCATGCGCCTGATCCGAGAAATAGACCCACCGATCATCAATTTTCCAACTGAGGATTCCCTCAAATTCTAGGAAATAGGGTGCACTCGGCGGCCAACCTACCATCGAAATATACAGGTTGAGTGGCTACCCGCGTTACAAACTTTGAAATCATGTTGAAAATTCGGTGCAGAACGAAAAACGTCCACTTTAACAAGGTCCAATTCCTAACTATTTTCCAGATATTTTGGTTTATATGGTTTCCAAGAAATTTAGTACTTACTAACGGGATAACCCCACAAAACCCTGAAAAATCAATTCTTCTCCGAATGTGAGGGCACCATTGAGTCTAGGTGAAATTTGCTGCTCAATACAACTTCGGTTGGTGCCAAGTTGTAGAAATTTTTCTACAAATCTGAAATTTGGGTCAGGGGTCTCTTCCCGGCTCTAGTTGGTCCTCGAAACTTTTCAGTTCAATCGGACCAAATTTGGGTGGGGTAGGGGTCGAAATATGTTTTTTGGAAATGTGACTTTTGGCGATCTAGGTGTTTGGGGTATCATTTTTCACTAAATTTTGGACGCTGAATCCAATGAAATAGGTCTCAGAACAATTGACACCCATTGGAAGAGATTATGGGTCAAAATGGGTGCCTATCTACCCATTTCGAATACATGTTTTCGAGATTTCCAGTACCTAGGCGTGTGGGGTATCATTTTTCACTAAATTTTTGACGCTGAATCGACTGAAATGGGTCCGGGGCTCGCCAAATCCACTGTTTAATTTTCTCCATGTTAAGGCAATGTGTGTCCATGCGCCTGATCCGAGAAATAGACCCACCGATCATCAATTTTCCAACTGAGGATTCCCTCAAATTCTAGGAAATAGGGTGCACTCGGCGGCCAACCTACCATCGAAATATACAGGTTGAGTGGCTACCCGCGTTACAAACTTTGAAATCATGTTGAAAATTCGGTGCAGAACGAAAAACGTCCACTTTAACAAGGTCCAATTCCTAACTATTTTCCAGATATTTTGGTTTATATGGTTTCCAAGAAATTTAGTACTTACTAACGGGATAACCCCACAAAACCCTGAAAAATCAATTCTTCTCCGAATTTGAGGGCACCATTGAGTCTAGGTGAAATTTGCTGCTCAATACAACTTCGGTTGGTGCCAAGTTGTAGAAATTTTTCTACAAATCTGAAATTTGGGTCAGGGGTCTCTTCCCGGCTCTAGTTGGTCCTCGAAACTTTTCAGTTCAATCGGACCAAATTTGGGTGGGGTAGGGGTCGAAATATGTTTTTTGGAAATGTGACTTTTGGCGATCTAGGTGTTTGGGGTATCATTTTTCACTAAATTTTGGACGCTGAATCCAATGAAATAGGTCTCAGAACAATTGACACCCATTGGAAGAGATTATGGGTCAAAATGGGTGCCTATCTACCCATTTCGAATACATGTTTTCGAGATTTCCAGTACCTAGGCGTGTGGGGTATCATTTTTCACTAAATTTTTGACGCTGAATCGACTGAAATGGGTCCGGGGCTCGCCAAATCCACTGTTTAATTTTCTCCATGTTAAGGCAATGTGTGTCCATGCGCCTGATCCGAGAAATAGACCCACCGATCATCAATTTTCCAACTGAGGATTCCCTCAAATTCTAGGAAATAGGGTGCACTCGGCGGCCAACCTACCATCGAAATATACAGGTTGAGTGGCTACCCGCGTTACAAACTTTGAAATCATGTTGAAAATTCGGTGCAGAACGAAAAACGTCCACTTTAACAAGGTCCAATTCCTAACTATTTTCCAGATATTTTGGTTTATATGGTTTCCAAGAAATTTAGTACTTACTAACGGGATAACCCCACAAAACCCTGAAAAATCAATTCTTCTCCGAATTTGAGGGCACCATTGAGTCTAGGTGAAATTTGCTGCTCAATACAACTTCGGTTGGTGCCAAGTTGTAGAAATTTTTCTACAAATCTGAAATTTGGGTCAGGGGTCTCTTCCCGGCTCTAGTTGGTCCTCGAAACTTTTCAGTTCAATCGGACCAAATTTGGGTGGGGTAGGGGTCGAAATATGTTTTTTGGAAATGTGACTTTTGGCGATCTAGGTGTTTGGGGTATCATTTTTCACTAAATTTTGGACGCTGAATCCAATGAAATAGGTCTCAGAACAATTGACACCCATTGGAAGAGATTATGGGTCAAAATGGGTGCCTATCTACCCATTTCGAATACATGTTTTCGAGATTTCCAGTACCTAGGCGTGTGGGGTATCATTTTTCACTAAATTTTTGACGCTGAATCGACTGAAATGGGTCCGGGGCTCGCCAAATCCACTGTTTAATTTTCTCCATGTTAAGGCAATGTGTGTCCATGCGCCTGATCCGAGAAATAGACCCACCGATCATCAATTTTCCAACTGAGGATTCCCTCAAATTCTAGGAAATAGGGTGCACTCGGCGGCCAACCTACCATCGAAATATACAGGTTGAGTGGCTACCCGCGTTACAAACTTTGAAATCATGTTGAAAATTCGGTGCAGAACGAAAAACGTCCACTTTAACAAGGTCCAATTCCTAACTATTTTCCAGATATTTTGGTTTATATGGTTTCCAAGAAATTTAGTACTTACTAACGGGATAACCCCACAAAACCCTGAAAAATCAATTCTTCTCCGAATTTGAGGGCACCATTGAGTCTAGGTGAAATTTGCTGCTCAATACAACTTCGGTTGGTGCCAAGTTGTAGAAATTTTTCTACAAATCTGAAATTTGGGTCAGGGGTCTCTTCCCGGCTCTAGTTGGTCCTCGAAACTTTTCAGTTCAATCGGACCAAATTTGGGTGGGGTAGGGGTCGAAATATGTTTTTTGGAAATGTGACTTTTGGCGATCTAGGTGTTTGGGGTATCATTTTTCACTAAATTTTGGACGCTGAATCCAATGAAATAGGTCTCAGAACAATTGACACCCATTGGAAGAGATTATGGGTCAAAATGGGTGCCTATCTACCCATTTCGAATACATGTTTTCGAGATTCCCGGCACCTAGGCGCGTGGGGTATCATTTTCCACTGAATTTAGGACCCTGAATTGATTAAAATGGGTCCAGGACCTGCTGCACCCTCCGTTTTCCCGTTTCCCCTCCATATTCAACGACTTAGGCGCGTAGGGTGTAGTTTTCCACTAATTAATTGTTAAATGCCAAATCGTATGAAATGAGTCTCCACGCTCCTGAACCATGGAACTCCTATGTAAATAGCAGCGCTTATTGATTGATTACACAACTTTTTTCTAAAAAAGTATGTAGGTATGGTAAGTCAATAGCGCCGTAAATTTGTTATGTGGGGATGGAATTTGATCGTTGGTAGGTGGCTTCGGCTGAAGAAAGGAAACGGAAATATCAAACGATCGCTCGTTTTATGACAAGGCGTTGTATTAGGTGTCGTAAAGATCCTGATATTTACGATACACCTGAATAAATAACGGCTGAAGACGCTGGCGGTTTTGATCGTTCACTGCAGCAATTTACTGTCTAACCTCGATCCTTCTGGTCCGAAGGTGCTTCGTCCTGAGAGGAAGGTGGGAACGCCTCGAAAAGGTACTTTTGGTGTAAGTGTTCACTAGGGCGAGAGGATATTTCATATAATGAGATCAGTGGAGATGGTCTACGCGAATTTTAGAACGTTCAGAAGGACATGATCTCATCTGGGGAAATGTGCACGAGGCAAATGTGTGTTTGGAAGAAGGAAGGATAGCTCTTTTGATTGGTTATTCTTTGAATAATCAACTTATGATTTAATGCAATAAGTCATTCTCTCCGATTCACAAAAAAAAAAAAATTTGACGTTCAAGGTGTTTTTTGAAAAATTATTTTCGAAATTTTGGCAATCAAGGCGTGTGGTGTATTATTTTCGACTAAATGAAGGATGCTGAATCCAATGAGACGGGCCACAGAACGATTGGTGCCACTGGAAGAGGTTATTAACGCTGCAAATTCCTTGACAGGGGTAAGTTATTCCTCGGACCAAGCGCATGGAGACTCATTTCAATCGATTCCACGTCCATAACCTCTTCCGAAGCATGCCAATCGTCCTGGGACCCATCTCATTGGATTTAGTCGAAAATGATACCCCACACGCCTTCATAGCTGAAAATCCCGAAAATCCATTTTTCGAGAAACACATTTTGAATGTTTTCGAAATTTCTGGTACCTAGGCTTGAGGGGTATCATTTTCCAGTAAATTTCGGACGCTGAATCCAATGAGATGGGTCTCGAAACGATTGGCACCCACTACAACGGGTTATGACTAAAAATGAGTATTCATCTACCTATTTTGAATGTGGGTTTAATTTAATGGCCACTCCTACTTTCCCCCAGTATATTGGATTACACCACAAACCTATTTCTTTACAGCCAAAACACCGAATAGGCTTTTTACGAGGTTTCTTTTTGGCAACACCAAATGCTGAAGTTGATGGAGCAGTCAGGGAACCATCTTCAGCATTTTTAGTACAATACGTATCCACTATTACTCCAGCAACATTAATGAGCCAAAAAAGTTTGTCTACGGTCTAGTAAGTAAATTTCTGTTAGTCACTATACAACGTATGATGATGATTCCTCATGGGTTTCAAATAGGTCACTAGTTAATATTCACTTGAATAATAACTTGTTTTTTAAGATACATATCCAATTTTTTTGTTGCAGGTAACTTTCAACACAGTTGTCAGCATCAGAATTGTAAGTGTCTATAGAATTCAGAGGAGATGTAAGTGATATAATATATACCTTTACGAATAAAAAAGTAGCTATGATTGGCCACTGGAGAGATGAAAATCAAGCATGCTGACACATTCCAATCGATTTAGCGTCCAAAATTTAGTGGGAAATGCTACCTGACAAGAGTAGATTGCTTGAAACCTTGAAATCAATTTTTCGAAACAAATTTTTACCCCTACTCCATCCAAATTTGGTCCGATCGGGCTGAAGAGTTCTGAGGACCAACCAGAGCCAAACAAACCCCTGACCCAAAATGGGTATCTATCTTGAATGTGTTATTTCAAGATATCAACTACCTAGACGTGTGGGCTATCATTTTCCACTAAATTTCGGACGCTAAATCCAATTAAACGGTTCCCAGAACGATCGGCACCCATCAGACGGATTTATGGGTCAAAATGGGTACCTATCTACCCATTTTGAATGTCTGTTTTCGTGATTTCCGGTACCTAGGTGCCTGGGGTATCATTTTCCACTAAATTTTGGACCCTTAATCGATTGAAATGTCCACTGGAGAGATGTCCGGTACCCACCACACCCACTGTTTCCCCCATTTTTCCCATGTTGAAGAAATAAGTATCCATGCGCCTGGTCCGAAAAATAACAAACCCGTGTGTTCCTACACAATTTGCAGCGTTTTTCAATGCGAATATAATATTCGGATGAATACGAAATATTTATTCTCAGCATAATTCTGGTTCCCCTATCTAGAAAAAATTGTGAGAGAGGAAAAAGTGAGGAGAAAATTACCCTGAGTTGTTTCAGTTTAAGCTAATTATACCGAGGGTTAAACAAAAAGGTGTTATTCAACTGCCACGCTTCCTGAGATACTGTCTAAAACAGGAACTATCAGTTGATTTACTCACGAAACTTGAAGAAAGGAGGAACGCTTTTTTTTCTTTTCTTTTCCTACCAGTAGAGACGAGGGAGCAGGGAAAACAACAACATAAAGATAAAACTCTTCAAGCGCTTCTGGAGAGGCAGGGTTGGTCGACGGAAAGAACTTGAATGGGCGGAAGATAACTGGTTGACCTCAGCGCTATCTAAATATGATATCAGGGATATCTGGAGGACCATTTGTTGAATGAAAAGATTGGCACTTTATCTTGTTGTTTGTCAAAATGCGCTCAGCTTTCCAGGGGTTTCCCAGAGCTAAGAACATTCTTCCTGGCTCAGGCAATCTTCAGTGAAGATAGGATTTGATGAATTGCGCCGGCATTCTCATCCCCTAATCCTCCAGTCAGTTTTTTTCTTCACGTATCGAATAGTTGGAAGTACGCTCTTCCTCATAGAGCATTCTCAGTGGCTGCCGTCAATCTATTTGTTTACTGTCATAAATCTCGGGTAAAAAATAATTTGTATGGAAATGACTGCTAGGTAAAGATTTACAGGAAACACAAATTATTTTGCGTTCTTATCGAGAAGAGTTTATCATTATGAGCCCCTTCATCACGAGGTATTGTATTTACTGATGAGCACAGCTCCATAATGCTACAACTAAACATATTGTACATGCATCATAACCTAGAGTAGGATTACATTAGGACCTCATTGCATTACAAAGCCGTAGAGCTGTTGCAGATCTTTGACTGAGAGCTTGGTTGTAGTTTGGGAACAACCATGTCGAAGGTGAAGTGATCTAGGCAGAGTTGAGAAATTCAAATTACAATCCGCGAATGAATTGCTTGTGATTGTAGCCCACTCTTATAGTAGGGATACCCTTCATGGAATTAGTTCACACTGGGCTAACAGGAAATGAGTAGTAACAAGTTAGAAACATGTGATGGAATGACAAAACTCAGCCACATGACAAAATTGTAGAATATAGGCAGTACCATATGATTGCTCAGAAAACACAATACTACTGATTGAATCACAGTGGGACTCGTGAAGCAGCACAATCAGAAGAAGTTCATTGTCTGGAATCAACCATGTGGATTCCACTGGGCATTTTGTGAAAACACTGACCACCCGTATTGTTTCATTCTGCTACTAGCAAAAATGCGGAATGAGCGAATACGGGTAGTCAAAGCATTTGATGTGGTGGATGGTCTGTTGCAGCTCTGTGACTGGGAGCCTGGTTGTAGTTTTAAGGCAACCACATTGAACGAGAAGTGATAAAGTCACAGTGACAGGTGGTCCAACATGTGCATCTAAAACAGTTCTCATTCAACAGGTGACCAATTGGGCACTGATGAGCAGAGTTACATCTGGCAGATGTTGTTTGGGCATGCTCCTGCACCTCCATTGTTCCATACTACAACAATGTATAATACAGTACAGGGCAATGGAAGTAAAGGAGGTGAGCGTATGTAACTAAATCAGGAGCTGTAGTCTGAGTTCCATCACCGGCATCACATGTTCCTACTTATTCTCATAGCAGATTCAAGTGATGCTGCTGAACTACTGATAGAACCAAAGTGGGACTGGTGAAGCTGCACAATCAAAAGATGTTCATTGACCGAAGATCATCAAGGGGGATCCACAAGGCGTCTTGTGTAAACGCTGTGACCACCCATATTGCCTCATACTGCAACTATCAAAAATGCGGTATGAGCAAATAAGGATAGTCAGTGCATTTGATTTGGTGGATGGTCTGTTGCAGCTCTGTGTCTGAGAGCCTGGCTGTACTTTGAGGACAACCATGTTGAACGACATGTGATAGCTATCTGGCAGATGGAGAGTCATATGCAGTACAGGCCAAAGGAAGTAGAGGAGGCAGACAATTGCGACTAATTCTGGTGCTGTTGGCTAGAGTATATCCAGCAGCATCATATGCTTCTACATTATCTAGTAGCAGATTCAAATGATGCTGCTGATGATTCCCAGAGATGTGGAATACTGGACTTGCCAACTCAGATGGGTGTTGCACTGATGCACAGTATGGATGTCATGATGTCTTGTGTAAACGCTGTGATCACCCATATTGCCCCATACTGCAACTATCGAATATGCGGTATGAGCTAATAAGGGTAGTCAAAGCATTTGGTGTGTAGGCACTACCTAATGATCGGCCAGCATACAACATACTATTGATATGGAAAATTTGGACTGGCGATGATGCACAATCAGAAGAAGTTCATTGACTAGAGTGGATTCCACTGGGCGTATTTTGCAAACACTGACTACCCATATTGTTTCACACTGCTACTACCAAAAATGCGGTATGAGCGAATACGGGTAGTCAATGCATTTGATGTGGAGGATGGTCTGTTGCAGCTCTGTGACTGGGAGCGTGGTTGTAGTTTTAAGGCAACCATATTGAACGAGAAGTGATCTAGTCACAGTGACAGGTGGTCCAACATGTGCATCTAAAACAGTTCTCATTCAACAGGTGACCAATTGGCTACTGATCAGCAGGGTTTCATATAGCTGTCTGGCTGATGATATGTGGGCATGCTCCTGCATCTCCTTTGTTCCATACTACAACAATGTATAATACAGTATAGGCCAATGGAAGTGAAGGAGGTGGACTTATGTAACTATGTCAGGTGCTGTAGTCTGAGTTCTATCAACGGCATCACATGTTCCTACTTATTCTCATAGCAGATTCAAATGATGCTGCTGAACATTCTCAGAGATTACCCAAATGATTGCCCAGCTAATCACAGCTAGAACCAAAGTGGGACTGGCGATGCTGCACAATCAGAAGAAGTTCACTGACTAGAGAGGGCGTCTTCTGCAAACACTGACTACCCTCATTGTTTCACACTGCTACAACCAAAAATGCGGTATGGGCGAATAAGGGTAGTCATAGCATTTGATGTGGTGGATGGTCTGTTGCAGCTCTGTGACTGGGAGCGTGGTTGTAGTTTGAAGGCAACCATATTGAACGAGAAGTGATCTAGTCACAGTGACAGGTGGTCCAACATGTGCATCTAAAACAGTTCTCATTCAACAGGTGACCAATTGGGCACTGATGAGCAGAGTTACATCTGGCAGATGTTGTTTGGGCATGCTCCTGCACCTCCATTGTTCCATACTACAACAATGTATAATACAGTACAGGGCAATGGAAGTAAAGGAGGTGAGCGTATGTAACTAAATCAGGAGCTGTAGTCTGAGTTCCATCAACGGCATCACATGTTCCTACTTATTCTCATAGCAGATTCAAGTGATGCTGCTGAACATTCTCAGAGTTCACAAAAGCTGGACTTGCCCGCTCAGCAGGATGGGTTAACTCCAGAATGGATGTCATGATGCTACACCACTGTCCTTCATCCTGGCTAAAAATATTGGAAATGACAACAGGCAGTGCGCATCCCAATCCAGAAGAAGTGCTGCCCAGTGATATTGATCCCATTCACTATCACTCTAGCACACTCCTTCTGGATGAGGCTGAAGCTGCCTTCATGGAGATGTGGATGTTGATATTACTCTTCACTGCAACATTCAACTGTTGATGGATGGATGGATATTGCTTGAATGAGCATCGACCACCTAGCAGCGTTGAGAAATTGAAATAACATTCCACAACTAATGCTTGTGGTTGCAGCTCATTCCTATAGTAGGGACGAGTGACGAAAACACTGTTCATACTACGCAAATAGGAGATAAGTAGTAATGAGACGGAAGCAGGTGATGGGAATGACAAAACTGATTTACCTAACACAATTGTAGAGTGTAGGGACTACCTAATGATTGCCCAGCTAATCACCGTACTACTGATAGAACCAAAGTGGGACTGGTGAAGCTGCACAATCAAAAGATGTTCATTGAGTGAAGATCATCAAGGGGGTTCCAATAGGTGTCTTGTGCAAACGCTGTGACCACCCATATTGCCCCATACTGCAACTATCACAAATGTGGTATGAGCTAATAAGGGTGGCCAAAGCATTTGATGTGATGAATGGTATGTTTCAGCTCTGTGACTGAGAGCCTGGTTGTAGTTTGAAGGCAACCATATTGAACGAGAAGTGAAATAGCCACCGTGACAGGTGGTCCAACATGTGCTTCTAGAACAGTTCTCATTCAACAGGTGACCAATTGGCCACTGATGAGCAGAGTTACATCTAGCAGTTGTTGTGTGGGCATGCTCCTGCACCTCCATTGTTCCATACTACAGCGTATAATACAGCACAGGGCAATGAAAGTAAAGGAGGTGAGCGTATGTAACTATATCAGGAGCTGTAGTCTGAGTTCCATCAACGGCATCACATGTTCCTACTTATTCTCATAGCAGATTCAAGTGATGCTGCTGAACATTCTCAGAGATCACGGAAGCTGGACTTGCCCGCTCAGCATGATAGTCAATCTATTTGTTTACTGTCATAAATCTCGGGTAAAAAATAATTTGTATGGAAATGACTGCTAGGTAAAGATTTACTGGAAACACAAATTATTTTGCGTTCTTATCGAGAAGAGTTTATCATTATGAGCCCCTTCATCACGAGGTATTGTATTTACTGATGAGCACAGCTCCATAATGCTACAACTAAACATATTGTACATGCATCATAACCTAGAGTAGGATTACATTAGGACCTCATTGCATTACAAAGCCGTAGAGCTGTTGCAGATCTTTGACTGAGAGCTTGGTTGTAGTTTGGGAACAACCATGTCGAAGGTGAAGTGATCTAGGCAGAGTTGAGAAATTCAAATTACAATCCGCGAATGAATTGCTTGTGATTGTAGCCCACTCTTATAGTAGGGATACCCTTCATGGAATTAGTTCACACTGGGCTAACAGGAAATGAGTAGTAACAAGTTAGAAACATGTGATGGAATGACAAAACTCAGCCACATGACAAAATTGTAGAATATAGGCAGTACCATATGATTGCTCAGAAAACACAATACTACTGATTGAATCACAGTGGGACTCGTGAAGCAGCACAATCAGAAGAAGTTCATTGTCTGGAATCAACCATGTGGATTCCACTGGGCATTTTGTGAAAACACTGACCACCCGTATTGTTTCATTCTGCTACTAGCAAAAATGCGGAATGAGCGAATACGGGTAGTCAAAGCATTTG
Organism: Cyrtorhinus lividipennis; assembly: GCA_019603395.1. NCBI lineage: Eukaryota > Metazoa > Arthropoda > Insecta > Hemiptera > Miridae > Cyrtorhinus > Cyrtorhinus lividipennis. The sequence goes on from CM033998.1 coordinate 1,445,242, forward strand.
ATGTGGTGGATGGTCTGTTGCAGCTCTGTGACTGGGAGCCTGGTTGTAGTTTTAAGGCAACCACATTGAACGAGAAGTGATAAAGTCACAGTGACAGGTGGTCCAACATGTGCATCTAAAACAGTTCTCATTCAACAGGTGACCAATTGGGCACTGATGAGCAGAGTTACATCTGGCAGATGTTGTTTGGGCATGCTCCTGCACCTCCATTGTTCCATACTACAACAATGTATAATACAGTACAGGGCAATGGAAGTAAAGGAGGTGAGCGTATGTAACTAAATCAGGAGCTGTAGTCTGAGTTCCATCACCGGCATCACATGTTCCTACTTATTCTCATAGCAGATTCAAGTGATGCTGCTGAACTACTGATAGAACCAAAGTGGGACTGGTGAAGCTGCACAATCAAAAGATGTTCATTGACCGAAGATCATCAAGGGGGATCCACAAGGCGTCTTGTGTAAACGCTGTGACCACCCATATTGCCTCATACTGCAACTATCAAAAATGCGGTATGAGCAAATAAGGATAGTCAGTGCATTTGATTTGGTGGATGGTCTGTTGCAGCTCTGTGTCTGAGAGCCTGGCTGTACTTTGAGGACAACCATGTTGAACGACATGTGATAGCTATCTGGCAGATGGAGAGTCATATGCAGTACAGGCCAAAGGAAGTAGAGGAGGCAGACAATTGCGACTAATTCTGGTGCTGTTGGCTAGAGTATATCCAGCAGCATCATATGCTTCTACATTATCTAGTAGCAGATTCAAATGATGCTGCTGATGATTCCCAGAGATGTGGAATACTGGACTTGCCAACTCAGATGGGTGTTGCACTGATGCACAGTATGGATGTCATGATGTCTTGTGTAAACGCTGTGATCACCCATATTGCCCCATACTGCAACTATCGAATATGCGGTATGAGCTAATAAGGGTAGTCAAAGCATTTGGTGTGTAGGCACTACCTAATGATCGGCCAGCATACAACATACTATTGATATGGAAAATTTGGACTGGCGATGATGCACAATCAGAAGAAGTTCATTGACTAGAGTGGATTCCACTGGGCGTATTTTGCAAACACTGACTACCCATATTGTTTCACACTGCTACTACCAAAAATGCGGTATGAGCGAATACGGGTAGTCAATGCATTTGATGTGGAGGATGGTCTGTTGCAGCTCTGTGACTGGGAGCGTGGTTGTAGTTTTAAGGCAACCATATTGAACGAGAAGTGATCTAGTCACAGTGACAGGTGGTCCAACATGTGCATCTAAAACAGTTCTCATTCAACAGGTGACCAATTGGCTACTGATCAGCAGGGTTTCATATAGCTGTCTGGCAGATGATTTATGTGGGCATGCTCCTGCATCTCATTTGTTCCATACTACAACAATGTATAATACAGTATAGGCCAATGGAAGTGAAGGAGGTGGACTTATGTAACTATGTCAGGTGCTGTAGTCTGAGTTCTATCAACAGCATCACATGTTCCTACTTATTCTCATAGCAGATTCAAATGATGCTGCTGAACATTCTCAGAGATTACCCAAATGATTGCCCAGCTAATCACAGCTAGAACCAAAGTGGGACTGGCGATGCTGCACAATCAGAAGAAGTTCACTGACTAGAGAGGGCGTCTTCTGTAAACACTGACTACCCTCATTGTTTCACACTGCTACAACCAAAAATGCGGTATGGGCGAATAAGGGTAGTCATAGCATTTGATGTGGTGGATGGTCTGTTGCAGCTCTGTGACTGGGAGCGTGGTTGTAGTTTGAAGGCAACCATATTGAACGAGAAGTGATCTAGTCACAGTGACAGGTGGTCCAACATGTGCATCTAAAACAGTTCTCATTCAACAGGTGACCAATTGGGCACTGATGAGCAGAGTTACATCTGGCAGATGTTGTTTGGGCATGCTCCTGCACCTCCATTGTTCCATACTACAACAATGTATAATACAGTACAGGGCAATGGAAGTAAAGGAGGTGAGCGTATGTAACTAAATCAGGAGCTGTAGTCTGAGTTCCATCAACGGCATCACATGTTCCTACTTATTCTCATAGCAGATTCAAGTGATGCTGCTGAACATTCTCAGAGTTCACAAAAGCTGGACTTGCCCGCTCAGCAGGATGGGTTAACTCCAGAATGGATGTCATGATGCTACACCACTGTCCTTCATCCTGGCTAAAAATATTGGAAATGACAACAGGCAGTGCGCATCCCAATCCAGAAGAAGTGCTGCCCAGTGATATTGATCCCATTCACTATCACTCTAGCACACTCCTTCTGGATGAGGCTGAAGCTGCCTTCATGGAGATGTGGATGTTGATATTACTCTTCACTGCAACATTCAACTGTTGATGGATGGATGGATATTGCTTGAATGAGCATCGACCACCTAGCAGCGTTGAGAAATTGAAATAACATTCCACAACTAATGCTTGTGGTTGCAGCTCATTCCTATAGTAGGGACGAGTGACGAAAACACTGTTCATACTACGCAAATAGGAGATAAGTAGTAATGAGACGGAAGCAGGTGATGGGAATGACAAAACTGATTTACCTGACACAATTGTAGAGTGTAGGGACTACCTAATGATTGCCCAGCTAATCACCGTACTACTGATAGAACCAAAGTGGGACTGGTGAAGCTGCACAATCAAAAGATGTTCATTGAGTGAAGATCATCAAGGGGGTTCCAATAGGTGTCTTGTGCAAACGCTGTGACCACCCATATTGCCCCATACTGCAACTATCACAAATGTGGTATGAGCTAATAAGGGTGGCCAAAGCATTTGATGTGATGAATGGTATGTTTCAGCTCTGTGACTGAGAGCCTGGTTGTAGTTTGAAGGCAACCATATTGAACGAGAAGTGAAATAGCCACAGTGACAGGTGGTCCAACATGTGCTTCTAGAACAGTTCTCATTCAACAGGTGACCAATTGGCCACTGATGAGCAGAGTTACATCTAGCAGATGTTGTGTGGGCATGCTCCTGCACCTCCATTGTTCCATACTACAGCGTATAATACAGCACAGGGCAATGAAAGTAAAGGAGGTGAGCGTATGTAACTATATCAGGAGCTGTAGTCTGAGTTCCATCAACGGCATCACATGTTCCTACTTATTCTCATAGCAGATTCAAGTGATGCTGCTGAACATTCTCAGAGATCACGGAAGCTGGACTTGCCCGCTCAGCATGATGGGTTAACTCCAGAATGGATGTCATGATGCAACACCACTGTCCTTCATCCTGGCTAGGAATATTGGAAATGAACAGGCAGTGCGCATCCCAATCCAGAAGGAGTGCTGCCCAGTGATATATATCCCATTCACTATCACTCTAGCACACTCCTTCTGGATGAGGCTGAAGCTGCCTTCTTGGAGATGTGGATGTTGATAGTATTCTTCACTGCAACTATTAACTGTTGATGGATGGATGGATGGATATTGCTTGAATGAGCATCGACCACCTAGCAGAGTTGAGAAATTGAAATAACATTCCACAACTAATGCTTGTGATTGCAGCTCATTCCTATAGTAGGGATGTGTGTGACGAAAACTGTTCATACTACGCAAATAGGAGATAAGTAGTAATGAGACGGAAGCAGGTGATGGGAATGACAAAACTGATTTACCTGACACAATTGTAGAGTGTAGGGACTACCTAATGATTGCCCAGCTAATCACCGTACTACTGATAGAACCAAAGTGGGACTGGTGAAGCTGCACAATCAAAAGATGTTCATTGACCGAAGATCATCAAGGGGGATCCACAAGGCGTCTTGTGTAAACGCTGTGACCACCCATATTGCCTCATACTGCAACTATGAAAAATGCGGTATGAGCAAATAAGGGTAGTCAGTGCATTTGATTTGGTGGATGGTCTGTTGCAGCTCTGTGACTGGGAGCCTGGCTGTACTTTGAGGACAACCATGTTGAACGACATGTGATAGCTATCTGGCAGATGGAGAGTCATATGCATTACAGGCCAAAGGAAGTAGAGGAGGCAGACGATTGCGACTAATTCTGGTGCTGTTGGCCAGCAGCATCATATGCTCCTACATTATCTAGTAGCAGATGCATTGTAGCATGCAGAGCATTATCAAGACTGGCGATGCTGCGCAATCAGAACAAGTTCATTGACTAGAGTGGATTCCACTGGGCGTCTTTTGCAATCACTGACTACCCATATTGTTTCACACTGCTACTACCAAAAATGCGGTATGAGCGAATACGGGTAGTCAATGCACTTGATGTGGAGGATGGTCTGTTGCAGCTCTGTGACTGAGAGCGTGGTTGTAGTTTGAAGGCAACCATATTGAACGAGAAGTGATCTAGTCACAGTGACAGGTGGTCCAACATGTGCTTCTAGAACAGTTCTCATTCAACAGGTGACCAATTGACCACTGATGAGCAGAGTTACATCTGGCAGATGTTGTGTGGGCATGCTCCTGCACCTCCATTGTTCCATACTACAACGTATAATACAGTACAGGGCAATGGAAGTAAAGGAGGTGGGCCTATGTAACTATGTCAGGTGCTGTACTCTGAGTTCCATCAACGGCATCACATGTTCCTACTTATTCTCATAGCAGATTCAAGTAATGCTGCTGAACATTCTCAGAGTTCACAAAAGCTGGACTTGCCCGCTCAGCAGGATGGGTTAACTCCAGAATGGATGTCATGATGCAACACCACTGTCCTTCATCCTGGCTAGGAATATTGGAAATGAACTGGCAGTGCGCATCCCAATCCAGAAGAAGTGCTGCCCAGTGATATATATCCCATTCACTATCACTCTAGCACACTCCTTCTGGATGAGGCTGAAGCTGCCTTCTTGGAGATGTGGATGTTGATAGTATTCTTCACTGCAACATTCAACTGTTGATGGATGGATGGATATTGCTTGAATGAGCATCGACCACCTAGCAGCGTTGAGAAATTGAAATAACATTCCACAACCAATGCTTGTGATTGCAGCTCATTCCACGCATATAGGAAATAAGTAGTAATGAGAAAGAAGCAGGTGATGGGAATGACAAAACTGATTTACCTGACACAATTGTAGAGGGTAGGCCTAATGATTGCCCAGCTAATCACCGTACTGGGACAGTACGGATGTCAGTATGTCTTTTGCAAACACTGTGACCACCCACATTGCCCCATACTGCAACTATCAATAATGCCGTATGAGCTAATAAGGGTAGTCAAAGCATTTGATGTTTCAGCTCAGTGACTGGGAGCCTGGTAGGAGATTGCAGGCAACCATGTTGAATGAGAGCTGTGCTTGTCACAGAGACCGGTGATGAACATGTGCACCTAGAACAGTTCTCATTCAACAGGTGACCAATTACTATCCGATGAAACTAGGTGGGAGACTGTGAGATAATTATAACTCATGATTATACTCACCATCCTTATGAGCACTATTTATGACAAATAGGAGTTATTCTTGTGTGAACAGTTGTTTCATGCACTAAATGTTTGATTGTATGCAACAAGGTACAATTAAAGTACGATATATCCCACTCGGCTGTGAGCGGCTGACTGATGACCATTTATAGTTAGACTCGCTCTTATATGGCACAAGTAAGGCGGGTGGATGGGTGGGGGAGAGAGTAGGCCAGGCTGGCCAGCCTTTGTTGGTGGAGAGGGAGAGGCGATAAAAGAGAAAGGCAAATAAGGTTTTGTGGAAGGGGTGAGCTTGCCGCTTGGGTCTATGGAATGGAAGGTAGTCCATAATGTCAAAAATGAGAATAAGGTAATTGATATGGCTGTTAGAACATATATATGACGTTTCGAGGTGTCTAGATCAAAATTAGCAAATGTCCGTCCGCTGTACGCCGTCCACGCCGACTTTGGTACCTTTGGTACTTTGGTAGTAGAAATTATTCAATAAATCTGAAATTTTGGTCCAGGGGTCCGTTCGTGGCTCATCTTGAACCTCAATGCTTTTCAACCCGATCGCACCAAATTAGGGGTCATAATGTGAATTTTTAAAAATGGATTTTTATGATTTTTGCAATGTAGGTGTGTGGGGTATCATTTTCCACTAAATTGTGGACGCTGAATTCAATGAAAAGAGTTCCAGTATGATTGGCGCACTGGAAGAGGTTATGGGTAAAAATGGGTATCTATTACTCATTTTGAATATGTTTTCGAGATTTCTGGTACCTAGGAGTGTATCGTATCATTTTCCACTAAATTTCAGACCCTGAATCGATTGGATTGGGTCCGGAACCCGCGACACCCACTGTTTCCTCCATTATCCCCATGTTGAAGAAATTAGTCCCCATGCGCATGGTTCGAGGAATAACCAACCCGTGTGTAGGAATTCGCAGCGTTTTTATACTAATTTTGACACTCAACTAACAAACAGTAACAACGAGTAAAATCTGTTTTTGGCTCTATTTGCTCCTCGAAACTAATCAGCTCGTTCAGACCGAATTTGAGGGGGAGATGGGTCAAAATGGATACCTCGAAAAACGGATTTTCGGTAATATTGTTTTCGACTAAATGTCTGATGCCAAATCGATTAGAATCAGTTCGGGACGCTCCACACTCTTTTCCCCATTCCCCAAAATGTGTATCTGTTTACCTATTTCAAATGTCAGTTTTTGAGATTTCTGGTACCTAGGCATGAGAAGTATCCTTTTCCACTAAATGTTGGATGCTGAATCCATTGAAATGAGTCTCTACATAACGTGTTTTCAACACAAATACCTACTGATTATCTGAAAAAGGAATAGGAATTTTCCATCCAGTTAAAATTAAGCTTCAGCTACAAGAGCGTGTCGCGTTTCGACCAATGGACCTGCGAAAGCAACTCGTTTCGACCAATGAAGTTTTTGCTATGGAAAAGCTGCAATCATCTTTTATGTAGGTAGTGAGAATGTAGTAGCTGTACGAGTGACATTCAAGAGGGGCTTCAATCATGATTGAGTTGATAGCGTTGTACACCATTTCAGGTGACAAGAAACGTAGCCCATAAATAGTTTCAGCCAGTTTCCCACGACCGTCCTCTTTTTGAAATGTTTCAGGAGTACCTTATTCGTTTGAATACGCCGAAACCACGCCTGAGACGTGTTTTCAACACAAATACCTACTGAATATCTAAAAAAGGAATAGGAATTTTCCTTTCAGTTAAAATTAAGCTTCAGCCACAAGTGAAGGGATGCGCCAGATGGTGTCTCCACTAATTACCTCTCACTTGAAGAAGCTGGATCGAACAACAGGTAACGGTTTCGTAACATGACAGGCGTGCTTTTCACTACCTGATGGCCAGTGTGGTATGCTTTGTTCTATTCTATTGACATCTCGGTAGGTTTCACCATATGGGCAATTCGACTGCGGCCCGGAATTTCACTGGTTTTGGACCATTCTTGGAAGTAAAATCATGGCTTAGGGTGGCTGACAAATGATGGATTTGGAAGGAATTGGAAGAGGAAGGATCAACAATTTAAATTCTTGAATTCAATGTCATAATACGTAGTTTGCGATAATAATATTCTATGTAGGTACCGCGGTAGTTGTTGATTATAGGAATCTAAGGACATCTGGGACGATCCCATTTAACAGAATCATAAAAACATCAGGTCATCAGGTTTTTTTAGATTGATGAGCCGGTTCTTTATCAGGTTTCTATGAGCAAGGATCAAAATGGTGCAAAGTTGCTATCTACCAGGATAAGTGAACATGAAAAATAGTTAGTATCGACTATCAGTATCCGGCATCATCTCCTCTGCCGCGGAAAAACATAACAATATCTCCCATGACTTTTTGATCGACTTGTCACAATCATTCCATTGAATATTGCACTATTTCCACAAAACGTCATCGTGCATTATCTTCTCTAATCTTGTTTGTGGTGACACCAGCCGCAAAAATGACGACACCAAATAGGAAACTAGTTGAATCATAGAATCATAAAGCGAAGTGTCATCACAAATTGAACATCCATTTTTGCACTATCCGGAAATATTCATGCATTTTACTGAGAAATGGTGCGTGATAATGTGATTTTTCGAGAGGATTACAAATTCAGTTTTCATAAAAGACTATCAGGTGGTGAAACCATGTAAAGCGTACCTAAAGGCACAGAAAAATCATTTCACAGCCACCTCAATATTCGCCTCATCCCAACTTTTACTTATTCACTGACAATATTTGATCATCAAATATGTGAAAATAAAATCATGATCCGAATTTTACGACCTCGGTAACATCCGTTGAAAACGCTGCAAATTCTCTCACCGGGGCTGGTTTTCTTTGGACCAGGAGCATGAAGAAAATGGGGGCCAAAAATGAGTGAAGAGTGTGTTCGACTCGGGATTTCGAGATTCCTGGTACGTAGGAGTGTGGGGTATCATTTTCTACTGAATTTTGGACACTGAATCGATTGGAACGAGTCCTTGTGCTCCTGATCCGAGGAGTGACCAACCTGTGTTTGATTTTGGTAGAAGATAATTTTTTGAAAATAAAATTTAGGTCATGAACCCGTTTCTAGCTATTGTTGATCCTCAAAACATCGATTGATTGAACATTGATTTTGGTAGAAGATAATTTTCAGAAAATATAATTTAAAAAAACATTTCTGCCCGATCGGATCGAATTTGAGTCCCGTAATCACGTGAATCCGTTTTTCAAATTATGTATTCACATTGTTACTGTATCTGTTGTACCTGTTGTTGTTGTTGGCGAGAATAAGCTTGCGTACAAGTCCGCAACTCAGTGGGACATTTTCATGTTTTAAACAAAAGAAAAAAAGAGAGAACCGTCATGAGAACCGTCAATCGAAAGAAATGAGCACAAAGAGGAATTTCATAAAGATGAGCACAAAGAGGAATTTGATAAAGACTAGCACAAAGGAGAATTTGATAAAGATGAACACAAAGAGGAATCTGATAAAGATTAGCACAAAGGAGAATTTGATAAAGATGGACACAAAGAGGAATTTGATAAAGATGGACACAAAGAGGAATTTGATAAAGATTAGCACAAAGGGGAATGTGATAAAGATTGACCAAAAGAGGAGGTGACACAACCAGGCTCCATAACTGTACACTACTTACGGAACGTCTTTCAGAAAAGAAAACTGGATTTAAACTGTGAACCTGGTGCATGCATACGCATTTCTTTTATTTTCTCTCTTACAACATGCGATAATTGTTTGTCTGTCCAATACATACGTATAGTCTTATGTATTCACATTGTTATCGGTACACACTATTAGGATTTCCCCAAACAGAGGGTTTCGTGATGTGATTTCGTAACGCTAAATTCGTAACGCTAAAAAAGTAACGCTTTTCGAGTTTATGTGCCAGGGTCAAGACATGAAAATGTCAAAAAAATCATTATGACCCACCAATTGTCCAATCGGGTTGAAATCATTTGATAACCAACTAGAGCTGGATAACCAGGCCCTTGAGGGTAAAATTCAACAGTCACGACGCCAATGAGCGAGCTGTGTGAGGTTTTGGACTACTTAAAAATACCCCGTTGAATGCATCTTTAGATTTCACGTCAACCGTGTTGCAACGACGAAAGACATTATTACCGAAGATGAAGGAAACGAGAGCTAACGGTCAACACGCACTTTTGATAAAAGACCATCTTTACATAAATGGGAAGAAATTGATTGAAGTGGACACCTCAACTCCACCCGAACAGCTAAAACCTCAAAGAAATGAAATTAGGAGTAAGAGAGGGAGGAAAAAGAAGAGTCTGACTGCAACACTTCGGAAAGGTCCCTGTTAAATTAGATATCAAAAACTGGAACGTCAAGGATTTCAACCTAGGATCAACGATTTGAAATCTGGAAGAAAAAGCGATGAATGAACATTTAAAGATGAAAACCATAGTAGGTGCGATTTGTATTTTATAATATTCACTCTTTTGGTTGGTTAATCCTTGAATAATCAACCTGTTTTCATGCAAATGGTCAACCTCTCCTATTCGGCTCAAATTTTTTTTCTGGACGTTTCATGATGTCTAGATCAAAAAAGGTCAATGTCCGTCCGCTGTCCGCCGTCCGCCGTCCGCCGTCCACGCCGTTTTTGGTAGTAGAAAATTTTCTAAAAATCTGAAATTTGGGTCAGGGGTCTGTTCCAGGCCTTGGACGGTCCTCCAAGCTTTTCAGCCCGATCGGACCAGGATAGGGGCCAAAATGTGTTTTTTGAAAAATGGATTTTCGAGATTTTTGGCAATCTAGGAGTGTGGGGTATCATTTTCCGCTAAATCTTGGAAGCTGAATCCAATGAAGTGGGTCCCAGGACGACTGGCACCCACTGGAAGAAGTTATGGGTCAAATTGGGTATATATTACCCATTTTGAATATGCGTTTTCGAGATTCCCGGTACCTGGGCGTGTGGGGTATCATTTTCCACTAAATTTTGGACCCTGAATCGATTGGAATGGTTCCGGGACCCGCCGCATCCACTCTTGTTCCCATATAACCAATAATAACCAACCCGTGTGTAAGAATTTGCAGCGTTTTTTGTATAATATTTTTAAATGTTTTAACGACTATTTCAGTTCTCTTGTTATTCATATTGTAGATTCTTCAGAGGAACCAAAGTTATTAACAAGATAATTTCCAATGTAAACGCATTAATAATAGCTATGTGACTCAGCTAATAGCTGTAACCTAGTTTTTTGAAAAATTGTATGTACTTGCTGGACATTTGTAAAGTAGCTGAACTCCTGTTGTATAGGTCTAAGTCACCTGAAACGACAATAAATGAATTGAATTGAATACTGCGATGAAATACTACGGCTAAAACTATTAGATCGCGAACGGAGAATACGGAATTCAGAATTTTAATAAAGATGAAACATTCGGTAACTCAGCTAATAACGCGTAAACCGATAAATACTATGGAAGTGATTTGAGCAATGTTTTACCGACGATATGTTTATAGACGATACTAACTATTTTTCATGTTCACTTATCCTGATCGATAGCAACTTCGCAACATATTGATCCTTGCTCATAGAAACCTGATAAAGAACCGGCTCATCAATCTAAAAAAACCTGATGACCTGATGTTTTTATGATTCTGTTAAATGGGAAGATCGTCCCAGATGTCCTTGGATTCCTACAATCAACAACTACCGCGGTACCTACATACAATATTATTATTGCAAACTACGTATTATGACATTGAATTCAAGAATTTAAATTGTTGATCCTTCGTCTTCCAATTCCTTCCAAATCCATCATTTGTCAGCCACCCTAAGCCATGATTTTACTTCCAAGAATGGTCCAAAACCAGTGAAATTCCGGGCCGCAGTCGAATCGCCCGTATGGTGAAACCTACCGAGATGTCAATAGAATAGAACAAAGCATACCACACTGGCCATCAGGTAGTGAAAAGCACACCTGTCATGTTACGAAACCGTTACCTGTTGTACGATCCAGCTTCTCCAAGTGAGAGGTAATTAGTGGAGACACCATCTGGCGCATCCCTTCACTTGTAACTGAAGCTTAATTTTAACTGGAAGGAAAATTCCTATTCTTTTTTTAGATATTCAGTAGGTATTTGTGTTGAAAACACGTTATGTAGAGACTAATTTCAATGGATTCAGCATCCAACATTTAGTGGAAAAGGATACTTCTCATGCCTAGGTACCAGAAATCTCGAAAACTGACATTTGAAATAGGTAAACAGATACACATTTTGGGGATTGGGGAAAAGAGAGTGTGGAGTGTCCCAAACTGATTCTAATCGATTTGGCATCAGACATTTATTCAATAACAATTCCCCATGTGCCTAGTGCACAAAAAATCCGTTTTTCGAGGTATCCATTTTGACCCTTCCCCCCCTCAAATTCGTTCTGAAGGAGCTGATTAGTTTCGAGGACCAAATGGAGCCAAAAACGGACCCCCGACACAAATTTGAGATTTTTTGAAAATTTTCGACTACCAATGTAGGCATAGACGGCGAACCTACAATTGACTGTCTGATCTAGACACCTTCCAACGCCCCGAATTTTTTTTTTTTTTTTGGATCCATAAGGCAGCGAAGTCGTCCCTTTACCAGGAAAAGTCGATCACTCTTGAAAACTTCATGCTGACGGCATCACTGATTCATACCTTCAGAAGGTATGAGTGAAAAAGTTTTTTGGTTGGTTATTCCTTGAATAATCAACCTACGTTTTCATGCAAACAGTCAATTTCTCCAATCCGGCCCAATTTTCGTTTACTGGACGTTTCAAGGTGTTTAGATCAATATTAGCAAATATGTTCGTCTTGCGTCCACGACGATTTTGGTACCTAGTAGAAACATTTTTGAAAAATCTGAAATTTTGCTCAGGGACCCGTTTTTGGCTTTTGTTGGTACTCAAGACTTTTCAGACCAAATCTGGGCGGGTTAGGGGCCAAATGTGAATTTCGAAAAATGGATTATCGGTAATCTAGGCGTATGGGGTATCATTTCCCACTAAATTTTGGACCGTGAATCGATTGGAATGGGTCCGGTACCCGCCACACCCATTGTTTCCCCCATGTTGGAGAAATTAGTCTCCATGTGCCAGGTCCAGGGGATAACCACTGTACCTACACTAACCTCTGTAAAATAATTTGCAGCGTTTTTTTTTCTCTGGGAATAAATGTTTGAGAATTCCGAAGAACTAGACGTGAGGCTTTCTCAAATTTTGGACGCTGAATACATTGAGACGAGTGTCTGGCACATTATCGTACATACACGGTGATCCCTATTCACTACTGAATGATGAAGAGATGGTTTCCTCTCAAGCAAGAGAAGAACCATGAAGAACTCCAAACTATTTGACACATTATTCTAAGATTTGTTCTATTCATTCCGGAAACTGGACGGAACTGGATGACTGAATTCATGAAGAAAAAAAATAATTTTCTGTTCAACTTGAGTGACAGGCAATAAAAGTCAATGGTACTAGCAGTTGTATTTGGTTGACGTTCCATTACTTCATATGTTTTCTAGGGTTGCTTTCAATCAGGTCGCCAGTTCTTCTGATTCGCACCTTTTATTTCATATACGACGTTTCGCCAGGGCCAGGCTTGGCATCATCAGGCACCCTCGTTTTGGCAACTGTTCAAGCCAAAGTCGCTCACTCTTGAAAATTTTATTCTGACGGCGTCACTGAAGGTATGAGTGAAAATGTGTTTTGGTTGGTTATTTCTTGAATAATCAAACTGTTTTCATGCAAACCACTGAATTTTTTACACAAAACCCATCGTGATGACCGATCGATGCCCTCTGGAAGTGGTTATGGGTCCAAGATGGGTGGGTTTTCAAGAATGGCGGAGCCTGGACGTGAGGGGTATAATTTTCCACTAAATTTTTTGGCGCTAAATCGACCGGAATGAGTCCAGGATACTCTACTCTTCTAATTTCAGGTCCAAAGATATCCCAAAACCCGCTTTTATGATAATATGTAGGTAGGTACCCATCTTGAAAACTAATCCCTTCCTCATGTATCGTGAACGCCGCATCAGACTTATGTGCAGTCAACTGAGTTCTTCGTTACAAGTTGGTATACCGTATTTCCCGTTCGCAATCTCCTAGTTTTCATCCGTAGTATGTCGTCGCTGTACCGCCATCTTTCTGACCGAGTCGTCGCAGATCCATTGCCTACCCTGACAGCTATTGAAGGTAATATTTTTGGTTGGTTGTTCCTTGAATATTCAACTTACGAATTCATGCAACAGGTCAACCTGTCTGATTCGGCTCAAAATTTTTTTCTGGACGTTTCATGGTGTCTAGATCAAAAAAGGTCAATGTCCGTCCGCCGTCCATTGTCCGCGCCGTTTTCGGTAGTAGAAAATTGTCTAAAAATCTGAAATTTGGGTCAGGGATCTGTTCCCGGCCTAGGACGGTCCTCAAAACTTTTCAGCCCGATCGGACCAAATTTGGGTGGGGTAGGGGTCAAAATGTATTTTTAGAAAAATGGATTTTCGAGATTCTGGGCGAGTGGGGTATCATTTTCCACTAAATTGTGGACGCTGAATCCAATGAAATGGGTCCCATGATTGGCACCCTTTGGAAGAAGTTATGGGTCAAATTGAGTATTTATTACCCATTTTGAATATGAGCGTTTTGGGATTTCTGGTACCTAGGCGTGTGGGTCCGCGACCCGCCACACCCATTTTTTCCCCCATTCAAGGAATGACCAACTGATTTTTGTTTGAAAAATGGATTTTCGAGATTTTTGGTGATCTGTTATCATTTTTCGCTAAATTTTGGCCGTGAATCCTATGAGACGACCTTTTATCCCAATCAAATGATCACAGAAAGGTCGCTCTTCATTACCTGCCTGTGATAATCAATTTGTACATGTTGTTGTGTTATCCGATATCTGCGGGATGAATGGCCGGTTCTAACATAATAAAGGTCATGTTGATGGTTCTACCAGGTGTTGTTCCAAAATCATGATCCAATCATGAAGTTACAGTTGGTAATTATTTATTCAGATACTCAATACTCTTTTTAAGCGTCCTTTTCATCCTTCTAACAATAATGAACCAGTTTGGATGGGGTTCCGGCATGGCGTATCATTTTCCACTAAATGTTGGGCGCTGAATCGATTGGAATGAGTCTCCATGTTGCTGGTCCAAGGAATAACCAACCCCAGTAATTTGCAACATTTTTCAAAATATATTATGATGAAGCTATTCTGCTGTAGTTAGCTGCCATTCACAAGGTACTTGAGTATCTTCTTGATACAAAAGGCGAATATCTAGACAAGGAAATTGGACATTCCCTTTCAGTTAGGACTATGCTTCAGCTACAAGTGAAGGGATGCGCCAGATGGTGTCTCCACTAATTTATTACCTTTCACTTGAAGAAGCTGGATCGTACAACAGGTAACGGTTTCATAACATGACAGGTGTGCTTTTCACTACCTGATGGCCAGTGTGGTATGCTTTGTTCGTGTTGCATTGTTCTATTCTATTTACATCTCGGTAGGTCCCTTTATATCGTACACTTACCTCAGGTAGTTGATAAACACAAGACCACTTGTCAATTTCTCGCACTTTTCTGATCACTGAAGGTGGGCGATGTCCTGAAGGAGAGTTTGAGTAATGAAATGATGAAATTTTACTCTTCCTTCTCTACCTTAATCCGCAGAATGTACCTTTGCATGAAGAATTAGTGCACACAACGGCCTGTGTGCTAGCCAATCATGTGTCTGCTAAATAATTTTACTCAACTTGCTTAATAAATTGCTAAGCTACTTTTACTGTTATAACGATGTTCTTCAGCTTCATGTATCATTATTGTACCCCCGATATATTATTCTGTTATGCCAGTACACTCATTGGTGATTCAGCGTCCATACCTCTTCTGGTGGGCGCGAATGATTTACTCATATTATGAAACACGCTGCAAATTCTTTCAAATGGGTTGGTTATTCCTCAGACCAGGCGCAGGATGACACAACATGGGGAATATGGAAACAGTGGGTGTGACGGGTTCCAAACCAATTCCAATCGAGTCAGCGTCCAAGATTTAGTGGAAAATGACACCCCACACGACTAGATCGCAATCTCAATTCGCAACATCGCATAATCTCGCAAATACATAAACAAAAAAAAACATATTTCCCCTACCCCACCGAAACATGGTCCGATCAGGCTGAAAATTTTCGAGGACTAACTAGAGCTTGGAACGGGTTCCTGACCACAATTTCAGATTAATAGATAAATATCTACTACCAAAGTCGACGTGTAGAACGTACATACGTATGTTATTCCTTGTATGACAACCAATACAAAACAGGAAAAAAATGGCTGAACATTGTTCCTGGGTAAGCAGTTATTTCATCACCTCCCCTCTCAGTTATGCCGTAAATAGAGAAAAATCTCAGCAAAAATTGGAAGCTCGAACTTTCGAGGAACCTCAGATCCCGTGTATCGCTCGGACCAAATTCCCCGTTGAAATGTAACTTGACGTTATAAATCTCGTATTTCTAACGATATTTCCTCCCGAATCCCTTCTTATCGTGCATGGGCAGGCAAAAGGCGCTGCTGAGTGGAGGCGAACGTAATTTCTTCCCAAACTTGAGTCGCGGACGGGGTGTTGTAAGCTGCTCGAATTTTTCGCTACGGGTTTTCTTTAGGTGTTACTTATCAGAAAAAGAAAAAACTCTGCAAATTCTGGTTGGTTATTCCACGGACCAGACGCATGGAGATTCATTTCTTCAAGATGGGAAAAATGGGGGGGACAGTGGGTGTGGCGTCTCCCGAAACCATTCCAATCGATGGTCAACAACATAGTGGAAAATGATACCCCACACGCTTATGTATCAGAGATCTCGAAGGCAGATATTGGAAATGGGTAATATATACCCACTTTGACCCCAGTGGGTGCCAATCGTTCCGGGAACCATTACATTGGATTCAGCGTCCATAATATAGTGGAAAATGACAGGCGCGGAACTAGAAATCTTCGGAGGGGGTTACAGTGTAAAATCAAATGCTAAAAAAAAAAAAAAATAAATAACCAAACTACCAAAATGAACTAATTAACTAAGTTTTCTCACTTTTCAATTTCTTAACAATAAAGTCTGACTGTCAATTTCTT
The DNA here is from genome assembly GCA_019603395.1 of Cyrtorhinus lividipennis. NCBI lineage: Eukaryota > Metazoa > Arthropoda > Insecta > Hemiptera > Miridae > Cyrtorhinus > Cyrtorhinus lividipennis. The sequence continues at coordinate 1,461,817 of CM033998.1, forward strand.
CATTTTGTTAGATTTTTGGTTTAGAAAAATTTAGTTCATCTGATAATTTCAAAAATTTTCAAAGTTCTACCTGGTTTGGGAGGGGTCATGACTCCCGTGACCACTCCTCCCTTGAATCCGCGCGAATCAGAGTTTTTGAATAATTTCTACTACCAAAGTTGGCGTGGACGGCGGACGGATATTTGCTAATTTTGATCTAGACACCTTGAAACGTCCAGATAAAAATTTTGGGCCGATTCGGAGAGATTGACTTTTTGCATGAAAACATAGGTTGATTATTCAAGGAATAACCACATATATTTGGAAATGAGTGTTCATGGTCCCGGTCCAGGGAATAACAAACCCCAGTGAATGAATTTTCAGCGCCTTACAAGAGATAACCAACCAAAAGAATATGAGTTGACGGGATAATAAGAGATCTCCGCAACTTCGGAAGACTGACCCATCGACCTTGTCCTCACGAGCCATTTTAGGTGTGACCCCAGTGGGGGTAGTGACCTCAGTTTCTGAATCGTGTATGAAAGAATGAACGAATGTGTGACATTTACATAGAGATACGTGTATTATATGAATTTACGGGAATTTACATTGGTATGTGGCACTACAGCTACCACGGATCGAGCCAACCGAGGTATTTATATTATTTAAATCGGGGTTGAGCTCGCGGCCAGAAATGATGCGAAGGACATTATGCCTACTATGGAGCGTCCGAAAAGCTGACAGGTCAGATGAGGCTGTCAGAACCGATTCACAGCTGAATGAGTTTCATTCCGCAAGGAATCGCTCTCATCTAAGCGTATGGACAACACGATTACAAAGACTCAAGATTAGACCAGATTACAGACTTTACAGGGAAAATAATATCTTTTTGGTCAGACGAACTCACTCACAACATGGACATTGTTTGAACTCATCGATCTAAACATACTATGAGAAGAGAGGGAGGAACACGGTGCTAACGAACTGGAATAACCCCTCAGTCAATAGATACCTACCACCCTTCCACCTCCATTCGTTCATTTTTTCCCTGGTTCAAGACCATCTAGATGGATTACATACCCCAACAACTGATGAACCATGTGAGTAATGGGTGAGGGCTCATGGGGCAAACCATTGGTCCTATGATTAAAGAAAACCTTCATGTTGACAATGGGAGCATGATACAGGTATGAGGAGGTGATATTGATCATGGCTTCGTAATTCCAGATTGAGAGAGAAAGCGATACTCCTGGCCATACACTTGGCTTGAGTAGGAAAGAATCAATTTCCGCAACCTAGGTTGGATGGAAGGCAATCATTTAACTCCAGTGTTACAGACTACAACACTGTCGAATGCGAGGATATGAAAACGTAGCAATGTTGCAGAAGATTCTAAACAAAAGATGAAGCACTACATATATCTAGTCACAAGGAACCACACTGCATTATATATGCACCAGGGAACATTGTGACTGAGTTAAATGGCTGGAGGTCATCAAGTGGATTCCAAAAGGTGTCTTGTGCAAACGCAGTGACCACCCATATTGCCCCATACTGCTGTAACGGGGCGGCAGATTCCAAGCGCCCCGTCAAGAAACTTTGGCGGCGGGGTACGGATCGGGCCCTCTCCCCTCCAAGCGCCTGACCCAGCTGGGCGAAAGGCGTGACCTCATCGGATTGGTCGGACGAGAGGCACCCGGGAGTAGGAGGAGGGGAAGGCGACTTGACGAGTGGGCTGGGGAAAGGCTGGGCAGTCAGTCGTGTACGAACTCAAGTGGAAGAAGGTTGGCCCCCCCTGCTCGCCATAATCTCGAGAGGACGAGGCGAGGCAGGGGTGGGGGCGGAGCAACCGGGGCGAAACACCGAAGCGGAACAACCTGTTTCGGGGCGGAACAACCTGTTTCGGGGCGGAACAACCGAAGCGGAACAACCTGTTTCGAAGCGAAACACCGAAGCGAAACAACCGACGCAAAGCAAATCAACCCCTTGTGAAGCCGGTGTTGTGAACGTGACCTGAGGGAACAAGTGTATCGTGGTTCCTTCAGGGTGAGAATTCGGGAATTGGGAGATCAGCCAATTCCTCTCCCGTAACAGTGGGCCCTTATATGAACTGAAAATCCCCCGTCGGACCCGAGTGTTGATTCGTTCGCGCCCGATTCGACGGCCAATAGTCCAGGTTCCCCACGCACCGCCAGTCGTCGGACCTCCGTCGGAAAGAGCCTCGCCTCCTCTGGCCTGGACGGCGTTCCCCTGACCGAAGCCGAGCAGCGAAGAGAATATCACCCTGTTGTCTCCATACCAAGGAGTTGGTACACGTAAGTGGCGAAATACCTCTATCTCGTGAAGAGAACATCACCCTGTTGTCTCCATCCTAAGGAGTTGGTACACGTAAGTGGCGAAATACCTCCATCTCGTGAAGAGAACATCACCCTGTGGTCTCCATCCCAAGAAGTTGGTACACGTAAGTGGCGAAATAACTCTGTCTCGTACCCTCGCAACGCGAAAGTCGAACTCTCTAAATCTGGCCCAAGCCCTGACGTTTAGTCACCAGAAAGCTGATCATAGAGTTGTAGATTGTGACCGTATTATTTAGCATTTCGTCTGTCGTGCATTAGGAAAAGAGAAAGGAATTAGGGGAGGACGCTAACAAATCACTTTCATTTTACCATTCTGTTAAATCAAACATTCCTGAGCCTTCAGCTATCCCGTAAATTCATTTGGCCCTCAGCCCTTCACTTTTGCCTACTCCATAATTAGGTTACGTAATAGTCAATATCCTTCTCGGCCGAGACATTCCGTATTTTATATCTCTGTCAATTGCGTTTATTATAAGTCAATATTGAATCCTTGTCTTTTCAATCACGAAACCCCATTCCTCAGAGCTTGGTAAATTCTGGTACATATTTGGACAACATAGAATACCCTTCAGGTGTACTTGGCGTCCATGACCGACCATTGCAGACATTCCGGACGGTAAGTGAAAGTCTTTAATCTCCCACTAATTATTCGCCTAGGTCTATTTTTGGATCCCTAGCCCGTTACGTGAAAACGACGGGTTACACTGCAACTATCACAAATGCGGTATGAGCTAATAAGGGTGGCCAAAGCATTTGATGTGATGAATGGTATGTTTCAGCTCTGTGACTGGGAGCGTGGTTGTAGTTTGAAGGCAACCATATTGAACGAGAAGTGATCTAGTCACAGTGGCAGGTGGTCCAACATGTGCATCTAAAACAGTTCTCATTCAACAGGTGACCAACTGATGAGCAGGGTTTCTGGCAGATTTCATGTCTGGCAGATGTGTGGGCATGCTCCTGTACCTCCATTGTTCCATACTACAACAATGTATAATGCAGCATAGGCCAATGGAAGTAAAGGAGGTGGACTCGTGTAACTATGTCAGGTGCTGTAGTCTGAGTTCCATCAACGGCATCACATGTTCCTACTTATTCTCATAGTAGATTCAAGTGATGCTGCTGAACATTCTCAGAGATCACAGAAGCTGGACTTACCCCCTCCGCAGGATGGGTTAACTCCAGAATGGATGTCATGATGCTACACCACTGTCCTTCATCCTGGCTAAAAATATTGGAAATGACAACAGGCAGTGCGCATCCCAATCCAGAAGAAGTGCTGCCCAGTGATATTGATCCCATTCACTATCACTCTAGCACACTCCTTCTGGATGAGGCTGAAGCTGCCTTCATGAAGATGTGGATGTTGATATTACTCTTCACTGCAACATTCAACTGTTGATGGATGGATGGATATTGCTTGAATGAGCATCGACCACCTAGCAGAGTTGAGAAATTGAAATTACATTCCACAACTAATGCTTGTGATTGCAGCTCATTCCTATAGTAAGGATGAGTGTGACAAAAACTTTTCATACTGCGCAAATAGGAAATAAGTAGTAATGAGACAGATGCCGGTGATGAGAACAATCATACTGAGCTATCTGAAATAATTGAAGATTGTAGGCACTACCTTATGATTGCCCAGCTAATCACCGTACTACTGATAGAACCAAAGTGGGACTGGTGAAGCTGCACAATCAAAAGAAGTTTCATTGACTGAAGATAATCAAGGGGGTTCCAAAAGGTGTCTTGTGCAAACGCAGTGACCACCCATATTGCCCCATACTGCAACTATCACAAATGCGGTATGAGCTAATAAGGGTGGCCAAAGCATTTGATGTGATGAATGGTATGTTTCAGCTTTGTGACTGGGAGCGTGGTTGTAGTTTGAAGGCAACCATGTTGAACGAGAAGAGATCTAGTCACAGTGACAGGTGGTCCAACATGTGCATCTAAAACAGTTCTCATTCAACAGGTGACCAATTGGCCACTGATGAGCAGTTACATCTGGCAGATGGAGTGTGGGCATGCTTCCTCACCTCCATTATTCCATACTACAACAATGTATAATACAGTACAGGGCAATGGAAGTAAAGGAGGTGGGCCTATGTAACTATGTCAGGTGCTGTAGGCTAGAGTATATCCGGCAGCATCATATGCTCCTACATTATCTAGTAGCAGATTCAAAAGATGCTGTTGAAGATTCCCAGAGATGTGGAATACTGGACTTGCCAACTCAGCAGGGTGTTTCACTGATGCACAGTACGGATGTCAGTATGTCTTGTGCAAACACTGCGACCACCCACATTGCCCCATACTGCAACTTTCAATAATGCTGTATGAGCTAATAAGGGTAGTCAAAGCATTTGATGTGACTGGGAGCCTGGTACGAGATTGCAGGCAACCTTGTTGAATGAGAGCTGATCTTGTCACAGTGACAGGTGATGTACGTGTGCACCTAGGACAGTTCTCATTTAACTGGTGGCCAATCACTATCTGATGAAACTGGGTTGGAGGCTGTGAGATAATTATAACTCATGATTATACTCACCATCCTTATGAGCACTATTTATGACAAATAGGAGTTATTCTTGTGTTAACAGTTGTTTCATGCACTAAATGTTTGATTGTATGCAACAAGGTAAAATTAAAGTACGATATATCCCACTCGGCTGAGAGCGGCTGACTGATGACCATTTATAGTTAGACTCTCTCTTATATAGCACAAGTAAGGCGGGTGGATGGGTGGGGGAGAGAGTAGGCCAGGCTGGCTAGCCTTTGTTGGTGGAGAGGGAGAGGCGATAAAAGAGAAAGGCAAATAAGGTTTTGTGGAAGGGATGAGCTTGCCGCTTGGGTCTATGGAATGGAAGGCAGTCCGTAATGTCAAAAATGAGAATGAGGTAATTGATATGCCTGTTAGAACTTATATGACGTTTCAAGGTCAAAATTTCAAGATCAAAATTAGCAAATGTCCGTCCGCCGTACGCCGTCCACGCCTACTTTGGTAGTAGAAATTATTCAATAAAATCTGAAATTTCGGTCAGGGGTCCGTTCGTGGCTCTTCATGGACCTCAATGCTTTTCAACCCGATCGCACCAAATTAGGGGTCATAATGTTAATTTTTAAAAATGGTTTTTTAAGATTTTCGCAATCTAGGTGTGTGGGGTATCATTTCCCAAAAAATTGAGGGCGCTGAATTCAATGAAAAGTCCCAGTACGATATGCGCACTGGAAGAGGTTATGGGTAAAAATGAGTATCTATTACCCATTTTGAATATGTGTTTTCGAGGTTTCTGGTACCTAGGAGTGTAGCGTATCATTTTCCAATAAATTTCAGACCCTGAATCGATTGGATTGGGTCCAGGACCCGCCATACCCACTGTTTCCTCCATTATCCCATGTTGAAGAAATTAGTCCCCATGCGCATGGTTCGAGGAATAACCAACCCGTGTGTAGGAATTTGCAGCGTTTTGTATATAAAATTTTATACTAACCTTGACACTCAACTAACAAACAGTAAAAACCAGTACCAAGGAATAAAATCCGTTTTTGGCTCTATTTGCTCCTCGAAACTAATCAGCTCGTTCAGACCAAATTTGAGGAGGAGAAGGGACAAAATGGATACCTCGAAAAACGGATTTTCGGTGATTGTTTTCGACTAGCAGATTCAAGTGATGCTGCCGAACATTCTCAGGGATGACGGAAGATGAACTTGCCCCGTCAGCAGGATGGGTTAACACCAGAATGGATGTCATGATGCTACACCACTGTCCTTCATCCTGGCTAAAAATATTGGAAATGACAACAGGCAGTGCGCATCCCAATCCAGAAGAAGTGCTGCCCAGTGATATTGATCCCATTCACTATCACTCTAGCACACTCCTTCTGGATGAGGCTGAAGCTGCCTTCATGAAGATGTGGATGTTGATATTACTCTTCACAACAACATTCAACTGTTGATGGATGGATGGATATTGCTTGAATGAGCATCGACCACCTAGCAGAGTTGAGAAATTGAAATTACATTCCACAACTAATGCTTGTGATTGCAGCTCATTCCTATAGTAAGGATGAGTGTGACAAAAACTTTTCATACTGCGCAAATAGGAAATAAGTAGTAATGAGACAGATGCCGGTGATGAGAACAATCATACTGAGCTATCTGAAATAATTGAAGATTGTAGGCACTACCTTATGATTGCCCAGCTAATCACCGTACTACTGATAGAACCAAAGTGGGACTGGTGAAGCTGCACAATCAAAAGAAGTTTCATTGACTGAAGATAATCAAGGGGGTTCCAAAAGGTGTCTTGTGCAAACGCAGTGACCACCCATATTGCCCCATACTGCAACTATCACAAATGCGGTATGAGCTAATAAGGGTGGCCAAAGCATTTGATGTGATGAATGGTATGTTTCAGCTCTGTGACTGGGAGCGTGGTTGTAGTTTGAAGGCAACCATATTGAACGAGAAGTGATCTAGTCACAGTGGCAGGTGGTCCAACATGTGCATCTAAAACAGTTCTCATTCAACAGGTGACCAACTGATGAGCAGGGTTTCTGGCAGATTTCATGTCTGGCAGATGTGTGGGCATGCTCCTGTACCTCCATTGTTCCATACTACAACAATGTATAATGCAGCATAGGCCAATGGAAGTAAAGGAGGTGGACTCGTGTAACTATGTCAGGTGCTGTAGTCTGAGTTCCATCAACGGCATCACATGTTCCTACTTATTCTCATAGTAGATTCAAGTGATGCTGCTGAACATTCTCAGAGATCACAGAAGCTGGACTTACCCCCTCCGCAGGATGGGTTAACTCCAGAATGGATGTCATGATGCTACACCACTGTCCTTCATCCTGGCTAAAAATATTGGAAATGACAACAGGCAGTGCGCATCCCAATCCAGAAGAAGTGCTGCCCAGTGATATTGATCCCATTCACTATCACTCTAGCACACTCCTTCTGGATGAGGCTGAAGCTGCCTTCATGAAGATGTGGATGTTGATATTACTCTTCACTGCAACATTCAACTGTTGATGGATGGATGGATATTGCTTGAATGAGCATCGACCACCTAGCAGAGTTGAGAAATTGAAATTACATTCCACAACTAATGCTTGTGATTGCAGCTCATTCCTATAGTAAGGATGAGTGTGACAAAAACTTTTCATACTGCGCAAATAGGAAATAAGTAGTAATGAGACAGATGCCGGTGATGAGAACAATCATACTGAGCTATCTGAAATAATTGAAGATTGTAGGCACTACCTTATGATTGCCCAGCTAATCACCGTACTACTGATAGAACCAAAGTGGGACTGGTGAAGCTGCACAATCAAAAGAAGTTTCATTGACTGAAGATAATCAAGGGGGTTCCAAAAGGTGTCTTGTGCAAACGCAGTGACCACCCATATTGCCCCATACTGCAACTATCACAAATGCGGTATGAGCTAATAAGGGTGGCCAAAGCATTTGATGTGATGAATGGTATGTTTCAGCTCTGTGACTGGGAGCGTGGTTGTAGTTTGAAGGCAACCATATTGAACGAGAAGTGATCTAGTCACAGTGGCAGGTGGTCCAACATGTGCATCTAAAACAGTTCTCATTCAACAGGTGACCAACTGAAGAGCAGGGTTTCTGGCAGATTTCATGTCTGGCAGATGTTGTGTGGGCATGCTCCTGTACCTCCATTGTTCCATACTACAACAATGTATAATGCAGCATAGGCCAATGGAAGTAAAGGAGGTGGACTCGTGTAACTATGTCAGGTGCTGTAGTCTGAGTTCCATCAACGGCATCACATGTTCCTACTTATTCTCATAGTAGATTCAAGTGATGCTGCTGAACATTCTCAGAGATCACAGAAGCTGGACTTACCCCCTCCGCAGGATGGGTTAACTCCAGAATGGATGTCATGATGCTACACCACTGTCCTTCATCCTGGCTAAAAATATTGGAAATGACAACAGGCAGTGCGCATCCCAATCCAGAAGAAGTGCTGCCCAGTGATATTGATCCCATTCACTATCACTCTAGCACACTCCTTCTGGATGAGGCTGAAGCTGCCTTCATGGAGATGTGGATGTTGATATTACTCTTCACTGCAACATTCAACTGTTGATGGATGGATGGATATTGCTTGAATGAGCATCGACCACCTAGCAGAGTTGAGAAATTGAAATTACATTCCACAACTAATGCTTGTGATTGCAGCTCACTCCTATAGTAGGGATGAGTGTGACAAAAACTTTTCATACTGCGCAAATAGGAAATAAGTAGTAATGAGACAGAAGCCGGTGATGAGAACAATCATACTGAGCTATCTGAAATAATTGAAGATTGTAGGCACTACCTTATGATTGCCCAGCTAATCACCGTACTACTGATAGAACCAAAGTGGGACTGGTGAAGCTGCACAATCAAAAGAAGTTTCATTGACTGAAGATAATCAAGGGGGTTCCAAAAGGTGTCTTGTGCAAACGCAGTTACCACCCATATTGCCCCATACTGCAACTATCACAAATGCGGTATGAGCTAATAAGGGTGGCCAAAGCATTTGATGTGATGAATGGTATGTTTCAGCTCTGTGACTGGGAGCGTGGTTGTAGTTTGAAGGCAACCATATTGAACGAGAAGTGATTTAGTCACAGTGGCAGGTGGTCCAACATGTGCATCTAAAACAGTTCTCATTCAAAAGGTGACCAACTGATGAGCAGGGTTTCTGGCAGATTTCATGTCTGGCAGATGTGTGGGCATGCTCCTGTACCTCCATTGTTCCATACTACAACAATGTATAATGCAGCATAGGCCAATGGAAGTAAAGGAGGTGGACTCGTGTAACTATGTCAGGTGCTGTAGTCTGAGTTCCATCAACGGCATCACATGTTCCTACTTATTCTCATAGTAGATTCAAGTGATGCTGCTGAACATTCTCAGAGATCACAGAAGCTGGACTTACCCCCTCCGCAGGATGGGTTAACTCCAGAATGGATGTCATGATGCTACACCACTGTCCTTCATCCTGGCTAAAAATATTGGAAATGACAACAGGCAGTGCGCATCCCAATCCAGAAGAAGTGCTGCCCAGTGATATTGATCCCATTCACTATCACTCTAGCACACTCCTTCTGGATGAGGCTGAAGCTGCCTTCATGAAGATGTGGATGTTGATATTACTCTTCACTGCAACATTCAACTGTTGATGGATGGATGGATATTGCTTGAATGAGCATCGACCACCTAGCAGAGTTGAGAAATTGAAATTACATTCCACAACTAATGCTTGTGATTGCAGCTCATTCCTATAGTAAGGATGAGTGTGACAAAAACTTTTCATACTGCGCAAATAGGAAATAAGTAGTAATGAGACAGATGCCGGTGATGAGAACAATCATACTGAGCTATCTGAAATAATTGAAGATTGTAGGCACTACCTTATGATTGCCCAGCTAATCACCCTACTACTGATAGAACCAAAGTGGGACTGGTGAAGCTGCACAATCAAAAGAAGTTTCATTGACTGAAGATAATCAAGGGGGTTCCAAAAGGTGTCTTGTGCAAACGCAGTGACCACCCATATTGCCCCATACTGCAACTATCACAAATGCGGTATGAGCTAATAAGGGTGGCCAAAGCATTTGATGTGATGAATGGTATGTTTCAGCTCTGTGACTGGGAGCGTGGTTGTAGTTTGAAGGCAACCATATTGAACGAGAAGTGATCTAGTCACAGTGGCAGGTGGTCCAACATGTGCATCTAAAACAGTTCTCATTCAACAGGTGACCAACTGATGAGCAGGGTTTCTGGCAGATTTCATGTCTGGCAGATGTGTGGGCATGCTCCTGTACCTCCATTGTTCCATACTACAACAATGTATAATGCAGCATAGGCCAATGGAAGTAAAGGAGGTGGACTCGTGTAACTATGTCAGGTGCTGTAGTCTGAGTTCCATCAACGGCATCACATGTTCCTACTTATTCTCATAGTAGATTCAAGTGATGCTACTGAACATTCTCAGAGATCACAGAAGCTGGACTTACCCCCTCCGCAGGATGGGTTAACTCCAGAATGGATGTCATGATGCTACACCACTGTCCTTCATCCTGGCTAAAAATATTGGAAATGACAACAGGCAGTGCGCATCCCAATCCAGAAGAAGTGCTGCCCAGTGATATTGATCCCATTCACTATCACTCTAGCACACTCCTTCTGGATGAGGCTGAAGCTGCCTTCATGAAGATGTGGATGTTGATATTACTCTTCACTGCAACATTCAACTGTTGATGGATGGATGGATATTGCTTGAATGAGCATCGACCACCTAGCAGAGTTGAGAAATTGAAATTACATTCCACAACTAATGCTTGTGATTGCAGCTCATTCCTATAGTAAGGATGAGTGTGACAAAAACTTTTCATACTGCGCAAATAGGAAATAAGTAGTAATGAGACAGATGCCGGTGATGAGAACAATCATACTGAGCTATTTGAAATAATTGAAGATTGTAGGCACTACCTTATGATTGCCCAGCTAATCACCGTACTACTGATAGAACCAAAGTGGGACTGGTGAAGCTGCACAATCAAAAGAAGTTTCATTGGCTGAAGATAATCAAGGGGGTTCCAAAAGGTGTCTTGTGCAAACGCAGTGACCACCCATATTGCCCCATACTGCAACTATCACAAATGCGGTATGAGCTAATAAGGGTGGCCAAAGCATTTGATGTGATGAATGGTATGTTTCAGCTCTGTGACTGGGAGCGTGGTTGTAGTTTGAAGGCAACCATATTGAACGAGAAGTGATCTAGTCACAGTGGCAGGTGGTCCAACATGTGCATCTAAAACAGTTCTCATTCAACAGGTGACCAACTGAAGAGCAGGGTTTCTGGCAGATTTCATGTCTGGCAGATGTTGTGTGGGCATGCTCCAGTACCTCCATTGTTCCATACTACAACAATGTATAATGCAGCATAGGCCAATGGAAGTAAAGGAGGTGGACTCGTGTAACTATGTCAGGTGCTGTAGTCTGAGTTCCATCAACGGCATCACATGTTCCTACTTATTCTCATAGTAGATTCAAGTGATGCTGCTGAACATTCTCAGAGATCACAGAAGCTGGACTTACCCCCTCCGCAGGATGGGTTAACTCCAGAATGGATGTCATGATGCTACACCACTGTCCTTCATCCTGGCTAAAAATATTGGAAATGACAACAGGCAGTGCGCATCCCAATCCAGAAGAAGTGCTGCCCAGTGATATTGATCCCATTCACTATCACTCTAGCACACTCCTTCTGGATGAGGCTGAAGCTGCCTTCATGAAGATGTGGATGTTGATATTACTCTTCACTGCAACATTCAACTGTTGATGGATGGATGGATATTGCTTGAATGAGCATCGACCACCTAGCAGAGTTGAGAAATTGAAATTACATTCCACAACTAATGCTTGTGATTGCAGCTCATTCCTATAGTAAGGATGAGTGTGACAAAAACTTTTCATACTGCGCAAATAGGAAATAAGTAGTAATGAGACAGATGCCGGTGATGAGAACAATCATACTGAGCTATCTGAAATAATTGAAGATTGTAGGCACTACCTTATGATTGCCCAGCTAATCACCGTACTACTGATAGAACCAAAGTGGGACTGGTGAAGCTGCACAATCAAAAGAAGTTTCATTGACTGAAGATAATCAAGGGGGTTCCAAAAGGTGTCTTGTGCAAACGCAGTGACCACCCATATTGCCCCATACTGCAACTATCACAAATGCGGTATGAGCTAATAAGGGTGGCCAAAGCATTTGATGTGATGAATGGTATGTTTCAGCTCTGTGACTGGGAGCGTGGTTGTAGTTTGAAGGCAACCATATTGAACGAGAAGTGATCTAGTCACAGTGGCAGGTGGTCCAACATGTGCATCTAAAACAGTTCTCATTCAACAGGTGACCAACTGAAGAGCAGGGTTTCTGGCAGATTTCATGTCTGGCAGATGTTGTGTGGGCATGCTCCTGTACCTCCATTGTTCCATACTACAACAATGTATAATGCAGCATAGGCCAATGGAAGTAAAGGAGGTGGACTCGTGTAACTATGTCAGGTGCTGTAGTCTGAGTTCCATCAACGGCATCACATGTTCCTACTTATTCTCATAGTAGATTCAAGTGATGCTGCTGAACATTCTCAGAGATCACAGAAGCTGGACTTACCCCCTCCGCAGGATGGGTTAACTCCAGAATGGATGTCATGATGCTACACCACTGTCCTTCATCCTGGCTAAAAATATTGGAAATGACAACAGGCAGTGCGCATCCCAATCCAGAAGAAGTGCTGCCCAGTGATATTGATCCCATTCACTATCACTCTAGCACACTCCTTCTGGATGAGGCTGAAGCTGCCTTCATGAAGATGTGGATGTTGATATTACTCTTCACTGCAACATTCAACTGTTGATGGATGGATGGATATTGCTTGAATGAGCATCGACCACCTAGCAGAGTTGAGAAATTGAAATTACATTCCACAACTAATGCTTGTGATTGCAGCTCACTCCTATAGTAGGGATGAGTGTGACAAAAACTTTTCATACTGCGCAAATAGGAAATAAGTAGTAATGAGACAGATGCCGGTGATGAGAACAATCATACTGAGCTATCTGAAATAATTGAAGATTGTAGGCACTACCTTATGATTGCCCAGCTAATCACCGTACTACTGATAGAACCAAAGTGGGACTGGTGAAGCTGCACAATCAAAAGAAGTTTCATTGACTGAAGATAATCAAGGGGGTTCCAAAAGGTGTCTTGTGCAAACGCAGTGACCACCCATATTGCCCCATACTGCTGTAACCCGCCGTTTCACCTAACGGGCTAGGGATCCAAAAATAGACCTAGGCGAATAAATTAGTGGGAGACTAAAGACTTTCACTTACCGTTCGGAATGTCGGAGACGGTCGGTCATAGACTCCAAGTATACCTGAATTGACTAAGCTCTGAGGAATGGGGTTTCGTAAGTGAAAGGCAAGAGTTCAATATTGATTTATAATACGCAGTTGTTCGAAATATAAAATATGGAATGTCTCGGCCGAGAAGGATACTGACTATGGCTTAATTTAATTAGTGAGTAGGTAGACTGTGAAGGGCTGAAGGCCAATGAATTTACGTGGTAGCTGAAGGCTCAGGAGTGTTTGATTTAGAATAACGGAAAAATACAGTTGTTTTGCTAATGTTCTCCCCTAACTCCCTTTGCTTTTCTACAACAGACAAGATACTCAATACTACGGTTACAAGTTACAATTTCTACGATCAGCTTTCTGGTGACTACGCGTCAGGGATTGGGCCAGATTTAAGGAGTCGACTTTCGCGTTGCTAGGGTACGAGACAGAATTATTTCGCCACTTACGTGCACCAACGCCTTTGGATGGAGACAACAGGGTGATGTGTTCTTCGCTGCTCGGCTTCGGTCAGGGGAACGCCGTCCAGGTCGGAGGAGGCGAGGCTCTTTCCAACGGAGGTCCGACGACTGGCGGTGCGTGGAAAACCCAGACTATTGGCCGTCGGTCGGGCGCGAACGAATCAACACTCGGGTCCGACGGGGGATTTTCAGTTCGTAATAGGGGTCCACTGTTACGGGATAGGAATTGGCTGATCTCCCAATTCCCGAGTTCTCACCCTGAAGGAACCACGATATAATCGTTCCTTCAGGTCACTTTCACTTCACTTCGATGTCCCGGTTCACTTCGCCTCGATGTTCCGGTTCACTTCGCTTCGATGTTCCGGTTCACTTGGATGTTCCGGTTCACTTGGATGTTCCGGGTCACTTGGATGTCCCGGTTCACTTCGATGTTCCGGGTCACTTGGATGTCCCGGTTCACTTCGATGTTCCGGGTCACTTGGATGTTCCGGTTCACTTCGATGTTCCGGGTCACTTGGATGTCCCGGTTCACTTCGATGTTCCGGGTCACTTGGATGTTCCGGTTCACTTGGATGTTCCGGGTCACTTGGATGTCCCGGTTCACTTCGATGTTCCGGGTCACTTGGATGTCCCGGTTCACTTCGATGTTCCGGGTCACTTGGATGTTCCGGTTCACTTCGATGTTCCGGGTCACTTGGATGTCCCGGTTCACTTCGATGTTCCGGGTCACTTGGATGTTCCGGTTCACTTCGATGTCCCGGTTCACTTGGATGTTCCGGTTCACTTCGCTTGGATGTCCCGGTTCACTTCGCCTCGATGTTCCGGGTCACTTCGATGTCCCGGTTCACTTCACTCCGTTCGCAAACAGAGATTTCTACCTTCCTTCTCGTGAGTTCGGATACGACTGGGGATTGCTCGTTCTCTCAGTCCGCTCGTCAAGTCGCCTTTCCCTTCTACTCCTCCCTGGGTGTCTTGCGCCGCCCATCGCCTACCCAATCCAGTGAGGCCACGCCTTCCGCCCAGCTGGGGTTAGGCGTTTGGAGGGGGAGAGGGGTCGTTCCGTCCCCCCCCGCCGCCGAAGTTTCTTGACGGGGCGCTTGAAATCTGCCGCCCCGTTACACCCCTCCGATCTTCGGAGGCCGAGGTCTACCTCGGCAATTTTCCTTCCGGTGGGGGTGACTGGTGCGATGGGCATTGCGTCAGGTCGTTTGGCTGCTATCCACGCTTGCTCGTACCGCCAGCGTCTGCAAGCGGCACAGGTTGGTGGGCGGTCCTTCTCGTGTTCGGCGATGGAGCAGGGCTTCGGGTAGGCGGAATCCGTGGGTCGTAGGTTCCGGCACTTTCTCACCAGCCGATTCCACATCACCTTGCAGCCACCGCAGCGGTAGGTTGTCGGCGGGTGTTGTCGTTTCGTGCAGATGCAGCACAGGACGCTCCCATTCGTCGAAGGTACGCTGGCGCGGATGTTCCAAGGTGGTATAATGGGCGAGATGTGTCTTCCACTGGTCTTATCTTCTACTTCCCTACTATGCTGTGAAACATACAAACCGGCCCTTCCTTTAGTCTACTCTCACACTCCAACTCACACATTTCACACCCTAGATTTTGCTGCTATTACAAGGGAAAAACAAAGGAAAAGAGGGGGGGGGGGGGGGGCAAGGCAGTCCTGTCCCGACCCATGAGGCACGGTCCTTAATCAAACAAGGTAAGTACTGGTGTTGTGCATTTTATTCTACAGGTAAGACATTCCCTATTCTATTTCACAGATTACGAGTATACCACAAAACTTGAAAAAATTTTTTTTTTTTTTTTTTTTTTTTTTTTTTTTTTTTTTTTTTTTTTTTTTTTTTTTTTTTTTTTTTTTTTTTTTTTTTTTTTTTTTCAATCGCTTCATCCCGTTCTAGGTGTTGACATCTTCCCCGCGTGGAGCTGCGCGTAGTCGATCGTTTTGCGCCTTGGTCTTAGCCCGTATGGACTGGACGCCGTCCTAATCGGAATCGGGATTCGGCTGGAGGATCTTCCAGGGCCCTGGGCCCCAGGTTCAGGATTTTCTTCGGTCCGTACTGGTTCCGGCCACTCAAAGGGGTCCAACAACCACGTCCCTCCGCTATCTTCGCTAGGTGGAGGGGCAGGGCTCTCGGGTGGGCGCGGTTCCTCTGCTACGTCGGGGGTAACGGCGTCGTCTGGCACGCTGTTGACAAACGACGGCTTGAGCCTGCTGAGGTGGTAACGCGTGGTCTTCCCCAGGACATCCTGGACCTCGTAATTGACATCGGGTTTCTGGATTGGTGGTGTCAAATTTGGGGGAGTGTTCCTCTCCTGGCACTCCTGGCATTTCTGGACGAACTCTCGGACGTCACGTACCATCTTCTTCCAGTACCCGTACCGCCTTGCGACACGAGTGGTTGTTTCTATGCCAGGGTGCCCGGCCCATTGATGTTGATGACAATTGGTCAGGAACCAGCGCCGCATGGTGGATGGGATCAGTGGCACCGTGATCCGCTGGCCATCCACATCGACCTCCTTCCTCCAGACTTCTTCCTCCTTCTTTAGTCGATGCTTCTCTGGGTCAGCAGTCAGGGTGGAGATCCAGGGGTCCAAGGATTGGGCTGCCATCAGAAGTTCCTTTGGCAAACTTAATGTGATGACGCCAACAGGAACACGGCTCAGGTCGTCTTTGACCAATTGGTAGTCGGGTCCTGCCAGATGAGTCAGATGCTGATGCACCTGGTGCTTCAATTCAGAGGTTGAAGGGGGATTGTCCCGGATCTCAATTGGGAACTCTGCTACATCGGACATCGGAGGGTGTACCACCGGCTGCTTTCTGGGTGGCGTTGGTTCGGTGGTCAGTTGGTCTTGGTGGTTGTTGTCGACGCTAGGTTCGGAGGCTTTGGCAGATGTTGAAGCGACTGTTGGCCCGCCCTGGTAGTTGTTGTCGGTGTCGGGTTTCGTGGCTTGAGCGGTTTTCTGGGCTTTTCGCGCCATCCCGTCGCCCTTCAGTTGACGGACGTGCCTGAGGAGGTCCGGGTCAGTGGCGACCACGCCGATGGAGATCATCTTCCCAGTGGTGGGTTCCTTCATCTCCACTACGCCGATATCCGGGCGTATGCCAAGGGGTAATTTCCTCAGGAGGTCCAGTCCGATCAGATCCAAGCCGGAGTCAGGTCGTCGGAAGACATAGAATGCGTGCGTAATCGTAACCAGACCGATGGTGGTACGTACCTCCTGGATCCCCAGCACGGGCAGTGGTTGTCCGTCGGCACCCCATAGCTTCAACGTTGTTGGGCGGATGTCAATGCCAGGCACAGGTCTTGATAGGACAGACACTGCAGCGCCAGTATCCACGACCATTCGCCGGGTTTCCTTCCCCAAGCCGGCGGTGATCAGTATCATGGGCCTCATGACACAATTCACAGCGGTCTGGTAGGCCACCAGCTCGTCTCCGTGGACTTCAATGGTTGGCTCGTCCTCCTTATTTGTCGCGAGATTGGCTTGGGTTTCCTGGGTCGTGCTGATGTTTCTGACCTGGTGCATTCGTGGATTTGAGATGAGCAGGGTCTTCTTCTTCTTCAGGCAATCAGCCTCCAGATGGTCACGGGATCCACAGAAATTGCAGAACAAGGCCGCGTAGAGTCCGTGGGGGCAACTCACTGGAAAGTGGGACATATCACCACAGTACATACAGGGCAGCACCGGGACGGTCGGTGGTAACTTCGTCGGCACCGGTATCAACTGGTGATCGCCGAACGTGGCCGGTTTGTTTGGGTAGCGGAGCGGGCTTCTGGGTTTTTGCAGGCAGTTTGCTGCAAAATGCCCTGGTTTTCCGCAAGAGTAGCATTTCTTGGGCTCCGAAGGTCTTGATCCGCTGACAGCGGCTATGTCCCATCGAGCATCGTAGTCCTGCTTTGCTCTCATTACGTCCTCCCATCCCTCAGCCCGCTCCACTGCATCCTCCAAGGTGTCCGGAGGGTTACCCTGCAAGTAGAGATGGAGTTCTTTCGGTTGCCCGCGGACAAAAGCGCTGAGTGCCTTTCGTCTTGTCCATTCCCGACGTTGGGCCTCGTTCAGGTTGGGTTCAGTTCGGACAGCCGATCGTGCCGTGGCCAGAAGTCGTTCTGCGAACCGTCGGATGGACTCGTCGGGGTCTCTCTGGGCTGTCCAGAGTCGTATGGTCGCCTTCTCGGGACTTTCCTCGCCATACCATGCCAGTATGGCCTTCTTCACGGTCGTGTACGGGGTTTCGCCAAGACCATCCTGGAGGAATCGCTTGGCTCCACCTTTTAGGCGGGTGCGAAGGAATCGCAGTCTCTTGTGCTCGTCAAGCTCTTGGGTTGCTTGCTCCACTTCCTGGAAGAACACGGATGCCGTGATAGCATCCGGCTCATCAGGGTTCCATGGGTCGACTTCCATAAACAACGACCGCGGAATGCCGGAGGCCGCAGGCTCGCGGAAGAAGGCGCCCAGTTTGTTCATCGCTTCCGTCACGGCGTTCATCATGGCTTCGCCCTCGACTGATGGGCTGCTGTTTCGTTGCATGGTCGCGAACTCACTTGTTGCACAACAGAACTAAATAAAAAAAATTACAGAACTGATAGATCACTTTCTTGCGCACCAAGGACCGATAATTTCCCCACGAATCGAGAAAGGACTTCCCAGTTGGTAAGAGCTATGACGGGTCCGGAATCGGGATGTCAATTGGAGCTGAAGGCTCGTCGGAACAGTCCCGGCACAGATGGCTACAGCGAGAGTGATGCTACTAGATACTGAGCCAGTAGTTAAATTTTGATTTATGGAAAGAAAGAAAAATGATACGGATTTGAAGTTAATTGACTCCTCACTCGCTTCCTCACACTCGGGCCGATTTGTTTGTTTCTTACAGTTTTAAATTTCAGAATCTATAACTAGCACAATTTAAATTTCGAGATTATAAAACGCGACCCAATTCCTTCAGAGCTTTTTCTCACCAATATTCGCCTGGTCAAGATCACTTGTTGTGGATACGACAGAAATCGAGATTTCTGAAATATCCCACCGCTGGCCACCAAAAGATGTAACCCGCCGTTTCACCTAACGGGCTAGGGATCCAAAAATAGACCTAGGCGAATAAATTAGTGGGAGACTAAAGACTTTCACTTACCGTTCGGAATGTCGGAGACGGTCGGTCATAGACTCCAAGTATACCTGAATTGACTAAGCTCTGAGGAATGGGGTTTCGTAAGTGAAAGGCAAGAGTTCAATATTGATTTATAATACGCAGTTGTTCGAAATATAAAATATGGAATGTCTCGGCCGAGAAGGATACTGACTATGGCTTAATTTAATTAGTGAGTAGGTAGACTGTGAAGGGCTGAAGGCCAATGAATTTACGTGGTAGCTGAAGGCTCAGGAGTGTTTGATTTTAGAATAACGGAAAAATACAGTTGTTTTGCTAATGTTCTCCCCTAACTCCCTTTGCTTTTCTACAACAGACAAGATACTCAATACTACGGTTACAAGTTACAATTTCTACGATCAGCTTTCTGGTGACTACGCGTCAGGGATTGGGCCAGATTTAAGGAGTCGACTTTCGCGTTGCTAGGGTACGAGACAGAATTATTTCGCCACTTACGTGCACCAACGCCTTTGGATGGAGACAACAGGGTGATGTGTTCTTCGCTGCTCGGCTTCGGTCAGGGGAACGCCGTCCAGGTCGGAGGAGGCGAGGCTCTTTCCAACGGAGGTCCGACGACTGGCGGTGCGTGGAAAACCCAGACTATTGGCCGTCGGTCGGGCGCGAACGAATCAACACTCGGGTCCGACGGGGGATTTTCAGTTCGTAATAGGGGTCCACTGTTACGGGATAGGAATTGGCTGATCTCCCAATTCCCGAGTTCTCACCCTGAAGGAACCACGATATAATCGTTCCTTCAGGTCACTTTCACTTCACTTCGATGTCCCGGTTCACTTCGCCTCGATGTTCCGGTTCACTTCGCTTCGATGTTCCGGTTCACTTGGATGTTCCGGTTCACTTGGATGTTCCGGGTCACTTGGATGTCCCGGTTCACTTCGATGTTCCGGGTCACTTGGATGTCCCGGTTCACTTCGATGTTCCGGGTCACTTGGATGTTCCGGTTCACTTCGATGTTCCGGGTCACTTGGATGTCCCGGTTCACTTCGATGTTCCGGGTCACTTGGATGTTCCGGTTCACTTGGATGTTCCGGGTCACTTGGATGTCCCGGTTCACTTCGATGTTCCGGGTCACTTGGATGTCCCGGTTCACTTCGATGTTCCGGGTCACTTGGATGTTCCGGTTCACTTCGATGTTCCGGGTCACTTGGATGTCCCGGTTCACTTCGATGTTCCGGGTCACTTGGATGTTCCGGTTCACTTCGATGTCCCGGTTCACTTGGATGTTCCGGTTCACTTCGCTTGGATGTCCCGGTTCACTTCGCCTCGATGTTCCGGGTCACTTCGATGTCCCGGTTCACTTCACTCCGTTCGCAAACAGAGATTTCTACCTTCCTTCTCGTGAGTTCGGATACGACTGGGGATTGCTCGTTCTCTCAGTCCGCTCGTCAAGTCGCCTTTCCCTTCTACTCCTCCCTGGGTGTCTTGCGCCGCCCATCGCCTACCCAATCCAGTGAGGCCACGCCTTCCGCCCAGCTGGGGTTAGGCGTTTGGAGGGGGAGAGGGGTCGTTCCGTCCCCCCCCGCCGCCGAAGTTTCTTGACGGGGCGCTTGAAATCTGCCGCCCCGTTACACCGCAACTATCACAAATGCGGTATGAGCTAATAAGGGTGGCCAAAGCATTTGATGTGATGAATGGTATTATTCAGCTCTGTGACTGGGAGCGTGGTTGTAGTTTGAAGGCAACCATGTTGAACGAGAAGTGATCTAGTCACAGTGACAGGTGGTCCAACATGTGCATCTAAAACAGTTCTCATTCAACAGGTGACCAACTGATGAGCAGGGTTTCTGGCAGATTTCATGTCTGGCAGATGTGTGGGCATGCTCCTGTACCTCCATTGTTCCATACTACAACAATGTATAATGCAGCATAGGCCAATGGAAGTAAAGGAGGTGGACTCGTGTAACTATGTCAGGTGCTGTAGTCTGAGTTCCATCAATGGCATCACATGTTCCTACTTATTCTCATAGTAGATTCAAGTGATGCTGCTGAACATTCTCAGAGATCACAGAAGCTGGACTTGCCCCCTCCGCAGGATGGGTTAACTCCAGAATGGATGTCATGATGCTACACCACTGTCCTTCATCCTGGCTAAAAATATTGGAAATGACAACAGGCAGTGCGCATCCCAATCCAGAAGAAGTGCTGCCCAGTGATATTGATCCCATTCACTATCACTCTAGCACACTCCTTCTGGATAAGGCTGAAGCTGCCTTCATGAAGATGTGGATGTTGATATTACTCTTCACTGCAACACTGTTGATGGATGGATGGATATTGCTTGAATGAGCATCGACCACCTAGCAGAGTTGAGAAATTGAAATTACATTCCACAACTAATGCTTGTGATTGCAGCTCATTCCTATAGTAAGGATGAGTGTGACAAAAACTTTTCATACTGCGCAAATAGGAAATAAGTAGTAATGAGACAGAAGCCGGTGATGAGAACAATCATACTGAGCTATCTGAAATAATTGAAGATTGTAGGCACTACCTTATGATTGCCCAGCTAATCACCGTACTACTGATAGAACCAAAGTGGGACTGGTGAAGCTGCACAATCAAAAGAAGTTCATTGACTGAAGATAATCAAGGGGGTTCCAAAAGGTGTCTTGTGCAAACGCAGTGACCACCCATATTGCCCCATACTGCAACTATCACAAATGCGGTATGAGCTAATAAGGGTGGCCAAAGCATTTGATGTGATGAATGGTATGTTTCAGCTTTGTGACTGGGAGCGTGGTTGTAGTTTGAAGGCAACCATGTTGAACGAGAAGTGATCTAGTCACAGTGACAGGTGGTCCAACATGTGCATCTAAAACAGTTCTCATTCAACAGGTGACCAATTGGCCACTGATGAGCAGGGTTTCTGGCAGATTTCATGTCTGGCAGATGTTGTGTGGGCATGCTCCTGCACCTCCATTGTTCCATACTACAACAATGTATAATGCAGCATAGGCCAATGGAAGTAAAGGAGGTGGACTCGTGTAACTATGTCAGGAGCTGTAGTGTGAGTTCCTTCAACGGCATCACATGTTCCTACTAATTCTCAGAGCAGATTCAAGTGATGCTGCTGTGAATTCTCAGTTATACTGAACTACAACGAATCCAGGTTGGGTCTTATACAGTAATAAGACTAGTATAATGTAACTCACCTTCCAATAGAACACTATTTATGTTGACCACACTAATAATATTTCACAGATACAGATGTTCATCTGTATCTGAAGAATTCCGTACAATAAGGTAAAACTAACTAATGACACTTTCTGGTTAGTTGTGAAATGGTGACTGATGATCTGCGTTGGTCGACATTCTCTTATAAGGGACCCTTTGGTGGGGCGGATGGGTGGGGGAGGGAGTAGTCCAGCCTGGCTAGCCAGTGTCGGTGGAGGGGGGTGCTAAAAGAGAAAGGCAAATGTTGTTTGTGTCGATGGTGAGAGGAGCCTGTGGTTTGGATGATATGAATGGAAATGCGATCTATTCGAAAGGAAAAATTATTTTAGAAAGAAATAGTATGCACATACTCTCCTTAGATATATTTTTTATATATAGTATCATTATCAAGAAGAACTCTGTTTTTAAGTTTCTCTAGTTAGGTTGGCTACAGTTTCTTCTCAGTCCAGACTTGTTACATCAATTTAATTAGTGATTATCATTAATCTGTCACTAGAATAATTACACATGATGAATCTATTCGAATTATTGGCAGAATTCCGAGAGCAACTATCCCCTGAAAAAATGATACATGGTCAGGATATCGATACATTTTTCTCATCGTCTCCATGGTGTGGATAGATTTTGTCAATTCAAGCTCTGGGTAATATCCAGCTATGCATTGATGTTGAGAACATTTTGTTGTTGTTGAAATACCAATAGAATTCTGTCACTCAAATTGAACAGAGAATTCACTTTTGGTTGGTTATTCCTTGAAAAATCAACTTGTGTGTTCATGCAAATAGTAAATCTTTCCGATTCGACCCAAAAAATTTTCTGGACGTTTCAAAGTGTATAGATCAAAAATGTCCGTCCGCCGTCAACGCCGTTTCTGGTAGTAGAAAATTTTCTAAAATCTAAAATATTGGTCAGGCACTCATATCCGGCTCTTGTTGGTCCTTGAAACATTTCAGCCCGGTCGGACCAAATTTTGCGGGAGTAGTGGTCAAATGTGTTTTTTGAGAAAAATGGATTTTCGAGATTTTTGGTGATCTAGGCGAGTGGGTTATCATTTTTCACTAAATTTTGCCTGTGAATTCAATCAGACGATTGGCGCCTACCCGAAGAGGTGATGGGTCATAATGGGTATCTACCTACCCATTTTGGAGGTGTGTTTTAGAGGTTTCTGATACCTAGGCGTGTGAGATATCATTTTCCAGTAAACTTTTGACGCATAGTCGATGGAAATGAGTCTCCATGCGCCTGGTTCCAGGAATAGCCAACTCTTTTTGGTGAATTTGCAGCGTTTACGCCTTTGTCCTCCAAGTAGGAATTCCAAAACTCGTTTAGTGCTGTCTCATCAAGTCCCGTGTCTCCCTTCTTGGGAGATGAACCGAACCTGTTAATGGAAGAAACATTGGTATAATGGGTAATAATGAAATACTTGAATTATATTGTTTTTGTCAGTTAGGATAAGTCCGAATAGTGGATTAGTAGCTGTCTTCTCCCACTCAATGCCCTCGCCTAGAATGGCGTAATGTGTGTGATTGGTACCCTAACCCTTCCTGTTTACGATATCTTCTTCGCATTTATGACCCCAAAACCACTGCAATAATGATCCCAAGTCCATTGAAGTTACCGATTTCCCCAAAACCATTACGCTCCTTGAGAAGTGTTACACTACCTGCAGAAATTGGAATTATGTTCCAACTTATCGATGATCCGTTATATTATTCAGGTTCACACACAGAAGAATGAGTGGGATGGAACTGCATAAGGCCGCATTTATTTTTTTGACGCTGTCCAACTTAGTGATGAATATACGCATATATTTCTTTTTATTGGGCATCAATACTTACCGTTTTGTTTATTTGTCAAAACACACTCCTCTTAGGAATGGCTGTTGTCGAAACGTATCACATCCCACTGATATTTGTCCGAACGTACAATGCCTAGAATTCTGCGCCGAACCGCTCACAACGTTACAAAAAACGCTGCAAATTCCTTCACAGGCGTTGGTTATTCCTCGAACCAGGTGCATGGAGACTCATTTCTTCAACATGGGGGAAACAGGAGGAGCAGCGTGTTCCGGACTCATTTTATTGGATTCAGCTTCTAAAATTTAGTGGAAAATAATACCCCACTTGCCTAGATCGCCAAAAATCTCGAAAATCCATTTTTCGAAAAACACATTCTTGACCCCTACCCCGCCCAAATTTGCTCTGATCGGGCTGAAAAGTTTCGAGGACCAACTAGAGCCGGGAACGGACCCCTGACCCAATTTCAGATTCTTAGTAACTTTTCTACTAGTGAAAACGGCGCGGACAGTGGACGGACTTGACCTTTTTGATCTATACCCCTTGAAACGTCCAGAAAAAATTTTTGTTTCGAATCGTAGAGGTTGGACTTTGGCATGAAAACATACGATCATTATTTACAACGATTTACTTTGTTTCAGGTAAAACTGGGAGACGGACCGTATCAATGAATGAATTCGGACCTAGAGCGTAATAACTGTAAGTTTGAAATACATGAGATGTTAAATGTCTGTAGGTTGAGGTGTCCACTTCAGTCAATTTCTTCCCATTTATGTAAAGATGGTCTTTTATCAAAAGTGCGTGTTGACCGTTAGCTCTCACCTTCTTCATCTTTGGTAATTTCAACCCGATTGGACAAAATTTTGGTGGGTCATAATGATTTTTTTTGAAAAACGGATTCACGAGATTTCGGGCCTCAAATTCGATCTGATCGGGCAGAAATGTTTTGAGGATGAGCTAGAAACGGGGCCATGACCCAAATTTTATTTTCAGAAAATTATCTGCTACTTGAATATGTGTTTTTGAGATTTCTGGTTACCTGGGCATGTGGGGTATCATTTTCCACTAAATTTTGGACCCTGAATCGATTGTAAGAACCAACCCGCGTGTATGTGAATAATGAAAGTTGAGTGAATAATGAAAGTTGGGATGAGGCGAATATTGAGGTAGATGTGAAATGATTCCTCTCTGCCTTTAGGGTACGCTTTACATGGTCTCACCACCTGATAGTCTTTTATGAAAACTGAATTTGTAATCCTCTCGAAAAATCACATTATCACATTATTTCTCAGTGAAGGAATGCATGAATATTTCTGGATAGCGCAAAAATGGATGTTCAATTCGTAATGACGCTTGCTTTATGATTCTACGATTCAACTAGTTTCGTATTTGGTGTTGTCATTTTTGCGGCCGGTGTCACCACAAACAAGATTAGAGAAGATAATGCACGATGACGTTTTGTGGAAATTGTGCAATATTCAATGGAATGATTGTGACAAGTTGATCAAAAAGTTTTGGGAGATATTGATATGTTTATCCGCGGCAGAGGAGATGCCGGATACTGATAGAAGATACTAACTATTTTTCATGTTCACTTATTCTGATCGATAGCAACTTCGCACCATTTTGATCCATGCTCATAGAAACCTGATAAAGAACCGGCTCATCAATCTAAAAAAAACCTGATGACCGGAAGTTTTCATGATTCTGTTTAGTGGGATGATCAACCCTGATGTCCTTGGATTCCTATAACCGAATTTAAATTGTTGAATGTTCCCCTCCTCTTCCAATCCCTTCCAAATCCATCATTTGTCGGCCACCCTAAACCATGATTTTGCTTCCAAGAATGGTCCAAAACCAGTGAAATTCCAGGCCACAGTCGAATTGCCCATATGGTGAAACCAACAGAGATGTCAATAGAATAGAACAAAGCATACCACACTGGCCATCAGGTAGTGAAAAGCACACCTGTCATGTTACGAAACCGTTACCTGTTGTACGATCCAGCTTCTTCAAGTGAGTGGTAATTAGTGGAGACACCATCTGGCGCATCCCTTCACTTGTAGCTGAAGCTTAATTTTAACTGGATGGAAAATTCCTATACCGTTTCTAGATATTCGGTAGGTATTTGTGTTGAAAACACGTCATGTGGAGACTCATTTCAATGGATTCAGCATCCAACATTTAGTGGAAAAGGATACTTCTCACGATTAGGTATTTTCTGTTTTTAGAAAACCGTTTTTAGAAATAGCCATTTTGTCCCTTCTCCCGCTCAAATTCGTTCTGAACGAGCTGATTAGTTTCGAGGACCAAATGGAGCCTAAAACGGACCTCCGACTCAAATTTGAGATTTTTTGAAAAATTTCGACTACCAATGTCGGCATAGACGGCGGACGTACAATTGACATTTCTGATCTAGACACCTTCCAACGCCCCGAATTTTTTTTTTTTTTTTTTTTTGGATCCATAAAGCAGCGAAGTCGTCTCTTAACAATCCAAAGTCGCTCACTCCTGAAAACTTCATTCTGACGGCATCACTGAGGGTGTGAGTGAAAATGTGTTTTGGTTGGTTATTCCTTGGATAATCAACCTATGTTTTCATGCAAACAGTCAATTTCTCCAATCCAGCCCAAATTTCGTTTTCCGGACGTTTCAAGGTGTCTAGATCAAAATTAGCATATGTTCGTCCTGCGTCCACGCTGATTTTGGTACCTAGTAAAATAATTTCTAAAAATCTGAAATTTTGGTCAGGGACCCGTTTCCCGCTCTTGTTGGTCCTCAACACTTTTCAGCCCGATTAGACCAAATTTTGGCGGGTTAGGGGTCCACATGTGGACTTCGAGAAATGGATTATCGGTAATCTAGGCGTATGATGTATCATTTTCCACTAAATTTTGGACCCTGAATCGATTGGAATGGGTCCGGTACCCACCACACTGTTTCCCCCATGTTTGTGGAATTAGTCTCCATGCGCCTGGTCCAAGAAATGACCAACCTCTGTAATAGAATTTGCGTTTTTTTTTTTTTTTTCTGGAAATAGATGTTTAAGAATTTTGAAGAACTAGACGTGAGGCTTTGTCAATGTTTGCATTTTTGACGCTACACCCATCGTGATAACCGATCGATGCCCTCTGGAAGTGGTTATGGGTCCAAGATGGGTGGGTTTTCAAGAATGGCGGAGCCTAGACGTTAGGGGTATAATTTTCCACTAAATTTTTGGCGCCAAATCGACCGGAATGAGTCCACGACACTACTCTTCTAATTTCGGGTCGAAAGATATCCCAAAACCCGCTTTTATGATAATATGTAGGTAGGTACCCATCTTGAAAACTAATCCTTTCTTCATGTATCGTGAACGCCGCATCATATCTCAATGCTCCGATATCGGACATGTTATATCGCGACGTTTTCGCATCTCCAGTTCCTATCGGGTAATGTGCAGTCAACTGAGTTCTTCGTTACAATTTGGTATACCGTATTTCCTGTTCGCAATCTCATCGCATGGTTTTCATCCGTAGTATGTCGTCGCTGTACCGCCATCTTCTTTCTGACCGAGTCGTCGCAGATCCATTGCCTACCCTTACTAGTAATAATAGTAACATTACTACCCTTAATAGTAATATTTTTGGTTGGTTGTTTCTTGAATAATCAACCTATGTTTTCATGCAAAAGGTCAACCTCTCCGATTCGGCTCAAAAATTTTTTCTAGACGTTTCATGATGTCTAGATCAAGGAAGGACAATGACCGTCCACCGTCCGCCGTCAATTGTCCGCACCGTTTTCGGTAGTAGAAAATTATCTAAGAATCTGAAATTTGGGTCAGGGGTCTGTTCCCGGCCTGGGACGGTCCTCGTAACTTTTCAGCCCGATCGGACCAAATTTGGGCGGAGTACGGGTCAAAATGTGTTTTTCGAGATTTCGGACGATCTAGGCAAGTAGGGTAACATTTTCCACTAAATTTTGGACCCTGAATCGATTGGAACGGGTCCGGGACCCACCACACCCATTGTTACCCCCATTCAAGGAATGACCAACTGATTTTTGTTTGAAAAATGGATTTTCGAGATTTTTGGTGATCTGTTATCATTTGGATTTGGATTTTTGAATTTAGGCCGTGAATCCTATGAGATGACCTCTTATCTCAATCAAATGATCATAGAAAGGTCGCTCTTCATTACCTGCCTGTCATAATCAATTTGTACATGTGTTTGTTTTTATCGATATCTGCGGGATGAATGGCCGGTTCTAACATTATGAAGGTCATGTTGATGGTTCTATCAGGATGATCTTCTAAAATTGATCCAATCATGAAGTTACAGGTGGTGGTTATTTATTCAGATACTCAATACTCATAACACTTTTTAAGCGTCCTTTTCATCCTTCCAACATTACTGAACCAGCATGAAGGGGTTCCGGCATGGCGTATCATTTTTCTCTAAATGTTGGGCGCTGAATCGATTGGAATGAGTCTCAATGTTGCTGGTCTAAGGAATAACCAACCCCAGTAATTTGCAACGTTTTTCAAAATATGTTGGGATGTAAGCTATCCTGCTGTAGTTAGCTGCCATTCACAAGGTGCTTGAGTATCTTATTGATACAAAGTGGCGGATATCTAGGCAAGGAAATTGGACATTCCCTTTCAGTTAGGACTATGCTTCAGCCACAAGTGAAGGGATGCGCCAGATGGTGTCTCCACTAATTACCTCTCACTTGAAGAAGCTGGATCGAACAACAGGTAACGGTTTCGTAACATGACAGGTGTGCTTCTTACTACCCGATGGCCAGTGTGCCCTAATCGTGTTATTTATATCGTCCACATACCACAGGTAGTTGATAAACACAAGACTACTTGTCAATTTCTCGCACTTTTCTGATTGCTGAACCTATTAGGTGGGCGATGTCTCGAAGGAGAGTTTGAGTAATGAAATGATGAAATTTTACTAGTCTTTCTCTACCTTAATACGCAGAATGTACCGTTGCATGAAGAATTAGTGAAGACAACGGCCTATTTAAAATGTTCAGAACACTCCTTTCTTAAGATTCACGAGGTGTGCTAGCCAACCATGTGTCTGCTTAATAATTTTACTCAACTTGCTTAATAAATTGCTAAGCTACTTTTACTGTTATAACGATGTTCTTCAGCTTCATGTATCATTATTGTACCCCCGATATATTATTCTGTTATGCCAGTGCACTCATTGGTGGTTCAGCGTCCATACCTCTTCTGGTGGGCGCGAATGATTTACTCATATTATGAAACACGCTGCAAATTCTTTCACATGGGAATTCCTCAGACCAGGCGCAGGAAGACTCAACAAGGGGAATATGGAAACAGTGGGTGTGACGGGTTCCAAACCAATTCCAATCGATTCAGCGTCCAAAATTAGGTGAATAATGATACCCCACTTGCCTAGGTACCAGAAATATCGAAAACACATATTCAAGATGGGTAATATATACCCAATTTGACCCATAACCTCTTCCGGTGGTGCCAATCGTTCCGGGACCACTCCTATCCGGGATTCACTGTCCAAGATTTAGTGGACACCCCGCACCTAGATTGCCAATAATCTCGAAAATAATTTAAAAAAAAAAAACAAACATATATTTCCCCTACCCCACCGAAACTTGGTCGGATCAGGCTGAAAATTGTCGAGGACTAACTAGAGCTTGGAACGGGTTCCTGACCACAATTTCAGATTAATAGATAAATATCTACTACCAAAGTCGACGTGTAGAACGTACATACGTATGTTATTCCTTGTATGACAACCAATACAGAACAGGAAAAAATTGGCTGAACATTGTTCCTGGGTAAGCAGTTATTTCATCACCTCTCAGTTATGCCGTAAATAGAAAAAATCTCAGCAAAAATTGGAAGCTCGAACTCTCGAGGAACCTCAGATCCCGTATATCGCTCGGACCCGATTCCCTGTTGAAATGTAACTTGACGTTATAAATCTCGTATTTCTAACGATATTTCCTCCCGAATCCCTTCTTATCGTGCATGGGCAGGCAAAAGGCGCTGCTGAGTGGAGGCGAACGTAATTTCTTCCCAACTTCCCAAACTTGAGTCGCGGACGGGGTGATGTAAGCTGCTCGAATTTTTCGCTAAGGGTTTTCTTTAGGTGGTACTTATCAGAAAAAGAAAAAACTCTGCCAATTCGGGTTGGTTATTCCTCGGACCAGGCGCATGGAGACTCATTTCTTCAACATGGGGAAAATGGAAACAGTGGGTGTAGCAGGTCCCGGACCCATTCCGATCGATTGAGTGTCCAGAATTTGGTGGAAAATGATACTCCACACGCCAAGATACCAAAAATCTCGAAAACAGACATTCGAAATGGGTAAATAGGCACCCATTTTGACCCATAGCCTCATCCAGAGGGCACCAATCGTTCCGAGACCCGTCTCATTGGATTCAGCGTCCAAAATTTAGTGGAAACTTATACCCTACATCATCATCATGATCGCAAGAAACATCGGGAAGCCCCTACCCCTCCCAAATTTGGTCTGATCGGGCTGAAAATTTTGAGGACTAAATAGATCCGAAAACCACCAAGGACCACCAAGCAAATGAATAAGAGTTGACGGGATAGACGTGAGATCTCCGCATCTTTGGAAGACTGACCCATCGAGCTTGTCCTCACGAGCCATTTTAGGTGTGACCCCAGTGGGGGTAGTGACCTCGGTTTCTGAATCGTGTATGAATGAATGAACGAATGTGTGACATTTACATAGAGATACGTGTATTATATGAATTTACGGGAATTTACATTGGTATGTGGCTCTACAGCAACCACGGATCGAGCCAACCGGGGTATTTAAGGTATTTAAATCGGGGTTGAGCTCGCGGCCAGAAATGATGCGTAGGACATTTTGCCTACTATGGAGCGTCCGAAAAGCTGACAGGTCAGATGAGGCTGTCAGAACCGAATCACAGCTGAATGAGTTTCATTCCGCAAGGAATCACTCTCATCTAAGCGTATGGACAACACGATTGCAGAGACTCAAGATCAGACCAGATTACAGACTTTACAGAGAAAATAATATCTTTTTGGTCAGACGAACTCACTCACAACATGGACATTGTTTGAACTCATCGATCCAAACATACTATGAGAAGAGAGGGAGGAACACGGTGCTAACGAACTGGAATAACCCCTCAGTCAATAGATTCCACCCTTCCACCTCCGTACGTTCATTTCTTCCCTGGTTCAAGACCATCTAGATGGATTACATACCCCAACAACTGATGAACCATGTGAGTAATGGGTGAGGGCTCATGGGGCAAACCATTGATCCTATGATTAAAGAAAACCTTCATGTTGAAAATCGGAGCATGATACAGGTATAACGAGGTGATATTGATCATGGCTTCGTAATTCCAGATTGAGAAAGAAAGCGATACTCCTGAGCCATACACTTGGCTTGAGTAGGAAATAATCAATTTCCGCAACCTAGGTTGGATGGAAGGCAATCATTTAACTCCAATGTTACAGACTACAACACTGTCGAATGCGAAGATATGAAAACGTAGAAATGTTGCTGAAGATCCTAAACAAAAGATGAAGCACTACATATATCTAGTCACAAGGAACCACACTGGGGGATTCCAAAAGGTGTCTTGTGCAAACGCAGTGACCACCCATATTGGCCCATACTGCAACTATCACGAATGCGGTATGAGCTAATAAGGGTGTTTAAAGCATTTGATGTGATGAATGGTATGTTTCAGCTCTGTGACTGGGAGCGTGGTTGTAGTTTGAAGGCAACCATATTGAACGAGATGTGATCTAGTCACAGTGACAGGTGGTCCAACATGTGCATCTAAAACAGTTCTCATTCAACAGGTGACCAATTGGCCACTGATGAGCAGGGTTTCTGGCAGATGTTGTGTGGGCATGCTCCTGCACCTCCATTGTTCCATACTACAACAATGAATAATACAGTATAGGCCAATGGAGTGTATAGGAGGTGGACTTATGTAACTATGTCAGGTGCTGTAGCCTGAGTTCCATCAACGGCATCACATGTTCCTACTTATTCTCATAGCAGATTCAAATGATGCTGCTGATGATTCCCAGAGATGTGGAATACCGGACTTGCCAACTCAGCAGGGTGTTGCACTGATGCACAGTATGGATGTCAGTATGTTTTGTGTAAACGCTGTGACCACCCATATTGCCCCATACTGCAACTATCGAAAATGCGGTATGAGCTAATAAGGGTAGTCAAAGCATTTGGTGTGTAGGCACTACCTAATGATCGGCCTGCTTACACCATACTAATGATATGGAAAAAAGTTAGACTGGCGATGCAGCACAATCAGAAGTTCACTGACTAGAGTGGGCGTCATCTGCAAACACTGACTACCCTAATTGTTTCACACTGCTACAACAAAAAATGCGGTATGAGCGAATAAGGGTAGTCAAAGCATTTGATGTGGCGGATGGTCTGTTGCAGCTCTGTGACTGGGAGCGTGATTGTAGTTTGAAGGCAACCATATTGAACGAGAAGTGATCTAGTCACAGTGACAGAAGGTCCAACATGTGAATCTAGAACAGTTCTCATTCAACAGGTGACCAATTGGCCACTGATGAGCAGAGTTAGATCTGGCAGATGGATAGTGGGCATGCTACTGCACCCTGTTCCATACTACAACAGTGTATAATACAGTACAGGCCAACGGAAGTAAAGGAGGTGGGCATATGTAACTATGTCAGGTGCTGTAGTATGAGTTCATTCAACAGCATCACATGTTCCTACTTATTCTCATAGCAGATTCAAGTGATGCTGCTGAACATTCTCAGAGATGACGGAAGATGAACTCGCCCCCTCAGCAGGATGGGTCAACTCCAGAATGGATGTCATGATGCTACACCACTGTCCTTCATCCTGGCTAAAAATATTGGAAATGACAACAGGCAGTGCGCATCCCAATCCAGAAGAAGTGCTGCCCAGTGATATTGATCCCATTCACTATCACTCTAGCACACTCCTTCTGGATGAGGCTGAAGCTTCCTTCATGGAGATGTGGATGTTGATATTACTCTTCACTGCAACATTCAACTGTTGATGGATGGATGGATATTGCTTGAATGAGCATCGACCACCTAGCAGAGTTGAGAAATTGAAATTACATTCCACAACTAATGCTTGTGATTGCAGCTCATTCCTATAGTAAGGATGAGTGTGACAAAAACTTTTCATACTGCGCAAATAGGAAATAAGTAGTAATGAGACAGAAGCCGGAGATGAGAACAATCATACTGAGCTATCTGAAATAATTGAAGATTGTAGGCACTACCTTATGATTGCCCAGCTAATCACCGTACTACTGATAGAACCAAAGTGAGACTGGTGAAGCTGCACAATCAAAAGAAGTTCATTGACTGAAGATAATCAAGGGGATTCCAAAAGGTGTCTTGTGCAAACGCAGTGACCACCCATATTGCCCCATACTGCAACTATCACAAATGCGGTATGAGCTAATAAGGGTGGCCAAAGCATTTGATGTGATGAATGGTATGTTTCAGCTTTGTGACTGGGAGCGTGGTTGTAGTTTGAAGGCAACCATGTTGAACGAAATGGTGGGCATATGTAACTATGTCAGGTGCTGTAGTATGAGTTCATTCAACAGCATCACATGTTCCTACTTATTCTCATAGCACATTCAAGTGATGCTGCTGAACATTCTCAGAGATGACGGAAGATGAACTTGCCCCCTCAGTAGGATGGGTTAACACCAGAATGGATGTCATGATGCTCTACCCCTGTCTTCATCCTGGTTGGGAATATTGGAAATGACAACAGACAGTGGGCATCCCAATCCAGAAGAAGTGCTGCCCAGTGATATTGATCCCATTCACTATCACTCTAGCACACTCCTTCTGGATGAGGCTGCCTTCATGGAGATGTGGATGCTGATATTACTCTTCACTGCAACATTCAACTGTTGATGGATGGATGGATATTGCTTGAATGAGCATCGACCACCTATCAGAGTTGAGAAATTGAAATTACATTCCACAACTAATGCTTGTGATTGCAGCTCACTCCTATAGTAGGGATGAGTGTGACGAAAACTTTTCATACTGCGCAAATAGGAAATAAGTAGTAATGAGATAGAAGCTGGTGATTAGAACAGTCATACTCAGCTATCTGAAATAATTGAAGATTGTAGGCCCTACCTTATGATTGCCCAGCTAATCACCGTACTACTGATAGAACCAAAGTGAGACTGGTGAAGCTGCACAATCAAAAGAAGTTCATTGACTGAAGATAATCAAGGGGATTCCAAAAGGTGTCTTGTGCAAACGCAGTGACCACCCATATTGCCCCATACTGCAACTATCACAAATGCGGTATGAGCTAATAAGGGTGTTTAAAGCATTTGATGTGATGAATGGTATGTTTCAGCTCTGTGACTGGGAACGTGGTTGTGGTTTGAAGGCAACCATGTTGAACGAGAAGTGATCTAGTCACAGTGACAGGTGGTCCAACATGTGCATCTAAAACAGTTCTCATTCAACAGGTGACTAATTGGCCACTGATGAGCAGGGTTTCTGGCCGATTTCATGTCTGGCAGATGTTGTGTGGGCATGCTCCCGCACCTCCATTGTTCCATACGACAACAATGTATAATACAGTATAGACCAATGGAAGTAAAGGAGGTGGACTCGTGTAACTATGTCAGGAGCTGTAGTCTGAGTTCCATCAAGGGCATCACATGTTCCTACTTATTCTCATAGCAGATTCAAGTGATGCTGCTGAACATTCTCAGAGATCACGGAAGCTGGACTTGCCCCCTCCGCGGGATGGGTTAACTCCAGAATGGATGTCATGATGCTACACCACTGTCCTTCATCCTGGCTAAAATTATTGGAATTGACAACAGGCAGTGCGCATACCAATCCAGAAGAAGTGCTGCCCAGTGATATTGATCCCATTCACTATCACTCTAGCACACTCGTTCTGGATGAGGCTGAAGCTGCCTTCATGGAGATGTGGATGTTGATATTACTCTTCACTGCAACATTCAACTGTTGATGGATGGATGGATATTGCTTGAATGAGCATCGACCACCTATCAGAGTTGAGAAATTGAAATTACATTCCACAACTAATGCTTGTGATTGCAGCTCACTCCGAGTATAAAAACTTTTCATACTATGCAAATAGGAAAAAAAATTTAATGAGACAGAAGCAGGTGATGGGAATGAACTGATTTACCTGACACAGTTGTAGAGTGTAGGCACTACCTTTTGATTACCCAGCTAAACACCGTACTACTGATAGAACCCAAGTGGGACTGGTGAAGCTGTACAATCAAAAGATGTTCATTGACTGAAGGTAGTCAAGTGGGTTCCACAAGGCGTCTTGTGTCAACGCTGTGACCACCCATATTGCCTCATACTGCAACTATCAAAAATGCGGTATGAGCAAATAAGGGTGGTTAATGCATTTGATGTGATGAACGGTATGTTTCAGCTCTGTGACTGGGAGCCTGGCTGTAGTTTTAGGACAATGATGTTGAACGACATGTGATAGCTATCTGGCAGATGGAGAGTCATATGCAGTACAGGCCAAAGGAAGTAGAGGAGGCAGACAATTGCGAGTAATTCTGGTGCTGTTGGCTAGAGTATATCCAGCAGCTCCTACATTATCCAGTAGCAGATTCAAATGATGCTGCTGATGATTCCCAGAGATGTGGAATACTGGACTTGCCAACTCAGCAGGGTGTTGCACTGATGCACAGTATGGATGTCAGTATGTTTTGTGTAAACGCTGTGACCACCCATATTGCCCCATACTGCAACTATCGAAAATGCGGTATGAGCGAATAAGGGTAGTCAAAGCATTTGATGTGGCAGATGGTCTGTTGCAGCTCTGTGACTGGGAGCGTGGTTGTAGTTTTAAGGCAACCATACTGAACGAGAAGTGATCTAGTTACAGTGACAGGTGGTCCAACATGTGAATCTAGAACAGTTCTCATTCAACAGGTGACCAATTGGCCACTGATGAGCAGAGTTAGATCTGGCAGATGGATAGTGGGCATGCTACTGCACCCTGTTCCATACTACAACAGTGTATAATACAGTACAGGCCAACGGAAGTAAAGGAGGTGGGCATATGTAACTATGTCAGGTGCTGTAGTATGAGTTCATTCAACAGCATCACATGTTCCTACTTATTCTCATAGCAGATTCAAGTGATGCTGCTGAACATTCTCAGAGATGACGGAAGATGAACTTGCCCCCTCAGTAGGATGGGTTAACACCAGAATGGATGTCATGATGCTCTACCCCTGTCTTCATCCTGGTTGGGAATATTGGAAATGACAACAGACAGTGCGCATCCCAATCCAGAAGAAGTGCTGCCCAGTGATATTGATCCCATTCACTATCACTCTAGCACACTCCTTCTGGATGAGGCTGCCTTCATGGAGATGTGGATGCTGATATTACCCTTCACTGCAACATTCAACTGTTGATGGACGGTTATTGATTGAAATGATCATCGACCACCTAGCAGAGTTGAGAAATTGAAATTACATACCACAACTAATGCTTGTGATTGCAGCTCATTCCTATAGTAAGGATGAGTGTGACAAAAACTTTTCATACTGCGCAAATAAGAAATAAGTAGTAATGAGACAGAAGCTGGTGATGAGAACAATCATACTCAGCTATCTGAAATAATTGAAGAGTGTAGGCACTACCTTATGATTGCCCAGCTAATCACCGTACTACTGATAGAACCAAAGTGGGACTGGTGAAGCTGCACAATCAGAAGAAGTTCATTGACTGAAGATCATCAAGGGGGTTCCAAAAGGTGTCTTGTGCAAACGCTGTGACCACCCATATTGCCACATACTGAAACTATCGAGAATGCGGTATGAGCTAATAAGGGTAGTCAAAGCATTTGGTGTGTAGGCACTGCCTAATGATCGGCCTGCTTACACCATACTATTGATATGGAAAAAAGTTGGACTGGCGATGCTGCACAATCAGAAGAAGTTCACTGACTAGAGTGGGCGTCATCTGCAAACACTGACTACCCTTATTGTTTCACACTGCTACAACAAAAAATGCGGTATGAGCGAATAAGGGTGGTCAAAGCATTTGATGTGATGAATGGTATGTTTCAGCTCTGTGACTGAGAGCGTGGTTGTAGTTTGAAGGCAACCATGTTGAACGAGAAGTGATCTAGTCACAGTGACAGGTGGTCCAACATGTGCATCTAAAACAGTTCTCATTCAACAGGTGACCAATTGGCCACTGATGAGCAGGGTTTCTGGCAGATGTTGTGTGGGCATGCTCCTGCACCTCCATTGTTCCATACTACAACAATGTATAATACAGTATAGGCCAATGGAGTGTATAGGAGGTGGACTCGTGTAACTATGTCAGGTGCTGTAGCCTGAGTTCCATCAACGGCATCACACGTTCCTACTTATTCTCATAGCTTTCAAGTGATTCAAGTGATGCTGCTGAAAATTCTCAGAGATGACGGAAGCTGAACATGTCCCCTCAGTAGGATGGATGTGGATGTTGATATTTCTCTGCACTGCAACATTCAACTGTTGGATGGATGGATATTGCTTGAATGAGCATCGACCACCTAGCAGAGTTGAGAAATTGAAATTACATTCCACAACTAATGCTTGTGATTGCAGCTCACTCCTAGTTCATTGAGTGAAGGTAGTCAAGTGGGTTCCACAAGGCGTCTTGTATAAACGCTGTGACCACCCATATTAACTCATACTGCAACTATCAAAAATGCGGTATGAGCAAATAAGGGTGGTCAAAGCATTTGATGTGATGAATGGTGTGTTGAAACACACAGCTCTGTGACTATTTATGATACAGTTCAGGCCAATGGAAGTAAAGAAGTTGGGCATATATGTAACGATGTCAGGTGCTGTAGTCTGAGTTCCATCAACGGCATCACATGTTCCTACTTATTCTCATAGCAGATTCAAGTGATGCTGCTGAGAATTCTCAGATATACCGAACTACAACGAATCCAGGATGGTGACTTATTGATTATTGTGGGTCTTATACAGTAATAAGACTAGTATGATGTAACTCACCTTCCAATAGAACAATATTTATGTTGACCACACTAATAATATTTCACAGATACAGATGTTCATCTGTATTTGAAGAATTCCGTACAATAAGGTAAAACTAACTAATGACACTTTCTGGTTAGTTGTGAAATGGTGACTGATGATCTGCTTTGGTCGACTTTCTCTTATAAGGGACCCTTTGGGGGGGCGGATGGGTGGGGGAGGGAGTAGTCCAGCCTGGCTAGCCTGTCTTGGTGGAGGGGGGTGCTAAAAGAGAAAGGCAAATGTTGTTTGTGTCGATGGTGAGAGGAGCCTGTGGTTTGGATGATATGAATGGAAATGCGTTCTATTCGAAAGGAAAAATTATTTTAGAAAGAAATAGTATGCACATACTCTCCTTAGATATATTTTTTATGTGGAGTATCAATATCAAGAAGAACTCTGATTTTTAGTTTCTCTAGTTAGATTGGCTCCAGTTTCTTCTCGGTCCAGACTTGTTACATCAATTTAATTAGTGATTATCATTAATCTGTCACTAGAATAATTACACATGATGAATCTATTCGAATTATTGGCAGAATTCCGAGAGCAACTATCCCCTGAAAAAATGATACATGGTCAGGATATCGATACATTTTTCTCATCGTCTCCATGGTGTGGATAGATTTTGTCAATTCAAGCTCTGGGTAATATCCAGCTATGCATTGATGTTGAGAACATTTTGTTGTTGTTGAAATACCAATAGAATTCTGTCACTCAAATTGAACAGAGAATTCACTTTTGGTTGGTTATTCCTTGAAAAATCAACTTGTGTGTTCATGCAAATAGTAAATCTTTCCGATTCGACCCAAAAAATTTTCTGGACGTTTCAATGTGTATAGATCAAAAATGTCCGTCCGCCGTCAACGCCGTTTCTGGTAGTAGAAAATTTTCTAAAATCTAAAATATTGGTCAGGCACTCATATCCGGCTCTTGTTGGTCCTTGAAACACTTCAGCCCGGTCGGACCAAATTTTGCGGGAGTAGTGGTCAAATGTGTTTTATGAGAAAAATGGATTTTCGAGATTTTTGGTGATCTAGGCGAGTGGGTTATCATTTTTCTCTAAATTTTGCCTGTGAATCCAATGAGACGATTGGCGCCTACCCGAAGAGGTGATGGGTCATAATGGGTATCTACCCTACCCACTATCTAACCTACCCATTTTGGAGGTGTGTTTTAGAGGTTTCTGATACCTAGGCGTGTGAGATATCATTTTCCAGTAAACTTTTGACGCATAGTCGATGGAAATGAGTCTCCATGCGCCTGGTTCCAGGAATAGCCAACTCTTTTTGGTGAATTTGCAGCGTTTACGCCTTTGTCCTCCAAGTAGGAATTCCAAAACTCGTTTAGTGCTGTCTCATCAAGTCCCGTGTCTCCCTTCTTGGGAGATGAACCGAACCTGTTAATGGAAGAAACATTGGTATAATGGGTAATAATGAAATACTTGAATTATATTGTTTTTGTCAGTTAGGATAAGTCCGAATAG
Organism: Cyrtorhinus lividipennis; assembly: GCA_019603395.1. NCBI lineage: Eukaryota > Metazoa > Arthropoda > Insecta > Hemiptera > Miridae > Cyrtorhinus > Cyrtorhinus lividipennis. The sequence continues at coordinate 1,501,310 of CM033998.1, forward strand.
TGGATTGGTAGCTGTCTTCTTCCACTCAATGCCCTCGCCTAGAATGGCGTAATGTGTGTGATTGGTACCCTAACCCTTCCTGTTTACGATATCTTCTTCGCACATATGACCCCAAAATCACTGCATTCTTGATCCCGAGTCTATTGAAGTTACAGGCGCCGATATTCACAAAACCATTACGCTCTTTGAGAAGTGTTTCAGCACCTGCAGACATTGGAATTAGGTTCCAATTATTGATGATCCATTATATTATTAAGGTTCGTACACAAAAGAATAAGTGGGATGAAGCTGCATAAGGCAGCATTTTTTTTTTTTTTTTTTTTTTTTTTTTTTTTTGACACTGTCTAACTTATGGACGAATATACACATCTATATCTTTTTAAATGTTTTTTAATCTATATCTTTTTAATGGGCAATATACATAACGTTTTGTTTATTTTTGTCAAAACGCACTCTCCTCTTAGGAATGGCTGTTGTCGAAACGTATCACAATCACACTGATATTTGTCCGAACGTACAATGCCTAGAATTCTGCGCCGAACCGCTCACAACGTTACAAAAAACGCTGCAAATTCTTTCACAGGGGTTGGTTATTCCTCGAACCAGGTGCATGGAGACTCATTTCTTCAACATGGGGAAAATTGGGGAAACAGTGGGTGTGGCGGGTTCCGGACCCATTCCAATCGATTCACGGTCCAAAATTTAGTGGAAAATAATACCCCACTTGCCTAGATCGCCAAAAATTTCGAAAATCCATTTTTCGAAAAACACATTTTTGACCCCTACCCCGCCCAAATGTGGATCGATCGGGCTGGAAAGTTTCGAAGACCAACTAGAGCCAGAAACGGACCCCTGACCAGATTATTTCAGTTCAGTAAATTTTTTACTATCAAAAACGGCGCGGACGGCGTACGGCCGACGGACATTTTTGACCGTTTTAGTTTATACCCCTTGAAACGTCCAGAAAAATTGTTTGGGTCGAATCGTAGAGGTTGGACTTTGGCATGAAAACATACGATCACTCATTATTTACGACGATTTACTTTGTTTCAGGTAAAAATGGGAGACGGACCGTATCAATGAATGAATTCAGACCTAGAGCGTAAAAACTGTAAGTTTAAAATACATAAGATGTTAAATGTCAGTAAGTTATGGAATCTCCTTTCCGATCGAATTCCGGTTGAGCATAATGTCGAGGTTTCTGGTTTATTTATTTGTAAATTGATTTAACGTAGAAAATTATGTACTACAACGTTATTCACCATAAGTTCAACATTACATTCAACAATTCAACACTAAATTCATACATTTTCGCCCGTGCACTCCGTTCGTCGCCAAGGAATGAATGTAGTGCAGCATTTCATAGACAACGATTTTTTTTTTTTTAATTGAATTTTATCGTAAAAAAAAAACAAAAACTATGTAATTCAATAAAAGTGTGTTTCATCACAGTTTTAATTTAAGATTGTGCAGTGGGGAGGAGATTCGTAATGGCCATTTCAGAGGGAACCATAGACTTGAATATTCTACATGTTTGGTTAGGTATCTCCACTACACAACATTATTATTTAAGAATACATCTTTAATGAGGTAGGACAAAAACCAATTCCCTCCTAATTGCAAAAAAAACCGGTGACATCGAAAGCGCAAATTCCATCCTAATGAGGGATCATCTGAGTTTGCGCTTTTGATGCCATCAGAAGCGCAAAGTCTGGATGGAAACTCCGGCAACGCCGGGTAATGTTGAGCTCTGTTCTGTTGACATAGAAATGTTATTGAGTCTCATCTCCGCACAGACTTCGTGGACTTGAACAATGTCAAACAAGGTATGTACAGAACACGAAGAAAGATGACTCCAGCTTCTGCAAAAACAATTTCTGAACTCATGGAGCAGCTCAAAACTCACCCTGATAACAACCAGTCGTGGGGAAATTGTCGCCTTTGGCTCTGTGATCAGGAAATCGTGATGTTCGCTTCCCAAAAAGGTCTCAAGTTTCTTGCTGACCATGGACCAACGATTTTGGCTGATGGTACTTCTTATGCTTCACCCCGTCTTTTCACGCAGCTTTGCACTATTCATGTTTACGCCAACAAAGCGTACTTACCGGTAGTATATTTCCTGCTACCATCGAAAACGTCATCAACCTATGAAACCATGTGGTGCATCCTCCGTTCTGTCACCAGAGAAAAAGTCAGCGTAGAGTTCACCCCTTCAACTGCAATTCTGGACTTCGAATCTAGTGCACATGTAGGCATAAGAAGCGTTTTTCCACATATTACCGTCAGAGGCTGCACTTTCCATCTGGCGCGACGTTGCCACTTGGTGCATTTTTGCGCAAAGGACATTTACCACAGATTTGCGCTTTTGACGTGTCCGATCCCGGGCTTGCGCTTTTGATTGGTATACTTTTGCGCTTATGACATACAACCAAAAAAACCCGGGATTTTATTTACAGGGTTTGGTTATTCCACCGAGCAAGCGCGTGGAGACTCATTACCTGAGATTCAACAAATTTTCAACTACCATAGTCGGCGTGGACGGCAGCAATAAAACCTTTTTGTTCCCGCGTAATTAACTACGTTGTACCTAACCATACTGACAGTTAATATTGAGTGCAAAAGATAACATTCCTAAGGAAGTGTTTCATAAGATCAGGAGCGCAAGATAAATTCTCAGGCCAGGAGCATAGAGACTCTTTTCATCAACAAAAAACTCTGCAAATTCTTTCACGCGGGTTCTTATTCCTAAGGCCAGGCGCATGGAGACTCATTTCTTCAACTAAAAATGGGGGGAATTGGGGAAAACAGTGGGTGTGGCGGGTCTCGGACCCATTTCAATTGATTCAGGATCCAAAATTTAGTAGAAAATGATACCCCACACGCCTAGGTACCTGACATCTGGAAAACACACATTCGAAGTGGGTATCTACCCATTTGTTTCGAAACCTAAGAAATCAAAATCCAAAATTTCGTCCAAAATTTAGTGGAAAACAATACCCCCACATTCCAAGATCTCCAAAAATCTTGAAAATTCATAGATCGAAAAACACATTTCGATTGTCTACCGATTATAAGACTTTCGTGATTTCATTTTTCGAGAGGTGCTGACTGTTATTTATGGAAGCTTTTTTTCTACCCTTCAAATCCGTTATGGCCAGGCGTTCTTTGTATGCTCAGTTCAGATTGGACCGTTAATCCCGAGAGAGGTTATTGTTGGATCATTGTGGCCTGAACTACTAACAAGCTTTTCTGTTGACGAGTTCTGGCCAGGTGGGCTCATTACAAGTGTCGGAGGATTAGGAAGTTAACTTTCTCTTTTCTTCATTCTAATGAGATGACCAGCTAGGTCCTCCTCTTCCCAGAGAAGGACTTAGGATTGTGCACAATGCAAGAACTCCAAGTAGAGGTGTGGATGAAGTTTTGGTATTTTGCATATCTCCAAATGGAAGTCTTCAAATCCTAGTTACACACAAACAACGAGTAGAAATAGATTCAGAGCCATAAAGAAGAATTTACATGTCTCGGATAACAATCACCTGAACAAAAACGATATGTGCCAAACTGCGCCCTCTTTTTGACAGACTGAATGCCAATTTTGCGAAGTTTGGAGTATTCCCAGTGATGTTATCAATTGATGAAGAGATGATTCCTTTTTTCGGCCGTCATACTGCTAAAATTTCTATTCTCTTCTATCTCTCTTTCTATTCTATTTTTTGGTTGGTTATTCCTCGAATAATCAACCTATGTTTTCATGATAATGGTCAACCTCTCCGATTTGGCTCAAAATTTTTTTCTGGACGTTTCATGATGTCCTGATCAAAAAAGGTCAATGTCCGTCCGCCGTACGCCGTCCATGTTCCGCGCCGTTTTTAATAGTAGAAAATTTTCTAAAAATCTGAAATTTGGGTCAGGGGTCTGTTCCCTGCCGAGACGGGTCCTCGAAACTTTTCAGCCCGATCGGACCAAATTTGGGCGGGGTAGGGGTCAAAATGTGTTTTTTGAAAAATGGATTTTCGAGATTTTGGGCGATCTAGGCGAGTAGGGAGTCATTTTCCACTATATTTTGGACGCTGAATCCAATGAAACGGGTCTCAGAACGATTGGCACCCACTGGAGAAAGTTGATGGAATATCTTATACATTCCATGTAACATACGAACTACATACGAAGTACATATTGCTCTCCTTAGACTGTTAGTGGTCATGAGGGTTTGCAGCTCTGTTCATTTAAGTCTCAAGTCACTCCTTCTTCTAGAGTTTTAAGAAAGTGAGTACGAAAATATATTGTTCAAATTGTGATCCGCGAGTTATAATTCCCATTTTCTCACCAAGAAAGTTCAAGAGAAGTAATGGGTCAAATTGGGTATTTATTAACCATTTTGAATATGTGTTTTCGGGATTTCTGCTACCTAGGCGTGTGGGGTATCATATTCCACTAAATTTTGGACCCTGAATCGATTGGAATGGGTCTGGGACCGGCCACACCCACTGTTTCCCCCATGTTTTTAAATTAGTTTCCATGCGCCTGGTCCGAGGTTCAAATTAGAAAAAGGATTACCTTCAATAGCTGTCAGGGTAGGCAAAAGATCTGCGACGACTCGATCAGTAATTAATTGGTGGTACAGCGACAACACACTACGGCGAAGACTATTCGATCGCGAACGGAGAATACGGAATACTGAGTTTCAATAAAGAATGAAACATTCGGTGACCCAGCTGACTACCTACGCGTACAGGAGAAGCAATGACGACGCTAGATAACAGGGCCGAGAACAGAGCATAGAGAAGAGATGAGCATGAAGCATCATGAAGGATTAGTTTTCCACCACTAACTTTCTACTGAATTTCCTACCACAGGTTTTTGACGCTAAATCCATTGTGATGAGTCCCGGACCGAGTGGGGCCCTCTGGAAGTGGGTATGGGTACCTACATACATACCTCAAAAGTCGGTTGAATGAGTATACTCTTACACATTTTCTCATGCTCAAGGTCCATAGGTACCCGTGAATCCCGAAAACCCATTCAAGATATGTGGGAAGGTACCCATCTTGACCCATACCCACCTCCAGAGGGCACCGATCAGGCCGGTATCCATCACAATGGATTCAGCGTTAAAAATTTAGAGGTAAACGGTACTACGGAGACTAATCCCTTCTTAATGTATCGGGAACGCCGCCGCTTATCTTCTCTATGCTCCGTTCTCGGCCGGGTAATTCTGGCATCGTCGTCGCTTCTTCAGTTCTTATCGGTTAACCGTTTACACGCTTACGTTTGTGTAGTCAGCTGAGTTACAGAACGTTTAATTATCTATTAGAACTCGGTATTCCGTGATTTCCGTTCGCGATCTAATGGTTTTCGCCGTAGTATGTCGTCGCGGTACCGCCAATTAATTTCCGATCGAGTCGTCGCAGATCTTTTGCCTACCCTGGCAGCTATTGAAGGTAATCCTTTTTCATTTCGTCGTTTTGTGATGATACTTACATGCGCCTTCGTACGGGACTGGTCTATAGGGCAAGGTACATACTATGACGCGTCCCCTGCTTTTTAGGGACATTATCCCCCACCCGCGACACCCTTCAATTCCTGCAGGAATTTTTCCAAAATTCCAAAAAGATCCTGAATCGATTGGAATGGGTCTGGGACCCGCCGCACCCACTGTTCCCCCCTTTCCCCAATGTTGAAGAAATGAGTCTCCATGCGCCTGGTCCGAGGAATAACCAACCAGCGTGTAGGAATTTGCAGCGTTTTTATGAGGAATAAGCCAGTACGTCTCGGTTTCATAATTGATGCTTGTGGTCAGTTGATGGGTACTTATTTCAGTTTATTCTCTATGCAAGTGCACAACCGTGAACAGTGGTAACCTACATAAATATATGCACGTTCCCCAAAAATAAAATCCTATGTCCTTTCTCTGGGAAGAGGAGGACCCAGCTGGTCATCACATTAGAACGAAGAAAAGAGAAAGTTCACTTCCTAATATTCCGACACTTGTAATGAGCCCACTTGGCCAGAATTCGTCAACAGAAAAGCTCGTTAGTAGTTCAGGCCACAACGATCCAACAATAACCTCTCGGGATTAACGGTCCGATCTGAACTGAGCATACAAAGAACACCTGGTCATAACGGATGTGAAGGGTAGAAAAAACCTTCCATTAATAACAGTCAACACCTTTAACCCTTGGGCAGACAATTGAAATGTATTTTGATTGGTTATTCCTGAAATAATCAACCTGTTTTCATGCCATATGTCAATCTCTCCGATTAACAACAAATTTTATTTCTGGACGTTTCTAGGTGTCTAGATCAATGTTGGCAAACGTCCGTCCGCCGTCCACGCCGACTTTGGTAGTAGAAAATTTTCTAAAAATCTGAAATTTGGTCAGGGGTCTGTTTATGGCTCTAGTTGGTCCTCGAAACTTTTCAACCCGATCGGACCAAATTTGGGTGGGGTAGGGGTCAAAATGTGTATTTCGAATAATGGGTTCTTGAGATTTTTTGCAATCTAGGCGTGTGGGGTATCATTTTCCACTAAATTTGGACGCTGAATCCAACGAAATGGTTCCCGGAACGATATGCACCCTCTGGAAGATGTTTTTGGTTAAAATTGGCACTTATCTACCCATTTCGAAATTTCCTAGGTTGTGCCTAGGTTGTGGGGTATAATTTTCCTCTAAATTGGACGCTGAATCAATTTAAATGAGTCTCCATGCGCCTGGTCTGAGGAATAACCATCCCCTGAAAAAGTTTTTGGGAAGAGTTTTGGAAATGCCCATTTTGGCAATGGTGGGGCGACGCGTCATGCTCCATCGCAGGCTGAGAGCCACTAAGCGGCGGACATCAAGGTACATCGCAGACGGGGAGCGACTTAGCTTCGGGAATCAAGGTACATCGCCGGCTGAGAACGGCGGGGTGACGCTCCATACACCATCGCAGCCTGAGAGTGACTATGCGGCGGGCATCAGGTTACATCGCCGGCTGAGAAAGGTGGGGCGACGCTTCATGCTCCATCGTAGGCTGAGAGCGACAATGCGGTGGGCATCAGGTTACATCGCCGGCTGAAAACGGTGGGGCGACGCTTCATCCTCCATCGTAGGCTGAGAGCGACAATGCGGTGGGCATTAGGGTACATCGCTGGCTAAGAGTGACTAAGCAGCGGGTATCAGGGTACATCGGAGGCTGGTAACGGCGGGGTGACGCATCATGCTCCATCATATCTAGAGGCGACCAATCAGGCCACTACCCCAAAGAATGAGGTCGTATTTGATCATGGAGAATGCTAAGCTAAAATAAATGGTTCTGATTTATTTCTAGGACTTTAAGTGGACTAAACTACGTCTTCCTTGTACTCATGTACTCATTTCGAATGTATATTTATAATTTTCCTCTAAATTTTGGACGCTGAATCAATTGAAATGAGTCTCCATGCGCCTGGTCAAAGAATAACCATCCCCTGAAAAAAAATTTGCAACGTTTTTGAAATGCCCATTTCGGCAATGGTGGGGCGACGCTTCATGTTTCATCGCAGGCTGAGAGCGACTAAGTGTCGGGCATCCAGGTACTTCGCTGGCTGAGAACGGCGGGGCGACGCTTCATGCTCCATCGCAGGCTGAGAGCGACAATGCGGTGGGCATTAGGGTACATCGCTGGCTAAGAGTGACTAAGCAGCGGGTATCAGGGTACATCGCAGGCTGGTAATGGCGGGGTGACGCATCATGCTCCATCATATCTAGAGGCGACCAATCAAGCCACTACCCCAAAGAATGAGGTCATATTTGATCATGGAGAATGCTAAGCTAAAATAAATGGTTCTGATTTATTTCTAGGACTTTAAGTGGACTAAACTACGTCTTCCTTGTACTCATGTACTCATTTCGAATGTATATTTATAATTTTCCTCTAAATTTTGGACGCTGAATCAATTGAAATGAGTCTACATGCGCCTGGTCAAAGAATAACCATCCCCTGAAAAAAAATTTGCAACGTTTTTGAAGTGCCCATTTCGGCAATGGTGGGGCGACGCTTCATGTTTCATCGCAGGCTGAGAGCGACTAAGCGTCGGGCATCCAGGTACTTTGCTGGCTGAGAACGGCGGGGCGACGCTTCATGCTCCATCGCAGGCTGATAGTGACTATGCGGCGGGCATCAGGTTACATCGCCGGCTGAGAACGGTGGGGCGACGCTTCATGCTCCATCGCAGGCTGAGAGCGACAATGCGGTGGGCATTAGGGTACATCGCTGGCTAAGAGTGACTAAGCAGCGGGTATCAGGGTACTTCGCAGGCTGGTAACGGCGATGCTCCATTGTATCTAGAGGCGGCGGGCATCAAGGTACATCGCAGGCTGGAAACGGCGGGGCGACGCTTCATGCTCCATCATATCTAGAGGCGGTGGGGCGACCAATCAAGCCGCTATCCCAAAGAATGATGCTATATTTGATAATGGAGAATGCTTAGCTAAAATAAATGGTTCTGATATATTTCTAGGAAAATTAACTACGAGTTTCTTTAAAATCATTCATCGAGTATCTGGCAGGTAGCTCCATGCGACCAGTGGCATACAGTTACTACTGAGATCTTCGTTGTTAATCAAAATTGACCGCCCAAAATGAAATGTATCGTTGGAACGGACATTAAAATTAATTCTAGGAATATCAACTTTTCTCAGGTTTGAAAACGGAAGAATCGACGCGGGTTTAAGGAAAGGGCTTTGCAAAAGAGAGTAGAGGGCGAAGGGCATGCCGATAGGGCCTTGAAATATTACAGCGCTATCTCGCGGCCTCTGGCGGCTCAGGTTGAGGAATCGCTTTGATTAGTTATCGTCTCGACGCCCCTCCTCCAACGGCACATACGCTGATAAGCTGCAGCCGGTTCAAAACTTTATTTTCCTATCGCTCGTTCTATGTATCTTCTCAACGGAGTAGATTATATGGTTTTTATGAGCAAAATCCATCGGATATAGAAGCCACGAAGAACATTATCACAACACGGTATAATATTTTTCTTTTTGGTCAGATGTGCTGAAGAATGAATCATTCTTAACCGCAGTGAACTGCTAAGCATGGTGGGTGGAGGGGGGCTTATGCAAAGACATGATCGAGTTGGGACATAGCAATCAAAATGAAATAAATCTAAATACTCTACAAAAAAATTTGATACTTCACGTTCTACTTATATTTTGGTTGGTTATTCAGGGAATTTGTTTTCATGCAAAAATTCAATCTCTCCGATTCGATCCAAAAATTTTTCTGTGCGTTTCAAGATGCCTAGATCAGAAAAGTCAAATGTTCGTCCGCCGTCCAAGTTGACTTTGGTAGTAGACAATTTTCTAAAAATTTGAAATTTTTTGTCAGGGGTCCGTTTCCGTCTTTAGTTGATCCCCAAAACTTTTCAGCTCGATCAGATTCAATCGGGGGAGAGGGAGAGGGTCGAAATGGGTATTTCGAAAAATTGATTTTCAAGATTTTTGGTGATGTAGGCGTGTGGGGTGCATTTTCCACTAAATTTTGAACGCTGAATCCAATGAGACGGGTCAAGGAACGATTGGCGCCCTTTAGATGAGGTATGGGTCAAAATGGGTTTCTATCTACCCATTATGATTATGTGTTTTCAATATATCTGGTACCTAGGTGTGTGGGGTATCATTTTCCACTAAATTTTGCACGCTTAATCGATTGGAATTGGTCCGGGATCAACCACACCCACTGTTTACCCAATTTCCCCCATGTTGAAGAAATGAGTCTCCATGAGCCTGGTCGGTGGTTTTAAATTGTTTTGTAACCTACCCTCCGCAGGTAGGGAGAATTCATCCCCTGTTTCATGTTTAAATTCTTCTTCAACTCGAGCTGGGGACTAAATTCAAACACTTTTTATTATTAACAAAGCAAGGATGAAGGATGATTACACGAGGTAGCCTTTCCCGCTCAGAATAATTTTTCTTTTACCCTTTCTTCAGAAGGAAAAGGTAACAAACTCCGGCGTATTAACAAACCAGAAGGGTCCAAAGTCCATGATGTAGCCATTGAATTGTTAAGTTTGTTCGTGGCCATTCACAGTGGGTAAAGCTGTGCGAGCTGCATCCACTGAGAAGGAAAGTATATGTGAGGCGGAGCGAGGTGTATCCCCCTCGCCACCTGTGCGCCCCGTTGTTATATAATGAGGTGGAAGTCACCTGTGGGGGCGCGTAGGCGGCGGACGGTGGGGAGGGTGAGGAGCTATTCATATGAAATAATAAGAATACCCCCTATTGCCGCGGCACAAAGGTTCTCCTTTCTTTCTTCAGTGCAGATCACCGCCGCGTGTTCCTGGTCGGCGCCTCCACCTCCCCATTCCACCGCCTTCACCAATCTTCAGTTTAAACATCTGATGCCCCCACTAATTTTGGTTAGTTATTTCTTGAATAATCAGCCTATGTTTTCATAGAAAATGTCAATCTCTCCAATTCGACCCAAAATAATTTCTGGACGTTTCAAGGCGTCTAGATCAAGAATGTCAAAAGTCCACCGTCCGATTTTCGGTAGTAGAAAATTTTTTTAAAAATCTGAAATTTGGGTCAAGGGTTTGCTCCCGGGCTAAATCGATCTTTGAAACTTTTCATCCCGATCGGACCAAATTTGGCAATCTAGGCCTGTGGGGTATCATTTTCCACTAAATTATGGATTCTGAATCGATTGGAATGGGTTCAAGTCCCGCCACACCCACTGTTTCCCCATTTCCCTCATGTTGAATATGTGTTTTCGGGATATCTGGTAGCTAGGCGTGTGGGGAATCATTTCCCACTAAAACATGGACGCTGAATTGATTGAAATGAGCCTCCATGCTTCTGATCAGAGGAAAAACCAGCCTCTTTGTATGAATTTGCAGCATTTTGTACAATGATCAGTAAACAAACAAAGATGGTCGCGCCTTGCAGTCGATCTCAATGCACAGGTAATCTCATATCGGGTCTTTACGCAGATGTTTGAACAACATATTGACAACAGTCGCATGATGATGAACTTGAATTTTTATAAATTATTGAAAATGCTGATTGGCATACCCACAAAACTGGACCTATGTTATTCATTCCTGATCATCAACAAGTCTGAAATCATCGTGAAATCTGAAATCGTGTCTAGGGTTAAATAGGTACCATAAAGTATGTCCTTTTGAATGAAGATTTTTTCTTTTGAAAAACGTATTATTATTTACTACACGAACGAGGTGGTGAGTAATAGAGCGAAAAAAGAAGTAGAAGGTGGTGCTGGGGACGAAAATTTCACAGGAGCATTTTGATTTGGTCATAGAGGGTGAGAACGATGGCCCCGCCAGTGCCCCGCAGGATGTTGGACAGGGCGCCTTTGAAGAAGGCCTTGGGTCCCTCCTCGGAGAAGATCTTGGCCCAGCAGTGGGCGGTACTGCTGTACTTCCTCTTCTCCTTGGGCAGGCCGGACTGCATCATCATCCGCCTCCTGACGGTGTCGAAGGGGTAGGACACCACACCCGCAAAGGTGGTCACACACTCGGCGATGAGAAACGTCTGAAGGAGCGGGGACTTTTTGGCGTCGTAGTTGAAATGGCTCTGAATCGTGTCAAACAGCCCGAAATAGGCCGCCCTGTAGATGATGATGCCCTGGACGGACACGACGAATCCCCTGTACAGTCCGACTGGTCCGTCGGCTTTGAACGTCTGATGCATGACGTCGAGGAGCCCTTTGTACTTGCGGCTCTCACCCTTACCCATGTCCGCCCCCAGACGGGTTCGGGCAAAGTCCAGCGGGTACACGACGCACATTGACGCAGCTCCCGCCGCACCTCCTGAAGCCAAGTTCCCCAGAAAGTAACGCACGTGCTGCTTCTTGTCCACCCCTTTCAGGAAAATCTCTTTGAATTTGTCCTTGAACGCAAAGTTCAGAGCCTGCGTTGGAAAGTACCTGAGAAAACAGGAGAATAATACATTACTTTATTGGTTGGTTATTCCTTGAATAATCAACCGATCGGACCTAATTTGGGTAGGGTAGGGGTCAAAATGTGAATTTTGAAAAATGGATTTTTGAGATTTTTTGCAATCCGGAAGTGTGGGGTATCATTTTCCACTAAATTCTGGACGCTGAATCCAATGTGATGGGTCCCAGAACGATTGGCACTCATTGGAAGAGGTTATGGGTCAAAATTGGTATTTATTACCCATTTTGAATGTGTTTTCGAGATTTCCGCTACGTAGGCATGTAGGGTAGGATTTTCCACTAATTTTTTGACGCTGGATAATCCAATGAGACGGATCCCGGAAAATTTGGTTCACTTTGGATGAGGCTATGGGTCAAAATGGGTACCTATCTACCCATTTTGAATATTATGTGTTTTTTGGAGATATTTGTTACCTAGGCGTATAGCGTATCATTTTCCACTAAATTTGGAAATTTGGAAAAATTTGGACGCTGAATCCAATCAGACGGGTCCCGGGACGTTTGGAGCTCACTGAAAAAGGTTATGGGTCAAAATGGATACCTATCTACCCATTTTGAAGTACCTAGGCGTGTGGGGTATCGTTTTCTACTCAATTTTGGACGCTGAATAGATTAGAATGGGTCCAAGACTCGACGCACCCACTATTTTCTCCATTATTGAAATTTGTTTTCGAATCAGGCGAGTATTGTGAAGATTTCCACTGATTTGTGGACGCTGAATCTATTGAATTGAGTTCCATGCATCTAGTCCGTGGAACAACCAACCCCTGTGCATGAATTTGCAGAGTTTGAAGTATCCAAGAATACATACATTAAAAATCCTTGTTAACAAATTAATAATTAATATGTAAACTCAAAACAAAATGTCATCAAATTTCATCTTTTATCAGTGCTCTCAACTGTTCAGAAAGCATTTTTGCAAAGTGCAAATTGTTGTAATGACTGAAATCGATAAAGTATGGCTTCCATTACAATATGTGCAGATATAATAAAAATAATATTGGGCAGAGCAATACGATTTCATCGCTTTGACATTTCTATCCTTCGAATTGAATGTATTATGAAGATTCCAGCTCCGGTGCCATGCTGATTTAAGCTGGGGTGTCACAAGGAAGTATACTTGGCCCACTCATTTTCGTCCTGTATACTAATGATTTATCGAAAAAATGTGATGAAACCATAGTGGCTGATGATACTGAAATTTTATCTGTCTTCAAAACTAGGCCAGTAAATGGAGAACTTGAGTTGATTCAACGAGTGGATTCAACAATGAGATAATGAAATATTCGATTATGTCGACTTGATGTACGTATTTTTTACAAATGTGTTCTAGAACATCCCTTTTCGTGTTGTGAATTGAGAATCTTCCTCTGGAATCCTCTCTGGACAGAGAATTATCCTCTAAAATCATCCCCGAACTGGAAATTCTCCTCTGAAATCCTTCTTGGACAAGGAATCAATCCTCTGGAATCCCATCTGGACAGGGAATCTTCCTCTGAAATCCTCTCTAAACAGAAAATACCCTAAAATCCTCCCTGGATCTGGAAATTTTCCTCTGAAATCCTTCCAGGACAGAGAATCTTCCTCTGAAATCTTCTTTGGACAGGAAATCCTCCCAGGACAGGGTATCATCCTCTATAATCCTCTCTGGACAGAAAATCTTCCTCTAAAATGCTCCCAGGGCAGGAAAGCTTCCTCTGGAATCCTCCCTGGACGGAAAGTACCCTAAAAACCTCCCTGGACTGGGAATTTCCCTCTGAAATCCTCCCAGGACAGAGTATCATCTTCGCCTCCCGCGAGAAGTTGAAGTCACCTCCAAAGTGCACGTTTACCGAAAGACTGAATAGAAGACGAGAAAGATAATCTCATTGTTATCATCATTCGCCATGACCCCTGATTTGTTATCTCTGGACCCCAAACAGCACGCATCGAACACATGGCCGGAGAGTGCCCGAAATCGCACGATTTTAATGACAAACACCTCGACACCCTCCATTCACTGACCGCAACTCGCACGGAGCCTCTGGAATCATCCCTGGAATGGAAATCTTCCTCTCGAATCCTCTCTGGACAAAAAATACCCTAAAATCCTCCCTGGACTGAAAATTTTCCTCTGAAATCTTCTTTGGATAGGAAATCTTCCCAGGACAGGGTATCTTCATTTGAAATCCTCCCTAGACAGAAAATCCCCTGAAACCCTCCCTGGACAGGGTATTTCCCTCTGGAATCATCCCTGGACTGGAAATCTTCCTCTCGAGTCCTCTCTGGACAAAAAATACCCTAAAATCCTCCCTGGACTGAAAATTTTCCTCTGAAATCTTCTTTGGATAGGAAATCTTCCCAGGACAGGGTATCTTCATTTGAAATCCTCCCTAGACAGAAAATCCCCTGAAACCCTCCCTGGACAGGGTATTTCCCTCTGGAATCATCCCTGGACTGGAAATCTTCCTCTCGAGTTCTCTCTGGACAAAAAATACCCTAAAATCCTCCCTGGACTGAAAATTTTCCTCTGAAATCTTCTTTGGACAGGAAATCCTCCCAGGACAGGGTATCTTCATTTGAAATCCTCCCTAGACAGAAAATCCCCTGAAACCCCCGAGAAAGATAATCAGCTCATTGTTATCATCATTCGCCATGACCCCTGATTTGTTATCTCTGGACCCCAAACAGCACGCATCGAACACATGGCCGGAGAGTGCCCGAAATCGCACGATTTTAATGACAAACACCTCGACACCCTCCATTCACTGACCGCAACTCGCACGGAGCCTCTGGAATCATCCCTGGACTGGAAATCTTCCTCTCGAATCCTCTCTGGACAGAAAATCCCCTGAAACCCTCCCTGGACAGGGTATTTCCCTCTGGAATCATCCCTGGACTGGAAATCTTCCTCTGAAATCCTCCCTGGACAGATTATGTTCCTCTATAATCCTCTCTGGACTGAAAATTTTCCTCTGAAATCCTCCCTGGACAGAAAATTCTCTGAAACCCTCCCTGGACCGGGCATTTCCCTCCGGAATCCACTCCCGACAGGGTATCATCCCCTGGACAAGAAATTTTCCCTGGAATCTTCCCTGACCTGGGAATAATCCCCTTCGAGTAATCTCATTTCCCATATTGGCCTGAATGGTTCGAAAAACGGCTCTCTCACTCTTGAAATGCTTGGCTCGTCAAGACGGAGATGGCGCTTTGGGTGGGCAACACGAACTCCACACTCTCGCGGCTGCTTTGGGAACTGTAAGTAGATTCGTGTAAAATATTGTGCGACTTACCTGATCACATTGGCCAAGTTGCCCCTCCACAGGCTCAAAACACCCTCTTCCCTCGGGATCCTCACGAAGGCGTCGGCGATCCCGCTGTACTTTTTGCTGATCTGCGGGTTGACATGCTGCACTTGAAGGATAAGTTTGACTCGTTCGATCGGTGCGACGACAGTTTTCGAAATGGCGGCAGACACACCACCGGCGACGAAATCCTTGAAAAAGTTGCCAGACTCGCCGTCTCCGTGTCCCATCGCGGAAAACTAAGGGAACTCGATTAAATTTCGGGTTAAAATTGGTTGAAAATTGAAACTAAATTTTTTGAGCAAGTTCGGAGATATTTTGACAAGGCTGGCGTCTGATAAGCTGCCGGAGTCTTGGAAACAAAAAATGATGTTGAAATATTCAAGGGAATGAAAACACCTGGAAATCGGAATATTTGAGTGGCTAGGTACATCATGCAGATACATCTTGGTAACATCAAGCATTGATCATGCGTGTGTGCGTTTCGTTTCATCAGGAAAACTTCAAAATCAAGTTCAAGTTTTCATGTACTATACAAGTAGTGATAAACCATGAGTTAGCTGCTCAAACAGGCACAATAGCTCGCAGTTTGGAAGTCGCACTAATACCGAATTCTCATAGAGTTTCCCAAATTGTTGGGTCATGGGGAAAACACTATATTATTCATGATCTTATCAAAATTTGGTAAATTTTCCTGCATTCACCATCAAGAAGCACAATGATTAACATGGAAATGAATGGAGATCAGTCGAGGCGGAAGGTGATAGTTAATCGGCCATTGCTACCTAATTTGGATTGATGGGCTAATCTCTAATCTCTGATGGGAAAATGTGTCCCACATGCAAAAGGAACAGACAGCAATTAAATTATGTGACCCAGGTGTGACGATGATGGAATGAGGGCGTCCTCCTGCACCTCCATTGTTCTTTACTACCACAATGTCAGACGTAGTACAGGCCAATGGAAGTAGAGGAGACAGGCATATGTAACTTATTCAGGTGCTGTCGTCTGAGTTTATTAAACAGCATCACATGTTCCTACACATTCTCGGAGCAGATCCAAATGATGCTGCTGAACATTCTCAGAGATGAGAGATGCTGGAATCGAACCCTCCCAGAGTGAAGCGGTCTGGATGTGAAGACCTTGCATTACTGTCCTTTATCCAGGACAGGAAGACTTGAAATTACAACAAGCAGTGTGCATCCCAATCCAGAAGGGGTCCTGCCCAGTGATGTTATTGATCCCTTTTACTATCCCTTTAGCACACTCCTTCTGGATGAGGATGAAGCTGTTCATGGACATATTGATGTTGATCACTCCTATAATAAGGATGCAAATAGGAAATGAGTAGTAAGGAGCCAGAAGCTGAGGATTGAAATGATAAAACTCAGCTGCCATAGATAATTGTGATGAGTAGGCACTACCTTATGATTGCCCAGCTAACACCGTACTACTGATAGAAACAAAGTGGGACTGGTGGAGCTGCACAATCAGAATAAGTTCATTGACTGGAGTGGATTCCACATGGCGTCCTGTGTAAACACTGTGACCACCCATATTGCCCCATACTGCAACTATGAAAAATGCTGTATGAGCTAATAAGGGTAGTCAAAGCATTTGATGTTGTGGATGGTCAAACATTTTCCAGCTCAGTAACTGGGAGCCTGTATGTAGGTTGAAGGCAACCATGTTGAACGAGAAGTGATCTAGTCACAGTGACAGGTGGTCAAACCTGTGCATCTAAAACAATTCTCATTCAACAGGTGACCAATTGGCCACTGATGAGCAGGGTTTCACAGCAAGCGGTTTGCTGTCTGGCACATGATACTGGGTGAATACTGTGACTGCCACCAGCATCTTGTTGACGATAATGATGGAGTGAAGGCATGCTCCTGCACCTCCATTGAATCATACTACCACAATGTCTGACGCAGTACAGGCCAATGGAAGTAGAGGAGGCAGGCATATGTAACTTATTCAGGTGCTGTTGTCTGAGTTTATCAAACAGCATCACATGTTCCTACTCATTCTCGTAGCAGATCCAAATGATGCTGCTGAACATTCTCAGAGATGAGAGATGGTGGAATGGCACCCTCACCAAAGTGAAGCGCTACAGTCTGGATGTCAAGACCCTGCATTCCTGTTCTTTATCCTGGTCAGGAAGACTTGAAATGACAACAGGCAGTGCGCATCCTAATCCAGAAGAAGTGCTGCCCAGTGATGTTATTGATCCCACTTATTATCACTCTAGCACACTCCTTCTGGATGAGGCTGATGCTGCTCATGAACATATGGAAGTTAATTGATTTCTTCACTGCAATCTTCAACTGTGATGGGTCGACATTAGCTGAATGAGCATTCACCACTAAGCAGAGTTGAGAAGTTCCTATTACACTCCACAACTAATGCTTGTGATTGTAGCTCACTCCTATAAAAGGGATGCAAATAGGAAACAAGTAGTAAGGAGCAAAAAGCTGAGGATTGAAATGATAAAACTCAGCTGCCATAGATAATTGTGATGAGTAGGCACTACCTTATGATTGCCCAGCTAACACCGTACTACTGATAGAAACAAAGTGGGACTGGTGAAGCTGCACAATCAGAAGAAGTTCATTGACTGGAGTGGATTCCACATGGCGTCCTGTGTAAACACTGTGACCACCCATATTGCCCCATACTGCAACTATCGAAAATGCTGTATGAGCTAATAAGGGTAGTCAAAGCATTTGATGTTGTGGTGTGAGGGCGTGCTCCTGCACCACCATTGATCGATACTATCACAATATCTGACGCAGTACAGGCCAATGGAAGTAGAGGAGACAGGCATATGTAACTTATTCTTGTGCTGTCGTCTGAGTATATCAAACAGCATCACATGTTCCTACTCATTCTCGGAGCAGATCCAAATGATGCTGCTGAACATTCTCAGAGATAAGAGATGCTGGAATTTTGACACTCACCAGAGTGAAGCGCTCCAGTCTTGATGTGAAGACCCTGCATCAATGTCCTTTATCCTGGACAGAGAGACTTGAAATGACAACAGGCAGTGCGCATCCCAATCCAGAAGAAGTGCTGCCCAGTGATTTTATTGATCCCTTTTACTATCACTCTAGCACACTCCTTCTGGATGAGGATGAAGCAGTTCATGGACACATTGATGTTGATCACTCCTATAATAGGGATGCAAATAGGAAACAAGTAGTAAGGAGCAAAAAGCTGAGGATTGAAATGTTAAAACTCAGCTGCCATAGATAATTGTGATGAGTAGGCACTACCTTATGATTACCCAGCTAACACTGTACTACTGATAGAAACAAAGTGGGACTGGTGGAGCTGCACAATCAGAATAAGTTCATTGACTGGAGTGGATTCTACATGGCGCCCTGTGTAAACACTGTGACCACCCATATTGCCCCATACTGCAACTATCAATAATGCTGTATGAGCTAATAAGGGGGGTCAAAGCATTTGATGTTGTGGATGGTCAAACATTTTCCAGCTCAGTAACTGGGAGCCTGTATGTAGGTTGAAGGCAACCATGTTGAACGAGAAGTGATCTAGTCACAGTGACAGGTGGTCAAACATGTGCATCTAAAACAATTCTCATTCAACAGGTGACCAATTGGCCACTGATGAGCAGGGTTTCATGAAGCGGTTTGCTGTCTGGCACATGATACTGGGTGAATACTGTGACTGCCACCAGCATCTTGTTGACGATAATGATGGAGTGAAGGCATGCTCCTGCACCTCCATTGAATCATACTACCACAATGTCTGACGCAGTACAGGCCAATGGAAGTAGAGGAGGCAGGCATATGTAACTTATTCAGGTGCTGTTGTCTGGGTTTATCAAACAGCATCACATGTTCCTACTCATTCTCGTAGCAGATCCAAATGATGCTGCTGAACATTCTCAGAGATAAGAAATTGGAAATGACAGGAAATGAACAATAAGTTCATTGACTGGAGTGGATTCCACATGGCGTCATGTGTAAACACTGTGACCACCCATATTGCCCCATACTGCAACTATGAAAAATGCTGTATGAGCTAATAAGGGTAGTCAAAGCATTTGATGTTGTGGTGTGAGGGCGTGCTCCTGCACCACCATTGATCGATACTATCACAATATCTGACGCAGTACAGGCCAATGGAAGTAGAGGAGACAGGCATATGTAACTTATTCACGTGCTGTCGTCTGAGTATATCAAACAGCATCACATGTTCCTACTCATTCTCGGAGCAGATCCAAATGATGCTGCTGAACATTCTCAGAGATAAGAGATGCTAGAATTTTGACACTCACCAGAGTGAAGCGCTCCAGTCTTGATGTGAAGACCCTGCATCAATCTCTTTTATCCTGGACAAAGAGACTTGAAATGACAACAGGCAGTGCGCATCCCAATCCAGAAGAAGTGCTGCCCAGTGATTTTATTGATCCCTTTTACTATCACTCTAGCACACTCCTTCTGGATGAAGATGAAGCTGTTCATGGACATATTGATGTTGATCACTCCTATAATAGGGATGCAAATAGGAAACAAGTAGTAAGGAGCAAAAAGCTGAGGATTGAAATGATAAAACTCAGCTGCCATAGATAATTGTGATGAGTAGGCACTACCTTATGATTACCCAGCTAACACTGTACTACTGATAGAAACAAAGTGGGACTGGTGGAGCTGCACAATCAGAATAAGTTCATTGACTGGAGTGGATTCCACATGGCGTCCTGTGTAAACACTGTGACCACCCATATTGCCCCATACTGCAACTATGAAAAATGCTGTATGAGCTAATAAGGGTAGTCAAAGCATTTGATGTTGTGGTGTGAGGGCGTGCTCCTGCACCTCCATTGATCGATACTATCACAATATCTGACGCAGTACAGGCCAATGGAAGTAGAGGAGAAGGGCATATGTAACTTATTCAGGTGCTGTCGTCTGAGTTTATCAAACAGCATCACATGTTCCTACTAATTCTCGTAGCAGATCCAAATGATGCTGCTGAACATTCTCAGAGATAAGAGATGCTGGAATTTTCACACTCACCAGAGTGAAGCGCTCCAGTCTTGATGTGAAGACCCCGCGTCAATGTCCTTTATCCTGGACAGAGAGACTTGAAATGACAACAGGCAGTGCGCATCCCAATCCAGAAGAAGTGCTGCCCAGTGATGTTATTGATCCCTTTTACTATCACTTTAGCACACTCCTTCTGGCTGAGGACGAAGCTGTTCATGGACATATGGATGTTGATCACTCCAATAATAGGGATGCAAATAGGAACTGAGTAGTAAGGAGACAATACTTGAGGATTGAAATGATAAAACTCAGCTATCATAAATAATTATGAAGAGTAGGCACTACCTTATGATTGCCCAGCTAACACCGTACTACTGATATTAACAATGTGGGACTGGTGGAGCTGCACAATAAGAATATTCCACATGGCGTCCTTTGTAAACACTGTGACCACCCATATTGCCCCATACTGCAACTATCAATAATGCTGTATGATCTAATAAGGGTGGTCAAAGCATTTGATGTGGATGGTCAAAAATTTTTCAGCTCAGTAACTGGGAGCCTGTATGTAGGTTGAAGGCAACCATGTTGAACGAGAAGTGATCTAGTCACAGTGACAGGTGGTCAAACATGTGCATCTAAAACATTTCTCATTCAACAGTTGACCAATTGGCCACTGATGAGCAGGGTTTCATGAAGCGGTTTGCTGTCTGGCACATGATACTGGGTGAATACTGTGACTGCCACCAGCATCTTGTTGACAATAATGATGGAGTGGAGGCATGCTCCTGCACCTCCATTGAATCATACTACCACAATATCTGACGCGAGTACAGGCCAATGGAAGTAGAGGAGGCAGGCATATGGAACTTATTCAGGTGCTGTTGTCTGAGTTCATTCAACGGCCTCACATGTTTCTACTTATACTCATAGTATATTCAAGTAATGCTGCTGAACATTCTCAGAGATGAAACCTTCAGCAGGATGGGTTAAGTCTAGAATGGATGTCATGATGCAACACAACTGTCCTTCATCCTGGCTAAAAATATTGGAAATGACAACAGGCAGTGCGCATCCCAATCCAGAAGAAGTGCTGCCCAGTGATGTTATTGATCCCCCTTACTATCACTCTAGCACACTCCTTCTGGATGAGGCTGAAGCTGCTCATGAACATATGGAAGTTGATTGATTTCTTCACTGCAATCTTCAACTGTGATGGATCGACATTAGTTGAATGAGCATTCACCACTAAGCAGAGTTGAGAAATTCCTATCACACTCCACAACTAATGCTCGTGATTGTAGCTCACTCCTATAAAAGGGATGCAAATAGGAAACGAGTAGTAAGGAGACAGAAGCTGGTGATTGAAATTATAAAACTCAGCTACTGTAGATAATTGTGAAGAGTAGGCACTACCTAATGATTGCCCAGCTAACACCATACTACTGATATAAACAAAGTAAAGTGGGACTAATGGAGCTGCACAATCAAAAGAAGTTCATTGACTGGAGTGGATTCCACATGGCGTCCTGTGTAAACACTGTGACCACCCATATTACCCCATACTGCAACTATCAATAATGCTGTATGAGCTAATAAGGGGGGTCAAAGCATTTGATGTTGTGGATTTGAGCATTTTCCAGCTCAGTAACTGGGAGCCTGTATGTAGGTTGAAGGCAACCATGTTGAACGAGAAGTGATCTAGTCACAGTGACAGGTGGTCAAACCTGTGCATCTAAAACAATTCTCATTCAACAGGTGACCAATTGGCCACTGATGAGCAGGGTTTCACAGCAAGCGGTTTGCTGTCTGGCACATGATACTGGGTGAATACTGTGACTGCCACCAGCATCTTGTTGACGATAATGATGGAGTGAAGGCATGCTCCTGCACCTCCATTGAATCATACTACCACAATGTCTGACGCAGTACAGGCCAATGGAAGTAGAGGAGGCAGGCATATGTAACTTTTTCAGGTGCTGTTGTCTGAGTTTATCAAACAGCATCACATGTTCCTACTCATTCTCGTAGCAGATCCAAATGATGCTGACATATGGATATTGATCACTCCAATAATAGGGATGCAAATAGGAAACGAGCAGTAAGGAGACAATACCTGAGGATTGAAATGATAAAACTCAGCTATCATAGATAATTGTGAAGAGTAGGCACTACCTTATGATTGCCCAGCTAACACCGTACTACTGATAGTAACAATGTGGGACTGGTGGAGCTGCACAATCAGAATATTCCACATGGCGTTCTGTGTAAACACTGGACAGAGAGACTTGAAATGACAACAGGCAGTGCGCATCCCAATCCAGAAGAAGTGCTGCCCAGTGATGTTATTGATCCCTTTTACTATCACTCTAGCAAACTCCTTCTGGATGAGGCTGAAGCTGCTCATGAACATATGGAAGGAAACGAGTAGTAAGGAGACAGAAGCTGGTGATTGAAATTATAAAACTCAGCTACTGTAGATAATTGTGAATAGTAGGCACTACCTTATGATTGCCCAGCTAACACCATACTACTGATAGAAACAAAGTGGGACTGGTGAAGCTGCACAATCAGAAGAAGTTCTGAGACTGGAGTGGATTCCACATGGTATCCTGTGTAAATACTGTGACCACCCATATTGCCTCATACTGCCACTATCAAAAATGCTGTATGAGCTAATAAGGGTAGTCAAAGCATTTGATGTTGTGGATGGTGTATCAAACTGCATCACATGTTCCTACTTATACATGTATGTAGGACTCAAATGATTCTGCTGAACACTCGCAGGGATGTTGAATAGCAATAAATTCTGGATGGAGACCGATGTAATATTATATTGGGGCTTTGAGAGTAATAAATGTAGAGATATTTTACTCACCTTTTATAAAAGCGCCATTTATGATGATTACCGCACATATTTTTTTACAGTTACAAATATTCAATGCACTAAATGAAGGATTACATGCAATATTGTAAACCCAACTAGCACGACACTTTCTGGTCAGTTTTCAGATGCTGACTGATGACCCTCTTCAGTTAGGCCTTCTCTTATATTGGGACCCTTTGGTGGGGTGAATTGGTGGGGGTGAGAGTAAGCCAGGCTGGCTAGCCTTTGTTTGTGGAGGGGGGCGCCAAAAAGAGAAAGGCAAATGTTGCTCTGTCCCTATAGGGGGACATTCCAAGTGTTAGTGAAAGGCCTCTGGCTTGGTCATGAGAATAGGAGACAATCAATGATGTCATTAGTGGATATTTAGATTGTAAAAGGTTATTTCTCACATTTGTGAGGTGAAATAAACAGACTTTTCACCTTTGTCTGCTTCGTTACAAAGGTTGGTATCAAAACATGAATTGTTTCAGGGTGGAATTGTTCTTATTTTTGGCTCCTTTAGGTATTTAAAATGATGATCTACATCTGGAAGGACTTATGTTCTCAGTTTCCTTAGTTTGGTTGGCTCTATTATCCTTTCTATCCTCTCTAGTATCCTTGATATCCGTTGTTTTAACTGCTATCATCCTTTTGCGTGACTGATGGATGTTCTTGGCAGTCTATCATAAAACATATACCCAAATTCTTTCTGGGTATATGTTTTGTGATAGCCTGGAATCTGGGGACTGGGATAGGAAAGCGGTTTGATGCTTCCTTCGACCTTTGATGCCATCCTCCAACCAGCCAAACTGCTCTCCTTTATTTGTGTTCGTATTTACCCAATTGGACTGTGCAGATCTGATGTTACCCTCAAAAGCTTGTGCCCAATTGACTGCTGTTGGTTTACCCAGTTGGTCTGTCGCGGAAGAAGTCCCGCTCACTGCAATTTACCCAGCTGGAACACCCAGACGTGGTGCAACCACTGCTCGAAATGCCGGGCATACACGATTCTTCCTATCGTCCAATCGGCATGACGAGACTGATTGGATCTGTTGGAATTTACCATATGAGAGTGGTAAACGCCTTGCCTGTCGCATCTAAGCCTTTGACAATCGGCCTCCACCCCAAGTCATTTCGTCAACTCGTTTGACAAAACGTCTTGCAACGGAGAGTGGATAGGCATGACAGTTAGTATTGATAGCATAATCGAATTTTGATTCTTTTGTCTTGACCATACTGTTGGTGGCAGTTCAGCTCGAGCAGTCTGTCTTGTCAATGGTTTTGTCGATAATCTCCCTGTTGCTAGAAATCGTGATGTCATTGGTAACCTCTGGTGCGTCTAGATTGCGTTTCTCATGACAGTATTTTGCTTCCCAATTAATGGAGTAACGTTAAAGGGTTTCATGTAAGTTTTATCATTCATTCGTAGATGATTACTGTAATCATTCGGCTTGATTCCCAATTCTTTCATCACATTTGTATGAGTAAACTTTCTTCTTTTCGCTAACTACTGCCTTCACTACTCTGCTCGATTTTGGTTGGTGATTCCTAGAATAATCAACCTATGTTTTCAAGCAAAATGCCAATCTCTTCGATTCGGCCCAAAAATCTTTTTCTGGACGTTTCAAGGGGTCTAGATCAAACAGTCCGCAGTCCGAACTGCCGATTTTGGTAGTAGATTATTTTCTAGAAATCTTAAAGTTGGGTCGGGGGTCCGTTCTTGGCTCTAGTTGGTCGTTGCAACCTTCAAGCTCAAACGAACCAGATTTGGGTGGGGTAGGGGTCAAAATGTGTATTTCGAAAAATGGATTTTTGAGATTTTTGCAACTTAGGTGTGTGGGTTATTATTTTCCACTGAATTCTGGACTCTGAATCCAATGAAAAGAGTCCCGGAAAATTTTGCACCCATTGGAAGAGGTTATGGGTCAAAATCCATCCATGGGGGATGGGTTATGGCCATCTATTACTCATTTTGAATACGTGTTCTCGAGATTTCTGGTTCCTAGGTGTGTGGGGTATTATTTTGGACCCTGAACTGATTGGAAGGAATAATTAACCAGAAGTAAAATTTCCATCCGCCGTCCACGCCAACTTTGGTAGAAGAAAATTGTCTAAAAATCTGAAATTCGGGTCTGACGTCCGTTCAAAATGAGTATTTTGAGAAATGGATTTTCCAGATTTTTGGCAATCTAGGTGTGTGAGGTATTATTTCCACTAAATTTCGGACGCTAGATCCATTAGAATGGTCTGAGGTTGTGTTTATATTTAATGTTTAGTCGAAAATTTTACCCCACAAGTCTAGATCGCCCAAAAAACTCATTTATTGAAATACACATTATTGCCGTACACGGCGATTTTGGTAGTAGAAAGTCCGAATTTTGGTCAGAGACCCATTTTCGCTTCTAGTTAGTCCTTGAAACTTTCCAGCCCGATCGAACCTAATTTGGGTGGGGTAGGGGTCAAAATAAGTATTTTGAAAAATGGATTTTCGAGATTTTTAGCGACCTAGGCGTGTGGGGTACTGTTTTCCACTAAATGTTGGAGCCGAATCAAATAAAATGAGTCCGGGAACGATTGGCGCTCTCTGGATAAGGTTATCGGTCAAAATGTGCATCTATCTACCCATTTCGAATGTGTGTTTTTGAGATCTGGTACCTAGGCGTGTGGGGTATCATTTTCCACTAAATTATGGACGCTAAATTCATAAGAGTGGTCTGAGGTTTTTTTTTTTTTTTTTTTTTTTTTTTTTCCCCCAAAATGAGATGTGTGTTTAACACAAATACCTACCGAATATCTAAAAAAAGAAATAGGAATTTTCCTTCCAGTTAAAATTAGCTTCAGCCACAAGTGAAGGGATGCGCCAGATGGTGTCTCCACTAATTAGGTACCTCTCACTTGAAGAAGCTGGATCGTACAACAGGTAACGGTTTCGTAACATGACAGGTGTGCTTTTCGCTACCTGATGGCCAGTGTGGTATGCTTTGTTTGTATTACGTTGTTCTATTATATTGACATCTCGGAATTGTAGGTTTTACAATATAGGCAATTTGACCATGGCTCGAAATTTCAATGGAACATTCATGGAAGTAAAATATCCCACCAACGCCCAAAAGTGACCTACCGATAAAATTTGGATTTTTTCATATTTTTTGTGTTGTTTAGTCTCTAATTGAAGCATTCAGATAGTTTTTACTATTTCTGCTGCTGCTGATTGTTGGCTACAGGGCCGCACCCTGTAGGGTGCATTGGGCAGTAGCGCAACTAAGAGGGGTCTACTGCAGGAATGGAATAATAACACAACAATTGACTGAAAAAACTCTTTATTTGAGCAGAAAATATAATGGTAGTTAAATAAATGAAAACGGGAGGGTTCTGGAAGATTTAAACATTTTACATTGAAATATGGTGGTCAACAATGAATGTGTAGATGTGTGATGGCCAGTGTGTCATAATCGTGTTGTTGATATCGTGCACTTACCGCAGGTAGTTGGTAAACACAAAACTACATGTCAATTTTTCGCTCTCTTCCAATGACTGATCCCAGGCGGCCGATGTCCCGAAAGACATTCTGGAGAGGGACAGTGATAATGTGGACGGGGTAAACCGTGATCATTATGTAGAAACCGTTTCTTAGGGGTTGAAAAGACTTAAGGGTACCAGTGACCCAAAATGACCTTTTTTTTTTGCATAAAAAAAAACTAGAGAATCTGCTGAAAATTTTGATATATTACATTCAATTATTTGGATAAAGGATACCTTCACAATTGACGTCTGAACTAGTGACCCGCTTTGTACGCTGCAAAAACGTATGCGCTCCTTTCTCGCCTTGTCCGATGGCGCGCATAGCGTAGATTAGGCGTACATTCACATCGTGAAATTTCTTTCAGGTAGAGTATTTGCATTTGAATAGAATGCAGAATAGGAGCTATCAGAACACAACACTGAAATGTTCACAGCTAAACCTGTGTGCTCACCACTATCTAGACTCATGTCACCACCACATTCAGGGTCCATCCAATTTCTTCTGAATCCATGGCGGAATTCTTTTCTGCTTCTTGAAAATAGTAGAAGAACCTCTCGGCATTCTCAAAATGAATTAGGTTCGAGAGAACAACTAGAAAATCCGAGAGAAAAACTGCGAAAAATAGTAAAACTGTGAAACTGCGACGGCGAGACGGGAAAAGTAAACAAACCATCAAAAAGTAAACAAATTTCAGCCACTACCGGTTTTTAGCGTGATATCGTCTCTTCTTCTCTTACTCTTCTTCATCTTCAGTGTATTATTTCTTCTACCCAAGCTCCAACCGGAAAAACACTGCGCATTGAAAGGTGGGACGAGTTGTGAGCGTAACGGGCTGAGTAGAGCTGTCTGTCTTTGTCTCTGTTTTTCTCGAAACACGTTTTTTCACCTTCCGAATAGAGTTTCCCAGGAATGAGTGGACGGATTTTCGTTTTCTTTTTTTTGTTTAGTTCAGAATGGAAAAAGGAACAAACGAATGTATGGAATTTCGTAAACCATGGGATTATGTAATGTGACATCCCCTCAAAGTTAGAGTAGCTGAATACAGCCAAAATAGTTCTTTCTTTAGCCACCCAACAGTATGTTGATGAAGCAAAAACAAATCCTTACATTTGTTTGTCCACAACCATTCGAGGAACAACTGGAAAAAGTTTGGGACTGATCGGATGAGGAATAAGGTCAGGAATCAAAATAGAATGATGCGCGGAAAGCTTGGCTTATCTCTCAATTTCAGACGTTTTCTGTTGGTCATAATCAAAATTTTCTTTCAAAGGCGTGTTCAGGACAGAATTACGAATTAGTTAAAAGGAATCTGATCATTTTTAGTCATCCATTGGGGACAGGGCGAGAGTTGAAAGCCAGGTTGCCCCGCGGTAGCGCGCTTCCTTCACGGGTACCCTTAAATGTTGATTCAACGTATTTGTCAAAGTAGACGTAGGAGAGAGTTAGCCTCGTAAACGCTGCAAAAATAGAGTCAATGTAGCGTTGTTGAATTTTTCGGATGAAATCTGAAGAATAGGTGGATCGTGGGTGGCCCAATTGCGTAGAGACGGAGGGCTTTAGTTGGATTATAAAGAAGGGGAGAATGCCTTTGGGCAAATGGGCAGAGAAAGGATGTTGAAATTGCAATGACCTAGGGCAAAGGTGAGCAATGTTGTTGGGCAAATTATTTTCGCACGTTTTTATACGCTCCCAAACATTTCTACCAAATGTTTACTGCGCATGTTCATGTAAATGGATTCAACATTCCTGTAATTTCTGCCTTTCTTCCCGGAAAAACAAAAGCTATGTACGTACCATTCTGGATGAAAGTAAAAGCCTTGACTTTGGCACTCGCTAAATTGCACTTGAGGTGTTCAATATTTCACGTGGATTTCAAGAAGACGGCTCATCTCGCCATAATGGAATGTTTTCCGGATGCCAACATATACGGCTGCACATTTCATTTGAACCAATGTGGAGCACTTATGTTGCTGACCAAAACACAGAAAGTACTTGGTAAACGTCAGCCAGCGTTATACCGCCGACTTTGACAACGGGGAATAACCCATATTTACCTACGTTGATGACGACGGCGTGTATTTCTATCACTGCTCACTAATACAAACCCATTTGCTCAAACCCAATCTTTTTCTCAGAACCGCCTGCCCAAACCTACTGCGTTTTTTGCCCAAAACCATTAAATTTTTTGAAGGTCTGCCCAAACACAAATCCCCCATAAATAATTGACGAATAAATAGTTGGCAGTAACAGAGCATCACATGCATTGCAACGAAAGTAGAATGTTTAGGAGGGGCAACCTATCACACTTGCGTACAGAAATGTATCAATGCAAGTGACACAAAAAACCCAAAATATGACAGCTGTCAGCTGATACAGCCCAAATGATGATTGAAGATGACAGTGCTACCAGGCAGTTATGGATGGAAACTGGAATATTACCTGGGGGAGGGGAGCATTGATTGTCAAAAATTTAGGCAAATTTTGACGGACCTCAACATCCCTCATCAATTAACTCATACACGGTCAACAACTCACCACTCGTAATTGAAGCAAATGTATTTGTAGTGAAAAATTGCCATATGGAACTATGTGCGGTTGTACTAAAACAAAACGCTGAAAATTCTTTCACAGGGGTTGGTTATTCCTCGAACCAGGCTCATGGAGACTCATTTCTTCAACATGGGGAAAAATGGGGGAAACAGTAAGTGTGGCGGGTACCGGACAATTCCAATCGATTCAAGGTCTAAAATTTAGTGGGAAATGATACCCCCACACGCCTAGGTTCCAGAAATATCGAAAACACATATTTAAAATGAGTAGATATACCCATTTTGACCCATGACCTTATCCAATCGTTCTGGGACCCATCAAATTGGATTTAGCGTCCAGAATTAGTAGAAAATGACACCCCACACGCCTAGTTCGCCAAAATTTCAAAATGCATTTTTCAAAAAACACATTTAGGTAGTAGACAATTTTCTAAAAATATTTTGACCCCTACCCCAACCAAATTTGGTCCAACCGGGCTGAAAAGTTTCGAGGACAAACTACAGCCGGAAACGGGTCCCTGACCAAAATTTCAGATTTTTAGAAAATTTTCTACAACCAAAATTGGCGCCGATGGCGGACGGACATTTGACTTTTTTGATCTAGACATTTTGAAATGCCCAGAAAAAATTCTTTGGCTGAATCTCTTTGCATGAAAGCAGGTTCATTCAAGGAATAACGAACCAAAACATGATCGTGTAAAGTGAGTTTGCTATTGATCTAATTTTGATTAATTAATTAGGACTTAGACTAATCCACGTTTGAATAATTTGAAATTATTGCAGTGGGCGAACATGTAGGAATGTTGTGGAAACGTTTTGTTGTGCGATTCTTCTTCTGACGCGACCTGAAAGAGTAACGTCCATTGCAGCTGCTGTGCCCAGTGCCAAGTATATTTTTTTGCGTGCAGTTGTTCGCGTAGGAGGACAACAAAGGACGGAAGAATAATAACTTTAGTTGAGGTTCGTATTTCGCGGTTGTATTCATCATAAGAGTTTGCCAAGAGTGGACTCAAAGGTGGAAATGGAGGATGTGGGTCCGGAGCACTTTAACCCCCCGCTCCGCCCTTCAGCACCCAGAAAACCCGCACAGCAACGACAAAGAGCGTCAGAGTTTAATCTAATACACGGGGTGGGTCCTTTCCTTTCACCCCGGCTGACCTGACAAACACCCCCGGGAACGCCTCTACCTTGTTCCCATCCGACGGCGAGCTGCTAGCTGAGCCCAGCACTGGAGCGAGTGACCCGCGCCAGGAGACCCACCTCTACACGGACGTTCGTGTAAAAACCCCCTCACTCACTCCTCCACACGGGTGCACCGCCGTTTTAATTCCAACCCAACCACTTCCCCCGCCGAGCAAATGGACTGCCATTAAACCCCGCCCTGAGCCCGATCCTGTTTATGGCGCAAAATCTCTCATCAAATACATTTTGTATTACCTACACTTCGCCTCTTATAATGGAAGTAATCCCTTTTCCCCGCCGTAACCCTCCTCCGCCATCTCACCCTGTCAGAGCTTGCTCCAGTAATTTTACACAATAGACCATGAAATTTCACGTCGGTTTGATCTTCACTGATAATTTATTTCGCGGAATTATCGTCCAATCTGATAACTCAAATCTCCATTAACTGCCAATCTCCAATAAGTCAATCAAATCGAAATTTCCTTCTCATTAAGTCTAATCATGCTCGTAATATAAAAACACGAGAGAATATATTACATTGGACCCAAAGAGTCAACTTCCTTTTGGTTTACCATTTTAATTGACATTGGTGAATTCAGAAAGGGCTGGAGTTAACCAAAATTGGCTTTGACCAAAAATATATCGTAACATAGAATAAAAAAAAAGGTTTATGACCAAAAAATTCAACAAAAGTAAATTCCTGACGCTATTTTCACAATAAGTTCATTACGAAAAGGTGGCTACTTCATACAGTCTAATGAACATAGAGAGTAAAACGCTGTGAATTATTTACAAGGCTTGGTTATTCATCGGACCAGGCGCATGGAGACTCATTTCATGGATTCAGCGTCCTAAAAGCACCTATTTCGACCCATGACCTCATCCAGAGGGTGCCAATCGTTCCGCGACCCGTCTCATTGGAATCAGCGTCCAAAATTTAGTGGAAAACGATACCCCACACGCCTAGGTACCAGACATCTGGAAAATACACATTCAAAATGGGTAGATAGATACCCATTTTGACTCATAACCTCTCACGGTGGGCTCCAATGGTTGTGGAACCAATTTCATTGGATTCAGCGTCTAAAATTTAGTCAAAAATGATACCCCACACACCTTGATCGAAAATCCATCATTCGAAGTTCACGTTTTGACCCCTAATCCACCCAATTTTGGTCCGATCGGGCTGGAAAGTTTCGAGGAACAACTGAAACCGGAAACGGACCTATGAACCAAATTTCAAATTCACTACCAAGGTCACACTAATTTTGATCTAGACACCTTGAAACGCCCAGAAATATATTTTGGGCCGAATCGGAGAGGTTGACCTATTGCATGAAAACATAAATTGATTATTCAAGGAAAAACGAAACAAAACTTACTTCCCTGATGCTGCTCTTAAGTACCCTTCTGTACTAATTATATTTTTATGTATTTTGTTGCAGGTTGGTACATACTCGCTTCAAACAAAAACGAACAAGGAAGAAGGTATACTTACTTTGATTTCCTTTGAAGCGCACTTTCCATGAAAAACGTCAGTTTTATCGTATAATCCAACGTTTTTCCGGGCTCATATGCAATAATATCATTTCTACTACCGAATGTCACCAGAATTACAAAGGTTTCAATTTTCTACATTTTATTATAATATGAAAGTTAGGATATTAGTAATGTATTTCGCGATGTGTGCATCCAAATAAGACATACTAATAGCACAAGAAGAAAAGTAGAATTTTCAAAAAAATGCTGCAAATTCTTCCACAAGGGTTGATTATTCCTTGGATCGGGCGCATGGGGGCTCATTTCGATCGATTCAGCGTCCAAAGTTAGTGGAAAATGATACCCCACACGCCTAGGTACCTGAAATCTCGAAAACACATATTCAAAATGGGTAATAGATATCCAATTTGACCCATTACTTCTTCCAGTGGGTGCCAATCGATCTGGGACCCGTTTCATTGGATTCAGCGTCCAAAATTTAGTGGAAAATGACACCCTACTCGCCTAAATCGCCCAAAATCTCGAAAATCCATTTTTCAAAAAACTCATTTTGACCCCCCCCCCAATTTGGTCCGATCGGGCTGAAATGTTTCGAGGACCAACTAGAGCTGGGAATGGGTGGATGAAGATGATGGAAGTGATGGGTCAAAATGGGTATCTCTCTACCCATTTTGAATAAATATGTGTTTTCGAGATTTCTGGTACCTAGGCGTGTGGAGGGGCCGAGATGGCCGAGGTCGTGGAGGACAATGCTGTGAAGACTGCAGTGGACACCCCCTATACCCCTGTGTAATTAATCTAGGCGTGTGGGGTATCATTTTCGCTAAATTTTGGACGCATTAGTCAATGAAATGGGTCTGGAAACGATTGGAGCCCTCCGGATGAGGTTATGGGTCAATATGGGTACCTAACTACCCATACAAATTGTGTGTTTTCGAGATTTCTGGTACCTAGGCATGTCGGGTATCAATTTCCACTAAATTTTGGATCCTGAATTGATTGGAATGGTCCCAGGACCCACCAACCCACTGTTTCCCCAATTTTCCCCATGTTGAAGAAATGAGTCACCATGCGCCTGGTCCGAGGAATAACCAACCCCTGTGAATGAATTTGCAACGTTTTTCCTTCTTACGCTCAACAAATTGTCAATTTAGTGGGAAAGTTCCCTCATTTTCGTATCTGTGGAACGTTCAAGATATTTTCATCGAAATTATTGTACCTTATGCATCCGACTACAAGCAATTTTAATGTTTGATATGTTCGAGAGATACAGAGAGACTTCATCTTCTCGAGGATATGACACATTGTCTTTCAAGCCATTATAGTAATCAGTCACGCTTGCTTTGTCGTTGGAGGAATGTTTGTCTAGTTTGATAATATAACCGCGCTTCTGATGTTGTTAGCGAACTAGCAATTCCATAAGCAAATATTATTGTTAATTAACGAGAAGCCATCCTACGTTGAAGCGTCGCTTGAGGACACCCCCCCCCCCCCCGCCATCCCATCCCTCCTCCAACACAAATCCGAAGGTGTGTTATATGTGTTATATATTCGCCCTCTTTCGAAATAAGGGTGGAAACTTGAAACCGAGGCTTCGAAGGCGTGTTAGCTGTGTGCTATGTGATACATATCAAAATCACCCCCAACGTTTTCAGGCACTTTGTTGACGAGAGGATTCAGTTGATCTCTTCTTTGTAAATGTTTGGCTCGTCAGCTCTGTTGACTCTCATGGAATTTTCACTTGACACATTCACCACCTTTTCGTGTTTGTATAATTTCCACGAATCATCATGCAACATGACTGCATTCTCACAATACGTGTCTACTCATCTTCTCCAAAAAGTGAAATTTACTGTAAAATGAAACTATCTCAGTTTGAAACCATTTTCAGATGAGAGTACACGTAGAATAAATATCTGATACTACTTTATAGTGTTTGCCCATATTGATTTCATATGAGCATAGCAAAGGAAATGGCGTCCTAGACTCATAACGCCTTCTGCTCGATTTAACATTTTTTTCGAGATTTCAATACCCATTAATTATTAAGTAAAACAATAGTTGAGTTGAGTTGTTCCTTGAGTAATCAACCTAAGTTTTCATCCAAAATTGCAGCAAATTCTCACACAGGGGTTGGTTATTCCTCGAACCAGGCGCGAAAAAAGATTAATTGTTCTATTAAAGGTGAGTTTGCGTTTTGTATATATATACTAGATCATGTTGGCATATTCCAATAAAAGATTATTCTTTATATATAAATCTTAAGTTTATTGCATTTTTCTGCCATATTGGAATTTTGTGATTATAGGTAGTTCAGTATATGAATGTTCAGCTGGGGGTCTATTTTGTAATCATTCAATTCTTCTTGGTATATTTTCTTGGAAAATTATTAAAAGTTTAAAAAGAATATAAAAATATAAATTAAAACATTAGGTTGAGGATCTCAACCGGAACGTTTAATTTCTGGGTATTATTTATTATTTCATACTTTGCTTTTTTCTTTACCTTTACTTTTAGGTATTTTTTATATTAATTCTTCATGTTTTAGTTTATTTTATTTTTTAATTTGTGTTGATTACAATTTATATTTGTATATATCTATATATATGGCTTTTATGGTTAAGATACCTATAGTTTTTGTTCACTTTTGATTACCAAAAGCTCATGAACCATATATTTTTACAAGGCAAATATTAACAATATCATATTTCATATATTTTTTAATAAATTCATTAATCACTTATTTCTGAGATAAAAATAATACTTAAAGTTAATAAGCTTATGAAGCTTATATTTTGAAAATATAAGAAAAAGGTTATATCCTTTATTATGATAAAGAAAAGAATACTCATCCCCATGAATTATTTTATTTTTTTAAGTTAAATTATAAGTATTATAAATATAAATGAATTTGTCCCCACAAATAAATTTAATATTTATAGATAGATGATTATCCCCAAATAATCAAATATCACAATCTTTAAGGAGATTCCAAAAGATGTTCCTCATTTCTTCAACATGCGGAAATGGGGAAAAAAGTGGGTTTGGCCGGTTCCGGACCCATTCCAAACGATTCAGGATCCAAAATTTAGTGGAATATGATACCCCACACGCCTAGGTACCAGAAATGTTGACCCCTACTCCTCCTAAATTTGGTCCGACTGAGCTGACAAGTTTTGAGGACTAACTAAAGATGGAAAGGGACCCCTGATCCAAATTTAGATTTTTTGAAAATTTTCTACTACCCGAGTCGGTGTGGATGGGGGACGGACAATTGACTTTTTTGATCTAGACACTTTGAAACGTCCAAAATTTAGTGGAAAATGATAACCCACACGCCTAGGTACCAGAAATCTCGAAAACACACATTCGAAATGGGTAGACAGGCACCCATTTTGACTCATAGCCTCAATCAGAGGGCACCAATCGTTCTAGGACCCATTTCATTGGATTTAGCGTCCAAATTTAGTTGAGTATGGTACCCCACGCACCAAGATTGACAAAAATCTTGAAAATCCGTTTTTCAAAAAACACATTTTCACCCCTACCCCACCCAAATTTGGTCCGATCGGGTTGAAAAGTTTCGACGACCAACAAAAGCCATGAACAATTAGCTTCACCGAGACGTTAACCTCCTCGGATTTTTCACCCAATTTACTAACTTTGAAAGAATTTCAGTTCAGAAACATGACGTATTGTCTTAATGTTTAAAATGTAATGTGATTCACAATACTGAACTTCGTAATAAGTGTTGAGAACATTAAAAAAGAATGAAAAACTACGCGTGAATGTGCTCGAGAGAAGAAACTTGCTTATTTTCCTCTTCAAAGAGGTGATCCCGGGTTCGTTAGGAGGTCTGTTGTCTTGCTAGTCGTGTCTCTTTTATCATTAGCTCAAATACTGAAGAAAGATGAAAGTTCCACCGCCACACTAATCGCAATAAGAGTCAGACTCGCCACTTCCTCTTTTCACCTTTCCTTCGTATAATACAACCAACCGACTTCTTTTTTCGGTTCAATGGAATTTTTTATACTTTTCCTCCATAACGCCAACCCGCTGCTTCCTTCACCTCTGCTGGATGAAAGCGGAAGAGAGAAAAAGTGAGGAAATGAAAAGAAAGAATGCAGCTATTTCTCGTTTCCCTGCACCGGGGGAGTAGAATTTTTCCACAATACCTTTGTCCCATCAGTTGAACCGGTTATGAAGGTGCGATAAAAATGAGCGTACTCGTTTGAACGTTAGTTATAAAACCGTTGTGTTCGATGAATCGCACCAAACAGGTAAATGATAGCTGTAGACCTGTATCACCGCTTTCTAATATCGCTACAATTATGAAAAAAAATCTGCAAATTCTTACACACGGGTTGGTTATTCCTCGAATGGGGGAAACAGTGGGTGTGGTGGGTCCCAGACCCATTCCAATCGATTCAGGGTCCAAAATTTAGTGGAAAATGATACCCCGCACGCCTAGGTAGCAGAAATCCCGAAAACACATATTCAAAATGGGTAATAAATATCCAATTTGACCAATTACTTCTTCAAGTGGGTGCCAATTGTTCTGGGACCCATTTTATTGGATTCAGCGTCCAAAATTTAGTGGAAAATGACACTCTACTCGCCTAGGTAGCAGAAATCCAGAAAACACATATTCAAAATGGGTAATAAATACCCAATTTGACCCATTACTTCTTCAAGTGGGTGCCAATTGTTGTGGGACCCATTTTATTGGATTCAGCGTCCAAAATTTAGTGGAAAATGACACCCCACTCGCCTAAATCACCCAAAATCTCGAAAATCCATTTTTCAAAAAACCCCTACCCCCTCCAAATTTGGTCCGATCGGGCTGAAAAGTTTCGAGGACCCATCTCGGCTGGGAACAGACCCCTGACCCAAATTTCAGATTTTTAGAAAATTTTCTGCTACCCAAGTCGGTGTGGATGGCGGACGGACAATTGACTTTTTTGATGTAAACACTTTGAAACGTCCTAAATTTAGTGGAAAATGATACCCCACACGCCTAGGTAGCAGAAATCACGAAAACACATATTCAAAATGGGTAATAGGTACCCAATTGGACCCATAACTTCTTCTGGCGGGTGCCAATCGTTTTAGGACCCATTTTATTGGATTCAGCGTCCAAAATTTAGTGGAAAATGACACCCCACTCGCCTAAATCACCCAAAATCTCGAAAATCCAATTTTCAAAAAACACATTTTGACCCCTACTCCACCCCAATTCGGTCCAATCGGGTTGAAAAGTTTCGAGAACACACTAAGGGTAAGAAAGGACCCCTGATCCAAATTTCAGATTTTTTGAAAAATTTCTACTACCCAAGTCGGTGTGGATGGCGGATGGACATTTTTATGCTTCATGGCTCTTGTTGGTCGTCGAAACTTTTCAACCCGATTGGACCGAATTTGGGTGGGGTAGGGGTCATAATGTGTTTTTTGAAAATTGGATTTTCGAGATTTTGGGTGATTTAGGCGAGTGGGGGTATCATTCTCAATGAAATGGCTCCCAGAGAGATTGGTGCCCTCTGGATGAGGCTATGAGTCAAAATGGGTACCTATCTACCCATTTCGAATGTGTGTTTTCGAGATTTCTGGTACCTAGGCGTGTGGGGTATCATTTTCCACTAAATTTTGAACCCTGAATCGATTGGAATGGGTCCGGGACCTTTCCTCACGTTGAAGAAATGTTATCTCCATGCGCCTGGTCCGAGGAATAACCAACCCGTGTGTGAGAATTTGCTGCGTTTTTTTTCGACAGCATCGTAAGGGTGCGATGTCGTTAAAGTTTTATACCGGTATTTTCGATTCACCCCCGAATTCAGGATGATTGTAAATTATCGATGCCTGTGAAGAGGGAAGGCTATCAGGCTTTTCCCAGACCAGTGGAACGTGCGAACGTTTAGGTTTCGAAAGCTGTTCGGGATCGATAGGCTCCGCGACACCAGGATATCGCCCCGAAGTGTTTACCTTTTAGAATAGTATGTACTCAAGAAGCCAGTGAGGGGAGGGGGTTGGAATGCGCTCGTCTCTTATGTTTTCTACTGAAGGTTTTTGCTTGGGAAAAGGGGGCTTCACCGCCGCGAAGTTTCCTGTTTTCTCGGGAGGTTGAGCAAACATTGGGGTTGTTCTAGCTGCCAGTTTGTTCCAAACTCTTAGCCTGAGGAAGTTATTGGCGAATTTTCAAAGAAAATAATGCTAATTCGCCTCAAGGAAAGTTACATTTTCTGGCGGCCGCATGAATTCTCACACATTCAAGATTTACACCAACATAATGCGTTTCAAAATTCACTATAAAATTCCCATCATTTTTAGTTTGTTTTTTCCTGAATAATCAACCTATGTTTTCATAAAAAATGTTAAAACGTCTACAAATTTTTTTTTTTTTTTTTTTTTTTTGACCGAATCGGAGAAAGATTGACATTTTGAATGAAAACATTGGTTCATTATTCAAGGAGTACCAACCAAAACGTGTTAGGTACAACGAATTTGTAGAAATTGTTGAACTGCTGGAGTAGGTAGTTTAGAAACGCAACAACACATGCAACAAACACAGAATCTTATTTGACACGATTCATTATTCTGTGTTAGTCATCCATTTTGTAGTCGACAGACTACGATAAGCGAGGCAAAAAGAGTAAAATGTAACAAAAAATCGTCCCGGTGGAAACTGCGCATGCGTCAAAATCCAGTGATATCAGACTGAAAGTTTATAGTATTGTTGCGAGCTGGCACCTGCGCCGGTCAAATGGGCTGCTGGCGTTGCAGGGTCAACGACCTGTGGAGGGCTAAGGGTCGCTCTCGAACATTTGCACGTCGTATTGAATTGGCTGGAACCTTCCCATTGGCTCGAGACAACACGTTGAGTTCCCAGAACCAGGGGAGGTTCGAGAAGGTACTCGACCGAGAGGCAGTGAGTATAAAGGGGACCAAGGAACGCCGCAGTTCAGTTCAGTTCAGAGTCCAAATATAGACGCTTTGGGTTATAAATTGTGCCATGCCGTGTTATAAATAGTGCGACAACCGCTACAACCGTGAATTGTGCTTTGTGATTGTGTGAGTGTGAACAAAGACAGTGTATTTGAGTGAACAATTGTAATAAATTATTAACAAAGAATATAAATCGTTACAGTATGTAACAAAAAATTGTCCCGGTGGAAACTGCTCATGCGTCAAAATCCAGCGGTATCAGACTAAAAGTTTATAGAATGTAACAAAAAATCGTCACGGCCGAAACTGCGCATGCGCCAAAGCAGTATTACTTCTCAATAACAAAATAGCATTGTCATTGTCGCTGTCGTTGTGGATTCATATATCGAATCGAAAACAAACCCTTACAATAGTATGTAGAATGTTGAAATGTTGCATTCTTATACATGAAATTTCTGAAAGTTAGAAATTGTCTGTCGACTATACTATGTCTCTTGCGCGGAGTGCGAGGTCTTCACATTTTTTTGTGTGAAACCATTAGCATTCCTTTTTGGGTAGTTATTCCCTAAATTTGGAATGAGGGGAGGGGGTAGGAGTCAAAATGTGTATCCATATACCATCCTGAATATGTGTTTTCGAGGTTTCCGGTACCTAGGCGTGTGGGGTATCATTTTCCACTAAATTTTGTACCCTGAATCGATTGGAATGGGTCCGGGACCCGCCAAACACACTGTTTTCCCCATTTTTCCATGCTGAAGAAATGAGTCTCCATGCGCCTGGTCCGAAGAATAACCAATCCCTGTGAAAGAATTTGCAGGGCTTTTATTCCAAATTCCTAGTGGCACAGCCTTTAGTGGATCAGGTTTTCAGGATGCAATTGTCTTTCGTTATGATCCTGCAGCACGGTAAACTGCTGCCGTATTTTGCGCTGCACCTCCCCAAACCTGTCGGCCTGACAGTCACCCCTTCAGGTCCCCTATTTACAAGCTCTGAACAATTAGTGTACTTGTTTTCAATGAAATTAGTTTTCGCATTTCCATGTTTTGAAACGTAATTAACCATAATTAATTAATCAAACGCACTAACATCAACCAAAATCACCGATATGAAAGAGGTGTTGAAACTCCTTAATCAAGTTTCCTCATTTCGTCAGAATCTTCCTCCCGTTTTCTCAACTATATCAGTAAATAACAATGTCTTCTCCAAACTTACCGGAGTTTGCATATTTATGAGAAGGAGTTCATCTCAAAACCTTGTTAACACGATTCTCTTTCGCCCCCGGAAGGGACGTTGGTGGATGAGAAGTGCCCGGGGCTGAGAGGAAGGCGAAAGGACCAAAAACAGATTAACAAGACCCAAGACGAAGTAAGAACAAGAACCGGAAGAAGGAACGCGAAGTCTCACCGACTTGAGGGACCTTAGAGAGATGAACAAGGGGTGGGAGGCTGAAAAGGGGGTGTCCTCGGGGAGGAACTAAACAGTAATTATTCCCCTCATCAAGTTCATCCTGTAACCGGCTGAATGATATAGTAGAAGCCCATTATTCCTTCACCGAAATTTCCTCGTCGACAAAGGAGGTGAGAGTCGGTCCCAATCTTTTCCCCTCTTCACAAAGGACTCAAACAGCCTCGTGTGAACGCCATCAGTTACAATAAATCATATTTCCTTTTGTAAGGGAGTCTTAGGGACGGCGCTTCGAATAAATTGCATCTCCCCCTTACTTCGAAAACGAAGAACGTGAAAGACACTGAGATGGAAAGGAAATTTCTCCTGAGAGATAATATAATGAACGCGAGAAAATATTGCTACCCCGAACGCCTTTTGTACTATGTCTCCTTCGACCTAAAAGAGGTATTTACCTAGGTTTTTCCGGTTCTCGACGAGTGATTTAGTATTCCCACTTCCATATTTCTACAGATGATGTGAATGACACAATTCTACTACAACAAAAACGGAAACGACCCTAGCAAATTAATTTCCACCTTCTGTGACGTCACAACACCAATCAAGATCATCGTTTTATTTTTATTTATTTATTTCATATGAATGGGACAAGCCCGATTACAGAAAATAGAAAAAAATGCATTCGCACGCAGGCCATGAGTTAGAGATAGTAATGGGATGAAGGTTCAACACTGTAAAGGCACCAAAGACAAGTCAGAGGAGTGAGAAGATTTCAGTGAGACAGGACCGAAGAGAGCGAAGGGATATTGAGAGCAGGTCGATGTCATGCTCGGCCAACAGCAGGTTAGCCATTCTGGAAGTCGGCAGAGAGGACGAGAACGCATGTAGTTGGTAGGTGAGAATGGCACAAAGAGAGAAGAGATCGCAGGAGCGCAGGCCAACTCGGGGCACCCGCAAGCCAAACTGGGCTAGCTAAGATTGGGCATCAATACGCCCATATGCCGTGCATGAAGGACATGTCCGCGAGAGCCCAGCGGGCAGAGGGGCTGAGCAGGTGAAACTGGTGACCCAGGGCACTGTAGTCCACGTCCTCCCAATAAACCCCAAGCTTGAAGACCAGGTAACGTAGGAATGCACGGTACATCCTG
Source organism: Cyrtorhinus lividipennis (assembly GCA_019603395.1). Lineage (NCBI taxonomy): Eukaryota > Metazoa > Arthropoda > Insecta > Hemiptera > Miridae > Cyrtorhinus > Cyrtorhinus lividipennis. The sequence goes on from CM033998.1 coordinate 1,542,663, forward strand.
TTAAGCTGATCCACATGGCATTTGTATGAGGGACTCCAGACGACGGAAGCATACTCCAGGTGAGGGTGGACAACGAGGGCAGTGGTACTGGTGAACTCCCTGGTGTTTCGGTTTATAAACACGAGGGCACGCATACCTTGAGAAGAGGCCTGGGTAATGTGTTCGTTGAAGGTCAACTGCCTGTCCATGAGAACACCAAGATCGGAGACCACAGAGGGACGTCAAAGAGCAACACCACTGATGGTATAGGGGTGCATATGAGTGGTCAGCAGGCGGTGATACGTCATCACTGAATATTTGTCTGGTTTGAGGGAAAGGCCAGCATCCAAACACCACAGGGTGAAGTCATTGAGGCAAAGCTGGAGAGTAGAGGAGTCAGAGGGATCAAGCACTTGAAGGTAGAGAGCTTCATATCATCTGCAAATATGAGAAAGTTGACCACTTTGAGAACAGCACCAACGCCATTAATAGCCAAGATGAAGAAGAGGGGGCCAAGATCGGACCAGCTCCAGATTCCAAGAGTGGCCAGCCACCCCAGGCAGGTTATAATCCCCATCCAAGACAAGATGGAAGTCAGGGTAGATGGAGGAGGTTTTTCTACGTTATCACTAAAATCAGGGGTGTCTTTAGGATTTTGGTGGCCCCAGGCGGCCGTTCACATCCGCAAATCGCCAGGCAATGCATGGAGCGTAAGCACGATGGATTTTTCGAGTGATCCGCCATTTGGTCATATAATTATAATGGAATGAAAGTTGCTGCATTAGCCAGCGTCGCTGTTTCTACCGGGCACCACGAGGAGGTAGCAGCATTACCAGCACCAGGGGCCTATTCCTAGAAACTCTTCACTCCTCACTCTCCACTCTGCATGTGCAAACTCTCCACTCTACAAAAACTTGCAGAGCAGAATGAATATGCAGAGTGAAATGAAGAGTGAAGGTTTGCAGAGTTTTTTGTCTTCTACTCGGGTTCTGTTCCAAGAAACTCTTCACAATCCTTTAAAAGCCAGTACTGTGGGTGGCAAATAAAGATTCGTCCGTTTTTTTCTTTTTATAGTATCCAATGACTTTGCCAAATAGTTTAGTATTTTCCAAATATTATTTAGGAGATAATATATACATAAAATAGTCTTTCGGATGGATTTTATTGGGATAGGAGAATAATCCAAAACCTTTTGATTAGTAATTTGGTAATAAGGACTTTTTTGTTGCTAGTAACAATATATTTTTACAAATAATGAAAAAAATTTCCTTAGAGACCCACATTTGGCTTTACTTGGTCCTTATCAACTAATTCAAATCAATTCATCGTTTATAACCTCTTCCGGTGGGTGCCTATCGTTCCGGGGCTCGTTTCATTGGATTCAGCGTCCAAAATTTAGTGGAAAATGATACCCCACTCGCGTAGGTACCTGAAATCTAAAAACCACACACCCAAAATGGGTAAATAGATACTCATTTTGATCCATAACGTCTTCCAGTGGGTGCCAATCGTTCCGGGACCTATTTAATTGGATTCAGCGTCCAAATTTAGTGGAAAATGATACCCCACATGCCTAGTTCGCCAAAAATCTCGAAAATCCATTTTTCGAAATACACATTTTGACCCCTACCCCGCCCAAACTTGGTCTGATCATGCTGAAAAGTTACAAGGACCGAATGAGCCGGAAAGTGGCTCCAAATTTCAGATTTTTAGAAAATGTTCTTCTACCAAAATCGGCGTACGGCGGACGGACATTTGCTAATTTTGATCAAGACACCTTGAAACGCCCAGAAAACGTATGTTAATTTTTCAAAAAATAACCTTTTATTCTGGCCACACTGCTTTCTTGATGATTTAGTTCTAAATTTGGTTTTATAAAAACCATGAAAACCCTAATTGGAACACGCTGTAAAGTGGGGTGGTTCATGTTCAGTTCCTTGGAGTTGAGTGGAATCCATCGTTTTAGTATTAAGGGGGAGGGGGGTCTCAAGGCTGCCAACCGTCGGCTCCACTCTCCGTGTTCAGCTCCTAAAATCCAATTTGTAATCCGATTTGCGATCGGAAATTCGCTCGTTAAGATTAAAATCGATTACCGAGCAACGGAGCGGCGGTAGTGGTTTGGGAAATGGAAGGGAATCTGGTAAAAATTACTTTTTACGGTCGGACAACCTGAGGGGTTGGGAAGGGCCGACTGATTGAAGAGTTAGAAGGGCTCAGAACCGGCGCTCGCAATATTTTCTAGAACCTTGACAAGGTTTATTGAGGCGGAAACAGATCCAATGGGTTTTTTGTTGTTGAAAAGGAGCGACTCTGTAAAAAAAAAGGGATTTAGAGTCGCTGTAGTTGAAAATCAGGCGTTTCGTTATGGGAGGTTACACGGAGGGATGTTCCATCTCCCACTCCTTTACAAATATATACCTACTTATAAATGAATCGTTTATTTCAAAAACCCCCTAACTGTCATTTTTTTAATTTTACAGTATTAACAAAAAACCGTGTAACTTAAACAAAATAAATAGTAATTGCATTATATTTTATTTTTTAACGTATTTTATGTAGATACATTGCTGACTTAATTTTTGAGTAAATACGATTAAACACAAATAAAAAAAAAATTTATAAAAATTTTATACTTAAGGGCTTTTTGCAATAAATGTAAGACTTAGGGGTTTTTTGCAACAAAAAGGTGTTATTAGTGTCTTATATTGAATATTTTATTTTTTTTTAGCTCTCCAAAACAATGAATGTAGGACACTTTAAATATATTATAAATTTTTTATGTTCAAGTATTGGTTTTACCGGATTTTTTCACAAAATAACAATTCTTACAAAATAAAATTTCCCCCAGTTTAGTGCAAAAATCCCTCAACTGTTAGCAGTTGAGGGGTTTTTGCACTAAATGTATAATACTTGGCTTGGTTTAGTAGCATTGGAGATGCTAGATTTAGGGGGTTTTTGCACTAAACGGTGTATCTCAGTTTTTAGATATCATTTGTGGTTAAAACTGAAATTAACAAAAAATGTCAGTTAGGGGGTTTTTGAAATAAACGATTCAAATGAATACATACATATTTCAGTAATCAGCGAGTTATGGTAAAAAAATTAGGCCACAAATATCGTGAAGTTTTATGTGGAGGGTCTGAGGGTGGAAGGGACAAGCACAAAAAAGCGTGAGCAGGTATAAGCGATGTACTTTATAATTTATTATTTCAGGTAAATTTCGTTCTGGTGATATCACTGCCAATAAATGTGTCGCCCCCATGCCCAATGATCCACATTATTACCTTTTAATTCATCATTTATACCTTTTAATTCGCCACCAATTAATTCATTGTGTAATAATGTAAGCCTCTCTCGAATTAAAATGTGTTTGAATTTACTGTGATTTAATTCGGGTTTCTTCGGAGAATTTGGAAGCGACCTAGCGAGAGGATACAGGATGTAAGTCCAAGACTTACGACTGAGCAACTAGGGATACCAAGGATGAACATAAAATACATTGAAACAAAATGAATTATAATTAAAAACAAGGACTCGTTGCAAAGGAAAATATGCCTCAACCTGGGCTAGAATTGATACAAGACAAAGTAATTCGACAAAGTAAATTGGTCAACATGTGGAGCATAAAATACAATATTAATAAATGATACATGAAATTATGAGGTACATGAAATACAATTGAATGAACAAGTGCAACGATACCGGCTGACGAAAACGGCGTCGAAGGAAAAACAGGAGGGGGCTCGCTGTCCCGCAGGTACACAGCAAGGCTTATTAACTTGAGTCCTTTATCTCATGGGGAACACAATATTACAGCTTCGGTCGACTTCAGCACGGTAGAAGAGTTCACATCAGAGCGAGCACAGGACAAAGCCAGGATGGACTGAGTGAGAAATCTCTTGCATGACAGGGTTACAAAAATATATACTCCAACATGTTGGGCGCCTCGGCCCCAAGGGCCGCCTCGACGACGACCGCCTGGTTGAACGCCTTCGGAACGAGTGTCCGCTGGGCCTTTCTAAATGCGACGTCCAGGCAGGAGCAGCGCGCGCATTTGGCGCATGCTCTCTCCCTTCTGGCCTTCTGGAGGCAGCAAGCCTGGGGGCTTACAATAATTCATTCACCATCAATGGCAAACACCTTGGTGTCTTCTTTGGATGCTCACTGTAACCCTAGAGCAGCCCTTTGTCAAAGTGCCAGTCTTGAGCACCTATAAGAAGGAGTGATTCAGTCTTGTTCCCAACGTGATGACAGTCGGATCTCGTTGTGGATTATTCGAAATATTTCGTTCTATCTGGCAATTGAAGGTGAAGTGAATGACAAATTATTAACTTAAATACAATCAACCTTTAGTGAGCTATCCATAGAATGTAAACATTTAAAGTGACCAACCCTATGGCATTTCTTTCGCCCACCTTGAAAGATCCTGAATTAGAAGAGGGTGAAATCAATGAAGCTTCACCAACCAGGGATCCACGGAACACGACAAATATTAGACGTTACCTACGTTGTTACTAAATGTCTGACGAAATATTTCACAATAGATTGATTGATGTACATTATTTAGCCACCAGGGAAAGGTTGGGGCCTTGTGACCTCTTCAACCACCCCTGGATCATAGTTCACAGAAAAAAAGCTTACTTCTCACACTGTGCTGCAATGTAAAGAAGAAAGTAGAAGAAAAATAAAAAGTGGAGTAAATAATATTAAAATAAATTGAAAAGAATTTATTGATGAAATAAAACAGATTTCAATGTTCAAACGCTGCAAATTCTGAAAAAAACGCTGCAAATTCTTACACAGGGGTTGGTTATTCGTCAGACCAGGCGCATGGAAACTAATTTTAAAACATGGGGGAAATTGTGAAAACGGTGGGTCCCAGACTCATTCCAATCGATTCAGTGCCCATGATTAGTGAAAAATGATACCCCACACGCCCAGGTACCATAAATCACATAAACACATATTCAAAATGAGTAATATATACCCTATTTGACTCATAACATCTTCCAGTGGGCACCAATTGTTCTGGGACCCTTTTCATTGGATTCATCGTCCAAAACTTAGTGGAAAATGATACTCCACTCGCCTAGATCGCCCAAAATCTCGAAAATCCATTTTTCGAAAAACACGTTTTGACCCCTACCCCCACCAAATTTGGTCTGATCGGGCTGAAAAGTTTCGAGGACCGACCTAGGCTTGAAATAGACTCAAATTTCAGATTTTTAAAAAAATTTCTACTACCGGAAACGGCGCGGACGGTGAACGGACATTTGATATTTTACATCTAGACACTTTGAAACGTCCAGAAATTAATTTTGGGCCGAAACGGAGAGATTAAGGTGTTTAAATCAAGATTAGCAAATGTCCGTTCGCCATGAGCTGTACGCTGTACGCTGTCCGCCATCCAAGCCAACATTCATGGTAGAACATTTTCTAAAAATATGAAATATGGGTCAGAGGTCTGTTCCCGACTCATGTTGGTTCTCAAAACTTTTCAGCCCAATTGGACCAAATTTGGGCGGTGATGTAGTCAAAATGTGCATTTCGAAAAATGGATTATCGAGATTTTTGGCGATCTAGATGTGTGGGGTATTATTTTCCACTAAATTTTGGACGATGAATCCAATGAAATGGGTCCAAGAACGATTGGCGCCCTCTAGATGAGGTTATTAGACAAAATGCTTACCTATCCACCCATTTCGAAATTGGGTTTTTGAGATTTTTAGTACCTAGGCGTGTGGGGTACCGGTTTTCACTAAATTTTGGACACGGAATCGATTGGAATGGGTCGCGGACCCGCAACATCCACCGTTTTCCCTTTTTTTCCATGTTAAAGAAATGAGTCTCTATGCGCCTGGTCCGAAGAATAACCAACCCCTGTGAAAGACTACAACATGGGGAAAATGGAAAAACAATGGGCGCGGTGGGTCCCGGACCAATTCCAATCGATTCAGGGTCCACAATTTAGTGGAAAATGATACCCCACACGCCTAGGTACCAGAAATCACGAAAACACATATTCAAAATGGATAATAGGTACCCAATTTGACCCATAACTTCTTCCGGTGGGTGCCAATCGTTTTAGGACCCATTTCATTGGATTAAGCGTCCACAATTTAGTGGAAAATGATACCCCAATCGCCCAGATCGCCCAAAATCTCGAAAATCCATTTTTCAAAAAACACATTTTGACCCCTACCCCACCCAAATTCGGTCCAATCGGGTTGAAAAGTTTCGAGAACCAACTAAAGGTACGAAAGGACCCCTGATCCAAATTTCAGATTTTTTGAAAAATTTCTACTACCCAAGTCGATGTGGATGGCGGATGGACATTTGACCATGGTCGTCGAAACTTTTCAACCCGATCGGGCCAAATTTGAGTGGGGTAGGGGTCAAAATGTGTTTTTGGAAAAACGGATTTTCAAGATTTTCGTCAATCCTGGCGTGTGGGGTATCATTCTCAATGAAATGGCTCCCAGAGCGATTGGTGCCCTCTGGATGAGGATATGAGTCAAAATGGGTGCCTGTTTACCCATCTCGAATGTGTGTTTTCGAGATTTCTGGTACCTAGGCGTGTGGGGTACCGGTTTTCACTAAATTTTGGACACCTTATCGATTGGAATGGGTCGCGGACCCGCAACATCCACCGTTTTCCCTATTTTTTCCATGTTAAAGAAATGACTCTCTATGCGCCTGGTCCGAAGAATAACCAACCTCTGTGAAAGAATTTGCAGTGTTCTGATCTGGACACATTGAAACGCCCAGAAAAAAATTTTGGGCCGAATTGAAAAGACTTTTGCATGAAAGCATAGGATAATCATTCAAGGAATAACCAACCAAATTATGCAATGCTCTTCAAATGTGTCTTACTACCATTCTATTTGGTGAGTCTTGGAGGAGGAGAGTTGACGGCAAAGACGTACCTACCAGGAGATAATTAATCTTAAGGGAGGGATACATTTAATTCTGTATTTGTTTTGGAGCTGAATCACCCTACACGGATGTGGTAACCCGTTTTCTTGCTCTCAGATAATCGTAACCCGTAATATGAGAAACCCAACACGTGATAGGGCGAACGAAACGAGGGAAGTTGAACACAGTTGTGAGGTAATGCCTCCGAGGATTTGGGGTTAACTAAGCGGATTTGAATGAGGCGGAAGGACGGTGGAGAGGTTTAGAGGATTTAAACGTCACTCCGGACTCGTAAATAGTGGGGGGTGGTTGGAGGGCGTCGAGGGTTGCTGCGAAATGAAGACGATCCTAGTGACACCAACTGGAAAATAGATTTGAGGCGATTTCTAGATTTCTTTTCCGGTTTCTTTCGAGTAGGTAAATTAACCCGGGAACACTAATGTAGGTCAGCAGAACTCCCACAAGAATTCGGTTTGCTGTCTTGACGCTTGAGTGCACACCATGTCCACAGGCATACTGACCAACTCAGATGACCATGATCACAGATAAGCTAGTTGCAAGTGAGCTATGTTTTCATGTAAAAGGTCAACCTCTCCTATTCGGCTCAAAATTATTTTCTGGACGTTTCAAGGTGTCTAGATCAAAAAAGGCAAATGTCCGTCCATCAGGTCTTTTCATTCTTCCCATTCCTACGACTTGCGGCTTTACCGGGGCTAGCTTACTGCCTGATGGTTGCGCTTACTCTCCTGCCGTGCGTTTCGCCATTGCTACTCAGCAGTGCCTGGGACGGACCTCGCGGAGGTAGCACGGTTGGGGCCAGGAGGGGTGTCTTGGCCTGATTGGCCTGTGGGCCAGCCTTTTGCAGCCTAGACTCGATGGGCAAATATTTTGGAGCCTTCTGCATTGCCTCTTGAGTGGAAAGCTGCCTGTCATGGATTACCTTCTGATGCAGCCTGGCCCAGTTCTGCTAGCCATCGTCTTCGTGCAGTCGCGTATTTTGGGCATCGAAGGTAGGCATGGCCAGCCGTCTCAAGCTCGCCACACTTGCAGAGCGGGGAAGGCTTCAATCTCATGCCATGGAGCTTGGCATTAAAATCGCCTTGGCCAGTGGCAAACTGTGGGATGCATCCCATCGCTCCTGCCACCTGTCTAGGCTCCATTCGGTGATTTCGGCCTCAGTCGTGCATCCGGCTATCATGCTCTCCCAGCCCTGCCCGGTGAGGACGTGGAGGGCCTCGCTACGGGTGCACAGGTCTCCCTTTAGCTGGCACTGGATGGTCTTGCTTACTGCAATCTCCAGCTTGACTTCTGAGCACCACCCCCCACGATGCTGGCAGCCAGTTTACCCTACGCTTCTATTGCACGCTGGCACCGCCCGCACCGTTTTCGGTAGTAGAAATTTTTTTAAAAATCTGAAATTTAAGTCAGGGGTCTGTTCCTGGCCTAGGTTGGCCCTCAAAACCATTCAGCCCGATCGGACCTAATTTGGGTGGGGTGGGGGTCAAAATGTGTTTTTTGAAAAATGGATTTTCGAGATTATGGCCGATCTAGGCGAGTGGGGTATCATTTTCCACTAACGTTTGGACGCTGAATCCAATGAGACAGGTCCCAGAACGAATGGCCCCCACTGGAAGAGGTTATGGGTCAAAATGGGTATCTATTATCCATTTTGAATATGTGTTTTCGAGATTTCTGGTACCTAGGCGTGAGTGGTATCATGTTCCACTAACGTTTGGACGCTGAATCCAATGAGACAGGTCCCAGAACGATTGGTGCTCTCTGGATGAGGCCATGGGTAAAAATGGGTGCCTCTTTACCCATTTTTAAATGTGTTTTTTCGAGATTTCTGGTACCTAGGCTTGTGTGAGTCCCCATGCTCCTGGTCTGAAGAATAACCAACCCCAATCCCCTTTGAATAAATTTGCAGCGTTTTTATAAACACAGACGCGTGGCTCATAATGAAACGCATTATTTTATTTTCTATTTGAATAAAGAATCCCAGAGAATAAGTTCCCATTTCCTCCCTGATGTCTCAAGGCGCCTAACCACGAATTATGTAGAACCCTCATATGAGTCAACCCAACTCCTCACTGGCCATGGATATTTCAGTTCCAAATTCCACCTTGCAACGGCAAGAATCACCTGCGTACCCATGTGGCCATCTTTCAGAGACAGCAGAGCACGTCTTGCGGCGCTGCCTGCTTTTCAACATCAAACTATGACAGACACAAACGTGCTCAACGGCCCATCATGCTCATTAGTATAGTCCAGGATGGAGAGGGGGTTGAGTGGATACGCATGGACAAAATTAAATGCATTTGCACGAGCCAGAGTTCGCAGAGGAGGCGAAACAGCTGCAAGTCCATGAGAATTACCAATAAATTCAAACCTTACCCTCAATAACCTCCTGTAAAATCCAGCACCTCCTGGTGGGCCATCCCGGACGCATAGCGACCAACGTCGGAGAGGGCAAGACGCTGGCAAAATGGGTATTACCCATTTTGAATGTGTGTTTTAGAGATCTCTGTTACCTAGACGTGTAGGGTATGTTTTTCCACTAACTTTTGGACGCTGAATTCAATGAAATGGGCCCCGGATCGATTGGTGCCCTCTGGATGAGGCTACGGGTCAAAATATATGCCTATCGACTCATTTCAAATGTGTGTTTTTGAGATTTCTGGTACCTAGGCGTGTGGGGTATCATTTTCTACAAAATTTTGGACGCTGAATCGATTGGAATTGGTTCGGAACCCACCACACCCACTGTTTCCATTTTTCCCATGTTGAAGGAATGAGTCTCCATGTGCCTGGTCCGAGGAATAACCAACCCGTGGAAAAGAATTTGCAGCCTGTTTGGTTGGTTATTCCTTGAATTATCAACCTAATGTTTTCATGCAAAAAGTCAATCTCTCCGATTCGGCCCAAGAAATTTTTTCTGGACGTTTCAAAGTGTCAAATTAGTGTCCGTCCGCCGTCCACAACAGGGATGTCATTTGAGGACTGAGAGACTTGAGTTGCTCTGAAGCAGCCACATAAGGAGGAAAGAGCTCATACGCACTGTTTCTCTTCTATCTTGGACCATACTCGGTCAAAATTCACCGGTTCATGAATGCAAGTTTTTCGTGACTGAACGTTGAAGTTTTCCCACGTTCGTCGTTAATTCAACAAATTAACTACAAGACCCTCAGTGACCCACTTGAAACGGATCAGGGTAGAAAGTTGGCGGAGATTCTCGTTGAACTGCAACTCAATGCACGCTCTCTCTCAACTAGGGCACGAAAGGTTATGTTTATCATTGTCGGCCTCCCTCTCCCTTCATCCTTGCCCTGTTAGAGCCCTTTTCCCGGTTATGGAGAGTAGTTGGAAGTCACTATGGGTGCGGAGGGACTCGAACCTCCCACAAGGCACCAAAGGAAACTTCTGGTTGAAGGAGAAGTTGTATATCAGGGGTTGTGGCGAGCTAACTGCGAGCAAGATAGACTTTACTACCCCCTTTGTTGAACAATATTTCTCAATAATACGCACGTATACGGTGGAGCTCTTGACTAAGGGGAAAACAATATACAATTATTTTCCATAACACGGAAATTATACTTTTCATGCAAAATGTCAATCTCTCCGATTTATCCGGTCCAACACTTTTTTCTGGGTGTTTCAAGGTATCTAGATCAAAATTCGCAAATTTCCGTCCTGATATACCTCCGCTAGACTGTTCCTGAGGCCATGTGGCCAATTACAGTCTATCCTCGTCTAGTTATCGCTCTAGATCATCTGGGAGCCCTGCTCTATGGCTCCCCCGTATATCACACACCCCACCATGGGAGCTGTTGGGACACAAACACTTACTAATATTAATATCACGTCGCCTAACCTATACACATCCAGTCACATATATCCAAACTGATGAATAAATATAGATGCAAACATACTGGGGAGAGGAGAGTACTGATATAACTTCCTCACTCTCCCTTCTAAAAGAACCTATCCTAAGAATAAAAACCTATGCTAAAAACCCTTTACTGGTGGCAATTCGTCGCTCTACCTTATCACGTCGACTTCTTCGCCTCTCAATACAGTCCAGGGGGCAGTCCCTGATGACGTGTTCAGCTGATTCTTCCACATGAGCAGGATGGGTGATCTCTCCTCTGGAAGAAGTGGAGTTTCAAGCTGAAGTTGCCGTGGCCTATCAGTAGCTGGGTCACCTCATATCCTGGTTCGAGGTACCCCATATTCTGTCTATCCATGACATTTGGGAGGAATCCATATGTGTTTCGGCCCTTATCTAAGCTGTCCCAACGATGCTGCCACTGGTTAAGAACCCAATTCTCAATGGCAGTCATCTTGGCAGCGACACTTGTCTGCCTGCATACAGCTTCTCTGAGTTCAGGATGAACGTGGGCACAACATCTTTGTGACCACCTAACTGAGGCCACTGAAACTCACGCGTCCAGGACTAGGTCCAGCTGCCAGGGTTGAGGTGTGGTTGACAGGAGTATGGCTCTTTGTATCCAGTTGACCATGTCTCGGTCAGTCTTAGTTCGGTCTTCTTTGGAAGGTGACACCCCACCCAGGTCCAGAGATGCCCTAAACATCCCCTGTCAGACGGATCATCTGTCCTGAGATAACTCAGCTATGTGGGGTCCCAGTTGCAGCTGGCAATGCAGCGTGACGCCCAGGTATTTGACGGTTGTACTGGCCTACACCCTAACACCACCTGCAAGGAAACGAGTTGGGTGTCGACTGTCCCCCTCTCCACGGAACCCCTGGGCTTGTGTCTTCTGTGCTGCCATCTTCAGCCTTGCTGTCTTACACCAGTCATCTACTACTGATGAGCAGCGTTCAGCACCAAGTATCATGTTAGTCTTTGTGGAGGCTTCAACGATAACTGCCAGATCGCCGACATAGACCACTGAGGGGAACTCCATCTTGTCCAGCATGGTCAGGAGATCGCTGATGACCAGGTTCCACACTGCAGCGCCCATCACTGAACCCTGCGGACATCCCCTTGTGACTGGCACCTCCACTATTGGACACCATTGCCGCCTTCCTATCCTCGAAGTAACTCCGTAGCAGTCTGCAGATGTTCCTTGGAGTAGGTACCCAGAAAATGTCCGTCCGCCGTCGCTTCTCGTCGCATCTTCTCGACTCCTCTCTGAAATACTATGCTTCGCTAAAATCCCATCTTCTGAATTCATCCTGTTTTGAATACTTGGTTTCCTCGCCTCTACTGAAGAAATACATCCCGTGTTGAGAACAAAGTAGTTTACTTCAGTATCAAGTAACGTACACACCAGATTATTGGGTGAGTTCTTCAGTACTTGAGTACTTCAATATTCTTGATTTCGTACATACCCAGGTTACCTAGGGGCACTAGGTGATAGGAATCAGATTTATCAAGAAATACTCGCGAGTAAAATATAATTCTACACCGCTTTACAGCGACAATTACCCATTTTGAATGTGTGTTTTTGGGATTTCTGGTACCAAGGCGTGTGGGTATAACTTTCCAGTAAATCTTGGACGCTGAATTCAATGAAGTGGGTTCCAGAACGATTGGCAACCACCGGAAGAAGTTATGGGTAAAAATGGGTATGTATTCACCCATTTTGTATGTGTCAAGATTTCTGGTGCCTAGGCGTGAGGAGTATCATTTTCCACTAAATTTTAGACGCTGAATCGATTGGAATGAGTCTCCATGCGACGGTCCGAGGAATAACCAATATTTGCAGCGTTTTCGTCGGCTGTAGAGCTTCATTCTGTGTGGGTCAAGTCTCATTATGTATTGAGAAAACAAAAATATCTGCCTATAAAAAAAAAATGTATACATCATATTTTGACGCAGGCACAGAGTAAGAGGAGAATCAATCTGAGACCGAATTTGTTTGAATTTTTAAGAGGATCATTTTATTCTAAAGGCCGGTGGTGGCTACCATGACTAAGACCGAGGATAATATTTCAAAGGGCCGATTTTAAAATCCCCGAAGCCATTACTCCAGTATATTGATATTGTTGAAAACGTAAATATATGACGTATGGAGTACTTGTATTTTTAAACTTTATATGGTTGGCTGTTGGAAGCGAGTTCTTAGAAGAGCAGTTCATCAGTGAGAGTCCACTAATCTCCAACATTTCCCGCTCGTTTGGGCGAAAGAGCTTAGGAGATAAGTATTCGGGTATTCCGAAATTTATTGATACTTAAGGGTCGACTTAGGGAGGATGATTCAGGTAAATACCATGAATATAGAATATCAGCACTTCAACACGACCGTTCTCAATCCTCCCCTCGACTCGGGGTGTTTTAGTTGGCACAACTCCTACTAACACTAAAATGAAAAGCGAGTTCGTGCAGCCCGATTATAGATTCATTTTACCACTTTCCTAACAGAAGGTCTACGATGGAAGGTTACGAGGGTGCTGAGTGTGAATATCTTCGTCTGAAGAGCTGAATTAATGCGCTTTTTAATCAACAGTCTCAATGAAAATTGGAACATTTGCCATGGGAAAATAATACGCATACTCGAACTATACCTGGGGTGATTGTGAACTGTAAAACGCTGTGAATTCTTTTACAAGGGTTGGTTATTCCTCAAACCAGGCGCATGGAGACTCATTTCTTCAACATGGGGGAAACAGAGGGTGTTGCGGATTCCGGACCCATTCAAATCGACTCAGCGTCCAAAATTTGGTGGAAAATGATATCCCACACGCCAAGGTTGCCAAGAATCTCGAAAATCCATTATTCGAAGTACACATTTTGACCTCTACTCCGCCTAAATTTGGTCGATCGGGCAAAATATGATGAAAATGTTATTCCTGCTCATCATAAACAGTGTTCAGTCACTATTCCGGGGAGTGAGGTGCCTCATGTTTGCCGACGACTTGAAGATATTCTGCACGGTGTCGTCTTTCGAGGACTGCCAAGGGCTTCAAGCCTCTCCCTGCAACCTCGCTGCCTGGTGCTCCCAGAACAGCCTTGCTTTGAACTCTTCGAAGTGCTCTGCATTGACACATACCAGAGGGCGTTCTTCATTTTGCCACCCCTATGAAATCGTCGTGGTGATCTTGCCGCGCCCTGATGTTATTTGCGATCTTGGGGTGTTGATTGACCCATCCTTGTCGTTCTGCCCTCACGTGGACGCCATAGTGGGTCGTGCACTGCGGGCCCTTGGCCGGCTGATGAGGACCACCTGGGACTTCACTGACCCACAATCTTTAGTGTTCCTCTATGGCACCCTGGTGAGACCCATCCTGGAGTACTGTTCCGTGGTCTGGTCCCCATTCTACGCAGTTCACAGGGATCAACTGGAGCGAGTCCAGAGGCGCTTCCTGCGTTACCTGGCCTATAAGGCTGGTGTCAGGATAGTCAACCACGAATACGAACCAGTGATGCGTGAATTTGGAATTCAGTCTCTTGAGGAGCGCCGTATTGAGTCTGACATCACCTTCCTTCACCGTATTCTGTCTCCAGTCCAGAATCGGCATCTCGGTGCCAGCATACCCGACTCGTGCCCGCATGCTCTTTGGCATCCCATTTGCGAGACGGAACTACCTGCTTCGTCGCCCCCTGTCCCGAATCGTGAGGGAGGTGAATTTGTTCCTGGGTGACAACCCCGACTTTGACTTTTTCACTGGTACTTCACAGCAGCTCAAAGTTTTATTGCCCAGCCCAGCTCACGGTTGATTCCTCTACATTCAGGTTTCTATGTACTCGTATAATTGTGAATAATGGACCAGTTCACTGATCAGGTAATGTCAATAATGAATTTGAAAACTCATAAAAAAAGTGACTGATGTAATTCCATTGGCCATAGCCGTATTGTAATTAAATAAATGAATAAATCAAAATGTGCTTTTCAAAAAAAGGATTATTGGTGATTTAGGCTTGTAGGGTATCATTTTCCACTAAATTTTGGACGCTGAATCCAATAAGACGGGTCCTGGGACGACTGGCGCCCACCGAAAGAGGTTATGGATGTTGAATCGATTGAAATGAGTCTCCAAGCTTTATTTTCGAGTTCTCTGCTGCCATACGTTCTTGCTGAACTACCCCTTTCAGCAGTAGACCGGTAGTATTGAACTCTATTGAAATCTATGTTGATATTATATTCATTATTTCCGGCAACTGCTCACCTGCTCAAGGTGGTGCTGAATTTCAAAGAACTATAATATATCGTCTTATCTTGTTTTCAAAACTATTGAGCACCTGGTTTCATTCCAAAAAGTACCACATCCAAAACGTTTACAGCTACTTTAAGTTTTTTGGTGTCGAGCAAGTTTTGAGTTTGTTATGTTTTCGCGTGAATTCTCAATTAGTGTTCAATTTTCGTTTAGCTGTTATCAATTTTTTGTTTTGTCTAACCTTGTATGGGCGCCTAAAAGGAAAATAAATCACCATCCGTCAGTTGCTTTTCGGCCTCATTCTCTACGACCGAGTGAGAAAGGTGGGGGCGGTCCCACAGGCAAAAACAACCCTAATTGCCGGCGGGTCATTAACTCTGCGGTTCCTAACGATAAGAGGCCGCTGTACAATGTACAAGAAGTGGGCACTTAATGCACCGGCCATTTACGAGCTAGTTTCTGAGCGAGTCCACGACCGTTTTGACCTCTCGAACGTTTGGCTCAAATTGTCGAGTATTTTTGATGTCTGGCGGGGCTTGGTGGGGTGATTTTTTCTTTCAATTGAAGCTGCACTCAGATCGTGTCATTCAACAACAGCGTTTGGATGGTTGGAGTGACATTTCGAATTGGGAACGATGCGAAGGCAACAAAAGAACGTTTTCACGACCTACCGAACATTTTCGGCATGTTGGCTTATTATTCTGTGAATACAATGATCTCTCACCGTCTCCCCGATTCGCTCAAGAATTATTTTACAGGGGTAGGTTATTCCTCGGACCAGGCGCATGGAAACATATATCTTCAACAAGAGGGAAAATAGAGGAAACAGTGGGTGTGGTGGGTTCCAAACCAATCCAATCGATTCAGCGGCCAAAATTTAGTGGGAAATGACCCAACACGCCCAGGTATTAGAAATCTCAAAAACGCACTACCGAAATGGGTAGGTAGGCACCCATTTTAATCCATGACCTTATCCAGAGGGTGTCAATCATTCCGGGACCCATTTCATAGGATTCAGCGCCCAAAATGTAGTGGAAAATGATGTCCCACACGCCCAGATCGCCAAAAATATCGATAATCCATTTTTTGAAATACACATTTTGACCTCCACTTCGCCCAAATTTTGGTCCGATCGGGGAACAGACCCTCAGCTCATATTTCAGATTTGTAAAACATTTTCTACTACCGAAAAAGACCGCACGGCGTACGGCGGACGGACATTTGACTTTTTGGTTTGTTATACATTAAATAATCAACCTGTTTTCATTCAAGATGTCAACCTCTCCGCTTCGACCCAAAAATTTTCGTTTCAAGGTGTCTATATCAAAATTAGCAAATGGATTTCTTTGGTTGTAGAAAATTTTCTGAAAATCTAAAATTTGGGGTCCGTTCCCGGCTGCAGTTGGTCCAAATGTGCATTTTGAAAAAAATGATTTTCAAGATTTTTGGCGATCTAGGCGTGTGGGGTATCATTTTCTACTGAATCTTGGACACTGAATTCAATAAAATGGATCCCAGAACGATTGGCACCCACCGGGCGAAGTTATGGGTCAAAATGGGTATCTTTTTACACATTTTGAATATGTGTTTTCCAGATTTCTGGTGCCTAGGCGTGTGGGGAATCTTTTTTCACTAAATTTTGGACCCTGAATCGATTGGAATGGGTCCGGGACCCACCGCTCCCACTGTATTCCCCATTTTCCTCATGTTGAAGAAATTAGTCTACATGCGCCTGGTCCGAGGAATAATCAATCCGTGTGGAAGAATTTGCGGCGTTTTGATCTAGACATCTTGAAACGTCCAGAAGAATATTTTGGGCCAAATTGGAGAGATTGAATTCTTGCATGATAACATAGCTTGACTGTTCAACGAATAACCAGCTAATAATGAATCTTCGAGATTTTTGGTGAAAGTAAATCGGCAGGCTTGTGGGGTATTATTTTAGAATAAATTGTGGACGTTAAATCCAATGAGATGGGTCCCGGCGCCCAATCAAAGTGGTAATGGGTCAAAATGGGTGCCTATCTACCCACTTTGAATGTGTAGTTTTGAGATTTCTGGTACCTAGGCGTGTAGGGTATCGTTTTCCACTAAATTTTGGACGCTTAATCGATTGGAACTAGTGCTCCTGGTCCGAGGTTTCATTTTCATGCTTGAAACCACGAAATATATTGGTAGAGATATTGACTATATTTCTCATCTCATTTGACATTGAGTACTTTTTGTAATGATCACAATTTTTTAAATCATAAATTGAAAATTCAATTCAATAGAAACAGCCGAAGGAACTTGGAGGGGGTTTTGAAGCGCCTCGGAAGACGTAACTGTCGGCTGTCTGTAGGTCGAGACTACTGAGTGAATAACACTATTATACTAGACACAGGCAGAAAGCCTCTCACCTGTGCATCATGTTTGAGGGGCGCTAATGATCGAATCCGTTGAGGACAAAGGCTTCATCGAAAGCGGTAATTCAATACGCATCACATTGTGTCGCTTCTGTTGCCGTGAATTAGCAGCGCGGAATCGTCT
Organism: Cyrtorhinus lividipennis; assembly: GCA_019603395.1. Classification (NCBI taxonomy): domain Eukaryota; kingdom Metazoa; phylum Arthropoda; class Insecta; order Hemiptera; family Miridae; genus Cyrtorhinus; species Cyrtorhinus lividipennis. The sequence continues at coordinate 1,560,204 of CM033998.1, forward strand.
TACTTAATTGACTTTGAGGTGCGAGATTTTGATCGCTACCACTTCGTCAGAAGGAGCACAAATGTCTTACACACGTGTTGTTAGACCTCGAACCAGGCGCATGGAGATTCATTTCTTCAACATGGGGAAGATGGAGGAAACAATAGGTGTGGTGGGACCCATTCCAATCGATTCAGGGTCCAAAATTTAGTGGAAAATGATGCCCCACACGCCTAGGTACCAGAAATCCGAAAACACACATTCAAAATGGGTAAATGGGCACCCATTTTGACCCATAGCCTCATCCAGAGGGCACCAATCGTTTTAGGCTGGCCGTCTACTAGACGCGAATTCGCGCGAAGAGGCGAAGTACGTGATTTCGCGCGAAGAGTTCGCCTCTTAACAAACACTATCATTCGTATAGGACCCCGTCCACTGCAAGCGCCTTGATCGCGCGAAGTCTGGCGAAGGCGAAGAGAATCAAACATGTTTGATTCCAAACGCGCGAACTGGCGAACCCGGCAATGGAAATCGATACCTGCCGCACCCTTTTATCTAGCACATATGTGTAGTCCCCATACTACTTCACTAAACAATGTTTACATTTTACATTTACATTTTTTTTTTTTTTTTTTTTTAAAGTACCTAATTGAAGAAATTTTCCGGAGATAGATCTCCCTGCAGGTGAAATTACTCTCCATACTGATGCCGATAAACGAAAATATCTTTCACCCACTCTTCCCTCATATCCTGACTGGCCTGACGCAGGCGCTGATTCAAGAGGGGGTCATAACCCCCCCCTAAACCAGGTAGAATTTTGAAAATTTTTGAAATTTTGAGATTTTGGAGTGGAGTTTTGACATAAACAATCGAATTATGAATAAAAAATATTGGATTGGAATAAAATGGACTTTATTGTTAAGAGATTGAAAAAGTGAGAAAATTTAGTTCATTTTGTTTGTTTGGTTATTTTTTTTTTTTTAAGAGATTTTTTTTAAGAGATTGAAAAAGTGAGAAAATTTAGTTCATTTTGTTTGTTTGGTTATTATTTTTTTTTTAGCTTTTGATTTTACCCTGTGACACCCCCCCCCCCCCCTCTCTTCCCAGAAAAAATTTCTAGATCCGCGCCTGGCCTGACCCCAGTAGAACTGAAGAGTCCAAGGCATATAATTGCCACAATTCCGAAAGCGACATTAAGACCCAAAACAGCTGATAGGACGGGCGAAACTGACAGGAATTCGCGTGCAGTGGACGGGGTTTCGACGCGCGAAGAGGCGTAGAGGCGAAAACTTGCGAATTCGCCTCTTCGCCTCTTCGCGCGAATACGCGTCTAGTGGACGGCCAGCCTAAAACCTGTCTCTTTGGATTCAGCGTCTAAAAGTTAGTGGAAAATCACAACCCACACGTCTAGGTACCAGAAATCTCGAAGAAAAATATTTGAAATGAGTAGATAAATACTTATTTTGACCTATTACCTCTTCCATTGGGCGCCAATCATCCCGAGACCCGTCTCATTGGATTCAGCGCCCAAAAATTAGTGGAAAAAAATACCCCACTCGCCTATATCGCCGAAAATCTCGAAAATTCATTTTTCAAAATACACATTTTGGCCCTACTCAACCCCAAATTTGGTTCAATCGGGCTAAAATGTTTCGAAGACCAATTAAAGTGGGTACCTAACTGTATAATCGGAATACAGCCTAACAAACCCTAACAAAAATGTCATATTTTTAGAAAATATTCTACTAACAAAATCGGCGTGGGCGGCAACCTATGTTTTCATGATAATGGTCAACCTCTCCGATTCGGCTCAAAAAATTTTTCTGGACGTTTCATGATGTCCTGATCAAAAAAAGTCGATGTCCGTCCGCCGTCCGCCATCCGCCGTCCGCCGTCCACGCTGTTTTTGGTAGTAGAAAATTTTCTAAAAATCTGAAATTTTGGTCAGGGGTCTATTCTCGGCCGAGACGGGTCCTCGAAACTTTTCAGCCCGATCGGACCAAATTTGGGGGGGGGGGGGGTCAAAATGTGTTCTTTGAAAAATGGATTTTCGAGATTTTGGGCGATTTAGGCGAGTAGGGTGTCATTTTCCACTAAATTTTGGACGCTGAATCCAATGAAACGGGTCCCGGATCGATTGGCACCCACTGGAAGAAGTAATGGGTCAAATTGGATATTTATTACCCATTTTGAATATGTGTTTTCGGGATTTCTGGTACCTAGGCGTGTGGGGTATCATTTTCCACTAAATTTTGGACGCTGAATTCAGTGATGTGTGTCCCAGAACGATTGGCACCCACCGGAAGAAGTTATGAGTCAAAATGGGTATGTATCCACCCATTTTGTATGTGTCGGGATTTCTGGTACCTAGGCGTGTGGGCTATCATATTCCACAAAATTTTGGACCCTGAATCGATTGGATTGGGTCTGGGACCCGCCACACCCACTGTTTCCCCATTCGAGGAATAACCAACCCGAGTGCAAGAATTTGCAGATTTTGATCTAGACACCTTGAAACGCCCAGAAAATTTTTTTTGGGGCGAATCGTAGAGATTGACTCATTGCATGAAAACATAGGTTGATTGTTCGAGGAATAACCTACCCGGCTTCAAGGTACCTATTCTAATAAAAATTCATTGGAATTAAATTGCTGGTGGGTTCACGGAACATAAATATTCATGACATTCACCCTGGGTTGAGCTATTTGTACGTCACAATTTATCACTTTTCTTATGACCATCAATTTCAGCGACCGCAACTGCGAAGAGCAGTCTTGTGATATGAATCGCGGGGTTTTGTAGTTCGTAGTGGATCTGTAAGTGCACATCAATTCTTGTTATATCATCCAGGACCAATACCGTCCCATTCATCATTAGAGCAGTGCCCACATTGTGGGGGTGGTAAAGATGAGAAGGGGTGAGGGTTCTTAAAGGGTTGAGCACATTTGGGAGGGGGGTTGGCCTCCATTGCTGCCCTAGGATTGCACCTTTGTGTCGATGTCCTTTCCCTCTCTCACAGCCCCCCCCCCCCCACCAAGCCATACTTGTTCCTCTTTGGCTCGCCGAAACACGCGAGCTTGCCGTGTACAAGCGAGTGGAGAATTTGTATACCTACCACACGTAACTCTTGCGGCACGCGAAGTGTTTGTTGCCTTTTGGGGTTTCAAGGGCAGTTCATTCGCTTTGTACTTGAATGCGAGCTATCCTTCACAACTTCACTGTTTCCTATCGTACAGAATGAGATGTGCGAGATCTTACTGCGAGAAACCCTCCTTGTTAAATCTTCATACTTAAATTCCAAAACAGGCTGTTTATCATTAATCGCATTCAAAGGGCAGAGGGAGGCAACTGAGTTGTCATGTACTCGCACAAATCACGCATAATTTGTGAGCTGAGATATGACCACGTGGACCAGATAGCCTTTATTGGTTCTGATCTGAAGGCAACCGTTATCCCTGGCAACTCAGACGCTAGTGAAGACTGATCTCAGTGATATATGAGTCAGTGAAGGTCATCATGGCAATGACGCAGGAGAAGACCAAGACCGGCATGAAGATTTGGCTCACAACGCACAAATGGTACCGTGTCCATTAATGTCCGCCTAAATAGATTGAGAAGGTACTGCACGAGGTGGGGCCGTATTCTGAACCTTGATAAGTCGTAGATCCTTATATTTCAGCAGCAGGAGGAGGACTGAGAAGCAAAAGTTAGGGGCGGAGGATGTGGCTATTGCCAGTAGGTACACGTATCTTGGTCTTACTCGTACTCCATGGCTATCCTTTGCGCATCATTTAAAGGCCATATCCGCTGCTGCAAGATTTGCCACGAATTACGTCTGGAACCCCATATTACCACTGCAGTCCGAGCTCTACGTGTTCCTAGCTGTACAGTGCTACGCGTCGCCATGCTGGGGGTTTTGTGAGAATGCAACTGCCAAGAGGGTTCTGGTGGTCTGGCTGAGGAGACTCTTCTGCGTTCCCAGTTACGCACCCAACTACCTGCTACATCATGAAACCTACCTGGACCCCATCGCGACATCCTACACTCTTGAATCCAAGCACCTGGTAAAGATTGCCGCTATGCCTGAAAACCGTCTACCAAGGATTGTTGCCAGGGAGATGACAAGGGCGAGAATCTTCTGGGCAGAGGAATACGGGCTCATGGGCTTGAAGTACGATGTGTCTAACTCTCTTCACAGATGAAAGCTCTCTCAGAATTGAGCCGGCACAGATTTTGAAGGGGTTTTGTCGTGAAAAGAAAGAGCGTAGGTGGGCCAGGGCCTTCGTATCGGAGAACTTCACCAAAGAGCTTAACAGCCAGTTCAAATGTGCCAGTTTCAATACAAACCTTGGACTCGATTTTCGAACAGTGTGTTGGCTGTTCAAGGTTTGCGGAGAACTAGATGATTTGAAGTGGAAGCCCTTTTCGGTGGACACGAAGGATGTATCGTGACCCTTGAGCAGTATCCGTGTTCCCGAGGACCTGTACCACTTCCTCTGCGTCTGCCCGATACTTCAGGAACTTCGTTCGACGACGTTTGCTTCCTATAACCTCTCAAGGGGCAACGTCGTGAGGCTCTTAAATAGTAGTGGACGGTTCAGGCCCATTAGCCCTGCTGGTAGGATGTAATCAGGCTCGATCATGGAGGCAAACTACACATGTATCATATCGATGGTTGTTCCTGTGACGGAACGGCTTCTATAAGTCTCCTTCTCGGCACAGGTTGGATCAAATCTTCAGGCAATATCCTGGGCCACATTATTGACAGAACAGGTTATGATCTTCAGAATGGCCAAGGCCTTTCATTTATAAACTTACAGTCTGTATGAGGCGTCCGTGGGAAAACGCTGTGCACTTTCACAGGGATTTGGTAATTTTCGGACCAGACGCATGAAGACTGATTTAAATCGATCCAATTATGCGTCCATAACCACTTCCGGTGGGTGCCAATCGTTCCAAGACCCGTCTCAATGGATTCAGCAACCAAAATTCAGTCGAAAATAATACCCCACCCGCCTAGATCGCCCAAAATCTCCATAATCCATTTTTCAAAAAAACATATTTTGATCCCTACCCCGACCAACTAGAGCCGGGAACGGGTTCCCGACCAAGATTTCCGATTTGTATAAAATTTTCAACAGCCAAAATCGGCGTGGGCATTTGCTAATTTTGATCTAAACAACTTGAAACGTCAAGAAATTTTTTTGGAGGAACGATTGGTGCCCTCTTGATGATGTTATGGGTCAAAATGGGCATGTATCCACCCATTTTCAATGTGTATTTTCGAAATTTCTGGTACCTAGGAGTGTGGGGTATCATTTTCCACTAATTTTTGGACGCTGAATCGATCGAAATGAGTCTCCATGCGCCTGGTCCGAGGAATTACCAACCCCTGTGATTTTGATTTATTTGAGATTAGTCCAATACATTTTCTGTGGTTTTGAATTTTACTTGCGTTCTTTACATCCCAGGGAACTCAAGAAGCCAAATACCTCAATTTTACTATTTATAAAATTGATATTATCTTGTTTTTTGAAGAAAAAAATCATTATTCCGAACATTTTGAAAAAGCGAAGTTAACACGTTTTTCCCCTGTGCTCTTCATATCATATAGTAATTTTACGATTGTACTTTCAGAGCGGTTGAAAGAGCATCACACTTTGACTCAGGGACAGCACGAAGCACTTCGAAGCAAAATAAAGTAGAACGGGGTTGTGAGATATGCGATGGAAACTTACATCTCTGGAAAGGGAAGTCGTGTTACATTAGGGGTGAACATGTGAACCCAGAACCCACCCTAATGGGATTCCTAGGCCAATGTTGATATTCATACTTCTACCGTCTTCAGCCAACCTATTAAATTGTTATTTAGTGTGCACCTGTTCAACATTGTCACATTCGGAGTTCACGTTTTGTGAAGGTAGGTTAAGAACTGCTAACGGCCATCTCTCTTGCACTAAGCTGTAAAATACGCTGCAAATTCTTACACACGGGTTGGTTATTCTTCGGACCAGGCGCATGGAGACTCATTTCTTCAACATGGAAGAAATGGGGGAAACAGTGGGTGTGGTGGGTCCCGGACCCATTCCAATCGATTCAGGGTCCACAATTTAGTGGAAAATGATACCCCACACGACTAGGTTACAGAAATCTCGAAAACACACGTTCGAATTGGGTAGAAAGGTACCCATTTTGACCCATAGCCTCATCCAGAGGGCACCAATCGTTCCGAGACCCGTCTCATTGGATTCAGCGTCCTGACTTTAGTGGAAAATGATACCCCACACACCTAAATTGCAAAAAATCTCAAAAATCCATTTTTCAAAAAACACATTTTGACCCTTACTCCACCCAAATTTGGTCCGATCGGGTTGAAAAGCTTCGAGGACCAACTAAAGCCATGAACCGACCCCTGACCATAATTTCAGATATTGGGAATACTTTCTACTACCAAAGTCGGCGTGGCCAGCGGACAGCGGACGGACATTTTTGCTAATTTTGATCTAGACACCTTGAAAAGTCCAGAAAAAATTTTTGGGCCAAATCGGAGAGATTGACTTTTTGCATGAAAACATAGGTTGATTATTCAAGAAATAACCTACCAAAAAGGCCTAACAAAATGCTACAACGAGTGTCATAATTCCTGCAAAAAAGTTATCGAAATTAATTAAGAAGAACTAAAGTTGAGGAAGTCGTTAAAATCGTAACGTAACTTTTGTCACTAGTGAACGTGTTGCGCGAGTAACTCGTTACTAAGTTCTAATGAACTTTTATATTATTTGTGGAAACAACTTTGAAAATACAGGGCGCTGAAGGGACGAAGGAACGCGCAAAAAAAGGAGCGGGAAAAATTCGTTCATTAGCGTTCTGGCGGTGATTCATCGCTTGAAATTAGCAGTTCAACTTCACGAGCTTTTCTTGCTGTCGCCGCTTTAAATTTAGCCACATCGGTGGGGACGGGTAGTGATAGTTTAGTAGTTGGCCTGATGTAACCAATGGACCTGATTGGAGCTCTCCAAAAAGTGGATTAAGTTATGAAACAGTGTTATTTTTATTCCTATTGGCAGTGGAGACAAATAATGTTGGTTAATAAAACTAATTTTGAAAAAAAGGGGGGGGGGGGGGACTGAACACTGTTTATGATGAGCAGGAATAACAGCGGACCGATGTTGGACCCCTGCGGTACGCCAGAAGAAGCAGGGGGATAGAACACACTATACCCGAACCTGCTGACACTGAGGTAGCTTGCAAGCCATTCGTGGAATGATCCAAAAACTCCCAGAGACTCCAGAACGGCTAGTAGATGCTTGTGTGAGATCCTGTCGAACGCTTTAGCAAAATCAGTGGTGATGACGTCCACCTGGAGGCCCACCTCGAAGCAGTTGAGGACAAATTCAGTAAATTCGGCCAAATTCGTAGTGGTATATCGTCCTCTGATAAAGCCATGCTGTTCAGTTGCAATGAAGCTGGAAAACTGGGGGGTAATCTGGCCAACCACTATACGCTCGAGCCAAATTCGTAGTGGTATATCGTCCTCTGATAAAGCCATGCTGTTCAGTTGCAATGAAGCTGGAAAACTGGGGGGTAATCTGGCCAACCACTATACGCTCGAACATCTTTGGCACCGCAGAAATTGTACAGATCCCACGATACTACCTGGCTGAAGACCGACTCCCCCCCTTATGGATTGGTGTTGTGTGGGATAATTTCCACTGAGGAGGAAATACGCCGCCTGCGAGAGAACGGTTAAGTAACGAAGTCAGCGGACCAGAGACCGCGTCGCTGCACTCCTTTAGCAGGGAAGGTAGAACCATATGAAAAGATAAAATGCAACATCGTCTTCAATGTTAAAATGCTGCGAATTCCTTCACAGGGGTTAGCTATTCCTTGGACTAGGCGCATGGGAACTCATTCCAAATGACTCAGCGACCAAAAATTTGTGGAAAATGATACCCCACGCTCCAAGGTACCACAAATCTCAAAAACACATATTCAAAATGGGCAGATACGAGGCTTATCCGTAAAATAAGTTCCAGGGACTGCCGCTGGCGCTAGAATCGTTTCTATGTGTGATCAGACAGCAGAGGCAGGTTATTTGGTTCCCCCACTACAATTCCTCACCAAGCCAGCGTCCCTGCGACGTTTAGTCTAGGCCATGGAAGAAAAATGGTCTAGGCCCAGCAGCCGTCAGCAATGGAGCTTTTAGCATCTCCCGCCAGCTGTGAGTTGCGGTCTGTTATTTGTTTTCTGGTCGCTAAGAGGAAGTTGGCGAAGGAAATTCATGAAGAACTTTGTGAAGTGTATGATATCCAGGATGGTGCTCAGATGGGTCAAGGAATTCAAAAATGGCCGAACATCTGTCCACGACGATGCCTGAACAGGGCGGTTATCGGTTTCAGACAAAACAATTGCCAGAGTTGGAGCGGCAATGCTGAAAGATCGTTGGATTACAGTTTGTGAGCTGTGAAAAACAGATTTTTGAGGCCAGCAAAACCACAATTGAGAAGATTTTGACAGAACATTTAAGCTATTCAATGGTCTGCGCAAGATGGGTACCAAAAATGTTCACTGCAGACCACCAGCGGCAGCGGGTTGAAGCGGCCCAAGAACTTCTCGCTTTTCACGGAACAACCAAAGAGGAGTTTCTGGACTCTATTGTAACTGGTGACGAGACCTGGGTACACTACATCACACCGGAAACAAAGGAGCAATCGAAGCAGTGGAAGCACCTTCCAACAGAAGTTCAAACAAATCCTGTCTGCTGGAAAAATCATGGTAAGCGTTTTTTTGGATCGAAAGGGTGTATTACTGTGCGAGTTTATGCCTCGCGGGACAACAATCAATGCTGAACGGTACTGTGAGGCCTTGAAAAATCCTAGACGTGCAATTCAGAACAAGAGAAGAGCTGAATGCTGACCGAAGGTGTTTGCTGACGTTTTCACCATGGCAACGCCCGACCACACAACGCCTAACGAACCACAGCCCTCATCGAAAAATTTGGATAGAAAATGGATTCTCACCCACCCTGCAGTCAAGACATGGCACCAAGTGACTTCCATCTCTTCCCCGAGTTGAAGAAAGACTTTGGCGCAACCCAATTCAAGACAGATGAAGTGGTACAAAATGTGGATGTTAGTTCTGCCGCGGACAGGCGGCAGAGTTCCATGATTCTGGTTTAAAGAAGTGACTGTCTCGAATGCAGAAGTGCATAGAACGCAAAGAAGAAAAATAAAAAGGACTGAACTTTGCAAAAATATACTTTTCTTCAAAGTTAAACCAGTTTTTCCATGTGAAAAAAATTCGTGGGACTCAAAATTGGTAATAGATAGACATTTGGACCTGTAACCTCTTCCAGTGGGCACCAATCATTCTGGGACCCGCCTCATTAGATTCAGCGTTCAAAATTTAGTGGAAAATGATACCACATAAGCCTAGGTACCAGAAATCTCGAAAGAACATTCAAAATGGGTGGATTGATAGCCATCTAGTGGAGCAGGTGTTCTGATTGTCAATATGAGTAGGTATCCGTCCGTCGTCCGCCGTCCACGCCGACCTTGGTAGTAGAAATTATTCTAAAAATCTGAAATTTCGGTTAGGGGTCCGTTCATGGCTCTAGTTTGTCCTCGAAACTTTTCAATTCGATCCGACCAAATTCGGGTGGGGTAGGAGTCAAAATGTGTATTTCGAAAAATGGATTTTTTAGATTTTTTGCAATCTAGGTGTGTGGGGTATCATTTTCCACTAAATTTTGAACCCTGAATCGATTGGAATGGGTCCGGGACCCGTCACACCCACTGTTTTCCTCAATTTTAGAAAATTTTCTTCTACCTAAGTCGGTTTGGACGACGGTTTTCACAATGCACTTTGAATGTGACACTTTACACAACAGAGGACAATCGTGTTACTGACTGGTTGATTAAGTTGAGAACAAAAACACAATTCAAAATCTATCACAGAATAGATCCGAGCTCTATATTATTTAACCAAAACTCATGGATTTGGAAAAATGCACAGGGGTTGGTTATTCCTCGGACCAGGTGCATTGGGAATCAGTCTAATTTATTCATCGCCCAATATTTAGTAGAAATTGATACTCCACATGCCTAGGTACCAGAAATCTGGAAAACACATATTCAAAATGGGTAATAGATAGCCATTCTGACCCATGACCTCTTCCAGTCGTTCCGGAACCCGTCTCATTTGATTCAGCGTCCTAAATTTAGTCGAAAATGGTACCCCACGCGCCTAGATCGCCAAAAATCTCGAAAACCCATTTTTTGAAAAACACATTTTGACCCCAACTCTTCCCAAAATTATTTTTGATCGAGCTGGAGTGTTTCAAGGACCGACTCGAGCCTGGAACAGAACCCCGACTTGAATTTAAGATTTTTAGAAAATTGTCAACTACCAAAATTGGCGTGGACGGTGGACGGAATTAAGCTAATTTTGATCTAGACTCCTTATTTTTGAGCCAAATCGGAGAAATCGAGTTTTCGTCAGCCTTTGGAGCGTGCAATAAATTAGTGAACTTATTAAGAGGAGATCAAGAGCCCCTAATTGCCGCCTGCCATCTGGTTTCTTCACGCAGCTCGTTACTTCACCTGTAAAGTTCCACATATTTCAACCGTGAAACGGTCCCTAATAGGAGGGCGGAAACCCGAACTGCTTGATAAACTTCACTCACGTAACGATCAATACGAGCGTCATAAGTCCCGGAACTGTGAATGTGAAGGCGGTGATGAATAATACATAAACCTACGCACATGCAGCTCAAGTAGGGGTTGTTCTGGATGTAAATTTGACGATCTGAAAGTTATGAATGAGCGACGGCCTTCTTTTTCCCCCTTCAAATCTCATTCGTCGTTCGGGGATATGGGAAAATCACGGGGATTCGAAGTACGAGAAGATAGTGTGGATTTCATTTGGGTTGAACGTGAGCGCATGATGGCATGAACAACATAGGTGGCGTTGTATTCCATGCTCCTTGACCCAAATAATGTGATATTCTCTTCCTGTGCACAGACCTTACACCACCGAGACGTTTCTTGCGCCAAATTATCAGTGTTTCTTCTCTGAATTCCATACACACGAAACAAAACAACTTCGTGATCCTTTTGATCTACAGATGTGGATTATAGTGGATTTGATTACTGAACAACACTTCGTCACTTGAACACATTATATTCTCATCTCAACAAGTTCACAACCACAACAGAACGACGCCAAACGTCATAAGAGAGAAAACAAGATGGCGTCGCAGTGTTGACAACTGCAAGGTGAACTTCATTATTTGTATATGACATTATAAATTAGTATTGCTTGTTGTTTAAGTGAGAGAAATATTTCTTCTATATTTTCTTGAGGTTTTGCTTCTATCAAGACGCCATATCTCAACGAAGTAAGGATTTGACTGGTTTGGTAGTTGATCCTTCTCCCGCTAGGTAGGTAGTTGGTGCAGGGAGCAATTGAGCTGCCCTGAGTGGTCAATTATTTAACATTCTGTAATATTATTCTTGTTGAAATAATTCACACTTGTTTTTCCCCAGTATGCCTGCCTATTTATTCATTCAACTGTGTGAGTGAATGTATGAGACTGGATGTGTATAGGTTAAAAGACCCTGCCAATTTCTGGAGAGGCAACATACTGTTAGATTATTATTATTGGTTTTAATTTTGTGCCTAGCACAGGATAGACTGTAATGGGCCTTGTCTAGCAGTATAACAGTCTAGCGCTGGTATATCAGGCGGCATTGTATTCCATGTCTTTGCCTCAAATAATGTAATAGGTACATATGTAAAGATCTCCGCCCATCCTGTAGGCTACTCGACCATCGGTCGTTCGACTTCGGACCTTGTTGTGCCACTTATCAGTGAGTAGAAGATTACTCGGGTTCGTAAGTCAGTTGTGGTCGGTCCTCCGAAGTGTTGTACATAGCGGTATTGTCGAGTTGTGTTCGTCTGTTGGAATCAACTTGGTTTTCGATTTTCAATAAATCAGTTGAGCATCGAGCCATTTCGTGTTTCGGTTTGTGAACTCCTATTCCAGTCTTACAAATCGAAAACTCGTTTCCAACTATGTCGACCATACGCGTGAAATTCCTCGTCACTGCCGCTGCCAGTGAAGACAACAAATCCACTGTCTTCCTAATCAAACGTTTGCAGTTTGTTGGCGAAGAAGAAATCTACATATTTCCGCCAGACAAGTGTGCGATCGGCAAGCATCCGGAACTCGCCAAAAACACGATCATCAGGAGCGCATTAAAATCAATTAGATTGAGAGGGCAGTTCCGGAACCTCACCATCACACTTACAGAGGACTTACAGAAAATTTACCTCGACGCTGAAAACAATCCCTATTTTGAAGGCGAGTACCTGGAGGAACTCGTATCAGATCGCACAAAATCGGACGTAACACCGGCAGAACTCACCTACCACCTATCGCCAAATAGATCGACACCCGAACGGAAATCCTTACAATCAGTCACAAAAGATATTGTCCTGTGTAAATTCAACGGTAAAAACACCAACGCTACAACTTGGATCTCGACACTGGAAATTGAATGTGCACGCCTGGAAATACCAGAGGACCGTTATTCCGACGTCATCAGGCTGTTCATCGAGGGACCCGTCAACGACTGGTACGCAGCCAACAGAGTGCTCCTCGGAACCGCAGCCTGGGGAGCCTGGAAACAATCATTTCTGGACAATTTTTCTAACAGGGGATGGGCAGACGTGAGTTATGCTTACAATTTTAAATTTCTCAAAGGATCCATTTCAGAATACGCATTGAAGAAACTTAGTTTACTAGTCGATGCCGACCCTACATTAACCGAAATACTCGTGTATGTCTTATTGTAGTGGGGCTCCCTTTATCTATCCAGAGCGGGTTGAATAGGGACGAAATAACAACCGTGAACAAATTAATGATAAAATTAAATCAATTAGATCGAGCATTTCAGCCAAGGTCAAACTACAGCACCGCCACCAACAGTAGTAAAACCCCATACAATAACAAAAGCGGGCCCGCTGAACGCAAACCTTGCTCTTATTGCGAGATAATAGGGAAACCAGGCCGAATGCACGCTGAGTCGGTCTGCAGCACAAAAAAAATTCTCAAGTAACTTCGCTAATACTAATAAACAGAACAGTATAAAAATAGCCAACAACACAGAATTAGAAGAATTGATGAACAACGAAATAGAATCAAAAAACTAAATTTACCTCCTCTCATCACACTAAAAGTCAATGTAGAAGATACACCAGCCACAGGCCTTTATGATCCTGGTGCAAACATTACAATGTTGCCCTTACATTTTTTCAGAAAATTGAATTGCAAAATGTACACATCGAAACCCTTGACTTTTAGAAACGATGAGTGGAGAAGATAAAATAAAAGGTATAGCCTATATAAAAATTAAAATATTCAACATAGAGAGAAAAACAAGAGTCTTTGTAATAGATAAACAGGATTTTAAATACGATATATTAATTGGTTTAGATATTATTAAAGAATACAAGTTATGTCAGGATCACACATTAAAAATTACTCAGGCGAAAACAGAACAAAAATTGAAAACCGCAAACTATAATACCGAAGAAATCAAAATAAACTGGAATGAGCACATTCCTTTCGAAAAATTCGAAATAAAAATAGCGCACTTAGATGCTGATAAACAGCGAGCCATTTACGATCTAATTGACAAATATGGCTCGGTTTCGCAAAAAACCAATACGATATTGGGACGGTTACCGGGCATGAGGCTCATATAAAATTACTGGAGGACAGATATACAGCCAAAAAACCTTACAGGTGCTCCTACGATGACCAGAGAGAAATAGAAAAACAGGTCAGTGAGCTTCTAAACCACGGCTTGATAGAGGAGTCATGTTCGCCCTTTGCTGCTCCTGTCACACTGGCCTATAAAAAGACTGGCGAGAATAGTAAAAAGGAAAAAACCAGATTATGCGTGGATTTCAGAGAACTAAATAAACTTCTAGTTCCCGAGAGCCAACCGTTCCCGCTGATCGATGGACATTATACTCAAAACCCGAGATTGCCAATGGTACTCTGCCTTAGATATCAACATGGCCTTTTGGTCCATTCCTATATGTATCGAAGATCGTCATAAAACTGATTTGTTACCCAAAACGGTCACTGGCAGTGGGTCACTATGCCTTTGGTTTAAAAACGTCACCCGCCATCTTTCAAAGGATACTGTCAGGCATTATACGACGTAATGGTCTTAGTGGTTTCTGCTGTAATTATATCGACGATATATTAGTATTCTCAAAACTTTCAAAGAACACATCCGACATCTCGAGGCCTTAATGGAAGCAATTTATAAGAAGGATTCAAACTCAAGTTCATAAAATGTAATTTTGCCACAAACTCTATTCAGTATTTAGGACATGTATCGAAAATAATGCAGTCAGACCTCTCAATGATAATTTGATTGCAATAAAAAAATTTCCTACTCCAAAAAAACCGAAAGAAATATACGCCAGTTTCTGGGGAAAATAAACTTTTACCATAAATACATTCAGAACGCAGCAAAAACACTCGAAAGTTTTCATAAACCTCCTTCGCAAAGGTGTCGAATTCGCATGGACCCAGGAATGCCAAGACGCTTTCGAACGGATAAAAACACTATCTAACTTCTTCCCCCGTGCTAAGCGATTTTCGATAGAAATTTGCCGATTGTTATCTATACCGATGCAAGCAAGGAAGGTATTGGCGCTATACTTAAGCAACCCCAACATGACGGCATTGAAAAAACCAGTCGCCTACTTTTCCAAGAAATTGAATGAAATCAGAAGAGAAAGAAGGCCATTTACATGGAAAGTTTGGCAATTCGAGAGGCCGTAAAATATTGGCGGTACTGGTTGATAGGTCGAAAGTTTAAAATCATAACCGATCACAAACCGTTAGAAAACCTAAAACTAAAGGCTAGTAGAACAGATGAAGAGTTGGGAGACCTCGCAAACTATCTCCTACAGTATGATTTTGAGATAATTTATAGATCTGGATCAGCTAATGCTGAAGCAGACTGTCTTTCGAGAAACCCGGTACTAGAAAGCAACTTCAATGACGATAACTACGACCCTATACGTACAGCTAATTTACTTGAGCTACAAGAAATTAAGCATAGCCAGGAAAATGTAACTAAGGGCAAGCGAGATATCCTTAAGAACGGAATAATATTACGAAAAACTAGAACTAGAGAACAAATAATAATCGATAAGAACTATGGGGTTGAAACTAGTCAAAAAGGTTCACTTAAAATACGGCCATATAGGTCCGAAACATATAATAATAAATACCATAAACAAATATTATTACTTCCACAACATGTATGAAGAAATCACACTATTGTTCCACGTGTGAC
>CM033998.1:1576760-1613522 GCA_019603395.1 Cyrtorhinus lividipennis
GAGTTTTTCACCTCGGCTGGGCTGAAGAAATCTGTAAATGGTGTTAAGGGCAAAGGCTGAGAGATTACTTCTTCCACATGTGCATGAAACTCCGTGGGATCTGTGTCATTCGGAGAGAACTGCTCCACCAATTTTTCTGCAAATAAGCACGATTTTTCCTCGGGGGTGGAATACCACCTGTTATTGTCCTTCAGAGGGGGAATATAACGACGCTCCTTTAGAAGTGTTTTGCATTTTCTAAAAAGAGACCCATCACTCACCTCTAAGCTCATAATTTCATTCTCCTTTTCGCACTTTTTCAACTCCATGAGTGCATTTTTGAGTTTTATGGTCGCTCTGTTGTATGCCGTTTTGTGAGGAGGGTATTTTGACCTTTCCCAAAGTGATTTAGTTTGTTGTTTAATTCTCAACAATTCCTCGATGTGGGGTGGAGTATATTTATGACAGCGGTGGGAGATTCTTTTCGCTGGAGTGTTCGCTTCCCTTGCCGCGTACTGAATAGTTTGAGTTAAGTGGCTTACGGCTATATCGATATCCCTGGGACTTTTTAAAGGGAGGTTCAAGTTTGTGAGTTCATTCAAAACTGCCGAGTATCTTCCCCAATCGAAAGGATACTGAATGAGTTGGTTTGACGACCTGCACGCAATGGAATCCGGGGAGAGGCTTAGAAGAACGGGGTAGTGGTCAGAGGACAGCGAGTGGATTACCTGGAGAGGGGTGACCAGCTGGCTAATTCCTTTCCCAATAAATATATCCAAGACGTCGGGAGAATGGTTCGAGTTGTCCGGATAGTGAGTTGGTTCGACTGGGAAGAATATTTCGAGATGTAATTGGTGGATGGCATCGCGTAGCAATCGTCCTCTGGGGTTTGTTGTTGCTGAGCCCCATCGTGGGTGTTTGGCATTGTAGTCGCCGCCCATTAGAAAATGCTGACCCATTTCATGAGCAATCGCCCAGAGAGAACTCATTGGAAGGCGGTGATTTTGCCTTTCTGGGGCGGAATAGAATGATCCAATGATGAAATTTGTGCCATTGAGACTAATCCCAATGCGTGCAACTTGGGCCTCAGGTTCGCAGATAGGGAGCAGTTCGTTGTGCGTTATTATTTGTTTAATCAAAATTGCAGAGCCACCTTGCCTTCTGTTACCAGAAGATTGGGGATGGTCTGCTCTGTATAAACTGTACCCCGGCATATAAAAATTCGAATTAGAGTGCATCTTTGTCTCTGTGAGTAGGACTATGTCGGAATCGTTTTGCTTTAGGAATAATTCTAATTCGTAAAATTTGTTGGCCAGCCCCCTGCAGTTCCATGTGACAATTACCAGATCGTTGTGTGTAAAGGAGAAGTTCATGATAATAATTTGGGCATAATTTGGGTTAACATAGAAATCAGTGGGTGAATGAGATTGATTAGTTGGTCCAGTTTCTCGTAAAGCTTCGAGATGGCAGGATCTACTGCTGTTGTGTGGCTCGTGGTAGCTGGAGAGGGTTGGGGTTGATTTCTGTCAGCATGTGAGTAGGTGTGTGGTAGATCCGTTCGAGAGGTTTGCGATTGAGACTGGGTAGATGGATGGGGACATGTGTACAATCTCGATGAAGTTCAGGACTGGGGGCCTTGTAAGACAGCTGAATTTTTGGTGTGGCGTATCCGAAGCTTTTTGAATGTTGACAGTGGACTGGACAACCCTTATAGTTTTGCTTGTGTGGGCGCCTTTGCCGTTAGTACCAGCTTGAGGGGCTCGTTCATTTTGCGGCATTGATCAGTACTATGAAAACCATCACACTTAACGCACTTAGGATTTCGGTGACAATAATTTTTGAGTGTCCGAAGGCTTGGCATCGTGTGCATTGAATCACTGAACGTTTTGGTTTGGGAGTTCAACTCGCACAATGGCGTTGAACAAGTGAGTGACAGTGTAAATTTCGGGATTTTTTGCATTGGGTTTAAGATCAAGGAAGAATATAGGCATGGGGTTGTTTCGTGACAGGGTGTAGAGCTGGTACCATTTGTACTGGTTCATATCCAGCAGTTTTTAATTCTTCAATGACTAGAGAAGGATCAGTAGTGTGATGTAGGCCCCTAATGACTACTCGAGAACGGGCGCTCGTTTTTAATCTGGTAAGTGTGGAATTCGGCGTGAGCAGCTTCCAGGTACTTGACGGCAGAGCGGTAACCATCTAATTGTTTCCATATTTAATTTGACAGTGTTTCCAGTGGTACGGTGGACGAATTTACCGGTGTAAGTTGTTTAACTTCCTTGACTAGGTTATTGATATTAGCGACGTTGTATATGTAAATAGGTGGAATTAGTTCTTTGGTTTCATTGTTAGCGGACTCCTCTTGGTCCATAACATCTCCGTCTTTATTCAGATTGGCCAACGGCGACAATGGGTTTTCGTGAGAAAGTGTGTTGACCAGGCGGTTCTATCCGCGGTTTTTATTAGGAATACCTGGAGTTGTTGATTCCATCTTAGAAGGAAGAAAATAGCGTGTAGGGAGTCGGAGAAGATAGCGTGAAAGTTACGAAGCAGTAACCGTAAACAAATAGCTGATAACGCGATCCTCACTCGACGGTTGCGCAATCAATTTCAAAACTGGTTGCGCAATCAATTTTAAAACTGGTTGCGCAATCGATTTTGAAACTGGTTGCGCAACCCGAATTTATAACTGGTTGCGCAACTGATTTTTAAACTGGTTGGGCAACTGATTTCAAAACTGGTTGCACAACCAATTTCAAAACTGGTTGCGCAACCAATTTTAAAACTGGTTGCGCAACCGATATCAAAACTGGTTGCGCAATCGATTTCAAAACTGGTTGCGCAACCAATATAAAAACTGGTTGCGCAATCAATTTCAAAACTGGTTGCGCAATCAATTTTGAAACTGGTTGCGCAATCAATTTTAAAACTGGTTGCGCAATCAATTTTAAAACTGGTTGCGCAATCAAATTTATAACTGGTTGCGCAACTGATTTCAAAAACTGGTTGCACAACCAATTTCAAAACTGGTTGCGCAACCCAATATATAAACTGGTTGCGCAACCGATTTTAAAACTGGTTGCGCAACCGAATTTATAACTGGTTGCGCAACTGATTTCAAAACTGGTTGCGCAACTGATTTTTAAACTGGTTGCGCAATCGATTGTAAAACTGGTTGCGCATCGATTTCAAAACTTGTTGCGCAACTGACTTCAAAACTGGTTGCGCAACTGATCTTTAAACTGGTTGCGCAACTGATTTTAAAACTGGTTGCGCAATCGATTTCAAAACTGGTTGCGCAACCAATATAAAAACTGGTTGCGCAATCAATTTTAAAACTGGTTGCGCAATCAATTTTGAAACTGGTTGCGCAATCGATATAAAAACTGGTTGCGCAATCGAATTTATAACTGGTTGCGCAACTGATTTTTAAACTGGTTGCGCAACTGATTTCAAAACTGGTTGCACAACCAATTCCAAAACTGGTTGCACAACCAATTTCAAACTGGTTGCGCAACCAATATAAAAACTGGTTGCGGCAACCGAATTTATAACTGGTTGCGCAACTGATTTCAAAACTGGTTGCGCAACTGATTTTTTAAACTGGTTTTGCAACCGATTTCAAAACTGGTTTGAAACCCATTTCAAAACTGGTTTCGCAACCAATTTCAAAACTGGTTTCAATACCAATCTCAAAACTGATTTGAAACAAAAATGGGTCTGCAAGAATAAAAATGGGCACAACCACGTTTTCCCCCTATTTTATAAATTGCCCCCACCTTAGCTAACGATTGTTTGGGAAACCACCTGATAGTTGGAAACTGGACCCTTATACCTATCAAATAAAAAAACAACTTGCAATCACCTCTATCATAGAGGCAACGGCATGCATTTCAAAAACGCTGCAAATTCTTACACAGGGGTTGGGTCCTTGGACCAGGCGCATGGAAATTAAAAAACAAGGGCGAAATGGGGAAAAAGGTGGGGTGGCGGGTCCCAGACCCATTTGTCGGAGCCGCTGTGAGACGGGGGTTTCCAGCAGCAGCCCCACTCCGAAAGAAGGTTACATAAGGCTGAACGGCCCGCCGAAAAGGACACTTTTTGGTCTTCCGAGTCAAGGAACACATCGGACAGCGATTGGCCCTCGCTGACGTCTCCTCACCTGGAAGCCTGAGTCCGAGCCGATTAGCCCCGTCTCGTCGCTTCAGCGCCTGGATCTCCTTCGTAACATCGAAGTCCCAACTACCTCGAGACACCTCTGGGAGTCCTCGCTACAGCCTGGTCTGAGTCTTCGCCGCAGCTGGATCTTCAGGTATCTTCCGAGGAGAGACTTTAGGGAGGGATTGTTTCGAAGGGGTATTATCCTATATAATTGAATAAAGGGGGTAGATGTAATAGACAGGTTGTACGTTTTCTATTCTTCCCTGCGCCTACTCCTTGAATTCAATTAAGGCTCTGACATAATGGTGGAGTAGCGCCTAGGTTTAGGTTCGCCCCCAATAACTGGTTGATAGGCTTAACAAGCAAAAATAATAAATAAAATTAACGTAATAAAATTAACGATTTAACAACGTACGTAAATAAATAAAATTAATAAATAAAGAAGTAAACGTTCAAGAAAGAAAACAGGAATTGATTTTGAAGGGTTATTGATCAATGGATTTAGACTATTAATTTCGATCGAAGGGTTTTAATTAGCAACTTATTTCAGTGTCTCTCTCGATTGTTATGTTATGGTTATATTTTATTTGTATGTTCATGCTAGTTAAGATTTTCTTATTCCGCATGGTGTTTGGCTTTAGGCTAGTGAACCCCGTTTATAGCACAAAGTTGCAAGTAATAATCATTTTGTACTGCGAATTTTGATGGAAAACGCTACGTGTGAACTTTCTCTAGCAAATAAGTAGGGACCTAGACAACAGAGCTCTAAGCCTGTTGTACAAGCCGGTGTTAAAGCCTGTCTTGTGAATTGAAACAAAAGTTCTTGTTCTACAAGTCAAATCAGGGAGTTCACACGGAGTAGAACGACCTGGACTTAAGCATTTGTACGGAAAAGGTCAGACATTTCAGCAAAACAGCAGAAAAGTAAATTCATCCCGAAATTTAGAAGCCAAAACACGTAGGCAGGACCCAGTAAATAAAAAGGCATGTATTGCAACGCAATGCATTTTGTATAAGTCACGTACGAATTGGAAATGACTTATGCAAGCAGCAGAAAAAAGCTGTCGCCAAAATATATAAAATACTTGTTGAAGGACCTCTGAGACTTACAGGTGAAGGCACAAACAGATCCACCTAAGCAGGAGTGTGTTTGTGAAACAACTGCAAGGAAAGGGAAACGCTCGAATGAGATGTCCATGTTAAATTCATCCTGATATTTATAATATATGTACACGTGTGTTAGATGACGGACACGACACCGATCGAGATTTTATTGGTGAAAAGATTAATTGATCGGTATCACAGAGGGCCCACGGAACCGGTTGGTAGCCTAAATCGTCTGACTGCAGATAACTACAAGCGCGTAGCTTTTTACTTAGAGTTGCCTCAAACTAATAGAGATACGATACGGACGAACTTGACGCAGATTTGGACTAACGTAACGACGGACGTGGTTTCTTTGCTAAGTAGGACGGTACAGAAAGTAACGGATAAACAGTTGCGTCAGGACATTTGTACAGTGTTAAAAACAGGAAGGATTTTTGAGAGAGGAGGTGTACGGATCTTCTTATTCGGACGATTTTACGGACACAGACACTGACGGGGAAACAACTATAAAAGACGAACATTTATATGAGGAGGTAGCGGAAGCTAACGATAACGAAGAGTTACCGAACCTCATACCAGTACCTAGTTCACGACCCTGTTACAATAACGCAGAACCGTTTGGGAGATATTCGGATAGATAGTGGTATACAACGGACTAACATGGCGACACCAATCAGAATTACCCCACGATATTTTTCGGCACAGAGTCATGAAGACGTGGAACAATTTATAAATAGTTGGGAGAAGCTTGCAGCTTACCACGCCTGGGATGGTAAGGAGATTATGCGTAGCATCCCTAGTTTCTTCCTGGCTAACGCCCAAATTTGGTATGATGAGATGGATAAAGCCGGGAAAATTCGACCTTCGTGGTTGGAATTTAAGCAGCAATTACGACAGGAATTTCAAGATCCGTCCCTTATTGAAATGGCTAGGCAGGAGCTGAATGATTTAGTAAAGGCTCCAACAGAAACCATAAAGCAATATGTGGATAGGTTAAGGAATTTGGTATGGAAAGCGGCATCGGAAATGTCTTCTTCCGAAAAACGGAGAATTTTGGCATCCGGTTTGCCGAATGAATATCGGGCATGTTTAGCCGGTACCACGGATTTCGATGACGCGGTTAAGAAGTTGTATCAAGTGGAGGAGCTTTTACAGTTGAAGCAAGTTACAAAAACCGTTCAGACTGCCTCTGCACCCGTGCCTACTTCGGGCAATGTTCAGTCAACGCCTTCATTGGACCCTGATCCACTGCACGCTAGAATCGCGGTATTGGAAACCGACTACCAGAAAAGAATGGCTTACCGGGATAGTTCGAATCAAGGTAGGTTTCACCGGGGCGTGGTGGATTTAGAGGTCGTGGGAATTATTTCCGAGGGGGTGCGCGATACCAAAGTCACTATCAACAGGATTTTCATCAGTCGAATCAAAGACCTCAAGTTGGGGGTTCGTATAGTCGGCAGCGCGGGGGATTTCAGAATCGGGGACGGTGCATACCGAACACACATAAATGATAGGGATGGCCAGAGGGTTAATTACCATCCAAACGATCTGGCATCGATATTAGGTAATCTCATTCTAAACCAATATCATTATCAACCGCGAGGGTCGAGTCGCGGAAGAAATTACGATAGTTACTCTAATACTAATTACAATAACCCGCAAATAGAATCACGCCAGCCCGTTCAGAAGTTAAACGAAAATCAAAAAAACTGAGTGAGGGGACAGTTGTTACGTGTAAAACGGAGCGCTGTCCCGACGATATTAAATTAGAGGTTAATACGACTTATCAATATGAACTAAAATAGGACAGCCGATAATAGAGTTACAATTGGGAGAATTTAAATTAGATGCACTATGTGATACGGGTGCAAGTGTGTCATTGATTCAACGGAAATTCGTTAATGTAGATCCGGGAACCATTCGGCCATCAAAGGCGCGGTTATTTTCAGTAGATAATAAGAAGTTAGAGATTTTAGGTTTAATAAAGTTACGTATATTGATAACGGGGAATGATAATCATACGCGGTTTTTTGATCATGACTTTATCTGTGGCAGCCAAATGCAGTTAAAAATATGTGTCGGGATATACCGGTAATTTTAGGTGTAGATTTTTTAGTCATAATAAGGCGTTACTCGATTTTCACATCAAATTCTGGTGGTTGGAAATTGGAGTGTGCCGTTTACGGAACACAGTTTACAATTTCAGTCCACCGTAGGTAAGGAGTCTTGTGGTTTAGTTATTCAACGATTAAGCGAAAATCTAGATCGGTTACACAAAGGGACACAATGTTGATGTGGGTCATGAGAAGCAAGACGCGACTGCTGACATTGCAACCCAGAATTCGGAAACGCCAGGAAAGGCTGCGTCGTCTGATCCACTTCAAAGTGGGACAGATTATGTCACTTTTCCTGCGGGCGATTTGATTTATGGGGAAAAATTGTCGACATTATTCCAACAAGCTCTCGATCATTACGACATAACGTACAAACATGCAATGAAAACATTACCGGGATTCAGAACAGAAATAGGCATGGAGCAATTAATAGCGCAACTTGCTCAAAAGGTGGGGATTAATATGGTATATTATGACCTACCTCGACAACAGGGACGTTATTATAAGTTTAAGAATCGACCAAACAGAATTCATATCTACATAATAGAGCGCGGTTCGGGCTATTTTTGGGTGAAGCCGAGCCCGCATAGGAATAATAGTTTTCAGATTCCGGTGGTGGTATATAAAGAGTTTAACAGAAAAAAGGGAGAAACGTTAATTGATCCGTACCGGTACAGAAGGCGAAATAGGGAGATAAGCAAACTCTCGGACTTAAAGCAGGCTGTGCATTCAACACCTTTTCAAAAATTGCGACCGGAATGGCTTGAATGCTCAGGGCATAAATGGAACAGGCGACAAGCATTAATAAATAATATAATACAAAAAAATCAAACACAAGAACAAGAAGCGTTCCGAGCAGTGGTACGATGAACATCGGTTCCCGTAGCAGTGAGTCGAGTTGATTGTTTATCCTTTTTCTGGGTAGTTTCTGTCTTTATTCATCCAGATATCTTGTTCTACTTCCGCTCGTTATCTACGGATTATATCGCAAACTCCGAGATAGTGAGAGTTCTCATTGTCCTATAGTATGGCCCCTGATCCCGCTGATTCACAACATCGGCAAAAAAGAGAAAGGTAAACAGTGACCAGCCGTTTATCACAATAATCCTTTCCAGCCCCTTGCTAACCTACAAGATGATGCCATGATAACTGAACCTATTGTTGATAAACCAGTGAAACCACCTCCGATCTTTATAACAATGTGAATAATATTAATTCCTTCTTGAAAGAATGCCAGAGATTAGAAATTAAAAAATTTCGCCATCACACCAGCGATGGGAAAGTTAAACTCAGCTTTGAAACGATTGAGGACTATAGAAAATAGTTGCTTACCTACAAACTAATAAGGCGGAATTCCATACCTTCCAACTAAAAAATGAGAGTATTTCCGCGTCGTCTTCAGAGGTCTACACCCGAGTTGCGACACTAATGAAATGATGTCAGAGCTGAAAACAATTGGATATGATCCAGTTCAGATGATCCCAGTACACCATCCAGTAACAAAACACCTCTTCCACTATTCTTTGTTGACTTCAAACCCAATCCAAAAAATAACGAAATATACTCCCTTGAAAAATTGTATTATTCAAAAATAAAAGTTGAACCTCCGAAGCCTCGAAGACAATCATACAATGTATGAAGGTGTCAAGATTACGGACACTCAAAAAATTATTGCTATCGCTCCCCTCGATGTGTAAAATTGTGATCAATCCATTCATCTGAAGCATGTACGAAGCCAGTAGATGCCCACCGATGTGCGTAAATTGTAAAGGACCACATACGGCAAACTATAAAGGATGTCCTATGTACAAAAAGCTCCAACAAGACCCAAGAAATGTCCAACCAATTAAAAAAACTATATCTCGCAACCGTGTCAACCAGAGGTCATCCAGACTATTCCACGCAGCAACCAGGATCCTCCACCACAATATAAAACATATGCTAATGCTACATCGGCTCTGACCCAACAATGGTTACGTTGATGGAAAAATTGACTCACTACTATCTCTACTACAACCTCTTGTTCAAACCTTACTTCAAGTTTTGCCTCACTCATTGCAAATAAACCGTGAACTCATACGCAAATGCTTCTCTCAATGTCTGCACTTGGAACTCACAGGGCCTTAATAACAAATGTCACGACTTGGAACTGTTTCTAAAATGTACAATATAGATATAATTCTCATAACAGAAACTAAGCTATCTTCCAACATTAATGTTCACATACCTGGATACAAAATTTACCGCTCAGACCATCCAAGTGGGCAGCGTAAAGGTGGCTCTGCATTACTAGTAAAATCCACAATCATACATGATGAACTTCCCATTATTCAAGAGGAGAAATTCCAGGTAACCCGTATTAGCATGCCATGTACAAATGGACAAATCCAATTGGGTGCTTTCTACTCTGCCCCTGAAAACAGATTGTCCCAATCGGATTTTTGGAAAATCATGATCGAGATGAAGTCCGACTTCTTGTTGGGTGGAGACTTAAACTCCAAACACCCCAGATGGGGATCCCGAACAGCCAATCCTAGGGGAAAAGTTCTTCACGATACCACAGTTGCATTACAGCTGGAAATTATGCACCCTAACGAACCCACGTACTATCCTCACAACACAACCCACTCTCCAGATATATTGGATTTTTACCTGGGAAAAAATATCCAGTCATATTGCACTACTCCAGTAGTGCTAAAAGAAATGCATTCAGACCATTTTCCAGTTCTGATTACTCTTTGCACCAGAGGACAGCAACAGCGCGCTCCGGGGCTTATCAATTACCCAATTGACTGGCAACTGTATACAAACATAGTAGAAGAAAGGCTGAACTTCACGTCCCCCTCAAAACCCCAGCGGATATTGACGCAGCAGTCGCCTCTCTCACCAATCTAATCAAAGTGGCAGCGATTGAAGCATCTTCCCCTATTAGAACTATCAAAACACGTGGATTTACTCCTTCACCTCACATACAGTCATTGTTATCTGCTAAACGATCAACCCGCAAGCAGTGGCTAAGAACAAAACACCCTTTTGACAAGAGGCAGTTCAACAAAGCAACCAAGGAGCTTACACGGGCACTGAATGGTGAACATTCTGCAGCGGATCACAACTCAATCAGAGCACTAGATACCAAAGACTGCTCCCTGTGGAAAAAAACCAAAATGGTAACAAAAGAGCCTACATTGATCCCGCCCTTGAAAGTTGGCCCTGATTGGTATGCTACCTCCCAAGAAAAATCGAATCTGTTTGCTAATATTCTCACCCAACAGTTTTCACCTCACCCGGATGCAAACCCCTAGTTTCTCCCTTCATGTCCAGGAACGTTGCAGTCCACCCCCTTATCCTACACCATTCAAAGATTATTTCACACCAGGACAAGTTAGAAATGCTATTAAGCGCTCCCCAACAAAGAAGGCGCCGGGGTATGATCTCATCACTCAACCTCTCCTATCTGCCTTACCACGTAAAGGTATTGTCCTGTTAACCCAAATATTCAACGCTATTTTGAGAACCACACATTTCCCCAACAAGTGGAAACATGCCTGTGTGATAATGGTGAAGAAACCAGATAAGGACGCCAACAATCCTGCTAGCTACAGACCCATAAGTCTCCTTCCATTGTTCTCAAAAATCCTCGAACGATTATTGCTCCCCAAAATACTTCCGTTCCTCTCTTCGCTTCTTCCCGACACGCAACTGGGTTTCAGGCAACTCCACTCCTGTCCACAGCAACTCCACCGAGTTGTTGAAGAAATTCTGACCACCTATGAGGACAAAAAAGTCTGCCTCGGTATTTTTTGGATACGGAAAAGGCCTTTGATAAAGTTTGGCACCCAGGATTACTCTACAAGGTGAAACCATATCTCCCGACACCTACTATCGGCTGATCTTGTCTTACCTCTCGCAACGTACGTTTTCCGTGAGATGTGGCAGCGCAGTGTCTCCTTCAAAGGCAATAACGGCAGGGGTTCCTCAAGGCAGTGTCCTGGGGCCTTTTCTATACCTCCTATATGCAAGTGACTTTCCGGCGCCATTAGGGGTCACTATAGCCCAGTTTGCGGATGATATTGCTGCTCTCTGCAGTTCTCACACGTGTCAAGAGGCAGAAAATAATATGCAGTTATTCCTCGATGAGGTAGGTCCGTGGTGTAACAAATGGAGAATATCCATGAATTCCACCAAGTCTACACTCGTCACCTTCACTTATCTCAAAAATATAAGATCTCCTCAAGTCAAACTGAATAGCATCCAAATTCCAACCTCAGATCGAGTGAGATACCTGGGACTCATTCTAGATTCGAAGCTAACCTGGGCGCACATATACAAGGTTTGGTTAAGAGATGTCGAAGCAGAATTCACCAACTAATGTTCCTCATGAGAGTCCAATCTCCTCTGCCACTTCACTCTAAACGGTTCTGTACACTATGTTGATTCGCCCAATATGGCAGTATGCTTGCGGGATATGGGGTTCAGCAGCTGAAGACTCATGTACAGAAAGTGCAAACAATACAAAATAGAGTACTGAGAATAATGACCGGAGCTCCATGGTTTGTACGAAACTCGGCGCTGCACACTGATTTGGATATACCCATCGTCTCCGAAATCATCAAAGAAACCTATAAACGCCTCATACTTCCATGCTCAACCACCCAAATGACTTGATTCGCGAAATCGCTGAACGTCCGCCACCATTACCACCTGAAAGGAGGCTCAAGAAAAAACGACCCCAAGATCTGATAATCAATCCAGAATAGTTCAACGCAAATGCTAAATAGAGATTTTATCGTTACCCTACACAAGTGATCACAGAATGTTATTAAATTATTATATTACTGTTAAATTATTACATTAAGTGTTTATATAATCTACTGTTCGATTGTTATTAGTATTAATATCTAGTTGTAGGACGATCGCTGGATCGAACCTAACCTCAAGTTCCATGCGAATTAAGGCTACGTCTTACTATATTACTTTGTGAAACTAACAGTAATATCCCACGGATAATAAGTTGTCTATATTAGAAAAAAAAAAAAAAAAAAAAAGAAGGGTTATTGATCAATGGATTTAGACTATTAATTTCGATCGAAGGGTTTTAATTAGCAACTTATTTCAGTGTCTCTCTCGATTGTTTATGTTATGGTTATATTTTATTTGTATGTTCATGCTAGTTAAGATTTTCTTATTCCGCATGGTGTTTGGCTTTAGGCTAGTGAACCCCGTTTATAGCACAAAGTTGCAAGTAATAATCATTTTGTACTGCGAATTTTGATGGAAAACGCTACGTGTGAACTTTCTCTAGCAAATAAGTAGGGACCTAGACAACAGAGCTCTAAGCCTGTTGTACAAGCCGGTGTTAAAGCCTGTCTTGTGAATTGAAACAAAAGTTCTTGTTCTACAAGTCAAATCAGGGAGTTCACACGGAGTAGAACGACCTGGACTTAAGCATTTTGTACGGAAAAGGTCAGACATTTCAGCAAAACAGCAGAAAAGTAAATTCATCCCGAAATTTAGAAGCCAAAACACGTAGGCAGGACCCAGTAAATAAAAAGGCATGTATTGCAACGCAATGCATTTTGTATAAGTCACGTACGAATTGGAAATGACTTATGCAAGCAGCAGAAAAAGCTGTCGCCAAAATATATAAAATACTTGTTGAAGGACCTCTGAGACTTACAGGTGAAGGCACAAACAGATCCACCTAAGCAGGAGATGTGTTTGTGAAACAACTGCAAGGAAAGGGAAACGCTCGAATGAGATGTCCATGTTAAATTCATCCTGATATTTATAATATATGTACACGTGTGTTAGATGACGGACACGACACCGATCGAGATTTTATTGGTGAAAAGATTAATTGATCGGTATCACTAGAGGGCCCACGGAACCGGTTGGTAGCCTAAATCGTCTGACTGCAGATAACTACAAGCGCGTAGCTTTTTTACTTAGAGTTGCCTCAAAACTAATAGAGATACGATACGGACGAACTTGACGCAGATTTGGACTAACGTAACGACGGACGTGGTTTCTTTGCTAACGTAGGACGGTACAGAAAGTAACGGATAAACAGTTGCGTCAGGACATTTGTACAGTGTTAAAACAGGAAGGATTTTTGAGAGAGGAGGTGTACGGATCTTCTTATTCGGACGATTTTACGGACACAGACACTGACGGGGAAACAACTATAAAAGACGAACATTTATATGAGGAGGTAGCGGAAGCTAACGATAACGAAGAGTTACCGAACCTCATACCAGTACCTAGTTCACGACCCTGTTACAATAACGCAGAACCGTTGGGAGATATTCGGATAGATAGTGGTATACAACGGACTAACATGGCGACACCAATCAGAATTACCCCACGATATTTTTCGGCAGCAGAGTCATGAAGACGTGGAACAATTTATAAATAGTTGGGAGAAGCTTGCAGCTTACCACGCCTGGGATGGTAAGGAGATTATGCGTAGCATCCCTAGTTTCTTCCTGGCTAACGCCCAAATTTGGTATGATGAGATGGATAAGCCGGGAAAATTCGACCTTCGTGGTTGGAATTTAAGCAGCAATTACGACAGGAATTTCAAGATCCGTCCCTTATTGAAATGGCTAGGCAGGAGCTGAATGATTTAGTAAAGGCTCCAACAGAAACCATAAAGCAATATGTGGATAGGTTAAGGAATTTGGTATGGAAAGCGGCATCGGAAATGTCTTCTTCCGAAAAACGGAGAATTTTGGCATCCGGTTTGCCGAATGAATATCGGGCATGTTTAGCCGGTACCACGGATTTCGATGACGCGGTTAAGAAGTTGTATCAAGTGGAGGAGCTTTTACAGTTGAAGCAAGTTACAAAAACCGTTCAGACTGCCTCTGCACCCGTGCCTACTTCGGGCAATGTTCAGTCAACGCCTTCATTGGACCCTGATCCACTGCACGCTAGAATCGCGGTATTGGAAACCGACTACCAGAAAAGAATGGCTTACCGGGATAGTTCGAATCAAGGTAGGTTTCACCGGGGTCGTGGTGGATTTAGAGGTCGTGGGAATCATTTCCGAGGGGGTGCGCGATACCAAAGTCACTATCAACAGGATTTTCATCAGTCGAATCAAAGACCTCAAGTTGGGGGTTCGTATAGTCGGCAGCGCGGGGGATTTCAGAATCGGGACGGTGCATACCGAACACACATAAATTGATAGGGATGGCCAGAGGGTTAATTACCATCCAAACGATCTGGCATCGATATTAGGTAATCTCATTCTAAACCAATATCATTATCAACCGCGAGGGTCGAGTCGCGGAAGAAATTACGATAGTTACTCTAATACTAATTACAATAACCCGCAAATAGAATCACGCCAGCCCGTTCAGAAGTTAAACGAAAATCAAAAAAAACTGAGTGAGGGGACAGTTGTTACGTGTAAAACGGAGCGCTGTCCCGACGATATTAAATTAGAGGTTAATACGACTTATCAATATGAAACTAAAATAGGACAGCCGATAATAGAGTTACAATTGGGAGAATTTAAATTAGATGCACTATGTGATACGGGTGCAAGTGTGTCATTGATTCAACGGAAATTCGTTAATGTAGATCCGGGAACCATTCGGCCATCAAAGGCGCGGTTATTTTCAGTAGATAATAAGAAGTTAGAGATTTTAGGTTTAATAAAGTTACGTATATTGATAACGGGGAATGATAATCATACGCGGTTTTTTGATCATGACTTTTATCTGTGGCAGCCAAATGCAGTTAAAAATATGTGTCGGGATATACCGGTAATTTTAGGTGTAGATTTTTTAGTCATAATAAGGCGTTACTCGATTTTCACAGTCAAATTCTGGTGGTTGGAAATTGGAGTGTGCCGTTTACGGAACACAGTTTACAATTTCAGTCCACCGTAGGTAAGGAGTCTTGTGGTTTAGTTATTCAACGACTAAGCGAAAATCTAGATCGGTTACACAAAGGACACAATGTTGATGTGGGTCATGAGAAGCAAGACGCGACTGCTGACATTGCAACCCAGAATTCGGAAACGCCAGGAAAGGCTGCGTCGTCTGATCCACTTCAAAGTGGGACAGATTATGTCACTTTTCCTGCGGGCGATTTGATTTATGGGGAAAAATTGTCGACATTATTCCAACAAGCTCTCGATCATTACGACATAACGTACAAACATGCAATGAAAACATTACCGGGATTCAGAACAGAAATAGGCATGGAGCAATTAATAGCGCAACTTGCTCAAAAGGTGGGGATTAATATGGTATATTATGACCTACCTCGACAACAGGGACGTTATTATAAGTTTAAGAATCGACCAAACAGAATTCATATCTACATAATAGAGCGCGGTTCGGGCTATTTTTGGGTGAAGCCGAGCCCGCATAGGAATAATAGTTTTCAGATTCCGGTGGTGGTATATAAAGAGTTTAACAGAAAAAAGGGAGAAACGTTAATTGATCCGTACCGGTACAGAAGGCGAAATAGGGAGATAAGCAAACTCTCGGACTTAAAGCAGGCTGTGCATTCAACACCTTTTCAAAAATTGCGACCGGAATGGCTTGAATGCTCAGGGCATAAATGGAACAGGCGACAAGCATTAATAAATAATATGATACAAAAAAATCAAACACAAGAACATGCAGATCGGCATTCGCAAGTTAATACAGTGTCACAGGGGTTAGAGAGTAACGTAAATGGGTTTAAAAGTTGTTTTCAGGGAGAAAAAGAACAGCTACTTGATTATAAAGGTACAAAAATAGATATTAATGCGGATTTAACAGTATCGCAACATAATGAAATAGTAGCCTATTTTAAAAAGGAATGTAGATGCGTTTGTAAAACATGAAAACGATATGGGACGAGCAAAATGTGATCCGGTTTCCATTCCTTTGATTACAAATGATCCGGTCAAATGTAAAAGTTTTCGGAGGAATCCTCATGAGGCTAAAGCAATGGCGATTGAACTCGAAAAGCTTAGGAGCAAAGGAATAATAAGAAAATGTTCAACGCCTTATCGTAGCCCATCTTATTTAATAAAGAAAAAACAGGGATCATTCCGCTTTATTACAGACTTTCGCGCTTTGAATAAGATAATTCAGCATCAGGCTAATGGGGCTTACACAGGTAGAACATCTCAAGAATCGATTCAGATTGCGTCACAAAAAACGATTCTGAGTTCGTTTGATTATGCTTCGGCATGGCACCAGATACCGGTTAAAAAAGAGGATCAACACAAATTAGGGTTTGCAGATCAAAATAATGATACATGGGTTTTCAACTTTTTACCAATGGGTTTAAAAATTTCAACGGGTAAATTTATTGAAATAGCAGAGGATACTTTAAGGCCATTACTCGACGTCAAAAAAGTGACACAATACGCAGATGACATTTGTTTGGGAACGACTGACTTTAGGGAACATGCTCATGATTTGGAGACGATGTTGTCCTTAATAAAAGCAAAAGGCTTGAAACTGAGCGCAGATAAAGCTCATATAGGCTATAAACAAATAAAGTTGTTAGGGAAAATTGTAGGGTCAGGAGAAGTACAAGTGGATCCCGAGAAAATAGAGACGTTAAGGGGAGTTCCTGCGCCGACAACTAAAAAACAGGTTCAGTCATTAGTAGGGATGTTTGGATTTTTTAGAGACCATATTCATAATTTTGCATCGGAAATGCAACCAATTACGGATTTGCTTAGAGGCTCAAATAAACTACAGTCAAAAATCATATGGGGTGAAGCTCAGGAACGGTCTTTACAGAAAATGAAACAGTTGTGCGTAAACGCACCGATTTTAAGGACATACGATGAAAACAAACCCGTGGTAATTTTGGTGGATAGTGCAGCACACGGAATTGGGTCGATCACGGTTCAGAATCACAATGGAAGATGGCATCCTATTCAATTTTACTCAAAACGTTACAGTCCGACCCAGTCTAGGTATCCCGCAACATATTTAGAGCTCACAGGCATATGTGGAGCAGTGGAGAACGCTCGACAATTTATATATATGAGCCCACACGAGACATATGTTATTACAGATCATGCAGCCTTGAGATATGTAGACAACATAACAGAAGCTAGGACGAAAATATTTAAATTAAGTTTGAAATTAAGTGAATACCCAGTAAAAATATTGTACGCTCGTGGACAAACAATGTCAATCTGTGACCATATCAGTCGATATGGACAGAGTGCGGTATTACAGGAAGACGACTTAGAACCAGTAGTGTTACAGTCGGAAAATATTTGTGTAGTAACTAGACAACAAGCCAAAAATATGGACCAACAATTGGGAGGTACTGGAAATTCACGTACGGACTATAACGTTATAGATCTAGGGGATGACAAGTACAGTCAGGCCATGTCACAGGATATGTTTGCGGTAGAAATTATTAAAATATTGAAAGACAATAAAGCATCTTCAACATGCATGAGACGTCACGCAAGAAGATATTCTATAGATGATCAGGGTAAATTATGGTACACGCGTAATAAAAAGAGGTTATGTTACGTACCATTGTCCTTGCGGCGAGAATTGTTAGTTACATTTCATGATAATAGTGGACATTTAGGAAAGCGTAAAACTTTAAAAAAGTTGCAAGCTTTATTTTTTTGGCCGCAACTCATTAAAGACGCAAACAATCATGTTAGCAGTTGTGACATTTGCCGTACTACAAAGACAAACACTCAAAAGAGGTCAGGTATGCTTCAAGAGATGAAACCAATAACCAGTCGGCCAGGTGAGTGTTTGCAGTTGGATTTTTTAGGCCCAATCTCATCATCGACAAATTTGAATAATCGACAATCAGTCCTGCTGATGGTGGACAGACATACACGGCACATGGTGTTAAAATTATGTAGGACTCAATCAGGGGAGGAAGTTATGAATGCCCTTAAGGAATATCAATATACTTGGGGATTTGTGGACATGGTTCAAAGTGACAATGGATCTGCTTTTAAAAATCAGACAGTAGCAGAGTATTTGCAATTAACTGGGGTAAAACAGGCATTTTCCAGCACATACCATCCTAGCTCGCAGGGCGCGACAGAACGGAGAGTAGGTTTAGTAACACAAGCTATCAGGCAGATTCAAAAAGAACAGAAACATTGGGAGATATACCTTAAGAGAATAGAATTCAATTTAAATAACACGTATTGCTCGAGGATAAAAATGTCGCCATTTCAGGCAATGCTAGGACGTGAAAGTAGGATTCCGAATGTGGTAGGAGTTGCTTTAGAAGGGCAAGACGATTCAACACGAATCCGACAGATGCATAAATATTGGGCAGACATCGTACAGTCTCATAGCGAAGCACATAAGACCAATAAACGATTTTTTGACAAACACCGTACGGATCGGAGATACAACATAGGGGATTACGTTTATTTTAAAAGGAATAAGTTATCAGATGATTCGTCGGAATTAACTTCTGCAGAAAAGTTTAAAAATTTATATTTAGGCCCGGTTAAAATAATTGAAGCATATGATAATGGAGCTTATACGGTTCTGAGACGAGTGAATGGTAAAGAATTTCACCAGCGGATAAATATCGATCAAATTGTACCAGGAGTGGCAGATGAACGACTCCCGATTCAAGATGACATGATCAAAACAGACAAACAGAAAACTAACTGAGAAATGAACCACAGAAAATTTGCAAAATCTTAAGGTTAAAGTCGCGAATTTATCCTTGGGAACGCAGGTCGTGAAGCAGATATTCTGTGGGGAAATTTCGAGACAGAATAACTGACATCATATAATTTATGACAGTTAAAAAATTGGTAGGTTCATGAAATAATAAAAACACATGACACATAGGGAAAAACTCTTTCGGATGAGTTGAGGTTGACAACAGCAGCGTATCCTAGTGACTGACGAACCGATTGACAAAGCTGAGCGGATGACCTTCGCTGACGGCGATACAAGCGACAAGGTGATTGTCTGGGAAGAACGATAGAGCGCGTAGGCAGCAATACAGGGGAATGCTAAATGAACACTGGAGAGTGGGTTCCTTCAATCTCGTGGATTACCACAGGGAATTTGGCTGTTGCAGGAAATTGCCAGAGATGTCAACAATCAGGGGAACGATTGGTTTGCTTTGCTTGCTGGTGACGGTGGAGGCGATTCTACAACAACGGACTTTGGACGCACAGACAGAGTTTTTATCACAGACAATAGGGTATACGTATCGATTAAGGGACTATTTCACTATGAAGAGTAGGATCTCGATGGATCCGTTACTGAACACTAATGAGATGTTGTTAAAAATGGGACAAAACCCAGAAACGGCTTGTGATGGAATGGTTCACAAAACTAATTCTTCTGTACAACGATTAACAAAGGTCATGTGCACAACTTTTATAGGAGAATGGAAGAAAGAAGTGCCATACACAACCATATTATATAGATTTCAGACGAGGGCGTCTCATTTGCAGGAAATATTTGCTAAACCTAGTCTTAATAGGAAAGTACGCAGTACCGGAGCGATATGGACCCCATTGAACTCAATAGGAAGCCTTCAGCATTTTCTATGGGGTACGACGTCATATTCGATACAAAAACATACGGAGGAAAAAATACATAACTTGACTAGGCAGATGAATGCGCTTAAGGTTTTTCACCAGAAACATGAAATTTGGTTAGATTCTACTTTACATGAAATGATTAACATACAAAACGTGACTACTTGGACGACTCATAACATGTTAATGGAATATCGGCATCACGTAGAAGAAGAAATCGATATAATAAAACTCCGTGATGTGATTCGGGAGTTTCTTCAGTCCTTACAAATGGAATTTCTAAGTCAGATGATGTTAATAGATGAAGTTATGACGATTTTAACTTTCGCCAGAGAAGGGATACTAAGTGAATCGGCTATTCAGTTAGATAATTTAAGGGAACAGATACAAAATATGCAACGGCACTTAGATTCAGAATATAAGGTACCATTTTTGGATTCAGTGCACGGTTGGGAAATAGTAAAACAAGTAATACAAGCTCATTATTGCATCGAAGGAAACGACATTTATTTTCGGTTAACGATACCCATAGCAGAGAAGCGTGAATACGAAATTGTTAGACATGTGACAGTACCACATCGTGTAGCGGACTGTAGAATAGCATACAAAATAATGTTGTTTGACGTGACGATAGGACGAAATCACTCAATTTTTACGGCAATGACAAAAGGGGAATTTAGCATGGCATGTTTAAAGATAACCGATAGAGGATATTATTGTAACAATTTTAATAGCGCGACGGCGACCATCCCGACAGATGAGATTTTTTCAACTAAACTAGAGAGAGAAGTCAGAGAAGTTATATATCTACCAACCGGACGGCAGAATGAACACATACTTTTAAAATCTTGTCTTAATAATACGATTATGATATACAATGGTTCGGTGATGTATGAACATCGGCACTATGAGCCGGTACTGATAACATGTGATGAAACATGTTTAGTGAATATTAACGGACAGAATTACTTACCATAAGAAGCCCCAACAATAACGACGGACGTTATTTTGAATTCTTATCGACAAATGAATATTACGACAGCTATACAGATCAATAGCACGAACGACACGAAACAGGACGATGTATTGGCAAAATACTTGATAGAACAGGATCCTTTCAGGAAAATGGGGCAATTAATTGAGTCGGCACCAAAAATAGAAAACAATACGGACATACGACCATGGTGGAAACACGAAATTAAATGGAAACATATGACAATAGGTACAGGGTTGTTAATTACGGCATTGGTAATTAGTATGGGAATGATATATGTTTATTGTCTTCGAAAAGGCCACAAGGCGTCAAACATTCAGACCAGGGTGATAATCACTCCACCAGTTGTCAATCCACAACATACTTGTTTGTCATCATGAGAGAAGGCTAAGGAAAAGTAGAAAATTTGTAGTAAAATTTAAGCAATAGGATAGGCCACCATGTAAAACCTATAAATACTATATTGGACATTAAAGTAGGAAATTATATGTTTATTCACAATATTAACAAAAGAAAACGATATAAGAAGGATAGAAGCTATGATAACAAGATTTAAGATAAACCACTGAGGGTACTCGTGGTAAACGTAAATGTATATTGATATGGTATATTTGCTTTGTTAATATTTTTGTGATTATTTATCCGGAACGTATATGTAAATTTATATGATATATTTGCCTTGTTAATAGGTATTTTGTGGTTACATGCGAATTAAGAAGAAGCATATTGGGACAATGAGGCGTGGAAGTGAAGTGAACATGTGTGAAGTGAGCGTCTGGCGAAACATAACGTGCTTGGAACCATGGCAAACGACGCGTACGAACTACTTCATACCGTGGAATAGGAAAATGGACGGATGGTCAATAGTAAATGTAGTATAAGACATTTCATACTCGTAAGGAGCAAGGATTAATTTTAATTGTATATGTTTAGGTAACACTCCTCACACTCAACGGCGCGGAGACGAAACAACGTGAAAGACGGACAGGATTAATGAAAGCGCGCGTGGCACACGTATTAACAACGACAACATTCACATCATGTTCGGGCAACGTGCCCACACCAATCGACCTTCAGCAATGGGTGGGTACGACATAAGGCATCCAAGTAACTCATGTCTCATGTTACAGGCGGCTGATTACGTTCAGTCTTTTCCTTGGAAGGGGGAGATGTCGGAGCCGCTGTGAGACGGGGGTTTCCAGCAGCAGCCCCACTCCGAAAGAAGGTTACATAAGGCTGAACGGCCCGCCGAAAAAGGACACTTTTTGGTCTTCCGAGTCAAGGAACACATCGGACAGCGATTGGCCCTCACTGACGTCTCCTCACCTGGAAGCCTGAGTCCGAGCCGATTAGCCCCGTCTCGTCGCTTCAGCGCCTGGATCTCCTTCGTAACATCGAAGTCCCAACTACCTCGAGACACCTCTGGGAGTCCTCGCTACAGCCTGGTCTGAGCCTTCGCCGCAGCTGGATCTTCAGGTATCTTCCGAGGAGAGACTTTAGGGAGGGATTGTTTCGAAGGGGTATTATCCTATATAATTGAATAAAGGGGGTAGATGTAATAGACAGGTTGTACGTTTTCTATTCTTCCCTGCGCCTACTCCTTGAATTCAATTAAGGCCCTGACATTGTAGCGGCCGTTAAGGCCCTCACATCAAGGGGCCTTGCTTTAAGAGGTGACAATGAGGTAATTGGTTCTAATAGGAATGGCAATTTTTTGATGGCTTTAGAGCTGATATCCGAGTATAATAAATAACATATGAGTATATTAACTGTGAGTCTAAAAAAGGGGGGCGGAGGGCGGCAATTAGATTTAGCCTACAGGCGGCATACTCCTAAATCCGGCCCTGGTTTTGATGCCAAAGCGGTCGTACCCGCCGACTGACGGAAAGTACAAAGACGGAATTAAGACAGAATTACGTGTATGCGCAAGAAACACATGATAAATACTTCCGACGCAACAGCGGTCATATCCGCCGACTTACGGAAAGTACAAAGACGGAATTAAGACAGAATTACGTGTATGCGCAATGCGCTGAAAACTGAAATTGAAGCGAATTTCGAAATCGGAGTGAAATTGAAACTTGAAAAATTGTTGAAACGGAATTGCAGTTGAAATGGAAAGTTGATGTTAAAAATGAAACTGAACAAATCAGAGGCCGGAGGGCGAGTCGACGAGGTGCCTCCGAACCACCGCATCTGCGAAGTCCTCCTGAAACGAAAGTGGCCGATTATAAACTTGCGCAAACATACGTGAACGAGGTGGCCGCCTGGAAAATGGCATCCAACGGAACGCCTCCACACGCCGCCGCCGATACGGAGGCGTGACGAGTGGAGTGAGCCGAAAAAATGGACGTGTCGACCCCCGCCCCGGCCATAATAGACTTCACCCATCGACTAATAATAAAATAATATTATTTCCCGTCGTCCGAGCCGTGCTTCCTCTCGCCGGTTTTTACGGTGCCCAAGCCCGACGGCGAGGCCCGCTTTATTTTAAATCTGAGAGGCCTCAATCGTTTTCTCCGGCCTCCCCATTTTAAGCTGGAGGACCACCTTTTAGAGCCGGACATGTTCGCCGTCATCATAGATTTTTCCAAGGCTTTTTATTTGGTCCCCGTTTATCCGGCCGATCAACGGTTCTTAGTTTTCCGTTTTAGCGGTCGTTTATATTGAATGACATGCCTGCCGATGGGTCTTTCTACGGCCCCCTACGTATTCCATAAGTTAATGAGGCCCGTCGTGGCGCACTTGCGAGCTCAAGGGATTTCTATTGTTAATTACCTTGACGATTCTGTGCTGTTAGCGCGCTCCTCTTTAGCTTGTTCACGTGATCGAGACGTGGCTCTAAAGCTCTTTCGGAGCCTCGGGCTGATCGTCAACGTCAATAAATGTCGGCTAGTGCCCTCCACCGATTTTACCTTTTTAGGGTTCTCTTTCTCCTCCGGCCCGATGACCATTGGCCTTTCCGCCCCTAAGCGGGTGAGTGTTTCAGCGCTCGCCTCCAAGTGGGTGCAGAGGCGGAGGGGCTCTATCCGCGCGCTCTCGGTCCTCATCGGCAAGTTGGTCGCCGTGCTTCCCGCGGTCCGATACGGCCACACCCATCTTCGTCTACTCGAGCGGGAGCGGTTTTTGTCCCTCCAGCTTTTTCCCGATGACTACGAGGCTAATCTCGTGCTTTCGAGTGACGCGGTCGTGGACCTCGAGTGGTGGGTTTCTGCCCTCCGAGGTCCCCCGGTCCCTATTCTCTCCGATACTTATGATCACATAATTTTTTCGACGCCTCCCTGACGGGATGGGGCGGTTACTCCCACCCCCACACGGCCCACGGGTGGTGGTCTGGCACGGAAAAAACGGACCACATTAAC
Source organism: Cyrtorhinus lividipennis (assembly GCA_019603395.1). Taxonomy (NCBI): domain Eukaryota; kingdom Metazoa; phylum Arthropoda; class Insecta; order Hemiptera; family Miridae; genus Cyrtorhinus; species Cyrtorhinus lividipennis. The sequence continues at coordinate 1,601,001 of CM033998.1, forward strand.
CTCTTAGAGCTGAAGGCGGCTTTTCATGCGCTACAGGCCTTTGCCAGTGCTTGGAGCTCGTCTTCTATCTTGCTCCGTCTAGACAACACCACAGCCATCGTGGGGGGGGGGGGGGGTCCGACGGGGGAGGGGGGGTCCGACGTCGGCTAGCCGTCGGCTGGCCGACTAACGTCTACGGGCCTCCCGTGCCGTTACGTCATGATGACGTTCGCGGTTAGGGCTGTCAACTCTGACCTCGACAATTAACGTCGACTGTTCTCGAAAAATGATGACCTCGGAAAATTAAGTCGACTGATCTCGAAAAATGATGACCTTGAAAAATAAGTCGACTGTTCTCGAAAAATGACGTCAGCTGACCTTGATAACATCGATGACGTCATGTGTTGCGGTACGATCACTTTTATTCTACTGTCATTGACTATTATCAAGTCTAGAAGAGTGCTGGAGTTCGCCGAGTGATGCGTCGCCGCAAACAGAAGAAATCGTAGGCCCAGAGAATCCAAAATTCTGCGCAGCTGACGACTGTAGGCATTGTTGGTCAATAAATCGGAGTTGAAGTCACCTAAAATAACCACGTGGCTGTAGACCGCTAAAAACTTGGAGACCTCACCAAAGACCTCTCCCACCACCAACATAGCGCATCTATGTTCCAATTCCACAAATATGAATTCTGGGCTTTTAGAATAGGTCGGAGAAGAGGTACTCAAAACCCGAAAGTTTAGCTTCTCATGAACCAACAAGGCTACCCCTCCTCTTGCATCCCCGACTCGATCGTTTCGGACCCAATTATACTCCTGCACTTTAACTGACAGCGATGTGATACTCGGCTTTAGGAAGGTCTCTGAAATCGCCAAAATGTCAAAAATTCCACCTCCTACGATTGCCCTGATGTCGTCAAGATGAGCGACAACGGATTCGGCGATTACATGAGCGAGATTGACATTTTTTTTCTAACAGCGCCCATCTGTGCGCGAATAGTGCTGTTAATAGGGATGATCGATACTGGGGGAGGATCGATATGAGTACTAGTATTGGTATCGAAAGAATGGTATCGATACCAAGCAAGTATCGGATCAAAAGTATCGATACCAACTAATATCGGTATCGAATCAAAACTCGGCACTCCGCGTCTCGCCAGGGGGGCTGCCCCCGGTTACCACTATTAACATACTTCAGACGAAATTATTGAAACACAGGATGTGTTTTACTGATGCTTTTCACGCAATTTCGCTACATTCCTCCCACTAAATCAGAACCTTATATAATCACCGCGTCACACACTTAAGTAAATCACCTTATCCATGAACACAACTAACAACAAAGTGACCACGGAACAAAATAACACATTTAATACTGTTTTATTACTGGTTCGATAGCTAGGCATTCTTCTTCTTCACAAGACTACCCCTATCCAAAGCAGGGAAGAGGAATCTCTCTCCGAAGCTTCTGGCCCTTCGAGTATATACCTTAGTCTATGTTATACACTCTCGAGTCTATAGTAAATACTCGAAGTTCTGGCCAAAACAAGAGTAGCAACCTTTAGGAGAGGGCTTTCTTGATTCTTAATTGGTAACTTTTAACAAAAATTTGAGGTACCTACTGTTATTGTTCTATACTTTTTCGATCCCGATTATTTTTTCCGATACCAGTATCGGTATCAAAAGCAATGTATCGATACCAAAATGATTGGTATCGGAAGAAAAGTATCGATACCGTATCGATATCGATCGGTATCGGTCATCCCTAGCTGTTAATCGTAGTCATGGAGGTCTGAAAGGAGCAAGGAGCTATTTAAATAACAGACATTCAATGGGGTGTCTAAACAGTGTGAGACAATTACCTAAATGCCAATTGAAAGAGTGAATAAAGAAAAGCAAAAATTCAACGAGGAGAAGCGATAAGTGGGAGCCAGGTGACGATGATGTGCCGATTGCGATGATAAGTTTTTTGATAGTTTTTTTGGCTGTATCGGGCCAGCCGGACGACCGTTTTGGTTGGTTATTCCTTGAATAATCAACCTATGTTTTCATGCAAATAGTCAACCTCTCCGATTCGGCTCAAAATGTTTTTCTGGACGTTTCATGGTGTCTAGATCAAAAAATGTCAATGTCCGTCCGCCGTACGCCGTCCGCCGTACGCCGTCCACGCCGTTTTTGGTAGTAGAAAATTTTCTAAAAATCTGAAATTTGGGTCAGGGGTCTGTTCCCGGCCTAGGACGGTCCTCCAAGCTTTTCAGCTCAATCGGACCAAATTTGGGCGGGGTAGGGGTCAAAATGTGTTTTTTTGAAAAATGAATTTTGAGATTTTGGGCGATCTAGGCGAGTGGGGTATCATTTTCCACTAAATTTTAGACGCTGAATCCAATGAAATGGGTCCCAGAACGATCGGCACCCACTGGAAGAAGTTATGGGTCAAATTGGGTATATATTACCCACTTTGAATACGTGTTTATGAGATTTCTGGTACTTAGGCGTGTGGGGTATCATTTTCCACTAATCATGGACACTGAATCGATTGGAATGGGTCTGGGACCCGCCACCCCACCTTTTTCCCCATTTCGCCCTTGTTTTTTAATTTTCCATGCGCCTGGTCCAAGGACCCAACCCCTGTGTAAGAATTTGCAGCGTTTTTGAAATGCATGCCGTTGCCTCTATGATAGAGGTGATTGCAAGTTGTTTTTTTATTTGATAGGTATAAGGGTCCAGTTTCCAACTATCAGGTCGTTTGCCAAACAATCGTTAGCTAAGGTGGTGGCAATTTTATAAAATAGGGGGAAAACATGGTTGTGCCCATTTTATTCTTGCAGGCCCATTTTTGTTTCATAACCAGTTTTGAGATTGGTATTGAAACCAGTTTTGAAATTGGTTGCGAAACCAGTTTTGAAATGGGTTTCAAAACCAGTTTTGAAATCGGTTGCAAAACCAGTTTTGAAACGGGTTGCAAAACCAGTTTTAAAATCAGTTGCGCAACCAGTTTTGAAATCAGTTGCGCAACCAGTTTTGAAATCGATGCGCAACCAGTTTTACAATCGATTGCTCAACCAGTTTTAAAATCAGTTGCGCAACCAGTTTAAAAATCAGTTGCGCAACCAGTTTTAAAATCGGTTGCGCAACCAGTTTAAAAATCAGTTGCGCAACCAGTTATAAAATTGGTTGCGCAACCAGTTTTGAAATTGGTTGTGCAACCAGTTTTGAAATCAGTTGCGCAACCAGTTTAAAAATCAGTTGCGCAACCAGTTATAAATTTGATTGCGCAACCAGTTTTAAAATTGATTGCGCAACCAGTTTTGAAATCGGTTGCGCAACCAGTTTTGAATTGGGTAGCGTTATCAGTTTTGATATCGGTTGCGCAACCAGTTTTTGTATCGGTTGCGCAACCAGTATGAAATCGGTTGCGCAACCAGTTTTGAAATCGGTTGCGCAACCAGTATAGTAGGGTATACTACCGAGTAGGGTATCATATTCGACTAAATTTTTGACCCTCAATCGATTGGAATGGGTCTGGGACCCGCCACACCCACTGTTTCCCCCATTCAAGGAATAACCAACCCGTGTGTAAGAATTTGCAGATTTTTTTTATCTAGACACCGTAAAACGTCCAGAAAAAAATTTTGAGCCAAATCGGAGAGGTTGACCATTTGCATGAAAACATAGGTTGATTATTCAAGGAATAACCAACCAAAAGGTCAATGTCCGTCCGCCGTCCGCCGTCCACGCCGTTTTTGGTAGTAGAAAATTTTCTAAAAATCTGAAATTTGGGTCAGGGGTCTGTTCCCGGCCTAGGACGGTCCTCTAAGCTTTTCAGCCCGATCGGACCAAATTTGGGCGGGGTAGGGGTCAAAATGTGTTTTTTGAAAAATGGATTTTCGAGATTTTGGGCGATCTAGGCGAGTGGGGTATCATTTTCCACTAAATTTTGGACGCTGAATCAAATGAAATGGGTCCCCTGAACGATCGGCACCCACTTTTTTTTTTTTTTTTTTTTTTTTTTTTTAATTTTAGAAAATTGTTTATTGACTTAAATATAGTCATTTACAAAATTTTAACAATAACAACAATATACAATTGACCTGAGAGTTGTGTTACATTAGCTCAATAGTTAATGTGGCATGAATAATAATTTAAAATTTATAACACATAATACATTACATTATTTATAATACAGCACACTTCGTCTTTTCACCTTCTTCTTTATTTTTCTTACTCCAGCAGTGTCGAGTCGTGAAGTTCGGTTACAAATTTTCGTTTTAGGGTTTTGCGAGGAATTTGGGACTGTCCCCCCTTAATCAAGGAGTTCTGATGCACGCTCATCGTCATGGCTAACTGAGCAGAGTGCCGTTGAATTATTTCACTGACGAGTTCCACTTGGAGGTCATTATGGAGGGTTTCATTACTGACGTACCAAGGTGCGTCAGTTATGATTCTTAAAACTCGGTTTTGAAATATTTGGATATAATTCAAGTTGCTCTTGGCGCTCGCTCCCCATATTTGACAACCATAGGTCCAAATAGGTCTTATCAGTTGTATGTAAATTAATTTTTTCGTGCTTAGAGCAATTTGCTTACTCTTGAGCAGGGTATAGAGTTCTCTTAGTCTCGTTCTCAGTTTTCCTTTAAGAAATTTGATGTGCTCCGACAGTGTGAGTCCTTTATCGAGTATTAACCCCAAATACTTGACGGAACATTGCTCTGGTATTTGTTCATTGTTCAATTGAAATTGCCTGCGTACTCTTTTGCGTTTTAAGGAGAAAGTGACAAACGAAGATTTGGCAGGATTTATTTTTGTATTCGTGTCGTTTATCCAAGCTGTCACCTTATCAAGAGCACGCTGAGGCGCTGTTCGTAGGGTATATGGACCCCCTGTCAACATAATTGCAGTATCATCTGCAAATTGTGCAACCAAGCAATTGTCGCTAGTTGGAAAATTGTGAGTGTACAGCAGGTAAAAATAGGGCCCCAACACGCTACCCTGCGGTACCCCAGCCGTGATATGCCGGACCGTTGAATTAGTACTGCCAATAACTACATTGAAAGTGCGATCGGCTAAGTAGTTTTTTATCAACAATACCAAGTTTCCAGGTATGTGAGGCTTTAATATGTCAACCAGCTTTTCATGTTGTAGCTTATCAAACGCCTTTTCCGTATCGAGGTGTATGCTTATTGTTTCACGGCGAGCGTTTAAATTTGTTTGAATTTCTTTTACCATCCGGTGTAGTTGTTGAACTGCCGAGTGTTTTTCTCTAAAACCCAGCTGATAGTCTGGTATAAGAAGGTCCAAGAATGGTTTTAGCTTCGATAACAGTAGTCGTTCGAATACCTTTGACATTATGGGTAGTAGGCTAATAGGCCTATAGCTGTTCACGCTCTCGGCATTGGTAGAGGGCTTTGGAACCAGGATGACACGAGCCAACTTCCACAACCGGGGATAGTGCTTCTCTCGCAAAATAGCGTTGTAAATGTTGAGCAGGAGCACTAGTGGCTTCCTTGGCAATCCCGCTAGCATACGCTTGGTGATTTCATCATGCCCCGCCGCCTTTTTGGGTTTGAGACTTTTAATTTGACGTCTGACTTCCTGTGGCGTAAAATGAATGTGCTCATCAGGCCTCAAATCAGAATGCTGATTTTGGAGGGAGAAGTTCCCAGGATTTGGTGAAAACTGCTTCTCGAACACATCGGCAAAGAGGTTAGCTTTACTTATCCCATCTGTTATCCATTTCCCATTATTCTTTATCGGAGGTATGGGCTGGCGTTTTCTAAGGATGTATTTAGTATGAGTCCATAGTGATCCATCATCAGGGTTGAGAGCTCGCAGCTTACCCTCGTAAGATTCAGTTGCCATATCCCTAAAATATTTTTTAATTTCTTTATTCAATGAATTTAATTTTGTTTTATACGGGCGAAACCTGTACTTTTTCCACAGCCTGAGCACGCATTTTCTGTGTTTCATCAGGGCGTCAATCTGTGGAGGTAAGGAGTTTCTTAAAATAAGGGAACTTTGGGTTGTATGCATAGTTCTAGCTGCAAAGCGGGCCGCGTTTTGGAGTAATTTTTGAAAATCGAACACAGCTGCATCAATTTGGGCAGGTGTTTTGAGCGGAATTTTCAGTGATGTATGTTCATTGAGATACTCTATATACTTGCTAAATATAATATTTACATTTTGCCTGGGCGGTAGCGGGTTGATTGAGGCATATATGTAAATAATCACAGGCAAATGATCGGAGGACAACTCGTCCATCACTTGACACTCCGAAACACGCACATTTTTTGAAACATAAAAATCAATCACGTCCGGAGATGCACCCGAGTTTGGAATGTGTGTGCTTTCTTCAACGTACGACGCCGTAGCGCGAACCCTAGTTAGTGCATCCTGCAAATTTAGCCCTCGCTTAGTTGTAACGCGCGATCCCCAAAAATTGTGCTTCGCGTTGAAATCTCCCCCGATGATATAATTTGTGTGTAACTCGTGTAACAGTGCAACCCAGTCCCAGGTAGATGGGTTCATATCCGGAGGTGCGTAGATAGCTGAAATCGTTATGTTTCCAGCATCCGTGGGTAGGGACACTGATGCCACTTGGTATTCAGGTTCCCTGATGGGCGGTAGAACGTTGAAATTCAAAGATTTTTTAATGATGAGCAGAGAACCACTCCGTCTATTTCCTGTTGGGTGATCCGCTCGAACTATGCGATAAAATGGGAGTGCAAACGGCATACCATCCGCTAGTTTTGTTTCGGAGATGAGGGCGATGTCAATATTCTCTCTAGTTAGAAAATCCATCAGCTCGTGCTTTTGTTTGATATACCAAATGCATTCCATGACATGATTTTCAAGTGCTCAATGAAACAATTCATATTGCTTTTAACAACTGAGACATGACCGATGGTCTAGAGATGGCTTGTAGTAACGGGGTGATCGCAGTTATCAGTGGAGTTATTATTGCGACCAGGTTGTTTACAGCTTGTAAGACCTGCGATATCTGATCCACATTTGAACCTTTGGTGACGGTAGAATAGTGCGGGCCAGTCCATTCCGGCAGGGTAGATGTTGTTCTCGAAGAGGGCTTTTGTCCATTATCACAAGTTGCAGGTTCTGACGTGATGGGGGGGAAATCCTGACGACTGGCGACAAGTGACGATTATAGAGGCACCATCGATATGCTTAAAACGTTAAAACTGGAATATCACACGTTTCAGATGAAGCACGAAAAAGCGTTCCGTGTGGTAATTCGCGGAATTCATCCGTCATTTGACACGGCTTTAGTTGTTGAGGAATTAAAAGATCACGGATTCACCCCTCGTCAATTATATCCCGTGCTACATCCAATCACAAAGAGCAAATTGCCATTATTTTTTCTGGACCTGGAACCAAATGAATATAACCAAAAAATTTTCGATATTGCCAATATTTGTTGCTTTAAAGTTAAAATTGAACCCCCAAAACCAAAGAAAGAAATCATCCAATGCTCAAACTGCCAGGACTTCGGGCATTCTAAGAATTACTGTTCTAAGAATCCCAAATGTGTCAAATGTGGCTCAAATCATAATACGAAGGACTGTAACAAACCCGCACACGCGACGGCTACGTGCGCGAATTGCCGAGGTCCGCATACAGCTAATTATAAGGGCTGTAATTATTATAAGGACTTGCAGGCAAGAGGTACCAATATTCGCAGGTTGTCACACGCCAATCGTGCAACCAACGTTCCGACGTCAAGAAATTGTGTGACCTCGGAGAAGGTAGGTACTGTTCCAAATAGAGAGTCGGCACCCACTGGAAGAAGTTATGGGTCAAATTGGGTATATATTACCCATTTTGAATATGTGTTTTTGAGATTTCTGGAACCTAGGCGTGTGGGGTATCATTTTCCACTAAATTTTGGACGCTGAATCAAATGAAATGGGTCCCTGAACGATCGGCACCCACTGGAAGAAGTTATGGGTCAAATTGGGTATATATTACCCATTTTGAATGTGCGTTTTCGAGATTTCCGGTACCTGGGCGTGTGGGGTATCATTTTCCACTAAATTTTGGATCCTGAATCGATTGGAATGGGTCTGGGACCCGCCGCACCCACCGTTATCCCCATTTCCCCCATGTTGAAGAAATGAGTCTCCATGCGCCTGGTCCAAGGAATAACCAACCCCTGTGTAAGAATTTGCAGCGTTTTTCTAACAGCGCCCATCTGTGCGCGAATAGTGCTGTTAATCGTAGTCATGGAGATCTGAAAGGAGCAAGGAGCTATTTAAATAACAGACATTCAATGGGGTGTCTAAACAGTGTGAGACAATTACCTAAATGCCAATTGAAAGAGTGAATGAAGAAAAGCAAAAATTCAACGAGGAGAAGCGATAAGTGGGAGCCAGGTGACGATGATGTGCCGATTGCGATGATCAGTTTTTTGATAGTTTTTTTGGCTGTATCGGGCCAGCCGGACGACCGTTTTTTGATGACAAATCCTTCAGATCACTCGCGACTCGAATCAGGTCGGGTCGGTCGTTTTCATCTCTCTTCAAATAAATATTCCCGTTACCGACCCACGCGAATTTGAAGGAGTTCTCTCTCCTGTATGCCTTCGCAGCACCAAGAAGTTTTCGCTTGTGCGCGGTGAGGCTGTGATTTATGTAAATCCTCGATGACTCACCCACCAGAAAACCCAGATCCCTCGACGTCAGATTTGCCTACGCATCAAGGAATCCTTGTCAGTTTTCCGGACAAATGAAACAAAAACATAGGTTGATTATTCAAGGACTCGGGGTGGGGAGGACGGCGCCTGAAGCAGTTGTTGATGAAATCACGCGGAATGTCAACACATAAAGGTGGCGGTTCGCGCCGCGACAGAGACAGGAGACAGCGAGACGGTCGCTGCTCCGGACAAGTAGTGTCTCCGTCGCGCTCGTGAAAGCACACGTGTTTAGTGTTGAAAATGAGTTTTTCTGACGAAGACTGTGAGAATCTGATTTAACTAATCAGGCAGCACCCTCCGCTATACAATGCACAACTAGACTCCTACATAGACGAACATTTGAAGGACAATAAAATATTCTAAACATCTGAGACAGCAAACCGAACGCATTTTCCGATACTCGTCTCGCACGACAAAGGCGGTAGTTAAATATTTCTTCGCTTAAATCGTTTTTTGCAACTCTTCTAGCGTACGGTTTCATCATATAAGTATCAAGACTAAATGCTTCATCTGCAACTAAAAAATGGGGTAATATTATGTTCGAATTTGGTAGATTTTTTGGTTCTGGAAAATTAAATTCATTTTTCATGATTTGTTTCCCCATTGTAGACATTTGGAATATTCCACTATCTCCTTCTTTGCCATAAGAGCCAACGTCTACTGCAATGAACTTGTAATTATGGTCTACAATAGCCAGAAGAACAATGGAGTAATACTCCTTATAATTAAAATACAGCGACCCACCTTTTTCAGGGGCTCTTATTCTTACGTGCTTCCCATCAATAGCACCTGTGCAATTGGGGAATTGCCATTTGTCCCAAAATCCTTCAGATATACGCCTAAAATCACCTTCTTTTGGAATAGGCATAAAAATTGGCACCAAAACAGTCTTTAAATGTTTTAACACCTCTTTGACTATTTGTGAAATATAAGAAGGTGATATACGAAATACGAATGATAGCATTGTTTTTTCATTAAATTTAATACGTAATCAAACTGTGTTTTATTGAGCCGAAAATACTTCCTGAATATATTGTCATCAAACATCAGGTGCTTCTTTACTAATAGCGAAAATGATCCTTCTTGACCTCTAGTTAAATATAAATCCTTAATAGGTAATCGTCTTTCAGTTTTGTATTTGTAATAATAATGTTAGAGCAAATCATCGTCTTCTTCTTCCTCCAATAGCAGCTTCATTACTAGGTTTTCCATCACGACACAAAACACCACTGACTTCATCGACAGACTCTCTTGAACTGAGCGTTTGCTTGATGACACTTGTCGCGGTCGCTGGTCTCAGACTCCTGTCTCGGTCTTCTGTCTCTGTCGCGGCGCGAACCGCCGCCTTAAGGCGGAGCCGATGGCCCCGATAACATCCACAATGTTTTCATCTTTCTTCTTAGGGACACCGCTAATCTCGATACAATTAGCAAGAGCAGATTGTTCATTATCGAAAACCGTACACTCCAGCTCGGTTATCCGTCCTTCAAGGCCACGAAATTTGCCTGTCAATTCTTGATAAGTTTCCGAGAAAGCGCTTATCTCCGTTCCGAGGCTCTCGATCTTCTCGATGTTTTTGACGATGTCATCCGAGTACCGATTAAGGTGCAATTTAAGGTCCCGAATCTCTTTATTATTATCCGCGATTTGTCTCCGCATCTGTCATTCGCAGACCTGACATCGGACTTTAGGTCTTTGATAGCCTATAGAACTTGAGCCATACTCACATCTGACTGCATGGTGGGTGTAGTGGGGGAAGATGACCCCGCCTCATCAACAGATAAAGATCTTCGGCGCCCCTTGAGGGGTCCGGTCTATTCCGCCGATTTTCAGGTCAATTCCGCTGCATGTCAATTCCGCCGCTTCAGTGAGAAAGCCCCACCGGCGGAATTGACATGCTAACCAACGCAGCCAAATGTCAATTCCACCGAGCATTTCTTAAAATTTAAGATACTAACCTCATAACGTAAATATGGAGTGTCATGGTCAGAGAAAGGCTGGTTTATTCAACGCTGCTACGTTTGATACATAATCCGCGCGCACGATTTTACCGTTGACATAGTCTTGAATAAGGTTTTCGATTTGAGCAAACTCATCAATAACTTTTTTACGCGGCTGAACTGGGACACCCACACTATTCCTTGACACCACGCCGTCAATCTGAATGTCGTGCATTCCGCATTGCCCACATGATCGGAGGAAACGTTGATTGAGGCTGTAAGTACGCAGAAACTGTCCGACCTGAGTACTGCGTTTACAATCGCTGGCCAGTCCACATTCTTGTATTTTTCGCCACCAACTGCGTAAGACGAAAGTCAGCGACTAGCGTCTTCCACGCCAATTCAACTTTGAGCACTTATCCTTGAGTAATTGAAAAAACTTACATGAGTCTCTTTTTTCTTGTCGGCAAGTAGGAAAAATACTTGGTATTCATGGCCGTTTTCAAAAGAATGCACTGAAAACAACTGGCTAAAGTACTTGGCACTGCACTTGAACGTCCCATCTACGTAATAAATGGTTGGCCAAAAACTGCAAGTTCTGTTCGGTCGAGAACATTATAAGACCATCAGCTGCACTGTTTATGTAGCAAAAAATTATCAGCGTTGCTTGTCTTTACACTAATTTTGTCAACGCACTCATGGACCCCACAACGCATTTCCATCGGCGAATAGCACCTGTACCCAAAAGTCGAGTTAGTTGTTTGTTGTGGTGATAGTCCGACGGGTCGGCCGGAACTGACATGAACACTGAACTTCGAGTTCGAGTGGACCTATTAGGTGAGTATGCCAGCTCGAGTATAATCCGATTACATCGGGGAATTGACCTGCACCCCCCCCCCCCCCTTATCACAACAAGCACGTGAAGGCTTTTTGTATATCTGCCAGGAATTTATAATCACCTTTTTCGAGTTTTTACACGGAGATGAAAAACACCGGCACACACGACGCACGAGACGCGAAAGGCGTTATACCCGAAGCCTTTTCCGCGCGATTTACACTTAATTTATCTGGTTATCACACTTAACCACAGATAAAGGACTAGATTGTTGACTCCATGAAGGATGACGTATATAAATAAGAGATGCATCTCGTCGAGAATTTCGTCGAAGGGGTCCACTTGTCGGGCTTTAGGGTCTGGCGCCACATAAATTCGCACAGGACGAATCTAGGAGGCTTCGGCGAGTACCCCATTGCAGTTTATTTCCCCATAAGCTCGTTTACAGCGTCATCAAAGACAGGAATTTCATTTTTAACGGGAACAGACGGTACGGCCACGAACGAAACACAACAACGACCTCCGATATCGATAGGCAAGATGACTCCAAAACTTGTATGACCTCTGATATCAACAATGAAGGAGAGAGTGTCTTTAAGTAGTGGCGGAACGATAACGGCGCCCCGATGAAAACAGGGTGGGCCTGGCGGAACGATAACGGAAAAGGTTCCAACTTATTTTTATATCTACCAAGCTCTACCGCTTTGCTAACTCAACTGCTATCCAATGTGCGCCAGACACCTAAGCTGCTCTTGCCCGATGTTCACGCAGACTAAAAAGCTCTAGTTAAGCAAGGCAACGAAAGTTACGGAGACGGGAGCAAAGCGTCGAAATCTCGTTGTCATAAGCAGTACCGGGATTTTGGTCAGTCCCGTCCATTGAGGCGGCAAGCGAGGGGAAGAGAGCAACGAAGCTGAAGCAACACGTCGAAGTCACGTGAAATGAACTCGGGATTTCCTGCAAGGCCCGTTCATTAAGGCCGGCGTGCGAGAAGGAAGGAGGCCACGAAGCTGTAGCAACGATGGCGGGGTGAGCAATGCGTAGAAATCCATTGTCCAACAGAAT
>CM033998.1:1613622-1887310 GCA_019603395.1 Cyrtorhinus lividipennis
CTTTGTTAACAAACTCAGAACTGACTCGAGGCATGCCAAAATATTTTTCCCTCATTTCCCTTAGTTGAGGGCAACTACAAAAATATAATATATCTACATCATATATAATATATCTTGAGAGAAAAACTATCAAAGAATAAGTGGCATAACAGAGCTACACATCAAGAAAAACTGCACATCAAATTCAGTTCCTGGAGGAAGTCACCGTCATGGGCCAATCTGAAAAACAGCCATCTTGGAAGTACATATTGTTTGTTGAGGTGGTTGTTGGGTTCGTATGACTTACGAAGCTGCCATCTCCCGGTTATCCTAGAAACCCGATTAGTTCAAAACCAGGTAACTTCAGAGTGTGATGGAGTCGAAGCATCGTCAAAGTCATAACGCCATTTTGTATGAAGTGAACCTTCCTCCTACTTATTCCATGGACTGGAGTGAAGGATGTTACAGTAGTCAGCGAATGCAGAAGGCGAATCTCCTCCACTCGAAACTGTAATTACCGCCGTCTGGCGGCCAACTACTGGACTGCGCTTGGTGATCTAATCTATGAACAAATTAAACGCTTTTCCTTGTTGAATGTCGTCACAAATGGAAAAATGCATTTTTGGGAATGTGACAGTATTCCATGATGGGCAAAAGGTTCTCATGCAAAAGGTCAACCTCTCCGATTCGGCTCAACATTTTTGGTTGGTTATTCCTTGAATAATCAACCTATGTTTTCATAATAATGGTCAACCTCTCCGATTCGGCTCAAAATTTTTTTCTGGACGTTTCATGATGTCTAGATCAAAAAAGGTCAATGTCCGTCCGCGTACGCGTCCGCCGTCCACGCCGTTTTGGTAGTAGAAAATTTTCTAAAAATCGAAATTTGGGGCGGGTCTGTTCCAGCCGAGGGGTCCTCGAAACTTTTCAGCCCGATCGGACCAAATTTGGAGGGGGTAGGGGTATTTTGAAAAATGGATTTTCAAGTATTTGGGTGATTTAGGCGAGTGGGGTATCATTTTCCACTAAATTTTGGACGCTGAATTCAATGAGTGTTGTCCCAGAACGATTGGCACCCACCGGAAGAGTGATGGGCAAAATGGGTATGTATCCCACCATTTTGTGTCAGGTATTCTGGTGCCTAGGCGTGTGGGGTATCATATTCCACTAAATTTTGGACCCTGAATCGATTGGAATGGGTCTGGGACCCGCCACACCCACTGTTTCCCCCATTCGAGGAATAACCAACCCGTGTGTAAGAATTTGCAGATTTTTTCTGGGCGTTTTATGATGTCTAGATCAAAAAAGTCTAATGTCCATCCGCTGTCCGTGGTTTTTTTGGTAGTAGAAATTTTATAAAAATCTGACATTTGGGTAGGGGTCTCATTCCTGCCTAGGACGGTCCTCGTTTTCAGCCCGATTGGACAGAATTTGGGAGGGGTAGGGGTGAAAATGTGTATTTCTGAAAACGGATTTTCGAGATTTTGAGCAATCTAGGCGTGTGGGGTATCATTTTCTACTAAATTATGGACGCTGAATCCAATTAAATGGGTCTGGAAACGATTGGTGCCCTTTGGATGAGGTTATGGGTCAAGTGGGTGGCTATCTAGCCATTTCGAATACCACATACACACACACAGACCCCGTTGTCTGGTGCAAAATGACACCGTCCAGAGTCCTGTATTATCCCCTGCGACGCTCCGCCTGAGTGAATATGCCCTAGTCTCCACCGGTTGACACCCATATGGACCCACCATTTCCCTTCCACGAGATTACTTAACCCATCAGCGACGCTACGAAGGCGTTGTTGGTGCAAAATGACGCCGACCTAACCCTCACATTATCCCTTGCAACGCTCCGCCTGAGTGAATGTGCCCTAGTCTCCACCGGTCTCCAGCCTTAATATTTACGTATTCATATATAACTATAATGGTTAACAAACTTAGGACCGTAGTTAATTAATCAAAGAAACTATTTAGATGCGCGAGTAATTTGCAGGAGGGATCGTTGAGGCCAGAATGAGTGGCTGAGAAAACTGAATCGAATTATCGAAGATAATGCGTAGTGGTGGTTGTAACATGAAATAGGCTGGTGCAACGACTGCGGTACTGAGATGCACGAAAGTTGATTGCTTGCAAAGGAGCGAGACAGTCTATCAAGGGTTTCAACAGTTTGATGACAAACAAGCAATCAATTATACGACAACGTTCGCTGAGACCTAAAGGACGAAACGCAAAAATTCCGCTGAACTCACTCCAAGTGATCACATAAATTCTGTAACGTGAGGAGAGCAGCGTGGAATGGGGACCAAACGATCGAAACATACTGTAGAAATTGAGCGGACCAAACATTAAAAAGGATAACCAAGGCGACGGCATTAGTAAATCCCTCCTTGTATGTCGCCTCATGAAGCCAAAATTTTTCAACGCTCTAGAGTAGATGTCATCCAAATCCTAAAACCATATGCGTAGGGAAGAAGACCCCGCCGTTTGGTGCAAAATAACGCTGGACAAACCTCCGCATTTTCCCTTGCGACGCTCCGCCTAGGTGGACATGCCCTAGTCTCCACCGGTTGAATCCAATAAGACGGGTCCTGGAAGGATCGGCATCCACCGGACCAGAATGGTTGGATCAAAATGGGTATCTACCCACCCATTTTGAATGAGTGGTTTTGAGATTTCTAGTACCCAGGCGTATGGGGTATCATTTTTGACAAAATGATGGGCGCTAAATCCAATAAAATGGGTCCCGGAACGATAGGCATTCACCGGAAGAAGTTATGGGTCGAAATGGGTACCTATCCACTAATTTCGAATGTGTGTTTTCAAGATTTCTGGCGATCTAAGCGTGTGGAGTATCATTTTCTAGTAAATTTCGGACGTTGAATTGATTCAAATGAGTCTTCATGCGCCTGGTCAAAGGAATAACCAACCCTGTAAAAAGATTTGCAGCATTTTTTTTTTTTTTTTTCATTTTTATGTTATGTCTTTACCGGAATTTGGATCAGTACCAAAGGATATAATATAATATTGCGTTTGTTCAGAGTCACCCTTCAACTCATGTACTGACTTCAGATCTACTTTTGCATGATTGTTGTACTAGAGTCAGCAAATTCTCCATCAACGAATCCAAATCAAACTGATGATACCAGTAAGCAAAGTTCTCGAGAAATCTTCCTTGACCCGAATGAGTAACCAAACCGTCTAATTGAATCAGCATAGCGCAATAGCATCTTCCTCGATTACTATGCAGGCTACTAAGGGCCGTTGAAGGGGGTTGTCGTCACCTCATCAAGGCAGTTGTCATTCGATACAGGCAGATGATAGGTGATCCGATATCCGAGTTAATTTGCCATCAACAGTAGGATTGTGATCTGCGTCCCGGAGCAGTAATATTCCATTAAATTGCAAATAGACCCTTGTTAAGCAATCTTGCTGCCAGTTGACGCGAAAGGAAGAGCGTGCGCTTCACCATTAGTGCTACGAGGTCTATTAGACGGGGAAATTGATTGAGCCGTATGCTAACCAACCTGGAAAACTCCTGTTTCGCGGCCCTCTGGGAATTCTTCGAGTATTTCTGGCTGGTTGCGGATAAAAAAAGTTCCCGTTACACAATTTTATTTTCATTCTAAAATCCTATTCACTCGGATTCAACATGTTACATGCACACAAGTGTTGGTTCGAGAGAATGGAAGTGAATACATTACATGGAGTGACTGGTCGGATATCACTTCTTCACGGGAAACCATTACCAGCAGGCTTTCACGAGTGTTGGTTTAGCAATTGTCAGGTTTGTTCCATTTCAATAAATTCTTCACTTCAAATCATTTATTGTCGTGTCAGGTAACTGAGATCTGTACGGGACATCAACCATTTGAAAACGCTGCAAATTCATACAGAGGCGTTGGTTATTACTCGGACCAGGAGCATGGAGAGTCATTCCAATTGATTCAGGGTACGAAATTTACTGGAAAATGATACCCCACACGCCAGAAGGTCCCAGAAATCTCGAAAACACACATTCTAAATGGATGGATAGGTACCCATTATGACCCATAACCTCTTCGGGTGGGCACCAATAGTTCCGGGGCCCATTTCATTGAATTCATCATCCAAAATTTAATGGTGAATGATACCTCACATGCCTTGATTAACGAAAATCTTGAAAACACATATTTGAAATGGATAGATAGGTACCCATTTTGACCCATAAGCTCATCCAGAGGGCACCAATCGTTCCGGGACCCATTTAATTGGATACAGCGTCCAACTTTTGGTGGAGAATGACACCACACACGCCTATATCGCCAAAAATCTCGAAAACCCACTTTCGAAATGGGTAGATAATTATCCAACTTGACCCATAACCTCTTCGGGTGAGCGCCAATCACCCAGGAACCCATTTCATTGGATTCAACGTCACAAATTTAGTCGAAAATGATACCCTACTCGCCTTGATCACCGATAATTAACACATTAAACACAGAAAATTACTGGTAAAAAGTACCCAAAACGCGTTATTCTCCCAATTCTCAAGCCAAAAAGCTGTTTTGCCCCCAAACTCTGCCTCGGTTTTATGGGGCAGTTGGCCCTAAAATTGAGACCCTCTAAAATCATAGGAAGTCTTGAAGCCGGGCTGGAGATACCTCACCCGCAACACCGTCCGGTCTTGAAGGAGGGGTGTCCTACGGGATTTAAAAACCTTCCAAGATCTAGGTAGCTGTGGTAGCACTCCATTGAGTTCCTTTTGCAGCACCGAATTCACCCTGAATCGATTGAGATGGTTCTGGGACCTGCCACACCCACTTTTTTCCCCATTTTCCCCATGATGAAGTCCGTAGAATAACCTACTCGTGTGAATGAATTTGCAGGTTTTTCTTTTTTAACAGTTAAATCAATGTGTTCACGTCTAGGAAACATTGATACCAAACATTGACCAAATTAGGGTGGTGCAGGGGTTAAAATGTGAATTTTGAAAAATGATTTTTTTAAGAGTTATTTGTAATCTGGGTCCTGTTTGCAGGGCCCTTTCATAATTTTCCACTAAATTATGGCGCTGATCAATGTGATGGGTCCCAGAACGATGGCACCTTCCCTATAGAATACCCCCGCGCCCCTGGAACCCCCCCTCATACCATCAAGAAAACTTCCGATTGGGCGTACATCGAGTTGATTGCTAAGCTAGATAGCGTAGAAACAAAAAAATTCGCCGAAAAAGTCATATAGAGGCACGTCCACGTGCATGAAAGTGTTGTGGTTACTGGATAATATGTCAGATATAATAGTTGGACCAAGTCTTGAGAGTTACGAATCAGACAGACTCACCCACTAGACCAAAGATGATAAAAGTGTTGTCATATTCTTGTATATATATATAAATAATAAACAAGCTCAGTTCGTTAAGATTTAGACACTTTCGAAGCTGTAAATTAATTTAAATGTATTACCAGTCTTCGCTGGTTGTCGGCCTCCCCCCCCTTCACACACTCACTGATTCTCAAAATTCATTCGACCCCACTCTATCTCCCATTTAAACTTCAGCTTTTCGAGACGATCTGAGTACCTACGAGCGCTGCGGTTAAGTGTTTTGGCCCAAAAACTTTGGAATGCTGAATCCAATTAACCATGCCATCCCGATGTTTAGTCCACTATGGATGGCGGCTATGGGTCCAAAATGGGTACTTATTATACCCACCATTGCGAAGTTCTCTGTGAGTACTTCAGAGGTATTTCTGGTACATGGGCGTGTGGGGTATCATTTTCATTAATTTTGGAGTTCCTAAATCGTGGAACGGGTATGGTGTACCCTGCCCACACCCACTGTTCCTCCTCATCCATTTTTCCATGTTGAAGAACTCTATGGGTCCAAGGTTTAAATTAGTCTCCATGCCCCTGGTTTGAGGAATATCCAACCCATGTGTAAGAATTTGCAGTGCTTTTAATCAAAGTGTCTAGTTTGAAACGTCCAGAAAAAAATGTTTGGCCAAATGATTGACTTTTTGCATGAAACAGTCTGTGGTGAGTCCAGAGTGGTTATTCAACTAATAACCAACCAAAAATGTGGAAATTATCCGTCCAGAGCGACCATCCTCTGCAGAAATGGGAGAGAAAGAGGAAAATGGGCCTGGGAAATTTGCGATTGTTCTTTCAGGCAGTATCCACATTGCCTCCAGATAGGTAGTATTAATCGCACCATGGACTTATGATGTCTCTAACACTGCCATCGATGATGATCCCTTCATGTTTTGGAATAACCAACACCTGTGTATGTAATTTTGCCAGCATTTGTTCGCTTTTAACATAGCCATCAAGGTGTTTTCTACTACAATTAGAGGATCATCCTGAATTGAAGGACTAGACTCTTTAAAGAAATGACAGCTCAGGCGCATGCTGTCGCGTCAAATTTCGACAAGTCTTGACAGAGAACAGAAGGGCAACACTTGAACACGCGCCTTGGCCAGATGCGAGAACACAAGTATTGTGTAGTACATCTTATTCTGTGAAATCCCATGGGTTACACTATTCCTAGAAACTATCCTCAGTCCAGCTTGCGCCTCTTCATCTCATACTCTGCACATGAATGAAAATTACGAAGAGTAGGAGAACTTCCGTTCCTAGAAACCTTTCACCCAACTTCCATTGTTCCTACTGGAAAGTAGCGTGAGTTGTTGTGTGTGTCATTTTGTTTGACCTTACCTGACCTTTTAGGACAACCAAAAACTCAAGACTTCTAAAGCCACCACTGTAATGGATGCTTTTATGTTTTTTGATGAAAAAGGATAGTATGCCTAACGCTTATGTATTATTATTTCTAGTCTGAGAATTCAGGAACGACATGTTTCCCGGGTTTTTTTTACAACAATGTTTGGACACGTACCGCACAGAGAAAGTGCTTATTTTTAACTGTGAGGCGACAAAATCAAGTGAGAGTGCGCCTGTTATTTGTAGGAAACATCTGAAATTGAAACGTAGTGATTTAAACTTTCGGTCATACCACAACTTTCACCCTCAACTATGCTATTATGCATGCAGGAGAGTCAAGAAAAGAAGTAGGTGGAAGAAAGTGTGTCAATAAGAAAAGATTGGTTTTTGAAAGGTAATTGAATAAAGATTTTCACACTTCTCCATCTCCAATGCCACGTACGGCATATTCACTTGAACAAAACTGGTCTATGCCGAACATTCGAATTTTTTTTTCGTCCGCAAATTACAGCGCACGATTCCTTAATGGTCCATACGTGAAATAAACATTTTCTGTTGAGTACGGTGTACCTATGAACACCGTGTATACATAACACCGGGCGGTTGAGCATAATCCCGGTACACAAACCTTTGGGACAAGAAATAAATCTATGTTGGCGATTCTTACTCAAAAATCGGTGCCGATAAATAAAACGCTGAGTCTTAGCCAAGGGTTGTGCAGTGAAAAATTTTTTGGATTCCGCCTTCAATCCAAAATTAAACGAGACGCCGGTTCTGAATTCGTATGCTCTTCAGTATTCTCGTTGCAATCCCATGCGATCCTGTCAGGTGCTGACAATCGAGCTGAAGTTTTACCTGAACTGGCGTCTTCATGCGCGACTCTTATCAGCTCCTGTGCCGTGCCCATACCGTCCTACCGCTCCCATGTTCCCACTATATACTCGCTTTTGTTTCCCCGCTTCTAGCACATTTGCCTCCGTTCGATTTAAACCATTCCGTTCTTGCTTCTCGACCGTCGTGGATGGTCCCTGCACGTGTGTTTTGCCATTCCATGGCTGGCTCGCACAGTTTCGGACTTACCACCACTCATTCGTCAATTCGCCCTTCGCCCAGAACATCGTGCAAGGACATCACCCCCACGCGAAAATACCTCGTTACGTTTTTATCGCCATCCGCTAGCCGCAGGTCGTGGGTTTATCCAGCTATCGTGTCGAATCGTCAAACTGTGTGCGCCAGTAAAACCGTGCATTAGTGACGACTAGATTATCGACGAAACTGCGCGCAACACCTGGCCTTTTCCTCGCACCGTTTCGTTCCCAGGACATCCAGCATGAAACAAAGACAATAAAAAACTGGAAAATATCCCGTTCCGTCTACTTCCCCTATCCGTTCCTATAGTTTCCGTCTGTTTCCACCCACACCCACACCTGGTTAGGACTAAAATTCCTCTAGTAAATTTCCACCAGCGGAACCGTCGGACGGAAACAGCTGATAAAATGGTATGTAGCGCTATGATGCTTGATTAGAGCAGATAAGCAAAGAGACTGCCTAGATAGGTCAAGAAACATTTAATTTTCTTTTGCCAATTATCGTCTAATGGTTATACCTGTGGACAGAAATACCGTCTCGAGAAGTGATTCTATTTGCTGCGGTGACTAGGGAAAGTGTGTTCATGCTACTTAATTTTACAATGTCATTTTTGAAATTTAGAGCCTTTGTGAAAGGATTGATGGATGATGTGTCCAACTGAGGGCACCCACCAACTCTCAACCAGTTTATTGTGCATAAGAACATATTATACCCCCCCCCCCTTTATGTCAGCCACAAGAAGTACTATGTATATTTTTATTTTTTATTTAGATTTATACCATGATATAGTCTGTACCCTCGCGAACCTTCCTTGTTGTATAGGCCATAGTTGCCTCAAAACGACAAATAAACATTTCTTTCTTCTTTCTTTCTTTCTTTATATATGATGTAGCCCTGACTCCAACGTAGATTCGTAAGACAGTACGCGTTGTGGTGCGGCCGGACTGTTCACCAAGGGGAGAGCTTCAAGTGCTGAAACGTAAGTGTACAATCTTCATTGTCCACACTGATACATTGAAACACCTAAGAACCGCGAATATGATCAATGTTTGTAAGTAAAAGGTCCGAATTAATTATGAATTTGTCGGACGCCTCGTTGTCTCACAATGCCTGACGCTTGTTGTGTTTCTGTTCCTAGGCTTGAACAGTGGCTGGATTTTATTGGGCGTGATGATCTTCGTGACAGTAGCTCAAATTAAATAGCCACAAACGTGTGAGTGTGTTCTATACACTTCCGTTTTCGGACTTCAGGGTTCTTACCCCATTTCGAAAGAATCTCCATCCATTCGCTATTCCTTCTGCCCGTCAAACCAGCAACGATCCATGACTCCAGTCATAACCTTGAATCCGTCTGGTCCCCTTCACCATGTGGCAGTATTATTTCATGACGAGTGGAATACTGATAGGTTGATTATTCAAGGAATAACAATGAACAAATGAAGGCTAAAGTCAAGTATAGGGACCGTTGTCGCGTTCTCAACTGATAGCAATGATATCGCGCATACGGTCGATAATCGATAATCGAAAGTTTTTGTGGGAGTGAGAGGCTTAGTGAAGCTTAGGCTGGTCGTCCACTGGACGCGAATTCGCGCGAAGAGGCGAAGTACGCGATTTCAAACGAAGAGTTCGCCTCTTAACAAACACTATTATTCGTATTTGACCCCACTGAAGCGCCATGATCGATTTATCGATTTCCATCGCCAGTTCGCGCGTTTGGAATCAAACATGTTTGATTCTCTTCGCGCGAATTCGCGTCCAGTGGACGGCCAGCCTTAGTGAGCACGAGGTAAGTTTATTTAAATTTATTTATTATTTTTTATTTATTATTTAATTATTTATTTATTTTAGTTTATTTCAATTTAGTATTTTCCCTCCTTTTTTATAAAAACAAATATGGCCGACAGGGATAAATATTTCGTGTATAATATATCGATAGTGCATATCGACTGAGCATACTATCGATATCAGCTGATAACGCGACAACGGTCCCTATTCTTGACTTTTACCCTGATAGGTTGATTATTCAAGGAATAACAATGAACAAATGAATTTTTAGGACGTCATTATTTCACACAAATGGTGGGACTTAGGCCGGGTACACACGTTGAGGATTCCGGAGAGGATTCCCCGTTGAGGCCAACCTCTCCGGCCGACGGACCGTGTGGACGGGTCGAGGCTTTCAGTTGAGGTGGACTGTACAGGCCGCCAGGCCTTTCCAATTTTTGGAAAGGCCACCTGAGGCCGGGGTTCCGGTTCCCGGAACTGAACCCCTTCCCTCACGTGTGGATGAGGTGATCGGTTGGCCTCAACGTCGTAGGTATCGCTCGAGTATCGTCAGTGGTCGTAGCTCCTCGTTTATTTTTTGATTTTTGTTTTTCGCCCCGGCCGCCTGTGAGGTTTTCCCCTACGTGTGGATGCTCCGACCGCCTCAGAGGTTTTCCTCAGAGAAATCCCTCTCCGGAATCCTCAACGTGTGTACCCGGCCTTCACGACTAATCTAATCACGACAAACAGGTATCTTCAGCAGTCATGGCGGAGTGATTTTACACCCCCACCCCCCATTCCATGTCCACCCACTTTCTATCAAGAAATCAATCAATTTTCTCAAGATTTAGAACATCATCAAGGTCTGTTGCCTTCTTGAAAGTACGCTTCAAATTGTTATTTGGGTAGTCGACCCGATGAACAGGTAAGTGACGCTTGAGCGCAAAGCAATTTTTCAAACTGCTAAACGAGTTTCCTTATTCTGCCCGGTAAAGTGGAACTTGAACGTAGCGCCTCACAAATTCCTCTCCGGGTTGGCTGCTCCGTGATAAACTGGCTGAAATGTTTTCTACGGGCAAGGAGATTCGTCCAAGTTTCCCTTAAACTTCCCCTTGGTGAAGTGAGGTTACAACTTGTTCCACTTCTTAGGCCAACAAGGACGAGCGTGCATGTAAATTAAAACTAACAAAAGGGCATTAGGGTGAGAGAAAGCGCACCATTAGTGTCAAGTTACTTAAGGGAAACAATTAAGAAGAACGGGTATATGATGAGGGGGATGTGGATTAACACGGGGACATTCCAGCATATCCACGCACACATACTGTGTACAAGTTACAAATGACCTCATGGCTTAGCCTGCATGCCGTTGGATGCCTCCGAACAACATATATTCGTTGTTATGTTCATTATATTAAAATGGTTATTCCTCGGGCCAAGATCATGGGGAAAATGTGGAAAATGGTGAGTGTAGAGTGACACGGTCTCATTCCAAACGATTCAGGGTCCAAAATTTAGTCGGAAATGATACCCCACACGCCTAGGCACCAGAAATCTTGACACATTCAAAATGGGTGGATACATACCCATTTTGACCCATAACTTCTTCCAGTGGGTGCCAATCGTTCTGGGAACCACTTCATTGGATTCAGCGTCCAAAATTTAGTGGAAAATGATACCCTACTCGCCTAAATCACCCAAAAACTCGAAAAAATCCATTTTGCAAATAACACATTTTGACCCCTACCCCGCCCAAATTTGGTCCGATCGGGCTGAAAAGTTTCGAGGACCGTCCTAGGCCGGGAACAGACCCCTGACCCAAATTTCAGATTTTTAGAAAATTTTCTACTACCAAAAACGGCGCGGACAATGGACGGCGGACGGAAAATTTGACCCATCTGCACACCTTTCAGCGGCAAAGGCCAAAGCCCTGGCATCCTTTGGCAGAACGAAGACGCTCGCCATGGGTATCCAGTACAGAAGCAAGACAACCATGTACGCTGCCCTTTTTGAGTCAGTCATGCTGTATGCCTGCCCAGCATGGACAATGAAGGCACGGAGCAAGCACTAGGCAGAGCTGATCAAGGCACAGCGCAGCGCTCTTCTGATGGTCACACGCGCCTACCGGACTGTCTCAAGAGAGGCACTCCAAGTCTTAGCAGGCAAAATGTCCTAGACCTCCTATAGACCTCCATGCGCGATCAGTGGCAGCAGGCTGGATGCTGAGCCATGGCAGAGGGAGCCCCATACCAGGATGCAATACATCAGAGCACGTGGAGCAGTGGTCCATGGCAGAATGGCAAGCCAGATGGTCATCATCCACAAAGGGCAGGCACACCTACAACATCTGGCCAGATGTAGCAGAACGAAGGAGGAGCGACAGGTTCATTAGCCTCGACCATTTTGTCTCCCAATTTCTGACGGGCCACGGGGACAGCCAAGCTACATGGGTTCAACCTGAAGCCATTCCCTGCCTGCCAATGTGGCCACATAGAGACAGCCCACCATGTCTTAATGGTGTGCTCAAAGTACGCAGCCGCAAGAGAAGACTGGACATCGGTAGTGGCACCACAGGGAGAGATGGTGGAAGGAAGCTGTGGGAACAAAAGACACATTACGTGCAACAACGAGGTTTGTGCACTGTAATGCAAACCAAAGGGTGGCCTATGGCCAAACAAGCCAATTACCCTCCTCCTGGTCCCGCCCACGCAGCCTCCGCGAGGCCCATCCTGGGCATCCTGGGCATTGCTCTGAGCAGTGGCGGATAGCGTGGCAGGAGTTGAGCGGAAGTGACCGTCTATAACATCAAGCGCCCAACTATAGAGCCAGAAAGGCAAAGGAATAGGGAGAGAAAGGCAAAATGAACGGCATACGGCGTCCGCACCGTTTTTGGTAGTAAAAAATTTTCTAAAAATCTGAAATTTTGGTCAGAGGTCTGTTCCCGGCCTGGGACGGTCCTCAAAACTTTTCAGCCCGATCGGACCAAATTTGGGCGGGGTAGGGGTCAAAATGTGTTTTTTGAAAAATGGATTTTTGAGGTTTTGGGCGATCTACGCGAGTGGGGTATCATTTTCCACTAAATTTTAGACGCTGAATCCAATGAAATGGGTCCTAGAACAATTGGCACCCAGTGGAAGAAGTTATGGGTCAAATTGAGTATATATTACCCATTATGAATATGTGTTTTCTAGATTTCTGGAACCTGGGCGTGTGGGGTTTCATTTTCCACTGAGAAGGGAGGGCTACTTGGCCCTAACCTCTCCCTGATAATAAATAAACCAATCAATCAATCAATCAATCTCTCTCACCGAGAGCTCTGGCATGATAACATAGGTTGATAACCTAAAGAATAATCAACCAAAAACTTTTTGGCTTTTAATGTTCAGTTGAATTATCAATAACAATCTTGACTGACGTGCACACAACACTCGAGCTATCCACCTTGACAATCACTGATTTTGGTCTAACCAGTATAATTGTCCGCTAATTGAGTAGAAACAACACTTAAAAGCTCCTTGGGCAGCATTTTTTCCTTTGCTGCGGCGTCATGCCCCCTTTCGATTTGATTTGGTTAAGCGGATTGGGCAAATTGAACCGCTCAACCAACGAAAAGTCTTAACTGCGGATTACAGTTAGTAGAGAGAATCTGTTTCCCCACGTTGAATAGCGGCTCTTTTTTGCGCCCGGTTGAACCGAAATTAACTTCGTTAAATCTTCCAAGTCTTATTCTTCATTTGATGAATTTACGGTTTCTGAGTTAATTCCCTTTCACGTATCCCTTCCCCTTTCATTCTCTTCAAACCGTCCTTCTCCAAGTTGGACAAACAAACCAGGACTCGCTCATTAGACTTGTGTAAATGTCACTGTAACTGAATGGTTTGTCAAGACGGCTGTACTTTGGCCTGAAGCGGGGAACAGCCTGGCATAAGCTTGTACCACCTGTTGCAGCAGGAGGCAGTGGACCGTTAAAGGTCGCCCTTTATGTTGTATCGTAGCCACGACATTTGTAAGAGCGGTAGGTGTGTTTCTTGAACGTCCACTCCTTGATGTCAGCTTTGAATGGGCACATTTGCCACCATATCTTGTGGTGGTGTGTTTAACACAAAATAATTGTGGTGTGGTCATGATGTTGATTCTTGCCATGTTCCATCCCGTTGATGCCGCTCCTTTGATTACGATATCTATAGCAGGCAGGCCCAGCAGAACCCCCATGGAGGCTGTAGGACAGGGATGCACAGACTTATTAAAACTAGGGGCCACTCGGGCAAATCATGAACTGATGGCGGGCCGCCAGAAGTATGGGTAATTAAAGACAATAAAAAATGCATATAATGTATTAAAATTGAAAAATAATTTATTAATTTGAAGCGTGGCACTGCATAGTGCTTACAATCTTTTTTATATTTGGGTCAAATTTACTTGTAGCAACACGTAAAACTGCTTCCAAACTTTCGTTTGCAAGGCGGTTTTGATTTTTTGTTTTATTATTATTCAGTATTGAAGTTTATTCGAAGTTATTTGAAGTTTGTTCACATATATAGGTAGAACCAAATAAGCTGGCACATTTCAGAGCGTTTATGCGCAACTCTTTGTACATATTTTTGTCAATGCAGTGGTAAAAGTTCAACAAGTCTCCCTCGTTGAATTTGTTGCGCAAATCTTGGTCGTTTTGCAAATCGATAATTTCTAACTGCATTGACTCTGGCGCATTTTCAACTGAAATCGAGAAAGGATTGCTGAATATGTCCAACAGAGGTTTCACTTTTTTGAAGTCCAAAAATCTGTCATGAAAAGAGTGAATCAGAATATCCAGCTTTTCTACATAACTGAAATTAATCGCAGTTTTGTTGAATTTTTCGGCCATTTTCTTATAATTCGGAAAATGATTGTAATTTCCAGAAGTCAGTTGCGATCTGAAAAGAGTCAGCTTGGATTGAAAGGATGATACATGAGCGTAGAGCTGGGATATCAGTTGATTTTTGCCTTGAATCCGTGTGTTCAAGACATTCAAATGATTTGTAATGTCAACTAAAAAAGCCAAATCACACAACCAATCAGGATTTTTAAGTTCCGGGACATCCCTTTGCTTCTCCACCAGAAATATTCCAATTTCTTCTATTAAATTTAGAAATCGTTCAAGTGTCAATCCACGACTTAGCCACCTTACTTCTGTATAATACAGCAAATCTCCATATTCGCTTTCGATGTCATCAAGGAATTGTTTGAATTGCCTGTGATTGAGTCCTCGTGATTTGATGAAATTTACAGTCGAAACTACCACCTTCATGACATTTTGAAATTCAATTTTCTTAGAACAAAGGGCTTCTTGGTGTATGATGCAATGAAACTGCATGAGATCTTCAGCGTTTATGTTTTTTTCTTGCAGACACTTTTTTAGCATAGTAACTAGCCCGGAATTGACACTAATCATAGAAGGAGCACCGTCAGTCACAATAATTTTGATAAGTCCAAACCAGTTTTTGAACACTCATCCAAAAGTACATTGAGTATATCAACTCCTTTGGTTTGACCTTTCAATGAACACATTCCTAATAACTCTTCTACGACTTCAAAATCTTGAGTAACACCTCGTATGAATATGAGTAGTTGAGCTGTGGAACTAATATCAGTTGATTCGTCGAGTGCCAATGAAAAAAATTCAATTATCTTAGTATTTTCAGTTAATTGTTCCGCAATATTAGCTGACAAAGACATAATTCGTCTTTGGATTGTCATACGATTCAGTTGAATTTTCTCAAACTTTTTTGCTGCTTCTGGACACATTTTCTTAGCGGCGATTTCAATGCATTTTTTTACAAAATCCCCATCATTGAAGGGGCGACTTCGCTTTGCTATCATTCGAGAAATTTCAAAACTAACTTCTGTAGCCGTTTCTGAATCTTCAATGAGTTTTGTGAACACAGTTTGCTGACCAATAAGCTCCCGTTTCAAAGATAACACTTTTTGCTTTTTTAATTCGCCTGTAAATTTGGTAAAAGAAGAATGCTGCGTTTCATAGTGCCTTTTTACATTATATTCCTTTGCAATCGCAACAGAATTCTTACAAATTAAACAAACGACTTTGTTATGCAACCATACAAAAAAATATTTCTCAATCCATATTTCTTGAAACAGCCGATTTTCATCTTAAGCCTTACGTTTTTTACTAGGCCCTGGCTTGTCCATGTTGCGTTATAATCCTGTCTATGGTTAACACTGCACCTAAAAACAATTACAGTACCTACTTAAATTACCCATCCTTTTTTAAATTACCAAAGTCAGTCGCTGCCGGTTATCCCTGCCTGGCTTTTATACCGCGCGTAGAGTCGAAAAATCTCGTAACCCACTCTGGAAGCCTTGTGTATCTTGGCGAGCGATTGGGTATTCGGGACTATTCGGACTAATTCGACGGCGTCGTTTCATTCATGAACTGGCGCGGTATTTGAATAATTTTCATAAGTTTTATGGACGTCTTTACTTTTGAACAAATTTTTTTTTTTGGTTTTATTCTGATACAGAATTCAATATTTTTCGAATGTACGAGAGTATTATTTTGGTGACGGCGAGCCACCAGAATTTCACCGGCGGGCCGCGGTCTGTGCATCCCTACTGTAGGAGAACCATGCATAGTGCATGTGGTGATTAGACCACACTAGTGAGAGACCACCGTGATTAACGGTAAATTCAGATCAATTTTGGTTTGTTACTCCTTAAACCAACCCATGTTCATATGTCTCTCCTCGTATTCCTCCATATTCACGGCAAAAGCGAATAAACAGAAGAACAAACATGGAAATGAGGTGAGATTCCCGCCGGGATTTTACCCTACTTGGACCAAACTTTGTTACATAAAGTGAAAAACTTTATCAACCTGCACATCACACAAGAACCATACAGAAGTAGGTGAGTTCAAGTGGAAATTCAATGAACGGTATTGGAAAGGAATTTGAATAGTTCCTCAAAATCATAGTGTCTATTATGAACTGGAAGACGAGACACCAACGTTATTTATCTATCGATTTCTATGATCTTCGCTTTTGGTTGGTTATTCTCTGAATTATCAACCTATGTTTTCTTGCAAAAAGTCAATCTCTCAGATTTAGCCCAAACATTTTTTTTCCGGGCGTTTCCAGGTGTCTAGATCAAAACCTCGGACCAGAAACATGGGGAAAACAATAGGTGTAGAGTATCCTGGACTCATTTCAATTGATTCAGCATCCAACATGGCAAATGTGAAGTTGAAGATTTCAATGTACAGTGTATCCGAAAGTGTATGACTCGTAACACATACCAGGAAATAAAAAGAATTTGCACTTCGACAATTCTTGCCTAAAGGATAAGACGAAAATGATATCAAAGTCATTCAAAAATAGTTGTCGGCAGTGTGGGGATCGCGCAAAGTCCCACGGGCCCCAATTGGGACTTTATTAAAATTTGCGTATTTCTTGAAGAAATTTAACTTATTTCTTCAAATATCATTAATTTAGTATTCGCTATACAGGAATAAAACACTTTGAGTGGAAATCGTTGAAAAAAAAAATTTGGGATTTAATGGGTTAAACCACCCTCCAGCGGGCAATCAATCCCCAACGTTATGGATTTAGCGTCAAAATTTTAGTAAAAAATGACACTTCAAACGCCTAGATTGATAAAAATCTCGAAAAATATTCTTCAAAAAACACATTTTATACACCAAACATACCCCCAGAGAGTACCAAAACTAATATTCTGTTGTAATAAAACGCCATAAAATGCCCTTCTTGCGCCTTTCGCTGCTATCATAAATGGCGTTTTCAGCGGGCATTAAAATGTGTTCACCTTCTTTTACATTATTAGGTTGGGAAATCCGGTCCTGGAACAATTTGCACCCTCTGGATGAGGATATGGGTCAAAATGAGTGCCTATCTGCCCATTTTGGGTTTGTGTTTTCGATATTTCAGGTGCGAGGGGTATCATTTTCCACTGAATTTTGGACCCTAAATCGATTAGAATTGGTCCATGACCCACCGCACCCACTGTTTCCACCATTTTCCCATGTTGAAGGGGGATAACCAACCCCTGAGAAAGAATTTGCAGCAAGTAATTGTCCGTCCGCCGATTTTGGTAGTAGAATATTTTCAGAAAATCTGAAAGTTTGGGTCAGGGACCTGCTTACGGCTCTAGTTGGTCCTCGAATCTTGTCAGACCAATCGGACCGAATTTGGGTGGAGTAGGCGTCAACATGTGTATTTCGAAAAATCGATTTTCGAGATTTTTGGCGATCTAGGCATGTAGTGTATAATTTTCCACTAAATTCTGGACGCTGACAATCTAATATAATGGGTTCCAGAACGATTGGAACCCTTTGGAAGAGGTAATGGGTAAAAATGAGTATCTATTACCCATTTTGAATAAGTTTTTTCGAGATTTCTGCTACCTAGGCGTGTGGGGTATCATTTTCCACTAAATTTTGGACCTTCAATCGATTGGAATGGGTCCGGGACCTGTCACACCCACTGTTTCCCCCATTTTCTCCACGTTGAAGATATGAGTCTCCATAAGGCTGGTCCGATGAATAACCAACCCGTGTGACAGAATTCGCAGCGTTTTTTAAAACAGCATGGACGGCGACAAATACTTTGGTTTCACATCGACCTTAAACTCAAAAGAATTTAGAAGAAAATTCATAAAAACACGCGGACCTTAATTGGAAGCTTTTGATGAAAACTGGAAAGCTGAAACTTGAGTAAAGTCCTTCAACAAGTCAACAGCTGCTGTGGAAGCTGATGTTATGGGCAGCAAGGAGGAACAAGTTGACACTAGTAATTATCAAAAAAATGAAAGTAAATTCATTGTTACTTATTTCGTGTAGACTTTGGAATAGGTACCTTGTTTTCTCAAGTTAATTTGCAAGTTAAATGAAGTTTGGAGGCCGTATTTGATGTGATTCACGCTTTCAAAACATCTTGTTACCTACAAGTTTTAGTCGTATTGAAAACTCCGGGGCCTCGAATTTTAAACCTTCGCGTCAGATGAATTCCGCTGAGTATTCATACCGCGTGGCCCTGAGCGGAAATGAATACGGAATGAGGGCGACGAAAAATGATAGGAACAACCATGAAAAGGAGCTGTGATGTATAGAATTAGGTGGCGGGTTTCCATAACCTATTTAAGCCAGCACGCTCCTGTACTGGGGGGAGCTTAGCTAATTTCATCATACAACCCTTGGGAAAACTTGGGGTATCTTGGCGAGCGTCAAAAGACTCATTACGTGTAGAATTCGTAATGAACTCGTATCCACTGTGAAGAAACCGAGTCAATTCTTGTTACAAGGTCGTGGAATGACAACGCGTTGACACAAGAGTATTTAAATGAGGAAAATTATATTTAAAACTGAAACACAGGGGTTGGTTATTCCTTGAACCAGGAACATGGAGACTCATTTTAACCGGAAAAAGATGCCCAACACACCTATGTACCAGAAATATCAAAAACACATATTCAAAATGGGTAGATAGATACCCATTTAGACACAAATCCGTTCCGGTGTAAGCCTCTCTCGAATTAAAATGTGTTTGAATTTACTATAATTTAATTCGGGTTTCTTCGGAGAATTTGGAAGGGACCTAGCGAGAGGATACGGGATGTAAGTCCAAGACTTACGACTGAGCAACTAGGGATACCAAGGATGAGCATAAAATACATTGATACAAAATGAATTATTATTGAAAACAAGGACACGTTGCAAAGGAGAATATGCCTCAACGTGGGCTAGAATTGATACAAGACAAAGTAATTCGACAAAGTAAATTAGACAACATGTGGAGCATAAAATACAATTAATACAAGATAGATGAAATTATGATATACATGAAATACAATTTAATGAGCAAGTACAACGATACCGGCTGACGAAAACGGCGTCAAGTTGAAGGAAAAACAGGAGGGGGCACGCTGTCCCGCAGGTACACAGAGAGGCTTATTAACTTGAGTCCTTTATCATCTCATGGCATGAGGAACACAATATTACAGCTTCGGTCGACTTCAGCACGGTAGCAGAGTTCACTTCAGAGCACAGGACAAAGCCAGGATGGACTGAGTGAGATGCACTTGCACGACAGGGTTACAAAAATATATGACTCCAACATGTTGGGCGCCTTGGCTCCAAGGGGCGCCTCGACGATGACTGCCTGGTTGGACACCTTTGCAATGAGTGAGCACTGGGCCTCTCTCCAAAATGCGCCGTCTGGGCAGGAGCTGCGCGCACATCCTGGCGCATGCTCCCTCCCTTCTGGCCTTCTGGAGGCAGCAAGCCTGGGGGCTTACACCGGGACCCATTTCATTGGATTCAACGTCCAATATATTATCGATAATGATACCCCACACGCCATGATCGCCAAAAATCTCGAAAACTAACATTGAAATAGGTGAATAGATAACCTATTGACCGATAACCTCTTCCGGTGGGCGCTAATCGTTCCAGAACTTGTCTCATTGAATTCAGCTCAAAATTTAGTCAAAAACGATACCCCACACGCCTTGGTTCCAGAAATCTCGTGAACTCACTTTCGAAATGGGTAGATAGATACACTTTTTGACCCATTACCTCGTCCGTTGGGTGACGATCATTCCGGAACCCATCTTATTGGATTCAGCGTCCAAAATATTGTCGAAAATGATACCTCACACGCCAAAAACTTCCAAAATATGGCCAGTTTGCCCACTACTGGTTTGGAATGGTATATAGGGACCCCATGGGTCAAAATGGGTACCGTTCATCCATTTTTAGAGTGGATTTTCATGATTTTCGGGTCTCTAGGCGTATGGAGTATCATTTTCGACTAAATTTTGGACCCTGAATCGATTGCTACTAGTCCAAAACTTACTTCCACAGTCACTATTTTCACTATAATCTTATTCCAAAGTATAACCAACGTTTGTTTCACATTGTTTCAGTTTCCGGATCACAATCGAGCAGTAATGGCGCTAAAACGAGTAGTAAAACGACCGGAGTGGTTCAAAATGCGCTGCTTCCGACGGCGAGAAACGGACCGATGATTGACAAAGTGGCGTCGAAAAACGTGACGGCACTGCTCGGCAAAACGGCTTATCTCAACTGCAAAGTTAAGAACCTTGGCAACAAAACGGTAAGTCTTTCAATTTTCAAGGATAAAAAGCCTGCTAAAATTTCTGCCTGCTAGCTGGTCCCGTTTGCCTGAAGTTCCCGTTGCCGGGCCCTTTCCTCGACGAGCTTGCCTTTCAGGATGTTCCGGATGTACCCCGCCACGGCATTCCACTTTGACTGGCTCTCGAGCATCCTGGTCATCATGTCCTGGTCATTTCTAGCTCCCTTGCAATCTGCCATCGCTCTCTCTCCCTCCTCTCGCATTTGAAGAATGTGTGTTGAGCGCTGTCCTCTTCGTTGGTGCAATGTAGGCATCCTGGAGATTCCACAATGCGCATCCTATGGAGATACTGATAGAACATCCCGTGACCCGAGAGGAACTGCGTTATATGATAGTTAACTTCACCGTGTTCCTCTCTAGCCAGGGACGTATATTGGGCACCAGTCGAGCCGTCCATCTTCCTCTTGTTTCTGTCTCCCAGATTTCCTGCCAGGAGTCGAGTGTGTGTTCCCGCTCTTGTTTGGCTAATTGAGGCCAGGGCTCCTCATCCCGTCGCTCGTACATCCTTTTCCTCTCCTTTGCAAGCAGATGTATTGGTATCACTCCTGCCAGGAGGAGCACGGCTGGCTCTGGTACTGTCTTATAGGCGCTCACAATGCGAAGCGCCCCTCTTCTTTGCACTGTGAGCATCCGTTTTTGGTGGCATTTGACATTCAGAGCGTCCGCCCATACTTCTGCCCGATGCAGGATGGAGTGTACAACTGACATTAATAGTTGTCTCTTACACGGTCTAGGTCCTTGAATGTTTGGCATTAGTCGACTCAGGGCTGCTGTTGTCTTTGCTGCCTTGGCTGCTGCCATCCCTATGTGCTCCCCAAAAGTTATCTTGGTGTCCAGCATTATTCCCAAGTACCTGACTACTGGTTTTGTTGCATGATATTTGGGATGCGTTTTCGTGTAAATAGTACCACCTCTGATGATGAAGTCGTTCGTAAGAAACTTCTTCTATTTTGATAATTTTATTTCATCATCAAGATCAATATTATTTAACTTTTATCACTAAATTCCCTATTCAAGACACAATAATTGTGTCTTTTTCGAGAAAATAAGAAAAATTATTTTTCTTATTTTCTCGAAACATATATGCGCATGAATATAATAGATAGGTAGATAGATTGATAGAAAATATGTTTTTTATTGAGGGGTACCCGTAAAGTAAAAAAATCAACTTTGGGCCAAAAAAATTGTATTACGAAAAAAAAAACTGCTGAAAATTTTGGTATGTCAACATAAAGGATTCTGCATCTCTATTCCTTCAATATTGGCTGCTGAAGGAAGAGCCAACCATAACCATAATCAACATTCATTTCACCGCCGCATTCGAGACATCTGATGAAGCCGGAAAGGAATGCGAATAATTCCGTTATTTATTCTATTTATCAAATCGAACACTTCACACGATGAAAGGGAATCGTACATCGAAATTCAGCTTTTTTGAGGACGAAGATGACGACGAACTCACCGATGACGACGAAGAATCGCGAGATCTTCCCGTTTCGATAGCACTTGGTTCATTCGAATTCTTCTTCTGTTTTCGAAAAACAGTACCTGAACCACCGCCAAAATGGGGAAAACAGTAGGTGTGGTGGGTTCCAGACCCATTCCAATCGATTCAGGGTCCAAAATTTAGTGGAAAATGATACCCCACACGCCTAGGTACCAGAAATCTCGAAAACACACATTCGAAATCTGTAATAAATACCCAATTTGACCCATAACAACTTCCAGTGGGTGCCAATCGTTCTAGGACCATTTCATTGGATTCAGCGTCCAAAATCCAGTGGACAATGATCGCCCTACTCGCCTAGATCGCCCAAAATCTCGAAAATACATATTCGAAATGGGTCCCGGAACAAAATATCCTTTTCCTATTAGTCGACGCCGGCCAGGTCAAAAATATCTTGGGTAAATTCAAAAATTGTGACGTTGTGGATGCAGATCTTTGCACAATGACGATATCAATAGCTCCCCATTTAGAAGTTTATGGGGGCTTGGGGATTAACCCTAAAAGTCGATGGTCAGGTTTCCAAGAATTCTTTTTTCGGAAGATTAAATGAAGAACATGAAATAAGATCATGGGGAAAACTGTGAGTGACGAGTCAAAGTTATTTGTTCGTACAATTTTACAGTAACCTACAACCACCACCAAACCACCATTATTAAAATTCAGCAAATTCTTCCATAAAGGAGAGCGAATTTGGGGAATATAGTGAGTATGGAGCGTCCCGGACTCATTCCAATCGATTCAGTGAAAAATGATATCCCACATGTCCAGTTCCTTTAACGTCCAAAAATCGAGTTTCAAAAACACAATTTTACCCATGCCCACACCAAATTTGGTCCGATTGGGCTGAAAAGTAACCAACTAGAGCCGGAATGAGGTACGTGACCAAAATTTTATATTTTTTTGACATTTTCTACGACCATAATCAGTGTGGACTTGCATAATGTTGCATTTTCGAAAACATGGGGGCAGAAACATTGTATTACTGATTTTTCAGGCTAATAAGGGTTGGGTTTCCCGATGGGTGTTTCGCATAGATGTACTACCTGTTCTTCAGTGGTAGACGCAGATAAAGATATCTCCGTAGATAGAGAGATAGAAAGAGAAGATGGAGAGTGATGAAGACCCATGTGGCGACGCTGCGGAGGCTGTAGGTGCACGTTGACGCCGAAAAAAGCTCCGTGATTGACCTTGCGACGCTCCGCGAGAGGAAGTATGCCTTGCTTTCCAGAGGTGAACCATGGCAAGGACCCGCGAATTCCCATCTACAGAGACTAGTAGGTAGAGAGAGAGAAGATGAAGGATTGTAGATAGATGAAGTATATAGAGAGTAATAGAGACCCTAATGGCGTTGCGGCGGAGGCTGTAGGTGCACGTTGACGCCGAAAAAAGCTCCGTGATTGACCTTGCGGTGCTCCGCGAGGAGAAGTATGCCCCGCTCTCCTGATATGGATGAAGGGAACGACCCGCGAATATCTTCTTCGAGACTGTTTACCCTTTTTTATGGTTCACAATGACAGTAACAGGAGCTCCACATAGGGAAGTATGCACCGCTCTCCAAATGTCAAGCATGGCAAGGACCCGTAAATGACCTTTTCCGGAGACTAGTAGGTAGAGAGAGAGAAGATGAAGGATTGTAGATAGATGAAGTATATAGAGAGTAAAAGAGACCTAATGGTGACACGGCGGAGGCTGTTCGTACACATGGTGCCGAAGGAAGCTTCGCTTTTAACCCTAGCAACGCTCCACGTAGGAAGGCCTTGTTCCCCGCAACTTGATGCCGTGAAGGAACCAGAGTTTTCCTTCGTGAAGATAACTATTTCTACCCTCCACTCATCTCAATAGTTTCAGCGTCCAAAATTTAAAGGAAATATAATACCCCACACGCCTCATGAACACATTTTCACCCGTAAATTGTTCAGGAAAGTTTTTTGGGACCAATCGCAAATGGTCGACTCTCCTAGACCTTGGGTATGATTGCATAGGTTAATTATTCCAAGAATAACCGATCAAAATGCTGCAAATTTTAGCAATTTTGCAAAGTATTGTAGTTTTAATTATTTTTTACTATATTTTCTTTATTCTTCTCATGGCCTGCGTGCGAACGTATTTTATTTTTTTATTATTTTGTTTTTAATTGGGCTCGTTCCGTTCATATTAAATAAATAAATTACTGATAAATAAATAAATTCGTTCTTTACAGTATCAGATTGAAAAAAAAAAAAAAAGGATTTTTGTTTTTCTTGAGTAATTTTCCCCTCTCTTCGAAGCGCCCGCCGGCTGGACCCGGAACCACCCCAATTCCCGTTCAAGCGGAGTAAAAGGTTTTTCGGCGGGCACGGCGGGGGAAAAGGTCGTACATGCTCAGGAGGGCGGGGCTCAGGGGCGCTGGCGAGCACATAGCGGGAAAACGCTCACCGGGGCGTACGTCTGATCCGGAGGGGCGGGATTGATTTAGAGGCGTCGACGGGAGATGTGGAGCACTGTGGAGTGTAGAAAGAAAACCGTTAGGAGAGTTTCGAGCTCCACAAGAGCGCGATGGGGCCCCTTTCTCAGTTACCCGCTTCCCCATTTTCTCTCCTCTCCGGGATCTGGCGGCGGAGCATTATTTTATTTCGGTGACCCATTAGTCAGCACCCGGCGCTCCACCAACGTTACCCTTTTTTTCGCCCCCTCCGCCTCCCCAGATCCACATACCCCACCCCGTTCGCCACCGTCACCCCCCACCACCACTCTCAGCTGGATGGGCCCCTCCCCCTCGTAAATATCTCCTCGTTTTTCACGATTTTAATAGGCTTCGAGAAAAATGTCAAACTCCATAAAGTATTGTCGTGAGTCAATTTAAAAGAAAAAAAATTATTTATTTATTCATTTTTTTTATACCAAACCATTTTGTTGTCTTTCGCACCCACTGGTAGAATTATGGTAGGCAGAGGTTTTTGGCCATTAACCAAGGGGAGGGTGTTCAAGCCAGCCTAAGGGAATTTCTATATTGTCCTCTAAAGAATCAAGTCCAAAGAGACCTTAGAATCGAATTCCATTAGCCAGGAGTATAGCCGTAGAAATCACTAAAAAGCCTCAATTTCAACCGTGACGCAAATTTCGATCGACAGAATTTATTTTGAAACATGGGCCACATTATGAATAGAAGGAAAATATTACCCGAAACTATCTGGTTTTCGACGTCCTCAATCTGTGGCGGTATCTAGTGGTATAGTAGGTAGGTAATTTCCAGCTCTAGTTGGTTCTCGAAACTTTTCAATCCAATCGGATCTAATTGGGGAAGGGGGTACGGGTCAAAATGTGTTTTTTGAAAAATGGATTTTGGATATTTCTGGTACCTAGGCGTGTTGGGTATCATTTTCCACTAACTTTTGGACGCTGAATCCAATGAAATAGGTTCCCGGGGCGATTGGCACCCTCTGGATGAGGTTATGGGTCAAAATGGGTACCTATCTACCCATCTCGAATGTGTGTTTTCGAGATTTCGTGTACCTAGGCGTGTTGGGTATCATTTTCCACTAAATTTTGGACCCTGAATCGATTGGAATGGGTCTGGGACGCACGACACTCACTGTATAACCAACCCCTGTGAATGAATTTGGAGCGTTTTCCCCTTAGAGGTCGTGTTCATGTTCATGAAAGTAGAATACCAAATAGAAACAGAGTAGGTACCGAATTATGAATACATAAAAGATTAGGTATTAATGTGAAATTAATATACGGAGTCATGTTGCTTCACGGGATGGAATCACAATGGGCTCCGCACGGGTGGATTTCATTAAAGGAGTTGAATCATACAACCAAGTTCGAAGGATAATTCCGCGTTGAGGTTTCATTTGATTTCAGAGCGGAGACGCCATAATCCCACTAATTGGAACCCTAGCCAGTTTAGAATCGCGTGTAGCGGAGTCGTTGTCTTCTGTCTCACAACCTTCTACCGACCTATAAAGTCGAACGTTAACGAGAAGAGTTGCTCTTCAGGGGTGGCTGCTGAGTTTGGAAACTTGTAACTCGAGCAGGCAACGCGGGTCTAGGGTCCTTCGGACACTTTGGAGAGGTTTCATTTCAAGAGGGGGAAATGACGGGATCTGGTTGATTTCCATTCAAAGAGAGGGTTGAAAGGAAGGGGGAGGGGAGTGTTTGAGCTGCACTGCCTGACCTGTTTCCTCGTGACTGGAGTGAACACATTTCAGCCTTCCTGGGAAGATTGAGCTTTATGTGTAGTGCTTGTGTGACTTAACCATGACGAAGAAGTCTTTGTGAGCGGGTGTGGAAATAGAAGGTTATTCAAGCAGTAAAAACGCTGCAAATTCTTACACAGGGGTTGGTTATTCCTTGGACCAGGCGCATGGAGACTTATTCCAATCGATTCAGCGTCCATAACCATTTCCGGTGGGTGCCAATCATTCCAAGACCCCTCTCATGGGATTCAACGTCCAAAATTCAGTGGAAAAAGGTACCCCACACGCCTAGGTACCAGAAATCTCGAAAACAAACATTAAAATGGGTAGATAGGCACTCATTTTGACCCATAATTTCTTCCAGTGGGAGCCAATCATTCCGGGACCCACTTTATTAGATTTAACGTTCAAAATTTAGTGGAAAATGATACCCCACACGCCTAAATCGCCGAAAATCTCGAAAAACGATTTCTCGAAAAACACATTTTGACCCCTACCCTGCCCAAATTTGGTCCGACCGGTCCGAAAAGTTTCGAGAACCGTCTAGAGCCTGGAACGGACCCCTGGCCTAAACTAAATTAATAACGTTGAATCCAGACAAATCGAATCTGGTCTTACACAGGTCAGGGTAGTTTTCCAGTTTTTGCTTCCAGCCATTCCTCAACGAAGGTTTTTCAGTTATCGTTGGGCGTTTTCCTTTGTGTGCCTATGAATATGAAACAACACCCCAACACTAATCTTAACTGAGGTCGAAGCTTTACACAAAATAGCTAAGTTATGATCGTTCGGATTTAGTGCTTCCACGGGATAATGGGGTGTACCCACGGTTCAAAATGTGGATTTGGTGCCCTGTGAGTTGTCACAGTGCCCTTCTGTCCTCCACGTAACAGGGTGTCATAAATGTTGGCCAGATCTTTAGGGACCACATTCTGTGGAGAACTACTCTGAGAGGGACAGGAGACTGGACCACATGAGGGAGAAGGGGTAAAACCCCTGGTGCTCTATGAAACGGTAGAGGCAGAACAC
This sequence comes from Cyrtorhinus lividipennis, assembly GCA_019603395.1. Classification (NCBI taxonomy): domain Eukaryota; kingdom Metazoa; phylum Arthropoda; class Insecta; order Hemiptera; family Miridae; genus Cyrtorhinus; species Cyrtorhinus lividipennis. The sequence continues at coordinate 1,641,032 of CM033998.1, forward strand.
GATACAGTGTGATGGGGCTGGGATGGGAGCTTTCCTGGTATTCCACATGAGGATGGAAAGGGTGAATGTGAGTGGATCTATATCCGTAGCAGCGAGTAGATGGTTGGCAGTGCTGGGCAGATGGCTGAGGGGGTGGTGCAGCATATAATTTGTTGAAATGAAGGGGACCCAAAAGAGTCTTGGGACCGGGAGACCAATCTGGGCCAGGAGAGACAATGCGTCAGTACGCCCAAAGAACGACTGAGGAAAACCATATCCACAATGGTGTGTCGTTAAGCAGGACAGGGGAGGCAATACTGTGCCATAGTCGATGCTGTCACGAGGTATGCCTGACTTGAAAGCAAGGTAACGTCCTGTATACCCGATCACACTGGGCTATTAGCTAGTTAGCCCTTATAGGAAGTTATGGTCATCAGGCTGCTGACAGACCTGTATCCTTCCAAACTTGTACCGCGGGTGGAGGGGAGCCCCCGGCCACAAAAGCAATGCTCCGGCAAAGCTTCACAGGCCAGCCTCCCAATTGAGGTAGGAAACTCCGGTCCAAAATAATGGACCGTTCGCGGGGGTCGGAGGGCTTCACACAATGATGGTGCCAATAAAGGGGAGGCCTGTTCTGCATACATCCGTGTAGGATGTACCAATAATGACCGGCTCTGGAAGTTGAGATGCACACTGGGGAACCACTCTGCTCAAGTGGTACTCTGCTATGCTGAGGGGATGGTGCAGCATATAATTTGTTGAAATGAAGAGGACCCTAAAGAGTCTTGGGACCGGGAAACCAATCTGGACCAGGAGAGACGACGCGTCAATACGCCCAAAGAACCACTGAAGAAAACCATATCCACAATGGTGCGTCGGTCAGCAGGACAGGGAGGCTATACTGGATATACAGGATAGACTGCGCCATAGTCAATGCTGTCACGAGGTATGCCTGACTTGAAAGCAAGGTAACGGAGGAACGCCCTGAGCACCCGATCACGCGGGGTTATTAGCCAGTTAGCCCTTATAGGAAGTTACGGTCGTCAGGCTGCTGACAAACCTGTATCCTTCCAAACTTGTATCGTGGGTGGGGGGGGGGAGGAGCCCCTGGCCACAGAAGCAATGCTCCGGCAAAGCTTCACGGGCCAGCTTCCCCAATTGAGGTAGGAAACTACGGTCCGAAATAATGGACCGTTCGGGTCGTGGTTGGGGTATACCCTAGCTGTAGGGCTTCACCCAGTGATGGTGCCTCTCTGAGTGGGACAGGTATCTGGACCACTTGGGGAGAAGAGGGAAACCTCTGGCACTTCATGAAACGGTAGTGACAGGTACAAAGCCTCTGTCATGGGGCTATCAGCCAGTTAGCCCTTATAGGAAGTAACGGTCGTCAGGGCGCTGACAAACCCGTATCCTTCCAAACTGGTACCGCGGGTGGGGAGGAGCCCCTGGCCACAGAGGCAGTGCTTCGGCAAAGCCTCCCCAATTGAGGTAGGAAACTACGGTCCAAAAGAATGGACCGTTCGCGGGGGTCGTGGTTGAGACGTACCCTAGCCAGAGGGCTTCACCCAATGAAGGTGCCTATAAAGGGGAGACCTGTGCTGCATACATCCTTGTATAATGTGCCAATACAGACCGGCTCTGGGAGTTGAGATGCAATACTCCGGAACCACTTTGCATAAGTGGTAGTGCGAGGTAGATCGCACGAATTACCGCAATTCTGTACTTAGGAGGAGCCATTTACTACTCCCTATTTACGCCCTGCTGAATGAAGGGACAATCATTCCAGTCTGTTAAGGCTGTATCCTACAGCTTGCAGTAGGGGGAGAGGCATAACCCGAGGGGTGAGCTCTTCTTATAATTGTGGCTCATTTCCTCGCGTTGGGGTGAGAAACACATTGGACACTATCCTCCACGTAACTTCCCAAGACCGATCTTTCTATAATTCCAAACTTTTCCCATGAATAGGTTAGGTTCTATGGTGGTCTATGAAATATGAATAGTTTTCTTCTTCATGTCTAGTTGGGTTCAGGTTTGGAGAAGGAGATTGGATGCATCTCGATATCTGCAAACCCTGCTCTGAATTCACTGGTAGAGTAATGAGATTCTGAGGCAGCGCCTGCATTGGGAGTCATCATTCACTTCATGGGGAAACGTGGAGAGAAAAACTTTTATGAAGAACCTTATTTCACTGGGATTGTGATGCAGAGCTGACCTCCCAGTTGCCCGTCTATAGAGTGGACGGTAGAAAATCTCGCTTGAACCTCCTAAATTGAAGAGCGTTGGGAATTTCGTCTTCTCAGTAGTTTTCTTGTTAGTATATAACCGGCCGTCAATGGGAGGTTCAGACGAGGAAACGGTCGTGTATACCCAACTTTCCATCCTTTGAACCCTGGATTTTAATTAGAGGCCCAGTGAATACTGGCCGTCTCTCGAATAGAACGAAGCCGCCCCTAATTGGAAGAGGGTTTGTGGTTTGCCACTTCCGTTTACAGCGCGTCTCCACTCTGGATTTCCGGTGATGAAACGGAACTCGGATTCTTTTCACGAGGTTTGAACACCCGGGTGGTTGTGTAGGGGTTGTGGAGGGGTATTTGGCTGGGTCCCTTCCGAACGGGGGTCACAATTAGGGATGATCGATACCAGGGGAGGATCGATATGAGTACTAGTATTGGTATCAAAAGAATGGTATCGATACCAAGCAAGTATTGAATCAAATGTATCGATACCAACCAATATCAATATCGAATCAAAACTCGCCAGGTTGAAACTATTTACACACTTCAGACGAAATTATGTAGTTACACAGAATGTGTTTTACTAACGCTTTTCACGCAATTTCGTTACTTTCCTCCCACTAAATCAGAACCTTATATAATCACTGCGTCACACTCTTAAGTAAATCACAACCAATGAACACACTACCAACAACAAAGTGACCACGGAACAAGATATAACATTTAACGCTGCCTTATCACTGATATGATAGCAAGGCATTCTTCTTCTTCACAAGACAACCCTTAGCCAAAGCAGGGAAGAGGGACCTCTCTCTAAAGCAGGGATGGCCAACCCGCGGCCCGCGGGCCGCATGCGGCCCGCCTTAAATATTTGTGCGGCCCGCGAGACAGATCACAATTTTATAAAATATATTCACTTATATATTATAATGATCAAAGTTGTGAAAACTGAGGTATTAAAATATGTATTACTTTTGCAAAAATTAACTTTTTATATTATCGGTTTATGGGCCAAAAAAATATACATACTAGAAAAAGGAAATAAGATAATATAGAAAGTTTTATTGACCAACAAACGCGCCAAATAAGCTCGCGTTAGGCGGCCGTCTGTTTCAACATTGTTTCTGATAGGTTCGCTACTAGACAGAGCTCACGTGACAGAGTAGCCCGCCTATTTTTCCACAACAAAGAAGGTTATATTATCTGTCTGTAAAATTAATAGGTAATAGTAGTTAAAACAAATAAGTTATAAACAAATTGTGCGAATTCTGTATAACCAGCGCCGTACAGCAGTGTCACGTTTTTACAAAGGAGCGATATTATCAAGCAGACGGTTGATTCTGTTTCAATTGTTATTTTATTGCTTTTTTTTAATTATTATTTTATTGCTTTAGAGTCTAAAGCTTCTGGCCCTTTGAGTATTTATACCTTAGCCTATGGTATATACACGAAGTATATACTCGAAGTTCTGGTCGAAACAAGTGTAGCAACTTTTAGGAGAGGGCCTTCTTGATTCTTAATTGGTAATTTTTAACAAAAATTTGAGGTACCGTTATTGTTTGATACTTTTTCGATCCCGATTATTTATACCGATACTAGTATCGGTATCAAAATCAGAGTATCGATACCAAAATGATCGGTATTAAAAGAAAAGTATCGATGCCATCTTAAGATCGATCAGTATCGTTCATCCCTAGTCACAATGGCCGCCGACGGCTGTTCCTGAAGACTTTGCACTCGTCTTCTGCTGACTGAAGGCTGACTGATCACTAATCGATGACTAATCGGTAATTAATCGACTACGTGACGATGCCCAATCGATAGTTGACCTCCGAGGTTCTACCTTGTGTGTATTTACTAATATTGACCGAAGGCTGTCGTCGGATTATTAAATAAGTCAGATAATAAATAATTCATAGATAACGTAATCTCCACAGCAAAAACATCGGCTCACAGGGAGGACGAGCGTCATACGAAAGGGGAATTGTCAAAAACAATTCTGATTAATAATTATAAAAACATACGTTTTCTTTTGGGCGTTTCAGTGTCTAATTCAAGTGTCTAGATCAAAAAGGTCAATTGTCCATCCGCCATCCGCCGTACGCCGTCCGCCGTCCACGCCGACTTTGATAGCAGAAAACATTCTAAATATTTAAGGAATAACCAACCAAAATCTGAAATTTGGGTCAGGGGTCTCTTCCTGGCTCTAGTAGGTCCTTGGAACGTTTCAGCCTGATCGGACCAAATTTGGCCGGGGTAGGAGTGAAAAAGTGCTTTCAAAAAATGAATTTTGGGAAAATTTTTTGCAATTTAGGCGTGTTGGGTATCATTTTCCACTAAATTCTGGACGCTAAATCCAATGAAAAGGGTCCCAGAACGATTGGCACCCACTGGAAGAGGTTATGGGTCAAAATGGGTATCTATTACACATTTTGAATATATGTTTTCGAGATTTCTGTTACCTAGGCGTATTTGGTATCATTTTCCACTAAATTTTGGACGATAAATCGAATGAAATGGGTCTCGTAACGATCGGTGCCCTCTGCTTGAGGTTATGGGTCAATATGGGTACCTACTAATTTCGAATGTGTGTTTTCGAGATTTCTGGTACCTAGGTGTGTGAGTTATCATTTACCACTAAATTTTGGACCCTGAATCGATTGGAATGGGTCCAGGACCTGCCACACCCACTGTTTTCCCTCATTTCCCCCATGTTGAAGAAATGTGTCTCCAAGCTCCAGGTTCAATGAATAACCAACCCCTGCGAAAGAATTCGCTGCGTTTTTGTACCGGGAAAAAAGTTTGTTCTCATTTCCTCATTCAAAAACATTGCTAGTTACTCTTGAGACGTCAACGATACGCTTTCCTACCCGGACGAGATGAAATTTCGAAAATTATAACTATTTTGCAAAGACAAACCATTGTTTCAGCTTTTCTCAACTACTGAAATTAATGAAGATTTCACACAGTAAAAAAATATGCAATGCCCAGAATGGCTTCGAAATGGTTCCTCATGAATCTTGTGAGCAGAACAACTCACCACGAACGTTTTGAATTAACTTGCGGACCTCCCCTTCTCCTCCTTACCAATGTGCCGGATTGTTTGCATCCTGATGAATCTCATTTCACGGGCCTTCGTTACCTAATCACATCACCTGACCCGACAGTTTGTTTTGAAAGGGTGAAAACAAGCGACCCGAGTCAAGAGTTACCCCAAGTCGAGGTTTCACTTTTCGTCGGGCTCTCGTTGAGACCAAAGTCGACCAACTCCCGAGATTGGTGTTTGGTGAGTGCTTCAGGTTGTTGAGGAGATCCTTCGAGAAGTTCACTAGTAAAACTGATCGATTCGACTCGAGCTGTTTTAGGGTTGGAGTTACCCCTGTGATTGAATACTTGACATTAGAGATGTGCCGTACTAGCTGATCTTGTGGAACAGTTCCACATGAGACTGTTCCGCGCTATGACTAGTTCCAAACAGATACCTGTAGTCAGGTACTTGGGAATAATGCTGGACACCAAGATAACTTTTGGGGAGCACATAAGGATGGCAGCAGCCAGGGCAGCAAAGACAACAGCAGCCCTGAGTCGACTAATATCAAACATTCAAGGTCCTAAACCGTGTAAGAGACAACTATTAATGTCAGTTGTACACTCCATCCTGCTATATGGGGCAGAAGTGTGGGCGGACGCTCTAAATGTCAAATGCCACCAAAAACGGATGCTCACGGTGCAACGAAGAGGGGCGCTTCGCATAGTGAGCGCCTATAAGACAGTATCAGAACCAGCCGTGCTCCTCCTAGCACGAGTGATACCAATACATCTGCTTGCAAGGGAGAGGAAAAGGATGTACGAGCGAAGGGAAGAGGAGCCACGGCCTCAATTAGCCAAACAAGAGCGGGAAAACACACTCGACTCCTGGCAGGAAATCTGGGAGACAGAAACAAGAGGAAGATGGCCTGCTCGACTGGTGCCCAATATACGTCCCTGGCTAGAGAGGAAACACGGTGATGTTAACTATCATATAACGCAGTTCCTCTCGGGTCACGGGATGTTCTATCAGTATCTCCATAGGATACGTATCGTGGAATCTCCAGGATGCCTATTGCACCAACGAAGAGGACAGCGCTCAACACACATTCTTCGAATGCGAGAGGTGGGAGAGAGAGCGACGGCAAATTGCAAGGGAGCTAGAAATGACCAGCCCTCCCACCCCCGAGGATATGATGAACAGGATGCTCGAAAGCCAGTCAAAGTGGAATGCCGTGGCGGGGTACATCCGGAACATCCTGGAAGGCAAGCTCGTCGAGGAAAGGGCCCGGCAACGGGAACTGCAGGCAAACGGGACCAGCTAGCAGGCAGAAATCGGAACCCAGCCTGAAGTAATGTGTCAAACAGTTCCGGGCTGGGCCCCAACGTGGGATAAGGGGGTGGGTAATTTTCGAGGATGGCAAAACATTGGCCAAGAAAGGTAGAGGAGCGTTTGATGTGTTTGTTGACAGGATAACAAACCTGCTTGTTAATTTAAGAGACTGAAAATAGTTATAAAAACTTTATAGGAAAAAAAAACAGATACCTGTTCCAATATACCTGTTCTGTTCATTTCGGCACATCACTACTTGGCATCGGTATTTGGAACGATATTCAAAGCTACTCCAGCACTCTAGGGGAGGTATTGCTCAAAATATGATTCAGCATTGGCAATATGATCTACCAGAGACCCAGGCCTTGGACAACCAGCTCCCCACATTTCATGCACGAAGCAAGCGATCATGCAATTGGTGATACATCACAAAAATCCCAACAACCTCAGCTAACAGACTGAATTTTACCACCACCACCAAGCCTAACACGGGTGGCTCAAGATATCAGTACATAATTACTCAAATTCCCTCAACTCAATTCATAATTACTTTTATTTTGAGTGACTATCTAGATGCGGTAATAACAGTAAGTAATAATTTTTGAGAACCACAGAGAAAAGGAATTGAGTACAAACCCAATGGTAAAAAGCTATAAATAGAGGTGCACCAGGAAACAAAGGAACAAGCTGAAAATAGAGAAATAACAAACATAGGGTAACACCAGATAGAAATGTATATAAATAGTTATCAATGAAACAGTCCTGTTATGAAACGTGGAATCAGATTCCTCTATTTCCTTGCGAGTGACTCACGTCCTTCAAGGAAATTGGAATCATCGCTGCAAATCCTGTCACAGGGGTTGGTTATTCCTCAGACCAGGAGCATGGCAACTCATTTTTATCTATTTAGCGTCCAAAATGTTGGAAAATGGTACCCCACATGCCTAGATACCAGAAATGTTGAGAACACACATTGGAAATGCGTAGATTGGTACCCATTTTGACCCATAACCTCATCCAGAGAGCGCCAATTGTTCCGTGAAAAAGTGGTACCCCACACTATTAAATCGCAAAAAATCCCAAAAATGCATTTTTCGAAATACAAATTTTGAGCCCTACCGCTTCCAAAACTGGACCGATCGGGCTGAAAGTTGGTTCTCGAAACTCATCAACCCGATTGGACACAATTTGGGTGGTGTAGGGGTCAAAATGTGAATTTCGAAAAATGAATTTTTGAGATTTTTTGCAATCAAAGTGTGTGGGGTATCGTTTTCCACAAATTCTGGACGCTGAATCCAATGAGACGAGTCCCGGGACGATTAGTGCCCTCTGGATGAGGCTATGGGCCATAATGGGTGCCTATATACCCATTTCGAATGTGTGTTTTCCAGGTTTCTAGTACCTAGACGTGTGGGGTATCATTTTCCATTAAATTTTGGACCCAGAATCGATTGGAATGGGTCCGAGACCCGCCACGCCCACTGTTCAAATGGTCCCATGGTTTAAGTTAGTCTCCATTCGCCTGGTTCGAGGAATAACCAACCCGTGTGTTTTTAATCTTGACACCTTGAAACGTCCCAGAAATTAATTTTGGGCCGAATCTGAGAGATTGACTTTTGCATTAAAAAAAAATAGGTTAATTATTCAAGGATTAACCAACCAAAATGTAAGTGCGACCCGAGTTCGGTCGAAAGAGGAACCTGGCCCGTAGCCACAACGGTTATTTTGAGCGCCGAAAAAACCTTCAGGTTATCAGGCCCTGAAAACTTATAAGCAACTTTCCCAACTTCACTCTCGGGAACTGTGAAATTAAGAATTCTTCATAGACTTTGTCCTGTGGCTCCCGCAAGTTTGAGAAATTTTCATTCCGTCCACGGGGCCTCGGCAATACTGTCAACATGGGGCCATAAATATTACAAACGGACTTTATTGGATAACTTTCCCTGAAGATCTCAAAGAGCAATAAACAAAGTAAAAGAGGGACGTAAAGTATGCTCTGGTGACGGAAAAGTTGGCTCACCTGGTTTCCCTAGGGAAGGGACGTTTTGGGAAGCGAGGGGTGATATGAGTGTGGGGATGTGGAAATCAGTTGTGCGGAGAACCAAGATTCCTGTTTTGCAAGTAAATTCACAAGAATCTTATCACTCACTCTGAACAAAGCAGCCAAATGAAACTCGTTTTACTGCGTCATGTCATAAAATATGCATCATATTACACAGAAACTTTACAATATGTTAGCATATTTGAAGCGACGGCCGTGAGCCAATCTACAATAACCAAAAACGCTGCAAATTCGTACACAGAGTTCGGTTATTCCTTGGACCCGGAGCATGGGGACTCATTTCTTCAACATGGGTAAAGTCTAAACAGTGGGTGGGCGGATCCCGGACCCATTCCAATCAATTGAGGGTCCACAATTTGGTGGAAAATGATACCCCACATGCCTAGGTTAAGGAAATCTGGAAAACACACGTTCAAAATGGGTAGATAGATACCAATTTTGACCCATGACCTTTTTCCGGCGTGTGGGGTATCATTTCCCACTAAATTTTGGATCCTGAATCCAATGAAATGGTTCCCAGAACCATTTGCATCCACCGGAAGAAGTCTTGGGTCAAAATTGGTGCCTATCTGTGGCGACACTAGCGCCACCACTCTCTATCTCGTAACTGAAATGCCGTTGATAAGATAAAAAATATGATAATATGTTGACTACGTTCACGTGCTTATGTTTTTTTCGTACCGCTCTTGATATATACCATATATATAAAGCTTTTATAACTATTTTCAGTCTCTTAAATTGACAAGCAGGTTTGTTATCCTGTCAACATGCACATCAAACGCTCCTCTACCTTTCTTGGCCAATGTTTTGTCATCCTCGAAAATTAACCCGGGGAATCTGTATGTTCTAATCGTGCCCAAGGATAAGATCCCATATTCCTTTCTAAGGTACATCATAAGTCGGGGATTTGAGTACCAGTTGTCAAAGAATAAAAATTGGAGAGAAGGTTCTAATATAGATTTTGTCAAGGCAATAACAGCAAGCAATGAAACTCCAAAGTTTTTTTCAATGTCAGTCAAGTGGACAGCGTTGAATGTAGAATGCCCTCCATAAATGAGAAAATAAGCACGTGAACGTAGTCAACATATTGTAACGATTTATGTTCTTAGTAAATAATTTATTAACAATCGTTCACTAGAATACACTGTTCACATTCGCTCACTTACACAATGACAGAATCACAATACACGGTTGTAACGCGGTTGTCGCACTATTTATAACGCGGCACGGCACAATTCATAACCCGAAGCATCTATATCCAGACTCCGAATTGAACTGAACTCCGCGGCGTTCCTGGGTCTCTTTATACTCGCTGCCTCTTGGTCGAGTACCTTCCAGAACGTTCCCTGGTTCCGGGAACTCGACATGTTGTCTCGAGCAAACGGGAGGTTCCTGAATGTTCGAGACCCTTAATCCTCCACAGGTCATTGACCTTGCGACGCCAGCAGCCCATTTGACCGGCGCAGGTGCGAGCTCGCAACAATATTATCATATTTTTTATCTTATCAACGGCCATTCAGTTACAAGATAGAGAGACTGGTGGCGCTAGTGTCGCCACATATCTACCTATTTTGAATGTGTGTTTTCGGGATTTCTTTAACCTAGGCGTGTGGGGTATCATTTTCCACTAAATTTTGGACCCTGAATCGATTGGAATGGGTCCCGCACCCGCCACACCCACTGTTTCCCATATTGAAAAGAAAGGAGTACTCCATTAGCGCGCGCAGAATGTATCGCTGTTTTGGTCAGGATGAAAGTCAAGGGTAACCATCAAGAGCTAAACCCGCACGTTTTCTGAAAATTCTAAACCAATATTTACTGCTTAAATCGTGCAAGCACCTTGTTATTGTTCCTTTTCACTTTGGAAAATAACTCATCTCAAGTGGAACGCGTAGCCGCTCTCATAACCACAAGACTGCCACCACCTTTCTATCTTTTGGGCTCATAAAGGTCTTCCTTTGGTCGCCTCACGACCTACCGATAAACCCTCATCAGAACGTGACTTCTGGAAAACACGTGGAGTATTTCTCACGTCACCTGTTGCTTTTGGTCACCCCTCTGACGTCAAATAACCCTTTTCTGAGCTCAACTCTGAACAAGCCCCTGCTCCAATGCCGAGTTTCTCCAGTTCCGGACATTCATTTTCCACTCTACGTCCTATACTACTATTGACTGCTACTATTTGGTGGGTTATTCCTTGAATTATCAACCTGTTTTCATGCAAAAAGTCAATCTCTCCGATTTGGTCCAACATTTTTTCCTGGGCGCTTCAAGGTGTCTAGATCAAAATTAGCAAATATCCATCCACCATCCTTGCTGATTTTGGTAGTAGAAAATTGTCTAAAAATCTAAATCTAATCAGAGACCTTTTTCCAGGCTTTAGTTGGTCCTCGAAACTTTTCAGCTTGGTCAGACCAAATTTGGGCGATGTAGGGGTCAAAATGTGTATTTCGAAAAACGGATTTTTGAGATTTTTGGCAATCTAGGCATGTGAGGTATCATTTTCCACTAAATGCAATAAAAAACGCTTAATGCTATGAAATGGTTCCCAGAACGATTGGCAATATTCTAGATTTCAGACCAAATTTAGGATGAGTGGCGGAGGGAGGTGGGAGGTAGGAGTCAAAATGTGATTTTTGAGAAATGGATTTTCGAGATTCCTGGTACCTAGGCGTGTGGGGTATGACTTTCCACTAAATTTTGGACGCTGAATCCAATGAGACGGGTTCTGGAACGATTGGTGCCCTCTGGATGAGGCTATGGGCCAAAATGGGTGCCTATTTACCCACTTCGAATGTGTATATCGAGAATTCTGGTATCCAGGCGTGGGGTATCATTTTCGACAAAATTTTGGACCCTGAATCGATTGGAATGGGTCCGAAACCCACCACACCCACTGTTTCTCCCATTTTTCTCCAAGTCGAAAAAATGAGTCTCCATGCGCCTTGTCTGGGGAATAACCAACCCCTGTGTTTTATTAATTTTTTTTTTTTTTTTTTTTTCAAAGTATGCATTCTTAAGATGGCTGAACTCCTGCTTTACAGGTCTAACTAATCTGAAACAGCAATGAATGAATTAATTGGCACTTTATCGTCTGTATCAGTGGTTCCCAACCTTTTCTGGAGGTCGACTAACACCTATCGCCCCCTTTTCATTTTCATTGTGTGACTAATTTTGCATTTTTTGCAGATTTTTAAGAACAAAGAAGTGAAATAATTAACTAAGATCATTGACTTTACCTTTCAAAAAACAGGAATACGTATTTTCACTTTTGAATTGAAATCTGGAAAATTTTGAAACTCGACAGTTAAAATTCAAAAAGTAAATAAAAGTTTGTAAATTTTTTAATGTTTTTTTCCACTTTTGGTTGGTTATTCCTTGAATAATCAACCTATGTTTTCATGATAATGGTCAACCTCTCCGATTCGGCTCAAAAATTTTTTCTGGACGTTTCATGATGTCTGGATCAAAAAAGGTCAATGTCCGTCCGCCGTCCATTGTCCGCGCAATTTTGGGTAGTAGAAAATGTTCTAAAAATCTGAAATTTCGGTCAGGGGTCTGTTCCCGGCCGAGATGGGTCCTCAAAACTTTTCAGCCCGATCGGACCAAATTTGGGGGGGGGGGGGGGGGGGGGTCAAAATGTGTTTTTTGAAAAATGGATTTTCGAGATTTTGGGCGATCTAGGCGATTAGGGTGTCATTTTCCACTAAATTTTGGACGCTGAATCCAATGAAACCGGTCCCAGAACGATTGGCACCCACTGGAAGAAGTAATGGGTCAAATTGGTAATTTATTACCATTTGATTATGTGTTTACATTTTGATTATGTGTTTTCGGGGTTTCTGCTACCTAGGCGTGTGGGGTATAGTTTTCCACTAAAGTTTGGACGCTGAATCCAATAAAATGGGTCCCAGAACAATTGGCACCCACTGGAAGAGTTATGGGTCAAATTGGGTATATATTAGGTATCCATTTTGTATATGTGTTTTCGGGATTTCTCCTACCTAGGCGTGTGGGGTATCATTTTCCACTAAATTTTGGACGCTGAATTCAATGATGTGTGTCCCAGAACGATTGGCACCCACCGGAAGAAGTTATGGGTCAAAATAGGTATGTATCCACCCATTTTTTATGTGTCAGGATTTCAGGTGCCTAGGCGTGTGGGGTATCATATTCCACTAAATTTTGGACCCTGAATCGATTGGAATGGGTCTGGGACCCGCCACACCCACTGTTTCCCCCATTCGAGGATTTCAATGGCTGCCTTGTGCTTGGTGGATTTCAATTAAAGCTTGAATATCAGGCTTTATGTTGGTCAAGTTCAGGCGCAAGTCTCCTTTGAGGCAAGCGTCCAACTCATTTCTTAGTTTTGTGAGGAGCTGGGCAACAGAACTAAAACTTTTTTCAACTAAATATGATGACGGGAACGAGATTAGAAGTGGTTCAACTTTTTCCCACATTTGTGGATAAGCTAACTCGTAACCTCTCTGCTTGAAAATTATTTCCGCCTCACAATCATACTTCAGATCAAGAAACTCTGTCTGCAAAGATTTATCAAGCTTATTTACATCAAACAAGAATGGATCTAGAATCCATTCCGGAATTTGCAACTTGGTCAAATCTTCAAATCTTGATTCCATGACAGTTTTTAACTGGTCAAAATTAGGATTTTGTCTTCAGGGAGTTCAGGAGTCTCGTTATCTGACGCTGAAAACTTATTAAGGGTCGGAAATTGAATCAGCAGATGAATCAGATGAATACTCATCGCCCCCCACATATTTATTGCCCCTCTGATATCCCATATTGCCCACTTGGGGGGTCTATATGAACAATTTCAGATTTCTCTGAGTATTCTAAGACAGCCCTCAACCCTGAGGAAAGACGGTTATTTCGAATTGGGAATTTTCACACTTTGAAAACTTTATTGTGTATGGATTAATTAACACTCAACTATCTGAATTGTGTATCGTGTTGGAAGTAAAATTTAATTCAATTTGGATCCCGGTAGTTGTGGGTGCTTTCCATGATGATCGTCAATCCATTTAGGGCGAATGACCTTGTTTCCCTCACCCCCCTGAAAGCATTCTGACCCCGTTACTTGCTAATCGAAATGACATCGCGGATAACACGGGTCAAGCCAGCTGAAGAATGAAATTGGATTTTAGCGTGGAACATGCCTTTTATTTTACATTATTTATGAGAGCGGAGGATGAGGGAAAGGCTCCTATTTATTCAAATTAGGGGCATCAGTATTCCTCAAATGTTTGTTTTACATTTCAAGGCTCCTTGGTTTAAAATATACTCGAATCACTATTATAATAATATTCCCGTCCCGGGAGCGCTCATCCGAGAAATGAAACCACCGGATAGCGATTATGCAGACTACAATGGGGGGGGGGGAGGTCAATTACTATCGTTGAAAGTGGAAAAGTCCGTCCAAACTGGTTAGATAGAAAAGGATATTTTCATTTTTAGCTCGAGTTGGGACTTTGTGACTAGTCGTGACTGTGACACAACATGCACCGAAGTTGGTTTTCATGAAACGTTTCCCGAATTTGATTTATTTGCATTATAATAAATCAAAACAATTGTCATTACCAAAATAAGTTCTTCCCTACATTTCTCTTCACCTCTTACGAACGTTACAAACTGTTGCAGTTATGAAATTCAATTGAAAGGAAGTTAGGGAAAGAGGCTCATTTCAATCGATTCAGCGTCCATAATTTAATGGAAAATGATACCCCACACGCTTGGGTACCAGAAATAATGAAAAAACACATTCGAAATGGGTAGATTGGTACCCATTTTGACCCATAACCTCATCCAGAGGGCGCCAATCGTTTCGACACCCATTTTATTCGATTTATCGTCCAAAATTTAGTGGAAAATGATACCACATACGCCTAGGTAGTAGAAATCTCGAAAACACACAAATCTGAATACACCGTTTATTTTATTTATTTATTTACAATACACGGGAACGAGCCCAGTTTACAGTAGTATATTGTAAAGTAAAAGTATTGTGAAATCGTCAGATCAATTTACGATCCTCTTTGGAGGACGGCTGACGACGTCCGCGACACCTGACCAAGGTAGTAGTCCAAGGTGAAAGTCCTTGTTTACTTTACTTTACTTACTTTACAGTAGTATATTGGTCAAATCAAACATTGGTGGATTATAAAAGGAATAAAAAATAAGAAATGAATAACCATTGGGAGTTCAAAAATTAGTGAGAGTTGCAGTGTCAGCGAGGAGTAAAGGTGGGTCCACATCTGACGTAAATTCTTGTGTCGTACGTCGCAAGGATGCGGCGCACAAACTTGTGTCGCAAAACGAATGATGGAACAACGTAAATTATTGCGTTGTGCGTCAATGCTCAGTCTGTACGTGGCATTATGCACTCCCGAAAGTGTGTGTCTTGTTTGGCAATTTTCGGTCCAATCAAAGTTATTAGGGCTTCAAAGTCAGCAGGAGACATTCGTAAGAAGTTTCGAAAATGACCAGTACTGTCATCCAGGGATAATATATTTAGTAAATGGTTTCCACCATACTCATTTCTATTTAGATATAGATTCTTCACCCAACAACGTCTCCTTTGTTTACTCTTCTTTTTGGCAATAAGGTGATCCATAATTATAAAAGCTGCACATTTTTTCTTCAACTCTAATTCAGCCATTGGTTGTAGTACACACACAAAAAGTACGATGAACACGCAACACAGAGCACGGAAAAGACTACACAAGACAAACAGTAAATTTCCTTCACAACCTTGTGCGTGAGGGCAGATAGTACGTCCACATACACATAACTATGCGTCGCAAATCCTTTGATGTTCGTTGAAAAACCGACAACCGACGGATAGCGTGCGTTGTACGTGACGAATTTTTGTGTGTGCAAATCTTGCGACGCAACACGTCTACACTAGACGCAAATCGTGTTCGTCGCAAGAAATTTCGCCGAATGCCACGCAACACAAAAATTTACGTCAGATGTGGACCAACCTTAAGGCATCCAGCAGGCGTCTCGTGATGACGACGGGGGGGGGGGGGGGCAGATCCATATCTGCAGCAGCAAGCAGATGGTTGGCGGTGCAGCATGTAGTTGGTCGACGTGAAGGAGACCCAAAAGAGGTCACGTGTGCGGGAGCCTGGTCTTGGGACCCGAAGACCAATCTGGTCCAGGAGAGACCCAGAGAACAGACCGCTGAAAAAAGCCATATCCGCGATAGTGCGTCGGTCAGCAGGCCTGGGGGCTGCGCAAGGAGTGCGCCGTAATCAATACCGTCTCGAGGTATGCCTGACTTGAAGGCAAGGTAGCGGAGGAATGCCCTATGCACCCGATCAATTAGGTCAATGTGGCATCCATAAAACGGGCTCCAGACGACTGAGGCGTACTCGAAGCATGGCTGAACAATGGCACGATACAATGTGATCAGGGCTGGGATATGAGTGAATTCCCTAGTATTCCGCTTGAGGAAACCCAGAGACCGCTTTGCTCGAGAGTTCACCTGCAACACGTGCTCATTAAAAGTGAGCTGCGGATCCAGATATACCCCAAGATCATGGATGAGTGACGGTCGCGCAAGTTGAGATCCATTGGTGCTTTAGAAATGGTGAATAGGAGATGACGATCGATGATAGGTGAATACCGTGCACTTGCTAGGGTTCAGGAAGAGGCCGACAGGAGCAGTTAGTGATGAAGGCGTCCAGGCGTGATTGGAGAGTGAGGCAATCGGTAATACATTTGATGCGAGAGATGATCTTGAAACCGTTAGTTAAAGCGAACAATTTTCCTTCTGGTGGGTTCCTCAATGTCTCCAAAAACTGAGTAGTTATTCAATAATTCAGGAAATGGATGAAAATGCGAAAAAATTCCGTATCTATTCGTGAAAAAAACGCGGCAAATTCATTCACAGGGGTTGGTTATTCCTCGGACCAGTCACATGGAGACTCATTTATTCAACATGGGGAAAATGGAGAAAAACAGTAGGTGTGCGGGTCCCGGACCGATTCCAATCGATTCAGGGTCCAACATTTAGAGGAAAATGATACCCCACACACCTAGATCACCAAAAATCTGAAAAATCCATATTTCAAAATAAACATTTTGACCCCCTACCCCACCCAAATTTTTAATCTGATCCGGCTGAAAAGTTGTGTCGACCAACTAGAGCTGAGAACAAACCCCTGACCCAAATTTCGGATTTTTAGAAAATTGTCTACTACCAAAGTCGGCTGGGACATTTGCTTACTTTGATCGATGATTTTCTGCTCAAGAGGCTCAATGAGGAACAATTTGGCTCCACCATCCTCCGCCTTTTTGGAATTTTAAAAACAAATTGACCGCTTGGTATTCAGAAATGGTTGTATGTGAAATGTGTTAAAATGCCGATGTCGCAGGATCATTTCACAATGTTGGGAGGAAAGCAAGAGCAGAGCTACGGTGGAGCTTGCTGCCTGCTGACTCTCATCTTGCTGGGGTTTTCAATGAGCTTCTTCTCTGGTTTTCGAGGTCTTTCAGCGACCTTATTCGGCCTTTATCGACCAAGTAGCGTCAGAAAATACACATATCTCGATCGGTGAGCCGTCCTTGTTCATTTACGAGAGCCCAACCCCTATCTCATCCGTTCAGTTGATTAACGGGCCACAAAATGGCTGATATAGAGAAGCTCCGCGAGTGGCCAATGTGGTTACGAAGGATGGACTGGGGGAACCCGAGTGGAACTGGAAATACCGTGAAATATTCGGAAAGTCAATATTGTGAGAGCGTGCTCGTGTGCGTCCTCGTTCAGCCTAGGGGTTGGTATATGAACGGCTTTCAGCGTAGGCGCCGATGCCCTCGTAGTAAAACAGTTATATAAATCAACGAGTAAGTGAAGTTTAAACCCGACTGCCCAGATATTTCACCTCAACTGCGGCCCTCGGCCCCTTCACAAGGACGGTTTCCGAACGGTCAATCGACGGAAATGGCTCACAACTGAAGTACAACCTTCTAAAGAACTTCATTGATAATATCGTGCCCGAGCTGTTCAAGGTTCTCCATGAAAACTCACCCCCGTCGGGCGCTCTGTCAATATCTACTTGGCCTGTATCAGCGTGTAAGGAGGAAATGTATGTTCTGAGCCAATCCTGTTCAAACAGGCTCGTGCTGATCGGACTTCAGAGGAATTTTGGTTGGTTATTCCTTGAATAATCAACCTGTTCTCAAGGAAAAAGTCAATCTCTCCGATTCCACCCAATTTTCTTTTTTCTGGTGTCTGAATCAAAAAAATCTGCAAATTCTTACACACAGGTTGGTTATTCCTCGAATGGGGGAAACGGTGGATATGGCGGGTCCCGGACCCATTCCAATCGATTCAGGGTCCAAAATTTAGTGGCAATGATATCCCATACGCAATTCGCCCTAGCCTGGGTTACACCATGGCGCAAGTGGCTAGCGCGTTCGGCAGTAACCGGAAGGTACTCAGTTCGAACCCTGGTGGTTATTAATTTTTTTTTTTACCCATAAATTGACCAATTACTTCTTCCAGTGGGTGCCAATCGTTCTGGGACCAATTTATTTGGATTCAGCGTCCAAAATTTAGTGGAAAATGACACCCTACTCACCTAGATCGCCCAAAATCTCGAAAATCCATTTTTCAAAAAACACATTTTGACCCCTACCCCGCCCAAATTTGGTCCGATTGGGCTGAAAAGCTTGGAGGACCGTCCTAGGCCGGGAACAGACCCCTGACCCAAATTTCAGATTTTTAGAAAATTTTCTACTACCAAAAACGGCGTGGACGGCGGACGGCGTACGGCGGACGGACATTGACCTTTTTGGTTGGTTATTCCTTGAATAATCAACCTATGTTTTCATGATAATGGCCAACCTCTCCGATTCGGCTCAAAATTTTTTTCTGGACGTTTCATGATGTCCTGATCAAAAAAGGTCAATGTCCGTCCGCCGTCCGCCGTACGCCGTACGCCGTCCATCGTCCGCGCCCTTTTTGGTAGTAGAAAATTTTCTAAAAATCTGAAATTTTGGTCAGGGGTCTGTTCCCTGCCGAGACGGGTCCTCGAAACTTTTCAGCCCGATCGGACCAAATTTGGCGGGGGTAGGGGTCAAAATGTGTTTTTTGAAAAATGGATTTTCGAGATTTTGGGCGATCTAGGCAAGTGGGGTATCATTTTCCACTAAATTTTGGAGGCTGAATCAAATGAAATGGGTCCCAGAGCGATCGGCGCCCACTGGAAGAAGTTATGAGTCAAATTGGGTACATATTACCCATTTTGAATATGTGTTTTTGAGATTTCTGGAACCTAGGCGTGTGGGGTATCATTTTCCGCTAAATCTTGGAAGCTGAATCCAATGGAGTGGGTCTCAGGACGATTGGCACCCACTGGAAGAAGTAATGGGTCAAATTGTGTATATATTACTCATTTTAAATATGTGTTTTCGAGATTTCTGGAACCTGGGCGTGTGGGGTATCATTTTCCACTAAATTTTGGATCCTGAATCGATTGGAATGGGTCTGGGACCCGCCGCACCCACTTTTTCCCCATTTCCCCCATGTTGAAGAAATGAGTCTCCATGCGCCTGGTCCAAGGAATAACCAACCCCTGTGTAAGAATTTGCAGCGTTTTTGATCTAGACACCTTGAAACGTCCAGAAAAAAATTTTGAGCCGAATCGGAGAGGTTGACCTTTTGCATGAATACATAGGTTGATTATTCAAGGAATAACCAACCAAAATCCATTTTTCGAAATACACCTTTTGACCCCTACTCCGCTCAAATTTGGCCCGATCGGCCTGAAAAGTTTCGAGGACCAACTAGAGCCGACAACAGACCCCTGACCTAATATTTCGACTAAATTTTGGACGCTGAATCCAATAAAATTAGTCCCCGTGCACCTGGTACGAGGAATAACCATCCCCTGTGATTTTAATTCTACTTCATAACGTTGTTGGTAATTGGGTTCACCCGTAACTGTGCAAATAAATAAATAAAATATCATCTTTACTGTATTCGCTGAAATTGTCGCCAATGTCAATGTTGATATCTACCGTTATGACACACCATTCTCTGACCTCAAATTGGCAACGTTGTGCTAGTTGATCAACAAAATGAATCAACATTCATTAAAAATATAAATTAGTCCTTTAATTTGTAACTGGATTGAACATTCTTTGATCTGGTGTCAAATATCAAGCGATGTGTTCTCCTTAAAAAGAAGGAACATGGACGTTCGCTGTTGATGTTCAACCGATGGAAATCAGATTCTTGTTCCTTGAGAAATGATCACAGTTTGCAATAAAACTCCCTGGCAGGCGTTTCAGACAATTTTGAGATCAACAGCGGCCTTCATAATTGCCACAATGCGGTCACGAATGTCTGGACATTGGGAATCCTCTTGCGGATTTCCTGGAATTTCGTCTTCAGTCAGCATTTCCACGGTGAGGTCCGACAGTGGTACGAAAGTTTCATACGCCAAAACGACGTTGAGGAAAAGACCGGCAAAAACGCCAAAAATACCATAGCGAGGGAAGTGCTTTTCCATCAGTTCCGCAGTTGTCAAATGAGGCGTGAAATAGTCGCTGAGGAACTTCCTCAAATCTGAGAAGAAAGGAGTGGCTGTTGAAGAGAATAACAGCATGGACAGGTCGAGGGCTGGAGATCCAAGGCGAGCTGCACTCCAGTCACTGATAGCCACGTCCAACACTTCGCCAGTTATCTGCAAAAGATCCAGAACACGTTTTTAGTCGCAAAAGGCCCATATCAGCTTGGCATATGTGCTTGGCATACATGCGATTCTCATGTGTGGAGTTCCCGATGCCTCGTCAACAAGTGAATGTACTTATATACTTACAGAGTGATATTTGAAGAGCAAATTCGGCGTGAACATGGAGCAGTTGACCAACGTCAGCCATGGCTCATTCCCTTTTGGTTCTTGCAACGCGTTCGCAGTCCTCCTCAGCACATCACCAAGTGTCTTCTCGATGTTTTCCCGCAACTCGTTCCCGTGAACCTCCCTCGACAAGATCCAGGAGGCTTTGAGAATCTTTGTCACGATTGCTTCGTATTCTCTGATCATCTCCTTGTGGGGATATCGAGGGCCCACGAACGGCTTGAAGACAGAGCAGGTGTTTTTGAATTGTTGGGGTTCTCGAGTTTGCCACAGTCTCGTAGTGCAGTGCAGGTAGGCCAGGCACTCGATTGTTTTTACTACGTGAGCCTTATTCAGTCCTGAAGTTGCAGGCAAGAATTTGTATCTGTAAACAGAGGAAGATTGACCCTGTCATGATTGCCTCAATCCAGCATTAACTCTGTTCGCAACATCATAACTTGGAATTTAAAAACACTGCGAATTCTTTCACAGGGGTTGGTTATCCCTCTCCAGCTAGGGAAAAATGGTGGAATCAGCGGGGGTGGCGGGTCCCGGATCCATTCCAATCGATTCAGGGTCTGAAATTTAGTGGAAAATGATACCCCACACGCCTAGGTGGCTGAAATCTCAAAAAACACATATTCAAACTGGGTCACATATTAAACCAGAATCAGATCAGAAATATTGAACGATCCTTTCAGAACACAATCCTTCAACATTTTTACATTGGTTTAAAAAATGGGAACTAATGGACTCCTTTAAAGACAATGAAAGGCCCCCAGTGATGCCAAAACATTCGATAATCGATTGCTCCCAAGGTTGGGGCAATGGGAGTGTGGGTGCTTGCCAGCTAGTCGTCAGCAAGAGATGCCAATCCAGTGAACATATCTTTGATTTGAGTTTGTCAGCCATTTGCAGGGATTGCCTGGCTTGACGGTTCTGGACAATTTTTTTACCAAGATAGAGGAAGTATGCTTGATTTGGCTGTACCTCTCTATTCCTACCTCTCTGCAATGAGGATGCACATGAGCATCCTCCTCACATGATGGGCTTAGGTGGCCGAGGCTTCTCTGGTCAAGGTTTCGAGGCTGCTGGTTCGAATCCAGCACCCCCTGGCGCTTAGTCGACGTCGTGAGGCCAACTCAGTACCGGCAGTAAGCATCCGAATACGGTTGCCCAGGGGGTCAACTCACGCGCGTGTCTGCCTTGTTAGGGGGTTCGACTATGCCATAGGAGGAGAACTGCTCCACGCCCTTCAGTTGGAGGCCAAAGGGAAAAAAATCCTCTATACATTCACAGGAGGTCTTTACAAGGTGTAAGCAACAGGTGAACCTTGTTTTCTGCATCATCCAGCACTCCTGATGTTCTTTCGTCGTAGCAGACAGTTCTTTAGAAATACTTGGCTACTTGTGAGACCCTAGATCTACCAAGCCAGAGTCTAGAGCCTACCCTCTAAGTCCTCCAGAATCAGATACTCTGCCTCAGCAGAGAGCTGCCGTAGTACTTGGGTGAAGTAGGCACGTCACCGTACGACGTCAGTATCGGCCGTACTGTTGTGTAGTACTACTAACGTACTTAGTACCTAATGCAGCTCCGCACACTGAATGGTTGATTACGATTGGCTCTCCTCTGTATGCGCGTACTTGCGTACTCCCGAACGGATTATTATGAACCAGGCTTACCTGTCCATTCCTATCTCTCTGCACACTACCTTGCTGGATTCCTACCTCCGATGCACGTGAGCATCCTCCACGCAGGGGGTTTCTACAAGATGTAAGCAATAGGCGAGCATTGTTTTCTGCATCATCCAGCACTCCTGATGCACTTTCGTCGTTGCGTAGCATCCAGTTCTTCAGGAATACTTGGATACTCGTGAGACCCTAGATCTACCAAGCCAGAGCTACCTACCCTTCCTGAGCAGGTCAACTCCTCGGTCTCTACTCTGGGTCTCCTCATGCGGAATGAGTATGAACCAGGCTTACCTGTCCATTCCTACCTCTCTGCACACTGCCTTGCTGGGTTCCTACCTCTGATGCACATGAGCATCCTCCACACAGGGGGTTCCCACAAGATGTAAGCAATGGATGAGCCCTGTTCTCTGTATCGCCCAGCATTCTCGATGCTCTTTCGTCGTGGCGTAGCAGCCAGTTCTTCAGAAATACATGGCGACTCGTGAGACCCTAGATCTACCAAGCCAGAGCTACCTACCCTTCCTGAGCAGGTCAACTCCTCGGTCTCTACGGTCTCTGGGTCTCCTCATGCGGAATGAGTATGAACCAGGCTTACCTGTCCATTCCTACCTCTCTGCACACTGCCTTGCTGGGCTCCTACCTCTGATGCACATGAGCATCCTCCACACAGGGGGTTCCCACAAGATGTAAGCAATGGATGAGCCCTGTTCTCTGTATCGCCCAGCATTCTTGATGCTCTTTCGTCGTGGCGTAGCAGCCAGTTCTTCAGAAATACATGGCGACTCGTGAGACCCTAGATCTACCACGCCAGAGCTACCTACCCTCTACGTACCCTTCTTCCTCCAAGTCCTCCAGAATCAGATACTCTTCTTGCCTCTGCAGAGAGCTGCCGTAGTACTTTGGTGCTGTAGGCACGTTACCGTACGACGTCAGTATCGGCCGTACCGTTGTGTAGTAGTGGACGTTATTGAAGAAAGAGTTCTCATAAGGGAATTTCAACAACAGATCGATGGCTGTTGGAGGTTGTTTGATCACCAAACGTAAAACTTTTTCATTTTTGCCACCAACAATTTGAACTTTCTTCTCAATTCCCGCGTGCAAAAATTCAATCTCAGACTCCACAGCGATAGTATATTGCCCTTTTCTAAACCCACGTTCTCGTGCTATGTGCTCTAAAGCATCGTTCAACACTTTCTCTGAAGCCATCCGTCAACGTCAATGCCTGAACACTTCCATACCTGATTTGTTGTTTAACTTCATAGCAACAACCATAGTTACAATGAATTTAGTGTATTTTAGCCAGCGTGACGCCAAGGATCTGGGTTACACTCATTTGCCACTAAATTGTGGACGCTGAATCCAACGAGACGGGTCCCGGGACGATTGGCGTCCACCCAAAGAGGTTATGGGTCAAAATGGGTACCTATCTACCTATTTAGAATGTGGGTTTTCGAGATTTCAGGTATCTAGGCGTGTGGGGTATCATTTTCCACTAATTTTTGGACGCTGAATCGATTGAAATGAGTCTCCATGCTCCTGATCCAAGGTTATTTTTTATTATTATATTATACTATTTTTCTCGCAATGATCTGTTTAACTGTTTGATGTACATACCTACTCTTGGAACAGCAAATCCACGTTTTCGCATTGAATGGAGGCTGACCCGACACAGGGGTTGTTACACTTCTCAAACGCCCAAATTGGACACTTTGGGGGGAAGGGGGTCACCTTCACCAGTCATCTTCTTAATATTGCCTCGCACCATCGCTAATATGGTAATCAGTCCTCTGAAAATAGCATTTTCGAGTCCTTAGCCGCCCCTGGCCTAGGGGGAACAGGGTAAAATCTTTTCTGGAAACCAGGCTTGTGGAATATCTTGTTTTCCAAAAACAGCTAGTATACCTACTACCGAAAACAATCCGCGTATAACATCCTTCAATTTGGCGCTTAATGTGCCAAAATCGAGTCGATGAAGGATTAAAACAAACAATTTGAGGGATACTATATGTGTGACGTAAGTTTTTTTGTTTAATATTTCATATCAACGAATATTTTGTGAGGTTTTTGGTCACTTGGGGCCAATTAGGAAATTAAGATATTGAATTTTGACTACAATCACTCCCTCGAAAAAGTGACACTTAGAATTTCCACTCTCAGATGTGCAATGATGGTCCGGTGTCTCACGCAAAATGCAGTCATTTGGAGTAAAGTTTATTTTCGCGGTCATCTTAAGTTAAGATGTTGAGATTAGGAAGTGACCAGTGGTTTTGGGGCAATGAGTGGAATAATGCCGTTGCTTGTAACCTAATCTGAAACCTATCAAATTGTTGTTTAATGGTGACTTACGCCCAGATGCGTGTATTTTGTTCAGGACAGGGATCCAAACCTTGGACAAGGCGCAAGGAGACTCATTTCTTCAACATGGGAAAAATGGGGAAAACAGTGGCGGTTTCCGGACCCATTCCAATCGATTCAAGGTCCAACATTTAGTGGAAAATGATACCCCACCAGATATCTCGAAAATACATATTCAAAATGGGTATCTATCTACTCATTTTGACCCATAACCTCTTCGGGTGGGTGCCAATCGTTCTGGGACTCAATTAGTTCGATTCAGCGTCCAAAATTCAATGGAAAATGATACCTCACACGCCTATGTGCCAGAAATCTCGAAAACACATATTCAAATTGGGTAGATAGATACCTATTTTGACTCATAACTTCTTCTGGTGGGTGCCAATCGTTCTGGGACCCATTTCTTTCGATTCAGTGCTCAAATTTAGTGGAAAATGATACCCCACACGCCTAAACCGCCAAAAATCTCGAAAATCTATTTTACGAAATACACAATTCGACCCCTACCGCGCCCAAATTTCTAACCAAAATCGGTCTTCTGTTGCTAATTTGATAGTTTATGAAGGTAAGTAAGGAAATGTGAGAAGGATATTCTCATGAGACTGGCGAATATAATTCGTTCCCAAGTGCTGTTAGGAGGTAAGGATAAACTTCTATGAAAGTTAGCTACCGGAGCTGAACTTATCGCAGTGTTTCGATGTGAATTTGCTGTTAGAAACGGGCGAGGTTTAATAATTAGAGGGAGTTTGGGGGGACGGCGGAGACTCTAAGGGGGGGGGGGGGGGATGAGTGTGCGGGACGAAGCCTCTTGGCGAACAGCTGAAGGTGAAGACGGGGAATGGCAGAAGGTGGGAACAGGGGTGAAGAAACCGGTGGAGGGGGGAGGGAGGGGGATGAATGATGGAAGAAGGTGCCAGAAAGCGGCGGCGGAGGATGAAGCTGGAGGGAGGAGGAAGCTCGCGAACTTGCTAATTGGAGAGGCGGATGGTCCTGGGTAGTCAATTACAAGGAAGATAGTTAAGGGTAGCCAACGGCAGGCTAACGATGATGTAAACGCTCAGTTACAACAGACAATATTGCCGAGGTTGCGGCCTCAAACTCCCCTTTGCCGAAAGCTTCCCTCGGTGGGGAGCTTTATACCCGGCAAAGGGCGCCTTGAGGGAGGCTGCAGGGTCGCAAGGGGTTGAAAGGGGCACTCGGTGAGACGGGCGAAGAGGGGGTACCGAGGACTCGGGATTTGCATGGAAATGGGTTTGTCTGAAGGCGAAATGCTAAGGTGGACGGTGTTGAAGGGGTGAAGACGCAAAGAGACGGACCGAGTCAAAGCCTCAAAGGTATTTCTCCGTTCGGCTACACAAGGGGGAGTGCGGCGGGGGAAATAACCCGCGAGCAGTGATCACGGACATTATGGAATTATGTTCCAGAGCACCACCGTATTTCCTACCCTGTCCAGTAGAGGTGTGTCGGTACAGCGGTACCGGAACGGTGTAACCGAGTCTAACATTGGAACGGTTCCAAGCAGTGACAAGACCCCGGCCTTTACAGGTACGGTTCCAAGAATTGTCAAGGGGTCGGTATCGATAAGATGTGAACTAGACCGGGAAGGATGGAGCTGACAGCTGAAGTACGAGTGGATCCACGGACCGGCAAGGGGTCGGATCGGTATCGATAAGATTGGAACTGGACTGGGAAGGATGGAACTGGACCGAGAAGGATGGAACTGGACCGGGAAGGATGGAACTGGACCAGGAAGGATGGAACTGGACCGGGAAGGATGGAACTGGACCGAAAAGGATGGAACTGGACCGAGAAGGATGGAACTGGACCGAGAAGGATGGAACTGGACCGGGAAGGATGGAACTGGACCAGGAAGGATGGAACTGGACCGGGAAGGATGGAGCTGACAGCTGAAGTACGAGTGGTTCCACGGACCGGCAAGGGGTCGGTTCGGTATCGATAAGATTGGAACTGGACTGGGAAGGATGGAACTGGACCGGGAAGGATGGAGCTAACAGCTCAAGTGCGAGACCGGGAAGGTCCGATTCCAAGTTTTCTTGGACTTTGTATCCTTTTAGTGCAATTCCGATGAAATGTTCCCCTCTCCTCAATCATTCCCTGTTTTATCAAAAGTGGCCGAAGAGAGACTGTGCGTGGTCGCAATGTCAGTACCGTGCGAGCAGCTTTTTTCAAAAGCTGAGTTGATATTGTCTGAAAGGAGGAGCTTGCTTACCCCCAAAACAAAAATGCTGCTTTTTTAAAATTGTAATGGTGGGAGGGGATAGCCATGTTACTAGGGATGACTGATACCGATCGATATCGATACGGTATCGATACTTTTCTTCTGATACCAATCATTTTGGTATCGATACTTTGCTTTTGATACCGATACTGGTATCGGAAAAAATAATCAGGATCGAAAAAGTATCGAACAATAACAGTACCTCAAATTTTTGTTAAAAATTACCAATTAAGAATCAAGAAGGCCCTCTCCTAAAGGTTGCTACACTTGTTTAGGCCAGAACTTCGAGTATATACCATAGACTCGAGGGTATATGCTCGAAGGGCCAGCAGCTTTGGAGAGAGATCCCTCTTCCCTGCTTTGGCTAGGGTTAGTCTTGTGAAGAAGAAGAATGCCTTGCTATCATACGAGTAATAAGACAGTGTTAAATGTGTTATGTTGTTCCATGGTCACTTTGTTGTTAGTTGTGTGTTCATTGATAAGGTGATTTACTTAAGTGTGTGACGCAGTGATTATATAAGGTTCTGATTTAGTGGGAGAAAAAAAGCGAAATTGCGTGAAAAGCATCAGTAAAACACATTCTGTGTTTCAAT
This sequence comes from Cyrtorhinus lividipennis, assembly GCA_019603395.1. Taxonomy (NCBI): domain Eukaryota; kingdom Metazoa; phylum Arthropoda; class Insecta; order Hemiptera; family Miridae; genus Cyrtorhinus; species Cyrtorhinus lividipennis. Next base: position 1,668,412 of record CM033998.1, read on the forward strand.
AATTTCGTCTGAAGTGTGTAAATAGTGGCAACCGGGGGCAGGCCCCCTGGCGAGACGCGGAGCGCCAAGTTTTGATTAGATACCGATTTAGGTTGGAATCGATACTTTTGATCCGATACTTGCTTGGTATCGATCATCCCTACATGTTACACTCTGCTGTACCGGTAAGGGAACTGTACTGTTAAGTTGGAACGGTTACGTCACTGTGTTGGAACCGTTCCTAAGAATTACCTGGACCGACACACCCCTACTGTCCAGCGTCGTAGTCACACAATCCGACGGCGCGTCGATGGTGGCGCGCTCTCGTGGACCGCCTTTGAGCGACAGAGCCCTGTTTCCCAGGCATCTCATAGGGACTCCTTACGACGTAAAATCGCTACATGCTGTGAAACTCGTCATTTTCTCAATGGTTTTCAATGCAAATTCCCGCCCATTTGAGCATCTACCGAGCGCGGTGGTGTAAACGAATCATAAATGCCATTTGAAATTCGTGGGAACTCATCATTTAATCCAGAATGCTCGTTAATACATTGTAATATACCAAATTCAATATCTGTTTCCAAAAAAAAAAAAAGTTTAGTGAGAGAGAGGTATGCATGATTTAACGCCCTCTAATAATTCAAGATAACAAATAATGAGTAGTAGACTATAAACTAGTATTAACAAATGCGACCGATAAGAAGCTGCAAATTCTTTCGCAAGGGTTGGGGAATTAGGACCAGGAGCATGGAGACTCATTCAGGTTGATTCAGGGTACACAATTTAGAGGAAAATGATACTCCACACTCCTAGATACCAGAAATATCGAAAACACATCCGAAATAAGAAGATTGTGTACCCATTTTGACCCATAGCCTCTTACGGTGGGCGCCAATCGTTCCAGGATCCGTTCCATTGGATTCAGCGTCCTAAATTTAGTGGAAAATGATACTCCACACGCCTAAATCGCCGAAAATCTCGAAAATACATTTTTCAAAATACGCATTTTGACCCCCTCCCAATTTAGTTCGGTAGGGATGAATAGTTTTGAGGTCCTACTAGAGCCCAAAATGGGTTAGATTTTTAGAAATTGGCGTTGGTGGTGGACGGACATTTGCTTATTTTGATCTAGGCACCTTGACCTGCATCAAAATTGTGTTTCGTGATTAGTTTTCTCGGGTAATTGATATTCATGAAAAGATTCGTCCTTTTAAGGTTATAGGGCTAGTGAAAAGAAAGTAGGGAACCTTTTTAAGGTCCAGTCGAACACGATCCACCTCGGAAGCGAAAGGTCTCACGCTGGGTGAAAGATACGAGTATTAAACCCTTATCTAGGTCACTGTTATCAGCCGGATGAGAAAGAAGGTAAATTACACAACCGAAATGACGTAAGGCGTAAAAAGTAATGAACTCCCCCGCCCACGAGGAGGAAGCCAGTTTCGGATATAGCGGGTCGTGACTGCTGAGCTCAGGTGTGTTCGTCATAACCCGAGTCAAAATGAGCAAAAAATAACCGGCAAGGATCGCGTGGCCACGTGTGAAACATTCGCGCTCTCCTCTGATTATCCATAAACCACCACCGCGGCTGGTCATCATAAACTTTGATGCCTCCCGATGGAAATGAGGCCATTTTTTACTTCCACGACCTCTTTGTCGTAAAATACAAGGTCAGAAAAAGGTGAAAAAGTACTCACCGACCTGTAACAGCGGAGTTATTAAAATGACCGGTTTTCGGAGTTGATTGTTTTCAAGTTGGTATAAATAGAATATATTTTTTTCGTAGTTCAGCTGGATAACCTTTAATACAATAGAGAAAAATGCAGTAAATTCATTCACAGAGGTTGGTTATTCTCGGACCAGGCGCATGGAGACTAATTTCTTCAACATGGGGAAAATGGGGGGAACAGTGGGTGTGGCGGGTACCAGACCCATTCCAATCGATTCAGGGTCCAAAATTTAGTGAAAAATGATACCCCACACGCACAGGTACCAGAAATCTCGAAAACACATATTCAAAATGAGTAATAGATACCCATTTTCACCCATAACTTCTTCCAGTGGGTGCCAATCGTTCTGGGACCCACATCATTGGATCCAGCGTCCAAGATTTAGTAGAAAATGATACCCCACACGCCTAGGTACCAGAAATCTCAAAAACACATACTCAAAACATGGGGGAAATGGGGAAAACAGTGTGTGTGGCGGGTCTCAGACCCATTCATATTTATTCAGGATCCAAAATTTAGTGGAAAATGATACCCTACACGCCTAGATCGCCAGAAATCTTGAATATCCATTTTTCAAAAAACACATTTTGACCCCTATCCCGCCCAAATTTGGTTCGACAGGGTTGACAAATTTCGAGGACCAAGTATAGCCCAAAACAGGAAGGATTTTTAGACAACTTTCTACTACCAAAATCGGCATGGGCGGTGGACGGACATTTGATCAATTTTGATCTACACACTTTGTTCTGCATCAGAACTGTGTTACATGATTAGGATTCTTCAAAACATCACATTTTGAAAGTGGGTTTTCGATATTCCAGTTATCTAGGCGTGTGGAGTGTCATTTTCCACTAAATTTTGGACCCTGAATCGATTGGAATGGGTCCGGGACCCGCCACACTCTCTGTTTCCTCCATTCGAGAAATAACCAAACCGTGAGTAGGAATTTGCAGGGTTTTTGGTTGGTTATTCCTCCAAAAACTCAGTCCTGATCAAAAAAGGTCGATGTCCGTCCGCCGTACGCCGTCCATGTTCCGCGCCGTTTTTGTTAGTAGCAAATTTTCTAAAAATCTGAAATTTGGGTCAGAGGTCTGTTCCCTGCCGAGACGGGTCCTCGAAACTTTTCAGCCCGATCGGACCAAATTTGGGCGGGGTAGAGGTCAAAATGTGTTTTTTGAAAAATTGATTTTCGAGATTTTTGGCGATTTAGGCGAGTAGGGTGTCATTTTCCACTAAATTTTGGACGCTGAATCCAAATAAATTGGTCACGGAACGATTGGCACCCACTGGAAGAAGTAATTGGTCAATTTATGGGTAAAAAAAAAAACTTAATCAGAATTCCACCAGGAGGGTTCGAACTGAGAACCTTCCGGTTACTGCCGAACGCGCTAGCCACTTGCGCCACGGTACGAAATACGAAATACTTTATTGACATAAATCAGTTAAATGACAATCTTCATTTATTGCTTAAGGTTAGTCCATCAGTACCGGCATAGTAGCTGCCTTAGGTGATTTTTACGCATGAGGGTTGAGGAGGGTGACAATTCATAAGGGTCTTTGTTGAGTAAAATGTAAAAGGCAAAATTCCACTTTAAAAAACCTTTGAGCAGGGAACAAAAAATAAATAACTTAAAAACTAACTATTTACATTATATACACAAGATTTGCACTATTTACAAATGAGTGGCTTAAACCTGCCGCATTCGCCTTGTGGTCGCCCAACGGGGTTTACGGAGGATGTTGAGGTTTTAGACCAGCGGGTTGGGATGGGATGACAGTTTTGAGATGAAATTTTGCGTAAGTCGGGTGAGGTGAGAATCAAAGTATTCTATAGCTACTGAGTCATGTAGGGCAGCAGTGTTTGTTCGGAGGGGGCTCTCTGTGGCTATCCGAAGGCACTTATTTTGGGTCACCTGCAGTTTTTGTAGGTGGGTATGAGCAGCAGTGTGCCATACAGGGGCAGCATAGTTCATGGTAGGCCTGATGATGGTGGTATAAATGAGGAGTTTCAGTTGGGTGCTGAGGGCACGGGATTTTAATAAGTTGTAATACCTACCAAGTTTGCCGAGGGTTTTTTTTATTAATTTGTTTGACGTGCTCTCGAAAGGTCAAACGTTTGTCGATGTGAACAACCAGGTATTTGACAGATTGGGAAAGGGGTATCTGACTACCGTACTTGCGCCACGGTGTAATGTAGACTAGGTCGAATGGCGTGTGGGATATCACTTTCCACTAAATTTTGGACCCTGAATCGATTGGAATGGGTCCGGGACCCGCCACATCCACTGTTTCCCCCATTCGAGGAATAACCAACCCGTGTGTAATAATTTGCAGATTTTTTATTAGAAGGAGTCCTAAAAATATTGATGATAAATTGTATTATTGTATTAAGAAACTACAGAATAGAACTGTAATTCAATTAACCGTACCAATGTTCAAGGATTCATGGTGGAAGTGGAGATTTTAAAACTGCAACTCGTATTTTCTCTCCAGGAACCCAAATTGAAACTGAAATTCATGTGTTGGAGCTCTTGGAGCCACAAATTCTCTCGAAATTGTTTAAATGCACGGGTTTCCAACCGAAACAGGACCTTCGTGATGTATGCAATACCCACCTACCATTTACAGAAGAGCGGTATTCTGATAGAGGCAACTTTTCTATCGCTAGCCTCCGCTTCGTGGCGGCAAGAAGTTACGACCGCCTACTATGTATGCAAATCCTAAGTATACGAGGGTTTGTAGGTCCTGCTGTAAAATCTACACTCGGTGAAAAATGTCTCCGTCGACCGTTGGCTTCGTCAAAACGCGGGAGGGAAAATGTAAAGTTTTTCAGTCCGTTCATGAATCATATATTTGACGCGTTAGACACAAAGCGAAGTCAAGAAAAAAGGTCACTTGCATTTTCATACATCTAGAAAAGGTGGAGATGTGGATTGTCCAAGTCAGACTTATCAATAAATTCATAACCAATAGGGTGTATCCAGTGTTTCTAATGATAACTTGTACATAAAAACGCTGCAAATTCTTACACGCGGGTTAGTTATTCCTCGGACCAGGTGCATGGAGGCTCATTTCTTCAACTTGGGGAAAATGGGGGAAACAGTGGGTGTGGCAGGTCCGGGACCCATTCCAATCGATTGAGGGTCCACAATTTAGTGAAAAATGATACCCCACACGCCCAGGTACCAGAAATCTCGAATACACGCATTCAAAATGGGCAGGTAGGTACCCATTTTGACCCATAGCCTCATCCAGAGGGCACCAATCGTTCCGGGACCTGTCTCATTGGACTTAGCGTCCAAAAGTTAGTGGAAAATCACACCCCGCACGTCTAGGTAGCAGAAATCCCGAAATCACATATGGTGGAGCTATCTGGCTTGCCCAAGTCAGACTTATCAACCAATTCATAACCAATAGGGTGTATCCACCGTTTCTAAAGAAAACTTGTACATAAAAAGGGGTGCTCTAGAGAGTATGAACCTTCATCAATTTTGCTTACAATAAAATGGTAATTTTTGAAGAAGAAAAATCCGTGACGTCACCTTTCAGCGCGTACCTTTCTGCCCCTGTCGAGACAACCAAGTGAGGTTCACCTTGATTTTTGAGTTATCACCATCATTAATTTCAAAAATCCCATGTCATTGGCTGCAAATTGGTCAGTATTTTATCTAGAGTAGATGGTATATGGTTAAAAGACACTTAGAGGAGGGGCTATGGAGGGCCCCAAGCGCGGAAGCCTGGTGGCTTGTGTGCTTCTCTTTGGTGTCCCATTCTTTTAGTCCATGACCAGCCCAAGTCCCCTGATGAGGGTTGTTAGGTCGTGGACTAACTTTTTCCAGGGTATGGTTCTCATTGGGGTTTGTATCCCAAGATCTGCGGGATATGAGTGCTGGGCACTCAAGGATTATGTGAGTTGCAGTTTTGTTTGCTTCCTCACAGAGTCTGCATAGAGTTGTTCATTTTGTCTCCTCTATGCGGTTCAGATGAAGACTCAGAGGAGCGAAGCTGGTTAGTAGGCCAACTATCGCTCTTTGGACGCCGCGTTTATGTCTAAGTATGTCCCTGGCGAGGGATGGATGGGGTTTTGCCACCATACTCTTACTGTGGACATGTCCCTCAATATTCCGCCATCTGTCGGTGTGTTTCTTGTTTGTCCACTCCTTGATGGCAGCTCTGAAGGAGCTTTTGGGCAAACCTACAGCCGGCTCTGGGCCCACGAAGGGCGTTTTGGAGCCCCTCCTGACCAGCTCATCGGCTTATTCGGCCCTCAATTCCCCTGTGCCCCGTCACCCACTCAAGGGACACTGTATTGTGGTCTGCTAGAGCACAGAGAGTCTGTTCGCAGTCCTTCACCACCTTGGATGAGATGTTGGGTGCTGTGAGTGCTTTTATCAACGCCTGGCTGTCAGAGAGAACGCGGAGGTGTGCATTAGTGTGTTCTCCCCTCAGACTCTCCAGGGCACATGCATTGATTGCCAGAATTTCGGTCTGGTAAACAGAGGTGCATTTCCCTAGTGGTGTGAAGCATTGCCACCTAGGTTTGATCCCATGCATCCCATCACCTGTCCCAATTTCCATTCTGGGCCCATCAGTGTGCATTTATGGTGGGCTCAGAGCTTCTCCGCAATGGCAGTGGGGCAAACTGGTCTCTTATCTCTGAGAAACAACTTTATAATGCTTGCAGATGAGGCTAGATGGCAGCATTTTTTTGTGCATCATCGTTCTCTTGTACTGAGAGCTGAAATAAGGAGACATATTCTGAGGCCTGAGCAAGACACAGGTGTACCACCATTTGTTGCCAGACGTGGCTCAAGATCAGGGCTGTAACATTGAAGTTGAATGCCAAGCTCCATGAGACAGACGTGTGCGAAGAAGGTTTGCTCTGCAACTCAAAGAACGAGAGGACGTTTCCGGTTATTTCTGTTTGTGCCCAATCCTGTCCAAGTTTTGTTGGCCCGCTGAAGCGATGTGAAGCAATATCTATGATACACGGCCCTGATTGGAGCCCACTGGTAAAATTCTGCAGGCTTTCATGGCGCCATCGGTCCTGGCTGGTTAGCGATCACTTTTGACCACATGTAATTGAGCACTCATTCATCTAGGCAGTTGTAAGAATCCTGTGACGAATTCCTGTCAATTCTCCTTTCATGCAATTTGATTTTCCATTTTCACTTAACTCATTTTGTTTCCATGAAGCACTTTGTATGTGTCCTCTCCATGATGTACTTCCGGCAGACAGTTACGTTGTGACCATGCTGTATGGTTTGTGCGGTGCATAATTCAATTTGGATTTCTTAGTTTTCATTTTCTGGCGCACCGCCTCATCCACGCCGCATATTTAACCTAAATACGCCTGTGTGGGCACTATATAGAACGCAAGACTTGATGATATAGCTCTCAGCAGTCAGATATTAATAAATAAGCAGAGCGCCTAACTATATACGGAATTATTGTTAGTGTTGCATTCCTAAATTATGAAGTCCTCCGTGCTTTTAGAATGGGAACGAAAAGAGGAGCCATTAATAACAAAGAAATATACCACAGTGGACCAAAAGCAGGTTGTGCAGGGTTTGCTAATGTAGAACTTGGTCGGACACTCACTCATGGGGGTGGGGGGCATTTTGCAGGGAGCTCTCACAACTTTTTTCGTCTGCTGTAGCTAGTCTGAGAGATTTCGAAGAGCCAGATTAGCTGAGGAAACTTTCGCTTGGCGCTATCGCATTAGGTTCACACTGAGAAGAGCTCGAGTGAGTACGGGAAAAAGTTTTCCTTCCGCCGCGGTCAGGTATGGAGTTGAAGTTGGGTGGATTATGGCTTCAACACACCCCCCCCCCCCCTTATTCGACCAGATGTTTTGCTGTTTCGTGGGAAATAATATCGTTCCCGAGCTGCATGTGTTGTACCGCAGAGAAGTTCTTACATTCTAGTCTCTAAGAAAAATGCATTCAGTATGTAGCCATCGAGTCTGTATATACAGGGTGGGTCACGGGAATAGGGCCAATAACAAAAAGGCATAAATATGGATATTTTAGGAGTACAATAATTTTATTTACATTTTTTGGTTGAGACCTATCTGCAATTTCAAGTTTTAAAAATTACATCGCGCATATGGTGTCCATCTTGTTCATAGCATGAAGCAAGTCGAACCATGAAATTATCGTGGACGCGCTGCAACAATGGTTCATCAATTGATGCGATGTTTTCTCTTATTGCAGTCTGTAAGAGTTATATTCCTGCCAGTTTTAGCCTCTAAGCGGACATCACTGCCAGGAATCTGTTTGTCCACCCAATGCCTAGACGCAACCTTTGAACTTGCAAGGAAGGAGAAAAAGAACAACTGTTTTTTGAGTAGGTAATTAATATTCTACGAAATTGAGACAATTAGGATCTATAAAATAACAAAATGAATTCCTACCTATCTGCTCAACCAGATTGATCTTTCCTACCTCGACTGTTCTTTTGGAAGGTCGGAGAGGGTGTGTTCCGGGCCGGACTTGAACTCCTGCGGTCCGGCTCGCGATTCTAGAGGTCTGTTGGCTCTCGAAGTACACACTTCACCTGCTGGACATAGAATAGTTTTTCTCGATTTCTCGTGTTTTCTCCTGGGCCCAAAGTTTGCGCAAGTTTTCCTTTGGGCCCACCCCTCAGCCAATCGTTTGGTTCTAGGCGTCCCCAAAATTGCTCCAGACTCTTGGAGGGGGTTCGAAAGAGGATTTTATTCGGTGAAGTAAGCAGTGGTGGGATCTTGAAATATCCAATCGCTCGATGGGCGGTGTCTTCCCATCTGCTGACTCGCCGGACACGTGGAGCTTTTGCGAGCGCCTCAAATTCCGAAATGTTGCGGATTTCTCAGCGCTCGAGTTTTCTCCCGGCCCGTGAGAAAATGCTTTGCTGGTGATCCTGCGGCGACGGATGTCTGGGTTTCGAGTTTCCCAAGGGTGTCGTCTCCTCGCTGTTGTCGGGTCTGAGCGTACGACTTCAAATTGTACGGTTTTAAGTCGTACAACTCCCCCTTCTTCAAATGACGGTAGCCAGGGTGGTAAGTATTGCAGGCGCACGTCGAGGGTTGCTGCGGCCTCTGGTTGCTGGCGGTTGCCTCCTTTGTCTTCACATGATTTGGTGGCGACACGCACTGCACGATTTTCACTACTGGTTGAGCTTTAACATGGAACGTTTTACAAATGATTCCTAATGCACTGTTTTTGGCTACTGGTTGAGCTGTCCCCTCTGCTCAGCATGGGGATTGTAATTCTAAATGAGCACAAACAAAAGAGAAATTATTGTTCTTTCAATAATTGCGGTCAAGTATATAAAAATGTATCAAGTTTCTTAGTCGTACTTATCAATATAATTATAATCTTATTACATAGTTCAACCTATACTTAAGCTAAATCAAATTTCTTTCTGTTGTAGTAACTAAACTGACTGCTGATAGTATTACATTATGATTATTAGATTCTTTATTTATCACGGGCCTAAATTCTCGGTGCTTCTCGTGAAAGTCACCTGTGGCTGCAAAGCCACAACCGTGGTTGGTGGGTTAGCGTTGTGTTTCCGCTTGAATATGTAGACAATTATTGCCACCATAATTAGTCCTAGAAGGATAATCGAACCAGTATTTAACTTAGGCCAGTGTGACTGCATACCCGTTAACCAATCGTTTTCAGGAAGTTCAAGTGGTTTTGGGATTTGTTCTAGTGCCTTTGAGTACAGTTGAAATTCCGGGTCTTGAAAACTTTCAACTATTCCGGTGATTTTTTGGAGATCTGCGGTTTTTAAATAGTTCGCATACTGCGTTAAATTTGTATCTATAGCTTCAAATTGTATTGTTACTCGCGACTGTCGCTCTAGCGGGGGTGTTAGAATTTCTCCTAAAATTGCCGCTTGGCAGTTTCCAGTACAATGAAAAATATAAGTTCCATCTAAAATTACTCGCTGTTTGATTCCATAATCTTGAATCGTCATGGGTGTACCCAATAGGGCTGATATTTGAATTTTCGAAGCGTTCGACGGAAGTGGCTGAATGAAAGCCGCGTCTAACTTAAATAGCCGGGTTTCAGCTTGGGCATACTGGCTGTCGCAATCCATCATGACTGTATATGTTGAGCCGAGCAAATTATGATGTTCTCATCAATCGTCCGACAGTATCGGTCGTACAAGGATTTTGATATTCCCACTGAGAGGTTATTTTTTTGAAGAAAGTATGGGAATTTCGGTATGTGGGTCATAAAGGTGTCTCCCTGAACCCTTTGTACCAAAGGGTAGTACTCTATTAGCTTATGCGGTAGCGCAGTCGATATAACAGGTATGCTGATTGTAAGGAGGTAATTTCCTGTTTTGGTTTGTGAGTAAGTTGCATGTGATATTGCCAAAATTTTGAAGGTCGGGAAGTCCTCGCTATTCTCTACAAAAGGCAATTGTAAATTTTGTGGTAAACTTTCTTGAATGGCTCGTAATTTCTCCTGAGCCGTCTCGTAATCTATTATTGAGGAACTAAGCGTTTCGGTTTTTCCGAAATCGAAAGCCGTTATAAAGTTTGTTACCTCTGACATTACCAGAGCGACTTGTCCTAATAGATCGTGAAGGGCGTTTCCTAATTTTACTTATTAAGTTCGTCCAAAGTTCGTGGTTTTGATTCATAAACTCGTGACTTGAGGTACCCCCAGAGGGAAAAGTCACACACCGTCAAGTCAGGTGACCTTGGAGGCCACAGCACATCCCCAAAACGTGATACGAGGCGGCCAGGAAACATTTCGCGTAAGACGTTCATTGTAACAGTGGCAGTGTGAGGTGATCCAAATGATTGACAAGTGCCCTTCTTCTGCGCAGCTCGGGTCCCGAGAAGTTGTAAATCATGTCAATGTAACGGTCACAAGTGACTGTCAGAGAGTTTCCTTGTTCTTCAAAGAAGCAGACTTCAAAGAAGAAGGGACCAATGATAGATGATTTTGAAACTGCACACCAAACGGTCACTTTGGGGCTATGCAATGGTCGTTTGTGCAGACCTTGAGGGTTCTCTGCAGCATAATGGCAGTTCTGCCTATTCACATAACCGTTGAGGTGAAAGTGTGCTTCATCACTCATCAAAAGCACCATGTCGTCATTCACCTCGAATAAAGACAACATGTCTAATGTAAATTCCGAATGCCGAATTCCGGATGCTGACGGTAATGAACGGGCTGAACAAGAGCTTGTTTGCGCACTGAACGTCCTGGACTCAGAAGAACAGCTGCTCTCACCCTCTCCACATTCTCTGGAGTTGTAGCAGTACGAGTGGGCCCCGGTGGTTTTTTTTTTTTTTTTTCTTTAATAATGTTTCCATTTGTTCTAAAAGCATTGACCCTCCTCATAATGGTTTTCTGATTAGGAATAGCACCATGACATTCAATGTTGAAGCATTGTCTGAACTGAATGCACGCTGCGCTGCCACATCTGATTCATTGCTCCTCACAAAGTCGTCGTATGCAAACACGAACACGTCGTAGCTATGAACAGCGTGAGTGACCCGGTGTGCCCGCGAAAAAAAGAGCTCAACAAGCTGGCCAACAACAAAGGAAGGGCCGCGAGATGCCTTAACCTTAACAGAGCATCCCTGAGACTCACCGTTGGCTTATTTACAGGACACGGGGACTTCAGGAGGCATCTCTGCAGGATTGGGGTGCGCGATGGTACCCCTGACTGCAGATTCTGTGGCAAAGACGAGGAGGCAGCGCCTCACATCGCCTTCAATTGTCCTGCCCTGGAACATAGGCGTTTCAGAACCTTCGGGACTTCGGACCGAAGGGACATCCTCAACCAGGAGACCCTGGTCGGAGCTCTGCTGGATCTAGTCGGAAACACGGAGCTTCGACCAAGATGAGCTCCAGGGGTTAGCACAATGGGCCACTAGGTCTAAGTGCGGGGGTTGGACACTGCAATGGACACCCCATTACCCCTGTGTAATTAATCTAATCTAAGCTGGCCAAGATAGACGAATGTATTCGCGAATATATTTCGGGCAAAATCGCACGGGCCGCGTTTGTGAAAAAAGTCGCGTTCCACAACAAGCCTGCATTCATTTAGATTACTACCTATGACGACATACAACAATGAAGTGACTTACTTCCAATTTACAAGGTAGGTCTGTGTGGAGAGGAATTAACATATAGGGGTTTTGGTGGCGATGGTAAGCGTCAGGTCCCCGCTAGGGTAGGCTGCGGGGAGCTGTCCAAGGACCTGTGCGGGGAGTCCCACCAGGTCCCTCATAGTTCATGTTTGGACATATGTGACCATTGCAATGCTACTACGCTGCTAAGTGGCAACGCGACAACTTGAAAACGACATTTTCTCGTTTTGGTTATTCCTCGAATAATCAACCTATGTTTTCATGCAAAAATCATTCTCTCTGATTCGGCACAAAACTTTTTTTCTGGACGTTTCAAGGTGTCTAGATCAAAATAAGCAAATTAACCACGCCGACATTGGTAGTGGACAATTTTCTAAAAATCTGTAAGTTGGTCCTCGGAACTTTTCAGCCCAAATTTGGGCGGGGAAGGGGTCAAAATGTGTATTTTGAAAAATGAATTTTCGAGATTTTTGGCAATCTAGACGTGTGGGATATCATTTTCCTCTATGTTTTGGACGCTGAATCTAATGAGGATTGGCACCCACTAGATGAAATTATGGGCCAAAATGAGTACCTATCTACCTATTTTGAATATGTGTTTTCAAAATTTCTGGTACCTAAGCGAGTGGGGTATCATCTTCTATTAAATTTTGGACACTGAATCCAATGAAATGGATCCGGGAACGATTAGCGTCCTCTGGATGAGATTATGGGTCAGGGTGCCTATCTACCCATTTCGGATGTGCGTTTTCGAGATTTCTGGTACCTAACCGTGTAGGGTATCATTTTCCACTAAATTTTAGACGCCGAATCCAATGATTGGTACCAACCGGAAGAGGATATATTATTATTAAATTAGTCTCTATGCGCCTGGTCCGAAGAATAAACAACCCCTGTGTAAGAATTTGCAGCGTTTTTGATCTCTTTTGACTTTTTGCATGAAAACATCGGTTGATTATTTAAGAAATAACCAACCAAAACGTTGTTATATGACCCTGGTAGTGTACTTTTGTTTATATTTTTGTTAGAATAATATGCCCTGTCCTTATTTCTCAACGACGCACTGTAGCGACCTCCAATATATACTTCCCCGTTTGCAGAATAATAGTATAAACCATTGTTGAATCATTTGAACCATCAACGTTAGCAGATTCTAAAGGCGTCATGTGGCAAAGGGAGGCCTTATACGTGATCTTTGATACCTACTTACTGTTGTTGTCTTCTGAGGGTTCAATAGGATCCCAGCTCGTCCACCAAACCCAATTGCCCGACTGCTAACGTCCACGGAAACATAAGCTGGTGCTCGCACATGAGCTCTAACCACTTTTTCCAGGGTCGCTTCCAAACATTGGAAAAAACCTCCGTCCGGACCTTGATAAAGGCTTTAGCGTGTGATGCCCGAATTCTGTCCACTGAAACCATTACCGTGATACTGTCGTCCTTTCTTGGTGAACACGTAATTCATCTTGTTCTCCTGTTGAGCCGGCTCTGGAGCAGCCGGAACTAACTGAGAGACAAACAGGAGTGATTTTAGTAACGACTGGATAGGATTACTTCCTTTTAGAGGGATCTCAGTAATTTGTTAGGTAAGTATATCATACATATTCCCTCACATCTGAGAGATCCCTCCAGAGACAATCGACGCCGAAGAAAACCAAGGTCAAAATGTGATATTTGAAAAATGGATTTTCGAGATTTTTGGCAATCCAGGTGAAGGGGGTTAATTTTCCGCTAAATTTTGGATGCTGAATCCAATGAGACGGGTCTATGAACGATTGGTGCCCTCTAAATGAGGCTATGGGTCAAAATGGCTGCCTATTTACCCATTCAGAATGTGTGTTTTCATATTTCTGATACCTAGGCGTGTGGGGTATCATTTTCCACTAAATTATCGACCCTGAATCGATTGGAATTGGTCCGGGACCCGCCACACCCACTGTTTTCCCCATTTTCTTCATGTTGAAGGAATGAAGCTCCATGCGCCTGGTCCGAGGAGTTACCAACCCGTAACTTGCAGCGTTTTTTCATCTAGACACCGGAAGAAAATGTTGGGCCAGTTTGGAGAGATTTACTTTTCGCCTGAAAACAGGTTGATTATTCAAGGAATAACCAACCAAATGTGGCTGAATGGCTGGCTGAATTTCAGGTGCAAATTTTTATATTCAAATGAGTTCTTTAGTCTCACTGGTGATTTTTTGTCGATTTTCATGCGAAAACGAAAGGATATTCTGCAATGTATGACGCAATGCTCCTCCAATGCAAGATTTCGCCGGAATCTTGATAGCCGTTAAAGTGACGGTGCCTTGCCTGAGATTTCCCTTCTTTCGCAGCTCAAAAACGCTGCAAATTCTTTCACAGAGGTTGGTTATTCTTCGGACCAGGCGCATGGAGACATATTTCTTCAACATGGGGAAAATTGGGGTAACAGTGGGTGTGGCAGGTCCCGGACCCATTCCAATCGATTCAGCGTCCAAAATTTAGTGGAAAATGATACCCCACACGCCTAGATCGCCGAAAATCTCGAAATTCCATTTTTCAAATTCTCAATTTGACCCCTACCCCGTCCAAATTTGGTCTGATAGGGCTGAAAAGTTTCGAGGACCAACTAAAGCCGGGAACGGACCCCTGACCCAAATTTCAGATTTTTGGTTGGTTATTTCTTGAATAATCAACCTATGTTTTCATGCAAATGGTCAACCTCTCCGATTCGGCTCAAAATTTTTTTCTGGACGTTTCATGGTGTCTAGATCAAAACGCTGCAAATTCTTACACACGGGTTGGTTATTCCTCGAACCAGTCGTATGGAGACTCATTTCCTCAACATGGGGAAAATGGGGGAAACAGTGGGTGTGGCGGGTCCCGGAACCATTCCAATCGATTCAGGGTCCAAAATTTAGTGGAAAATGATACCCCACACGCCCAGGTACCAGAAATCTCATAAACACATATTTAAAATAAGCTGGAAGATACCCATTTTGACCCATAACTTCGTCCGGTGGGTGCCAATCGTCCTGAAATCCACTTCATTGGATTCAGCTTCCAAGATTTAGCGGAAAATGATTCCCCACACGCCTACATCGCCCAAAATCTCGAAAATCCATTTTTCAAAAAACACATTTTGACCCCTACCCCGCCCAAATTTGGTCCAATCGGGCTGAAAAGCTTGGAGGACCGTCCTAGGCCGGGAACAGACCCCTGACCCAAATTTCAGGTTTTTAGAAAATTTTCTACTACCAACAACGGCGGACAGCGTACGGCGTACGGCATGTGTATGGCGTACACCATGAAACGTCCAGAAAAAATGTTTGAGTCGAATCGGAGAGGTTGACCATTTGCATGAAAACTTAGGTTGATTATTCAAGGAATAACCAACCAAAAGGTCAATGTCCGTCCGCCGTCCACGCCGTTTTTGGTAGTAGAAAATTTTCTAAAAATCTGAAATTTGGTTCAGGGGTCTGATACCGGCCTAGGACGATCCTCCAAACTTTTCAGCCCGATCGGACCAAATTTGGGCGGGGTAGGGGTCAAAATGTGTTTTTTGAAAAATGAATTTTGAGATTTTGGGCGATCTAGGCGAGTGGGGTATCATTTTCCACTAAATTTTGGACGCTGAATCCAATGAAATGGGTCCCAGAACGATTGGCACCCACTGGAAGAAGTTATGGGTCCAATTGGGTATATATTACCCATTTTGAATATGTGTTTTCGGGATTTCCGGTACCTGGGCGTGTGGGGTATCATTTTCGACAAAATTTTGGATCCTGAATCGATTGGAATGGGTCTGGGACCCGCCGCACCCCCCGTTTTCCCCATTTCCCCCATGTTTTAAATAAGTTTCCATGCGCCTGATCTGACGAATAACCAATTCCTGTGTAAGAATTTGCAGCGTTTAGAAAATGTCCTACTACCAATATCGGCGTGGACGGCGAACGGACAGCTGCTTATTTCGATCTAGACACTTTGAAACACCCAGAAAGAAATGTCAAATTTGAGAGATTGGCATTTTGCATGAAAACAGGTTGATTATTCAAGGAATAACTAACCAAAAGAGAAGAACGTATTTTACCATATTTGACTGATGAGGGGAAATTCTTTATATTCTAATAGGTTTTTGGGTCTCACTGGTAATTTCTTGTTGATTTTCATGCGTGAAAGAGGGAAATCGTATGTCCTGCAATGAAAGACACAATTAGGTGACAACTCCGTGTCTGAGATTTCCCTTTCGCCGGTCAAAAATCGAGCAGAGTTCGACCGAAGTCAAAATCGGATCGGAAGGTGACGTCACGTTCCCTCTGACTCGAAGCCACCGAGGACGACTGTTGGAAAGAGGCGGAAAGTTGTTGAGCCAGATGAAAGGATTATGCTGAATTTCTCGAGGACTTTGAGGAGCTCCGGATGAGCTTTTCAGAGGGAGTTTGAAAGCTGTTAAGCTTCGGCCCAGCGAGTTGGGAACTACAGCTCTCGAACAGCCTTCGGGTCAGGGCAGGCTGTTTCGCTCGAGTCCACATGCCTCGAAATCCACCACGGCCCAGGATCGAGGTGCCTACACTGCCCCTTTCACCCTACTTTTATACCGGCTATCACCAACCTATCTAACCACTACCAGACTCTACTCGGAGGTATTTCACTCTTGTTTACTAGTTCGCACACGGTTGTAGGCCTCGCAGTCCATCTCAGAGCTCGTTAGTGTCCGTAGGGCGACCGCAGAGATCCCACAGAGTGAATCCTTCCCAAACTAATTTATTTCAAACCCACCGACCGACGCACAAGAGCGTTTGAACCGCAACAAACGAAAATATTTCCACCACTATTCAAATAGCACGTTGTGATTACACCGACCGGGTTCAATTGTGTTTTCAAACTTGAACGATAAAGGTTGAGGCTGTGAAAAGCTGGGCAGTGGCCACCAATCTTCGCAACAGGATTCACCCGCCACACCCGTAATGCAGAAGCGTAGGTAGTCGCAAATTGTAATTAACGTCAACACAAACCCAGTGCGTTTTGAACTGGTCTCAATTATTTTTCACATTAGACTAGGAGGTGGGTTTAAAACGAAAATTGGACACTACACAGGACTCGCAACCACAGATTCTGCGGGTTGTTGCCCTTCAAAACTTGCCATATCTGCCCTCGGCTGTTACCACACGTTGCAGACTGCAAATTTGTACACAGGAGCATGGAGACTCATTCCAATCGATTCAGCGTCCAAAAATTAGTGGAAAACAATACCCCACACGCCCAAGTCGTCGAAAATGTAGAAAATGGGGGGAGCAGTGGGTGTGGCGAGTCCCAGACCCATTCCTATCGATTCAGGGTCCAAAATTTAGTGGAAAATGAAACCCCACGCGCCTAGGTACCAGGAATCTCGAAAACACACATTCGAAATAGGTAAGTAGGTACCTATTTTGACACATGACCTCATCCAGAGGGAGCCAATCGTTGCGAGACCCATTCCAATCGATTCAGCGTCCAAAAATTAGTGGAAAACAATACCCCACACGCCCAAGTCGTCGAAAATGTAGAAAATGGGGGGAGCAGTGGGTGTGGCGAGTCTCAGACCCATTCCTATCGATTCAGGGTTCAAAATTTAGTGGAAAATGATACCCCACACGTCTAGGTACCTGAAATACCGAAAACACACATTCGAAATCCGCAATCCAGGCTCCGCCTATCTCGGCGGGAAAAACTCATTTCCACCTGGCCACACTAGGAAGAGTGGGAATAGCCAGGAGATGCACGTTTTGGGGTCTTTCAAAATTTAGCAAATTGCACCTGATCCAACATTCCACGCTAAGAACCATGAGCTGATAAAGCTATACATTCCCCTTGTCGTGCAGGGTTGATTTGATGGTATGAAGCGGCTGGTGAAATTGGTCAATTAAGGGGTAGCTTGATGAGAGGAGATTTGCAAAGCGGGGTAAATGTGAGAGCTGCAGATAATTTGTAGCGGAGAACGGCTCAGCAAACTGTTCGGTACAGGTCGGCACCCAGACAAGGCGCAGGCCAACCGCAGGCCGGAAATGAGGGGCATATAGACGGCCAGCCAGGAGACCATGCAGGAACGAGATGTCTGCGATAGAGTGCCGATCGGAAGGCCACAAAAGGTCAAGTCGAGCGCCCAGCTCGGCGAAATTCAGCTCTTCTCTCGGGATTCGGAGTTTGAAGGTCGTGGAGCTCAAGAAGGCTCAGTGCACCCGCTCAATTCGGCAAACATGACACCACTACGAAGAACTCCATGAAGGGTGGGACCAGCGCTTTGTAGAGGGTTGTCATGGCAGGGACACTGTCAAACTCACAGGCGCAGCTCCTCACAAAACAGATAGCCCAGAACGGAAGAGCCGTCACCCCAGCTATATGGTCGCTGAAGGGGAGCTGATAATCCTGGAAGACACCCCAATTCAGTTGCTGTGAACATATGTTAATGGGGCACGAGCAAATGTGGGGGGGTGGAGTACTTGGATGGGTTCATCTCTAGACCACTCCCAGCACACCAAGCCAACAAGCCATCAAGGCTCTCCTGAAGGAGCAGGCATTCAATTCGACGAAAGCTCTTCAGGTCATCAGCAAACACCAGGAAGTCAACCCATAAAAGAATCGCTGTTACTTTGCTCATCACAAGATGAAACAATAGAGGACCCAGATGAGAGCCCTGAGGAACACCAGATGGGGCAGTGAATGGTCCAGAAAATACCTCCTGCATCCGTACATAATGTATACGGTTCGTCAAGTAGTCATGCACTGCAGAAAACTACCAAACACTCCCAATGACTCAAACACGGACATGATGACACTGTGGGGTGATGCAATTGGTAACTTGCAATATTGGAGGTACAATATGAGTTGGCTTCAAGCAAAAATTGCATTTGCTTGTATCCAGTATACTACTACGGTAGAGCCTGATCAGCTCTCCATTTGAGATTTACTGATGATGTGTTTCGTCAGTATTTCAGAAAAAGCGGGTTTGCATTGAATATCAGTAGTTGTAGTAGGTACACGATGTACACGATCGACCTCTTTCCCTTACCTTGTTTGCCCTCAGTTTGGTTTGTATGAGAATCCACCCCATGACTACCTCGGGTAGACTCTTCCACTATGCCTGCTAGGTTGCCATGGTAAATGCAACAGGAGGGTTAAACACAATTAAAAACGCTGCAAATTCATTCAGAAGTGTTGGTTATTCCTCGGACCAGGAGCATGGGGACTCACTTCAATTCAATTTAGTGGAAAACGATTCCCTTGCAGCCTAGGTATCAGAAATATCGATAAGACACATTCGAAATGGGTAGAAAAGTGCCCATTTTGACGTCATCCAGAGGGCACCAATCATCCCAGGACCCATTTCATTGGATTCAGCGTCCAAAATTGAGTGGGAAATGGTACTCCACTCGCCTAGATCACCAAAAATCTCGAAAAACCATTTTTCAGAAAACACATTTTGATCCCTACCTCCCAAATTTGGTCCTATCGGGTTGAAACGTTTTGAGGACCAACTAAAGCCGGAAACGGGTCGCTGACCAAAATTTCAGATTTTCGGAAATTTTTCAACTAACCAAAACGGTGCGGACGGCGGACGGACATTTGACTTTTTTGATCTTGAAAAGTCCAGGAAAGAATTTTTGGCCGAATTGGAGAAGTTGGCCTTTTGCATGAAAACATAGGTTGATTATTCAAGGAATCACCAACCAAAATTTGCCCGTTAAAAATATAAATTCTCCCTAGATACTTGCACCCACATTCCGAAGTTTGCAATATTCCCGAGATTTAAATAAACTATTATATTCCATCATATCTGGGAACGCGACTCGAAGTAAAACCTTCTTTACGAATAACATAAATTTCGAAGCTCGTGTTTTAATGAAACCTATTTACATTCATAGCTGGGATTTGCAGGGGGTAAGAAAACTTGAAATGACTGGCCTTTCAGTAGGTAACCTTGTAATGGAGTCGCCTCTTCCTTTTTCGCTAAACGAAGTTCTTTTCTTCCGTTAAATGCTCTTATAAATTCAATTACTTTCCCAGAGTCAGAAGGATCCGAAAGAGCGACTATTACGGGAAATTTTCAGCGGCGCTAATCATAGCAGAAAGTCATCGCTTTTTATAATTTAAAAAAAGGGAGCAACTCGTAAAGGATAAATATCTGTAATTAAAATACTTTCCAGCTAAATTAAATTAAAATTAAATTAAGAATGACATGTTGGCGTAATGAGGCAATCAACTAAACGCGAGTTTTTTTCACTGGCAAAGTGCTCCTCAGATTTCCAAGCTCGAATTTTTAATGAGGAGTCATGAAAATAAATAACAAATCCCCGTCGTTCTTTTCAGAGTACTGTCGTTACCTAGATACATTCTGCACGAGCCTGGTAAAATAAATAAATAACAAATCCCCGTCGTTCTTTTCAGAGTACTGTCGTTACCTAGATACTTTCTGCACGAGCCTGGTAATAAGATAGCGCAAGCAGTGCTTAGGGTGGATTATCGAAATCAGATGCATTTCCCTCAAGTGCTCTGCCTCGGAGTTGGGGGGAATGCGCTTGCCAATAAACGGCAATGTTTTTGCTTAACACATAAGAAGGAACGCTGCATATTCCTTCACGAGAGTAGGTTATTCCTGGTCCTGGAGCATGGAGACTCATTTCAATCAATTCAGCGTCCAAAGTTCCTTCGTGTTGGGGGCAGAGGGCAGTTCTGCCCCTGGGTGCTGCCAACTCGATGGGTCTATTGTGCCCGTCCACCCTTACTAATAAAACACCCGCGAGATCCCCCCCCCCCCCTCACTATGATAGCGGAGGAATCCGTCAGGGGCCATCATTGCGATGTCAGCTGGGCTGGGAAGCCCTTTACTGAAGTTCCACTGCCGAGTGGCAGCAAATCTTGCGCATAGCGCGTGCACAGCTGTCTCAGCCTCCTCGGCACAAAAGCGGCAGTCTACTGTCTCTGATTTGCCCAGCTTGCCCAGGTGGTACCTGAGAGGGTAGTAACCAGTGTACATGGATGTGAGGATTCTAAGCTCCCTCCTGCTCAACGTGAAGAGGGTCTTTGCCCTCTTTGAGTTTGGTGAGATAAGGAGCTTGGACTGCCTGAGGTCAAGTTGTCTCTGCCAGTAAGCAGCCACTTGTGAGCGCTCCCACAATTTGATCTGCTGGTTCAGGTAGCATTCGGAGGTCCCAACCCAAAGTTTATTACCAGCAGGAGAGGATGCCGACCCCAGCTTGGCATGCCCAAATGACCTGGCACCTCGTCACCGCATTCCTCCTTGCGAGCCTCTTCAGGGACTGAAGGCTCTCCTACTTCAGTTGATGTGAATTCACGACGATTTAGCTCACTAGTAAGGTTTCTCACTGTACTTTGTTGATCTAAACATTTCTCTGCCCGGATAGCTGGTCCTCTGAAGTTCTGAGATTTTCGATGTGTTGCTTGAAATCGCTTCGTTCTTTTTTATTTCAGTCACCAAGCTCTTAGGAATCTATTTTGTCTCCTGATTTATTTTATGTGGTAAATGCGCTAGCGAAAAGAATCTTCGTCTTCCATTGGGGCTCTTGGGGTACACCCGCTACTGTGCAATTCTATTACCCACTAATCTGTTATCTGGTCAGCAAGTCGGACGGTCCCACTGCTGCAGATGATCCCCACTTATGTAACTCTTCTCCCAATAGTGGGTTCTTTTATCTTCACCTCCTCGATCTCGATCCGATAGGTCCGTGTACCACGAGCAACGTTTGATTGAAAAACTTGCCCTTCTGTAAAGAAATATGAACTAATAATATTTGGAAATCACTCTTCAACATCACAGGCAGATGGGCCAGCACCCATACTCCAATACTGACACTTTTTTGGCACAAGTTTCCTTCTACCACTCAAAAAAAGTTCAATGAATCACGGAGTTGATGTTAACTGTATCGCGGTCACGGAGCTACTCTCATGTAGTAGTTATACAGTACTCTTCAGATCACATGGCTAACAGGTGCAGACAAGGATTTCAGTGGGTGGAGAATGAAACTAAACATTGAGAAACACAACTTTAACTTAAATACGATACAAACTGAGCCTTCTTACAAACTAGGTGGTTCAACTTGCCTAATACTTAATAAGAAGAGAATGGATTGCGCTACCTGGTACCTGGCTAGACTTTCATGAAAGAACATTTGCTCTCGTTCCCATCGTAGCATTGCCTTCCATCTTCCCTTCAGGCTGTCCTCTTCTCACGGAAGGATAGTTTTGTCCCCCCCCCCCCCATATCCCCAAACGTAATTTTCAGTTACTCCCTCCTCTTAGGAACTCGCGGGGAAGTGGTAGAGACCCAACTAAACAGGTCACCGACCATTCTATCGCCGAATTTTCTAATATCAATGAAAGAATCAAGGGAACAAATGTTTGATTTCACGGATATTGACCGTATGGAACTGGCCAAGACGTCGTGAGGGAATGTTCACCAAATAATTTGACTAACGAAGGACTTCAGCTGACTGAAGAGCCCAATATGGTTTGGCATGATTGAGTTTCCAAAAGAGATCGCCAAAAATCTCGAAAATCCATTTCCCCGTCCGCCATCCACGCCGATTTTGGTAATAGAACATTTTCTAAAAATCTGAAATTTTGGTCAGGAGTCCATTCCCGGCATTAGTTGGTCCTCGAAATTTTTCAGCCCGATCGGACCAAATTTGGGAAGGGGTAGAGACAAACGAGTATTTAGAAAAATGGATTTTCGAGATTTTAGACGATCTAGGCGACTTTGGACGCTGAATCCAATAAATATTTCGAAGACCAATTAGTGCCGAGAACGGACTCCTGACCCAAATTCAAGATTTTTAGGAAATTTTCTACTACCAATTTTCGTCGGCGTGGACGGCGGACGGACATTTGAGCGTTGTGTCGACTACGTGAGCTAAATTTTCGAGGAACGTGTAAGACTGATGCAGAGCTATTTTGATGGCAGGAGAGCAGCATTGGTGTCCAGTTCTGGCACAGTGGAGGTGCCAGACAAGGGGCTGTCCACAGGGGTTAGTACTGGGCGCAGCAGTCTGGAACCTGGTCATAGGTGCTCTTGACTACGTTGGAACAAATGGACTTCCCCCCAGCTGCATATGTGGAACCTTGCAGTTATCATCACTACCTCCACCATGGCAGACGCGTCGAACGCTGCACCTTGGAGGTTGAAAGCTAGTGCAGGTTGGCCCGGCTGAAGATGGCTGCAGAGAAAACCCAAGCCATGGTGTTTCGCAGAGAGGGGGATGCCCTCCAGCCAACTCGCTTCAGAGCTGGTAACACCAGGGTGCAGGCCAGTGTGACAGTAAAATAAAGTGGCGTAGTAAGTGACACCACTAAATCAAGCACCAAGTCCCAATAGCTCCACGGCCACCCCTCCCTAAAGCTCATAACTTGCCAATGATGGAAAACTGCAAGCATAAGAAGAGGCGTGTTAGTACGGAGGCTTAGCAGAGCAGATGAGTGAATAAAAGACTCCTTACGAAAGGGGAAGCCATAGAGCCATAGAGCAGGGCTCTCAGATGATCTAGCGCGATAACAAGATGAGGATAGCCTGTAATGGGCCACATGGCTTCAGGGGCAGAATTGCGCAGGTATCTCTGGACGGCGTACGACGGACGGACATTTGACTTATATGATCCAGACACGCTGAAACGTCCAGATAACATTTTTGGGCCAAATCAGAGAGATTGACTTTTTGCATGAAAACATAGGTTGATTATTCAAGAAATGGCCAACCAAAATTTCGAATTCTCTCACAGGGGTTGGTTATTTTTGGACCAGGAGCATGGCAAATACCATTTTGACCCATAACCTCTTCCGGTGGGTGCCAATCGTCCCAAAATCCTTTATTAGGTTGCTTGCGCAGAAAGTAGGTTATTGCTCATTCTCAGCCATTTTCGTACTCACTTTCCCATTCTTCATGGACACATTTTAAATTTGCTTGCCTATACGCATTGTTATTGCGTATAGGCAGGCAAATATAGGTTGAGTTTATTTAACTGCTGAATGCCGAAATATTCATTTTATGGTCGCTCTCCAAATCAATCAACTTCAAAACATTTCACATATATTTGTTTTCTTATTTTCTAGGTCTCGTGGGTGAGACACAGAGACATCCACCTGCTGACGGTGGGCAGATACACGTATACGTCCGACCAAAGGTTTCGAGCGATTCACCACCAGAGCTCGGAAGATTGGAGTTTGCAGATCAAATACCCCCAGCACAGAGACACGGGGATATACGAGTGCCAGATCAGCACAACCCCCCACATGAGTCACTTCATCCACCTCAACGTAGTGGGTGAGTACATGGTGAAATTACTTTTGAATGGAAATGTCAAAAACGCGAACATCAACCCTTTTAATGATGGAGTTCACTGAAACTTGTTGTCACAGTCCTTTCATTGAGTGACGCTGTGGAGGCGAAGAACGCCACTATCGAGCCAATGTTGCAACCTTCATTTCGACTGACATCTACCAAATTGAGACAGGTTTTATCTCGAACCATTCGACAGAAAGGGGATATTTTAGTCGCAGGAGGAGCAAGATTGGCGACACAATTGGGGTTAGTCAGTCCTATTGCTGGATCGCTGGAAGTTCTATTGCTTCTTCGATGAGGGATATTCGTGTTCAAGGAATTGGGGGAATTTAGGGGGGTCAAAATTTGTTTCTCGGAAAAAGAATTTTCGAGATTATTGGCGATCAAGGCATGTGGGGTCTTATTTTTGACTAAATATTGGACGCTGAATCCAATGAAATGGCACCCAAGTCGATCGGTGCCCACCCGAAGAGGTAATGGGTCAAAATGCGTATCTATCAACCCATTTCGAAAGTGGGTATTCAAGATTTCTGGTACCTAGGCATGTGGGGTCTTATTTTTGACTAAATTTTGGACGCTGAATCCAATTATATGGGACCCAGGCCGATCGGCGCCCACCCGAACAGGTTATGGGTCAGAATTCGTATCTATCTACCCATTTCAAAAGTTGGTTTTCAAGATTTCTGGTACCTAGGCGTGTTGGGTACCCACTCTCTTTCCCCCATTTCTTTTTTCTTGGCGTTTCTAAGTGTCTAGATTAAAAAATTCAAATGCCCGTCAGCCTTACGCAGTCCACTTTGGTAGTGGAAAATTTTCTAAAAATCTGAAATTTGGGTCAGATCTCTGTTTATGGTTCTAGTTAGCCCTCGAAACGTTTCAGCCCGATCGGACCAAATTGGGGGAGAGGAGGAGTCAAAATGTGTTTTTTGAAAAATTAATTTTCGGGATTTTTGGTGATCAAGGCGTGTAGGGTATCATTTTCCACTAAATTCCTGGAAGGAAATGACCTCCAATTACCGGGAAGAAAATTATTGCACGCCAGCTGGACAGGACTCTAACAACGACGCCAAGAAGTCTTTGGGTCTTACTCTTGATAAGGGGTGTTATGAGAGTTGCCTTCTTTGTGTGGCACAGAAACAGAGAGGTTATGGAAATGAACCACATCTAACTAAAACCGTAGGCCAGCGCAGTCAAATTAAGGCAGTGCTCGGTACTAACAGACACCTGGATGTGCAGCATATGAATAAAAGGTGGATTATTCTGGAGACTCCAGGGATCTCAGTTTAGATTGCACGTTGCTGCTTTCGCTACGACATTATTGTCGTGTTGGGGGACGTCATGTCACTTCTTTGTATTATTTACCCAAGGCTGCTGCGTTAGCATGGCGATTATATGATAACCTATGTTAATAATCCTAATACAAAAGTTCAACGATCATAGGAACGGGAAAAGAAACGTATTCATGCGAGTTCTAAACAGTGGGTTCGTTTGCGATTTTTTCCAAGATTGCCTTATCACGTTAAAAACGCTGCAAATTCATTCACACGGGTTGGTTATTCCTGACCAGGCGCATGAAGACTCATTCCAATCGAATCAGCGTCTATAACCTCTTCCGGAGGGTGCCAATCATTCTGGGACCCCTCTCATTGGATTCAGCGTCCATGATTTAGTGGAAAATGATAAACCCCACACGCCTATGTGCCAGAAATTCCCATTTTTCGAAGTACACATTTTGACCCCCTCACCCCCACCCCTCACCCCCACCCCCCACAAATACTCGAATTGGGTACGATCGGGAAGAAAAGTTTCGAACACCAACTAAAGCCAGATACGGGTCCCTCACCAAATGGAGACTCATTTCTTCAAACTGGGGATCATGGGGTGCCGCGAGTCCTAGACCCATTCCAATCGATTCAGGATCCAAAATTTAGTGGAAAATGACACCCCACACGGCCAGGTACCAGAAATCTCATAAACACATATTTAAAATGAGTAATATATACCCAATTTGACCCATAACTTCTTCCAGTGGGTGCCAATCGTTCTGGGACCCATTTAATTGGATTCAGCGTCCAAAATTTAGTGGAAAATGACACCCCACTCGCCTAAATCACCCAAAATCTCGAAAATCCATTTTTCAAAAAACCCCTACCCCCTCCAAATTTGGTCCGATCGGGTTGAAAAGTTTCGAGGACCGTCCTAGGCCAGGAACAGACGTCTGACCCAAATTTCAGATTTTTAGAAAATTTTCTTCTACCAAAAACGGCGCGGATGGCGTACGGCGGACGGACATTTGCTAATTTTTATCTAGACCCTTTGAAACGTCCAGAAAAAAACATAGGTTGATTATTCAAGAAATAGCCATTCAAAAAACGATAGAATAAATTATTCTCGAACAAATCTTAGAGAAAATGAACTACAATTAAATCTCTTCAAATAATGATGTTCATCTGTAGAAAGTGCCTGAATTGGCGCAGTTCGTTGAGTAAAATGAGTTTATTTGAATTTATCGTCAATTTCAAAGGACAACAATTGAGTCAGATAAAAACACAATTACACAGGTACAATTAAGCGGGAAAATGGAGACGACAATCATGCTCAGAGTGACCCCACCCCAACAATATTGGCAACATCTATGTAATTTGAAATAGCAAAACGTTGATTGTACGCGTTATATTCAGCCTTAGTGCGAGTAGGGGGAGTGTTGGAGAATTTGATTTTGCTCTTCGTTCCATTCATGTTCTGATTGGAGCGTTTTTATTGACGCGAAAAGGATGCGACAGCGTCGGGCAGGCTGTTAGCGTCGAGAAATGCTTGCAATAGTGCAAATTCATCGATTGAAAAGTATCGTCGAGGGAACTTGGAACCATCTGGTGAACTGCGCCGATACTCGATTCCTTTCGCTCGTGTTTATATTCATTTGCATTTCAATCTGCGTCCTTGCAGCGCGGCCTCAGCAGATTCACCGCCCTCTGAGTCGATCGATGCGACTCAACTTCAACAACAAAGCGGATTTCAATTTATGTTCAAAGTAAAAGGTCCAAAATACGCGCTATCGAGTAAACAATGGTGGTTAATGACCGCATTCCACTCAATTGATCCTTATACCATTTCAGTAAATTATCCCGAACTGGGGCGAATTAAATTGAATCTACGATTCTGCAATGACCCTTACTGTGGGCGGGGACCGAATTTTACTCTCCCCAGTTTGACATTGACACTGGTCGTGAACAAACTGACATTAGCCGAATATAAGTCCTTAACAACGCAGAAACCTGATGGAATGTTCAATCGCAAATTTCCCAGACCCATTTTCCTCATTCTCTCCGCACAGGGTGGTCGCTCTGGACGGAAAATTGCAGCATTTTCGGTTGGTTATATCTTGAATAATCAACCTATGTTTTCATGCATGAAGTCAATCCTTCCAACTCGGCCCAACATCTTCTTCTGGACGTTCCAAAGTTGGTCATTCGAACCAGGCGCATGGAGATTCATTTCTTCAACATGGGGGAAATGGGAGAAACAGTGGGTGGGGCGGGTCCCGGACCCATTCCAATCGATTGAGGATCCAAAATTTAGTGGAAAATGATACCCCACTCGCCTAGATCGCCAAAAAGTCAGTGAACAGTTTTGAGGACCTACTAACGCCGGAAACGGGTCCATGACACAAATTTCAGATTTTGGTTGGTTATTCCTTGAATAATCAACCTATGTTTTCATGATAATGGTCAACCTCTCCGATTCGGCTCAAAATTTTTTTCTGGACGTTTCATGATGTCCTGATCAAAAAAGGTCAATGTCCGTCCGCCGTACGCCGTCCGCCGTCCATTGTCCACGCCGTTTTTGGTAGTAGAAAATTTTCTAAAAATCTGAAATTTGGGTCAGGGGTCTGTTCCCAGCCGAGATGGGTCCTCGAAACTTTTCAGCCCGATCGGACCAAATTTGGAGGGGGTAGGGGTCAAAATGTGTTTTTTGAAAAATGGATTTTCGAGATTTTGGGTGATTTAGGCGAGTGGGGTGTCATTTTCCACTAAATTTTGGACGCTGAATCCAATTAAATGGGTCCCAGAACGATTGGCACCCACTGGAAGAAGTTATGGGTCAAATTGGGTATTTATTACCCATTTTGAATATGTGTTTTCGGGATTTCCGGTACCTAGGCGTGTGGGGTATCATTTTCCACTAAATCATAGACACTGAATCGATTGGAATGGGTCTGGGACCCGGCGCACCCACCGTTTTCCCCATTTCCCTCATGTTTTAAATAAGTTTCCATGCGCCTGGTCTGACGAATAACCAATTCCTGTGTAAGAATTTGCAGCGTTTAGAAAATGTCCTACTACCAATATCGGCGTGGACGGCGAACGGACAGTTGCTTAATTCGATATAGACACTTTGAAACGCCCAGAAAGAAATGTCAAATTTGAGAGATTGGCTTTTCGCATGAAAACAGGTTGATTATTCAAAAAATAACTAACCAATAGAGAAGAAAGTATTTTACCATATTTGACTGATGTGCATTTCAGGGGAAATTATTTATATTCAAATAGGTTTTAGGGTCTCACTGGTTATTTCTTGTTGATTTTCATGCGAGAAAGAGGGAAAGCGTATGTCCTGCAATGAAAGACACAATTAGGTGACAACTCCGTGTCTGAAATTTCCCTTTTGTGGGTCGAAAAACCGAGGAGAGTTCGACCGAAGTCAAAATCGGATCGGAAGGTGACGTCACGTTCCCTCTGACTCGAAGCCACCGAGGACGACTGTTGGAAAGAGGCGGAAACTTGTTGAGCCAGATGAAAGGATTATGCTGAATTTCTCGAGGACTTTGAGGAGCTCCGGATGAGCTTTTCAGAGGGAGTTTGAAAGCTGTTAGGCTTCGGCCCAGCGAGTTTGGAACTACAGCTCTCGTACAGCCTTCGGGTCAGGGCAGGCTGTTTCGCTTGAGTCCACATGCCTCGAAATCCACCACGGCCCAGGATCGAGGTGCCTACACTGCCCCTTTCACCCTACTTTTATACCGGCTATCACCAACCTATCTAACCACTACCAGACTCTACTCGGAGGTATTTCACTCTTGTTTACTAGTTCGCACACGGTTGTAGGCCTCGCAGTCCATCTCAGAGCTCGTTAGTGTCCGTAGGGCGACCGCAGAGATCCCACAGAGTGAATCCTTCCCAAACTAATTTATTTCAAACCCACCGACCGACGCACAAGAGCGTTTGAACCGCAACAAACGAAAATATTTCCACCACTATTCAAATAGCGCGTTGTGATTACACCGACCGGGTTCAATTGTGTTTTCAAACTTGAACGATCAAGGTTGAGGCTGTGAAAAGCTGGGCAGTGGCTACCAATCTTCGCAACAGGATTCACCCGCCTTACCCGTAATGCAGAACGCAAGCGTAGGTAGTCGCAAATTGTAATTAACGTCAACACAAACCCAGTGCGTTTTGAACTGGTCTCAATTATTTTTCACATTAGACTAGGAGGTGGGTTTAAAACGAAAATTGGACACTACACAGGACTCGCAACCACAGATTCTGCGGGTTGTTGCCCTTCAAAACTTGCCATATCTGCCCTCAGCTGTTACCACACGCTGCAGACTGCAAATTTTTACACAGGGGTTGATTATTCCTCGGATCAGAAGCATGGAGACTCATTCCAATCGTCATCATTACTCTCCCCAGTTTGACATTGACACTGGTCGTGAACAAACTGACATTAGCCGAATATAAGTCCTTAACAACGCAGAAACCTGATGGAATGTTCAATCGCAAATTTCCCAGACCCATTTTCCTCATTCTCTCCGCACAGGGTGGTCGCTCTGGACGGAAAATTGCAGCATTTTCGGTTGGTTATATCTTGAATAATCAACCTATGTTTTCATGCATGAAGTCAATCCCTCCAACTCGGCCCAACATCTTCTTCTGGACGTTCCAAAGTTGGTCATTCGAACCAGGCGCATGGAGACTAATTTGAACCTCGGACCAGGCGCATGGAGATTCATTTCATCAACATGGGGAAAATGGGGGAAACAGGGGGTGTGGCAGGTCCCGGACCCATTTCAATCGATTGAGGATCCACAATTTAGTGGAAAATGATACCCCACACGCATAGGTACCAGAAATCTCGAAAACACATTTGTTAGGTTTGATCAGGTAGTTGTTGTTATTGGAGTCCATCGACCCCGGAGCTTCCTCCCTTCACCTCAGACACGCCCTGCCTTCCGTCGCCTTTACCGTTTTTTTGAACATCTCAACGCTCAGTTCCGTTCCGTTTCAACTAAGAGGAAGATACACAAGCCGCTGCGCAGCCCGTAAAACGATATAATTCGTTTTATTCTACGAACTGGTGGATCCCATCCTCGTCTCGTCTCATCTACAGTCCGAGCAAGCTCCAAGAGCACCAATTCGAAGGAGGTACCAGTACCAACGTGAGGTGAGCCAAATATCAATATTTCCTTCGGCTCATCTCCTCAGTCGGCTCATCAGCTCATTTCCACTTCAACAAGGACGCCAGTCATTACCCGCGTCCCCATCGCCGATCTTCGAACCTCGTCGCCGCCAAGTACTGATTTATCTTACATTTTGCCTTCGATCCATTGCAATTGTCTAATTTAAGTTAATTTTAATTTACATTTTTCCCGGCAGCCGGTATAGGCCTAGGTAGGTCCTACCTCAATTAAATATAGGATTTATTTTAATTTACCGTCACCACAAGCAGTTTTTCATTTCTTTCCTTTTTGGTTGGTTATTCCTTGAATAATCAACCTATGTTTTCATGCAAATGGTCAACCTCTCCGATTCGGCTCAAAATTTTTTTCTGGACGTTTCATGATGTCCTGATCAAAAAAGGTCAATGTCCGTCCGCCGTCCGCCGTCCGCCGTCCATTGTCCACGCCGTTTTTGGTAGTAGAAAATTTTCTAAAAATCTGAAATTTGGGTCAGGGGTCTGTTCCCAGCCAAGATGGGTCCTCGAAACATTTCAGCCCGATCGGACCAAATTTGGAGGGGGTAGGGGTTTTTTGAAAAATGGATTTTCGAGATTTTGGGTGATTTAGGCGAGTGGGGTGTCATTTTCCACTAAATTTTGGACGCTGAATTCAATGATGTGTGTCCCAGGACGATTGGCACCCACCGGAAGAAGTTACGGGTCAAAATGGGTATGTATTCACCCATTTTGTATGTGTCAGGATTTCTGGTGCCTAGGCGTGTGTGGTATCATATTCCACTAAATTTTGGACCCTGGATCGATCGGAATGGGTCTGGGACCTGCCACTCCCACTGTTTCCCCCATTCGAGGAATAACCAACCCGTGTGTAAGAATTTGCAGATTTTTTCCTTTAAATTCTTAGAAATACAGTCCACTTAATGTCACACTTTTGATCGGGCATAGGAGGGCACAGTGCCAGCCCGTCTGTCGCAACAACATTCGAAATGGGTAATAGATACCCATTTTGACCCATAACCCCTTGCAATGGGTGCCAATCGTTCTGGGACCCATGACGTTGGATTCAGCGTTCAAAATTTAGTGGAGTGTAATACGCCACACACCTTGATTGCCAAAAAGTCGGTGATAAGTTTTGAGGACCTACAACGCTAGAAACAGGTCCATGACCCAAATTTCAGATTTTTAGATCATTTTCTACCACCAAAATCGGCGTGGACGGCGTACGGACGCTTGCTATTTTAATCTAGACACCTTGAAACGTCTCGCAAAACATTTCAGCCCGATTGGACCGAATTTGGGGACTGTATGGGTATATATTTTTGTTTTTGATAAATGGATGTTCGAGATTTTCGGCAATCTAGGCGTGTTGGGTATCATTTTCCACTAAATTTTAGACCCTGAATCGATTGTAATTCGTCCGAAACAATCCACACTCATTGTTCACCCCCATTTTCCCCATGCTCCTGGTCTGGAATAACCAACCCCTGTGAAAGAGATCGCACCGTTGTGAAATTTGTGGTTCGTGAAGGTACGATCTTTAAACCTAAAAAGGTTCATAACAATAATTTTCCTCTAAGGCAGCTCAACATAGGAAACATCTTCTGTACTCTGAACTTTTCACTTTCTAAAGCTAGTTTATACATTAAATGTAATCAACTTAATTTAAACTCGAAATGGAGAAGAAGGAGTTGACTCTGAGGCTGAAGGCTGAGTGGTTCTAAATAATTTGAGGAGGATTTCCTTTGCTATCGCATTTGGCAATCCCAAGACAATCTGGCATGACTTGACCCCCCTCTCCACCTCTCCCATCACACCCTACTCTGTTTCTTGTCGACCCCTGCCGACAGCCCCCATAGCTTAAACCGAGATATAAATCAAAAAGATGTTAATGCATAAATGCTGAAGCTGCAGCCGAGACATATTAGCTTAACTATTTTGATTGGTTCAGCAGAAATCCCGATGTTTGCCTGATTTAGAAGTTTCGGTTGCGCAAAACGCGATGGTAAAATAAGCTTTCAAGGTTGGTGGACTTGTCGGTAAGAAATACTTTGGTAGATAGATACCCATTTTGACCCATAACATCTTCAGGCCAGCACCAATCGTCCCGGGACTCGTCTCATTGGAATCAGCGTCCGAAATTTAGTCGAAAATGATACCCCGCAGGCCTTGATCGCCGAAAATTTCGAAAATCCATATACAGAAAAACACATTTTGACCCCTACCCCGCCCAAATTTGGTCCGATCGGGATGAAAAGTTTCGGTGACCAACTAGAGCTGGAAACGGATCCCTGTCCCAAATTTCATATTTTTAGAAATTTGTTACTACCAAAGTTGGCGTGGATGGCGGAAGGCTGTCGTACATTTTGGTTATTTTGATCTAGACACCTTGAAACGTCCAGAAGGATTTTAGGGCCAAATCTGAGATATTGGCAATATGCATGAAAATATAGGTTGATTATCTGGCCTGGGTATATCGTCCAATCCATCAGGAAATCATCATCCAGAAGACAATTATTGTGGGCCGAGGGTTTTCATTCCCAGCCCAACCATAGTGCAAGTGGATGAGCCAAACAGAAAATGACCCCGCCAATAGGTTTTGTGCTGACCGCAGCCGCCAAAGCGCTCAGTCAAGACGGGAATGCGTAGCCTGAAAAGACACATTTCAAAACTGGAAAATATCAGTGATCCATCTGTGGCCGACAACATGGACATTGCAACGCCAAATTTGCTTCCAAAAAATTGTGGGACTCGACGGAAATGGCTGAAGGCCTACTTCATATGGGTTCTGACCACTGCTGAATAGAAAATACGACCTCCAAACTACCGACACCAAAACAATGTTGATGTTGACACACGTGGAAGGACGACTTCTATTCGGGTGTCATGTGTGCAAGCGTTTCAGCGTCGTCGTCAACTGATCCTATTTAATTCATTTTGCAGATTCCACGTCTTTTTCCGAATGGACAACAGACAAAACTGCGCAACTCATTAAATTCCTTCACAGGCGCCCCAGCAAACAACGCTCTGCCGTTGCTCAGAGGACTTAGGAACATATATAGCAGCCGTGCTCCTCCTAGCACGAGTGATACTAATACATCTGCTTGCAAGGGAGAGGAAAAGGATGTACCAGTGACGGGATGAGGAGCCCTGGCCTCAATTAGCCAAACAAGAGCGGGAACACACACTCGACTTCTGGCAGGAAATCTGGGAGACAGAAACAAGAGGAAGATGGACGGCTCGACTGGTGCCCAATATACGTCCCTGGCTAGAAAGGAAACACGGTGAAGTTAAGTATCATATAGCGCAGTTCCTCTCGGGTCTATCAGTATCTCCATAGGATGCGTATTGTCGAATCTCCAGGATGCCTACATTGCACCAACGAAGAGGACAGCGCTCAACACACATTCTTCGAATGCGAGAGGTGGGAGAGAGAGCGATGGCAGATTGCAAGGGAGCTAGAAATGACCAGGACATGATGACCAGGATGCTCGAGAGCAAGTCAAGGTAGAATGCCGTGGCAGGGTACATCCATAACATCCTGGAAGGCAAGCTCGTCGAGGAAGCGCCCGGCAACGGGAACTTCAGGCAAACGGGACCAGCTAGCAGGCAGAAATCGGAACCCAGCCTGAAGTAATGTGTCAAACAGTTCCGGGCTGGGCCCCAACGTGGGAAAAGGAGGTGAGGTTTTTAGCGGGTAAAAATCTCCACATACCCGAATCTTGCGGTCCCCCCGATATCTTATAAAGATTTTCCTCACCTTCCTCCGAAAAAAAAGAACATATTGCGTACCGTTAGTTAAAGCAATCCTGCATCACATTCGTTGTCGTTGTGACGTGAAATCAGCGAACATCTGCGAAAGCAATGATGGATGCTTTGACCAAAATCCACGACCGTCCTTTCAAATCAGACCGTCCTGAGAAACAAAATAAATGACCTAAAATTCCGACAAGGTTTCTCTGACGTCACATCTGGAAGCGTTCGTCATTTTGGTTAACGAATATCGGAACGCAATGAACAAAATCGTGTCTACTCTTTTAGCCCAGCTACGGTCCAGCTGTCTCCGGAATCAGTCTTCTGTACTACCTGAATTCCAACAGTTTCATAAAAATTCCCTCGGATCAACACTGAAAGAAAATACGTCCGATCTCAAGGCTCTAAAACGAGACACTGAAGCCATCAAATCAGAGTTACCTACTGGCGAAGTTTTCTGAGTTGTCAACTAAGTTAGATACTTGTCTTAACAACAAACTAAGAGAATCTCAAGGCCCAAGTGGGTGACTTGCGAACCGATTTTGATGTCAAAATTGCCGAAATGGACCAGAGGATGCATTCCTTGGAGCATTCTGAGCCAGTGTCGGGGCCTGGCACTGTTGGTGGGCTTGGCTCTCGGGAACTGGAGGTGGCCGTTCATGAGGCCGAAGAGAGGCTGCGAATATTTTGGTTTTCAAAGTCCCTGAATCGACCCTTACCTCAAAGATTGCGGCTGCAGAGGACGACTTGTCCAAAATTAATGTTGCCCTCGATAAACTGAGGCCCGACTTCAGAAGCCTTGTGAGGTCCATTTCCAGAATCGGCAAGTCGAAATCTGATAGACCAATCAAGGTAGTGTTCGACCTCCCCTCCACAGCAACCAGCGTCCTAATAGCTAATCGCTCTTCTCGGCCGCCGGTTTTTGAGGTGGCATCTGACGTTACTCAAGCACAGCGTGATTACTTAAGGCAATTGCGTGAGGAGTTAAGGCGCATGCGCGAGGAAGGTGATACGAGCATGACTATACGCTACTTATCGGGTATCCCCTCTATTGTCCCTGTTAATCCTAGCCAAAGCCCTAATGACTCTGGGTCAAATAACGAGCGAGCCCCAAAACCCTCTCTGGGTTTTACCAAAATGTAAGGGGCCTAAGCACAAAACTTACTACGATTTCTCTCCAAGCACCTCTCTTTTACGTACGATATTGTCATATTCACAGAAACATGGCTCAAGGATAAAGTGGATACGCATGAACTCGGCCTTCATGGCGTTATATCAGACCGACCGCTCTTGCTGCAGTTACTCCTTGCTGACTCTCCCCCTCATATTAATTTATGTGTATTTATGTTATGTGTACATGGACGATTAGAAGTTATCATAATCTCTTCTCCCACTGAATTCTAACTTTTTCTTTAATAATTTTTTTTTTTTTTTTTTTTTTAATTGGGCTTGTTCCCGTATTTGTAATAAATAAATAAATAAAATTGGTGACAAATCAGCTCCTAGAAGAGGAAGGACGACTGGCCAATCAGCACAGGGAAAACCTGAAAACGTCGTGTCGGAAGGCACTTTCTACACCTGCGGAAACGGAAAGCCGGATGACCGCAGCAAATTAGCCTATTTTATTGGCTACGCTCCAAATGGATACAGATTTTGGGATACGCATGCAAGACGTGTGATATCATCCAGAAACGTTGTATTCCATGAGTCACCATGAGTATGAGTATTCCATGAACCACCAATGCAGGACAGGAACCACACCCGACCTACCCGACGAATATATCATTCCAAACGAAAGTCCTACGTCAGAAAATTCGTCTGAGACTCTGCCAGAAGAAGAAGGAACTACTGAATCGAAATACCTAGTAATAGTAGAAAATTCAAGAGAAACAACACAAATGAAAATGACAAATCAGCCACCATCTTGAAAAAAAATGGCAATGGATTTAAAAACTGGCTGGAAGCCCCTCGGTCTTTTTTCCATCACTCATCTTGTCGCTGGCTATGGCAGCAGAAATGTGCTACATGGAGCACCAGTCGTTAAAAATCAACGTCAACGACTTCTTGCGCAACTCAACGTCGATTTTCCAACCCCCGTTCCTCCGCCCTAAAGCGTTCCTCAATTAGTAGTGATGTCGCAAGAGGGGGAAGGGGAATTTTTCCCATCGCTCGTTTTTTTTAGTGTTTTGAGCCTGTCAACACGGTAATTACATCCGTCAACTCTTGTTCTCTTCTTTCTCGAATAAAGTGATCGATGGATAAATAAAACCGGTGTCGTTTCACGGGATGAAAGCCCACCAAGTGACAGTGAAGGTGACATCACTCGCGCGGCAAGTAATTCAGTATGATGAGGGACGAAGACGAAAACAAACAGGCAGCGCGCAAATCTGGAATTTTTTTTTTTTTTTTTTTGTAAAACCCAACTCTGAGCGGACCACTGCGCCAACGTTGCTAACGGTGACTTTACGATGTCTATCACTTCCAGAAAAAAATGTTTTTGTCGGTCCATCTGTCTGTCGTGTGCTGAAGAAAATGACACCCCACACGCCTAAGTCGTCAAAAACACCGAACACCAAAGAAAACTAGAAAATTTTCTACTACCAAAATCGGCGAGGATGGCGGAAGGTTATTTTGATTTAGACTCCTTTAGAGGAGTCTCTCCTCTAGACGCCCAGAAAATAATTTTGGGCCGAATTGGAGAGATTGAAATTTTGCGTGAAAACAGGTTGGTTATTCGAGGAGTAACCAGCCAATAACTGTGCGTATTCTGAGCTTATGACGCATTGCAGCTCTCCTTCAGGTTACAAGATTGATGTAGGGTGAGGATACGATTAGCCATCTGGAAGCACAAATCATCACAGTACGGTTGTTGAAATTGTACCACCAATTCCTCTTAAAACCCCTTCCTAAATCAATATTCTATTCGAAAAACAAATTGTTCACGGATGACATTCCACTGTGAATCAACTTTCACTACATCCCGTTGTTTCCCGTCTTTGACTTGGATGTGATGTTGACGGATTTGCCATCTTGGCGAGTGACTCATTCGCTTATCCTTCGAGAGAGAATGCGCATCCACATTCGCACAAGTCTTCCAACCCTTTGGATTGGATCGTCAAAACCGTTAACCGATAGTCGTGCCTCCGCAACGATTGTTTAAAACGACTGGAAAACGCTTCTGCAAACGAATCTATCGTCTACTTACTGGCATTTTTCACATTCAGCATGATTTATACTTCATTTATCAGAAAGCAGAGGGAAATGTTGGGTTGTTAATTGAGTATTATTGTGCCAGTTATAGCTCTATGATCATCCAGGTTTGGTCAATGTTAGGATAGCGAATTTATTTATTTATGTTACACGGGAACTAGCCCAGTTTACCGAATATCGGTCAAATCAATATTGGCAGGAGTATGAAGAAACACAATGAGTAACCACAAGAAGTTCAAAATTGTGTGAAAGACCGGAATTGCAATGTCAACTGGGAGTAAGCAAAGCATCTAGCGAGCGTCACTTAAGGATGGAAAGGGAGAGGGTGAGTAGCAGCGAGCAGATGCTTGGCAGTGTGGGGAAGACGGCTGAGGGGGTGGTGCAGCATATAATTTGTTGAAATTAATGGGACCCAAAAGAGTCTTGGGACCGGGAGACCAATCTGGGCCAGGAGAGACAATGCGTCAGTACGCCCAAAGAACCACTGAGGAAAACCATATCCACAATGGTGCGTCGGTCAGCAGGACAGGGGAGGTGATACGGCGCACAGACTGCGCCATATTCAGTGCTGTCACGTGTTATGCCAGACTTGAAAGCAAGGTAACGGAGGAACGCGAAGGCCGAGGTTGAGGCATACCCTAGCCAGGGCTTCGCCCAATGAAGGTGCCTATAATGGGAAGGCCTGTGCTGCATACATCCGTGTAGGATGTACCAATACAGACCGGCTCTGGGAGTTGAGATTTAATACTCGGGAACCATTCTGCTGAAGTGGGAGTGCAAGCTAAAATGCACGAACTACCGCAAGTCGGTACTTGGGGGAGTAGTTTACTGCTCCCTATCCAAGCCCTGCTGAATGAAGGGACAATCATTCCAGTCTGTTAGGACTGTATCCCCACTGCTTGCAGTGGGGGGGGGGAGAAGCATAACCCGTGGGGTGAGCTCTCCTTATAATTGTGGCTCATTTCCTTGCATTGGGGTGAGAAACACATTGGACACCCAATCACACGGGGCTACTAGCCAGTTAGCCCTTATAGGAAGTTACGGTCGTCAGGCTGCTGGCAAACCTGTAGCCTTCCAAACTTGTACCGCGGGTGAGGGGGAGCTCCTGGCCACAGAAGCAATGCTCCGGCACAGCTCCACACGCCAGCCCACCAATTGACGTAGGAAACTCAGGTCCAAAATAATGGACCGTTCGCGGAGGTCGGAGGGCTTCACCCAGTGATGGTGCCAATAAAGGGGAGGCCTGTGCTGCATATATCCGTGTAGGATATACCAATACTGACCGGCTCTGGAAGTTGAGATGGACACTGGGGAACCACTCTGCTTAAGTGGTAGTGTGAGCTAGAAGGCACGAATTACCGCAATTTCGTACTTAAGGGGAGCAGTTTACTACTCCCTATCTAAGCCCTGCTGAATGAAGGGACAATTGTTCCAGCCTGTTATTAGGCTGTGTCCTTGCTGCTTGTAGTGCGGGGGGAGGCATAACTCGTGGGGTGAGCTCTTCTTATAATTGTGGCATAATGCGCTCCAGACGACTGAGGCGTACTCGAGTCATGGCTGAACAATGACACGCTTCAGTGTGATCAGGGCTGGGATGAGAGTTTCCCTGGTATTCCGCTCGAGGATGGATTCATCTCAATAAAATTCAGAAAAAAAATGGATAGTACACATCGTACATTCAAGATTCTATTGACTTCTAAAAACTAAGGAGAATGGAGAGACTGATACAGCGCAAATAATTGAGGGTTTTGGGGCTAGCAAGGTAATGTATTCACTTCGGGAAAGAAACAAGGTTTGTTTGGAGAAGCCGAGAAGGAGAAAGATTGAAAAGTTAAATTTCACGCAGAAAAAAAAAAAAAAAAAAAAAAAACCCGGCAGGAACAGAATTTTGCGTCTGGCGTAACAGAAGCTGACGATGGTTCTGCTTCTGTTCATTTGCATTTCTAGATCCTTCCTCTTCATCTCTCCATTTAAAAATGGGTAATATCATGACGCCTTCGACATAAAAACTTGCTTTTAAATGGACGCATTTCTGCGGGAGTAATTGTGGGAAATGTTGAATGCTGACTGAGGGGTTCGGGGGGGGGGGGGGGCTTACAGGGAAGAGGAAATACGACAACAAAGCCTCAAGAGGCCCCCAACCCGTCGTTCATTTACATTCGAGGAAGGAAAAAGGGAATTATTTGGCAAATGCCTGCTCCTACGCTGCGTACCCCCCCTACCACTCCTCCCACAACCCTCGTCAGCACCACGGTCGAGGACATTTCCAACTCAATGGCATTTCGTGGATATCTCATCCGCCCCACTGCGCACATGCTTCCCGCCAACAGTGCGTTTGAAGTGTAGCAAGTTAATTTCACTCCGTTGGAGGACATTGTGCTCCTTTAAAATATTCTAAACGGCACGTCGTCCTCGTCATTTTATTGGTTTACACTAATTCTACGGCAGAGCTCTCCTTTTCTTTTCAGAGTGTCTCTTAATTAGCCCCCTCTCTCACTCTTTTGGTTGGTTATTCCTTGAATATTCAACCTATGTTTTCATGCAGAATGTTAATCTCTCCGATTCGGCCCAGAAAATTGTCTGGGCGCTTTAAGGTCTCTAGATCAAAATCAGCAAATGTCCGTTCACCGTCCACGCCAATTTCGGTCCATTTTTGAGGTTTTCGGTGATCTAGGCGAGTGGGGTATCATTTTGCACTATATGCCAGACGCTGAATCCAAAGAGACGGGTCCCGGAACGATTGGCACCAATCGGAAGAGGTCATGGGTCAAAATGGGTATCAATCTACCCATTTTTAATATGTTTTTTCAATATTTATGGTACCAAGGCGTGATCTCCATGCGCCTGGTCCAAGGAATAACCAACCCCTGTGTTTTATTACTTGATGTAGATTCGTTTAAATTATCTTTCTATTGTTAATGGAGGAAATATATGTGATTATCGATCCTGGGGGGAATGTACAGGGGCCTAATGGCCGTATACGTCCCATGTGTATACATAAAACGTTATCAATCAATCAGTCTTTTGTCGAATTGTGCGTTCAATGTCGTCACTAATTAGTTTTCACTGTTTCAGAGCCCACGACTGACATAATTGGCGGCCCGGACTTGTACATCGACCGAGGAAGCACTATAAACCTCACATGCGTCGTCCTCTTCAGCCCTGAGCCTCCTGCGTATATTTTTTGGAATCACAACGAGGCCGTGAGTATTATTCATATTGCTTAAGAAGATTTAAGAACCGGATACCTCATAGGCTCAATCCTTAGACGAGATACTGTGACCTTATGGTAAGAGGCGAACCAATGGAATCAAATCTCCATTGGGGATATCGTGGAGGTGCAGAAGTGGTCTTGTATCATGGGGAACCTGATATGCCTGCGCTAGACTGTGCCTGAGGCCATCTGGCTCGTTACAGTCTATCCTCGTCATGGCTAGATCATCTGGTAGCCCTGCTCAATGGCTCTATGGCTTCCCCGTATATCAGGCACCCCAACCTCTTCCAGCTTTCGCCTGCCTGTGGCAGCCCAGGTTGGACCTCGTGGAGGTGCAGGGTTTTGCAAGGGGTCTTTCGAGTCTCTCTTCTGCTCTGCTAGGGCTCCATACCATCGCGCATCTTCTTATGCTACGAGCTTAAGGGTGAGGGTGGCTGTGGAGCTGTTGGGACATAGTGCTTGAGCGCCGTCCGCCGTCCTGTTATCCCTGGTCAAAACTGTTCCTGAGGCCATGTGGCCCAATACAGTCAATCCACGTCTTGTTATCGCGCTAGATCATCTGGGAGCCCTGCTCTATGGCTTCCCAGTATATCAGGGTCCCCTCCCTCTTCCGGCGTTCGCCTGCCTGTGGCAGCCCAGGATGGACCTCATGGAGGAGTCGGGTTTTGCAAGGGGTCTTTCAATTCGCTTTTATGCTCTGCTAGGCATCCGTACTTGCGCGCCTCTTCTTATGCTTGCGATCTTCCAGCATTGGCTTGTTATGAGCATAAGGGTGGCTGTGGAGCTGTTGGGACTTGGTGGGTTGCTTAGTGTGGTGGCGGCGGCACTCGCCACTTCACTGGGCCTCACTGAACGTACAGGCACGTACAGGTAAACACCCGACCTGTGTCCTCCACTCCAGCTCTTTCTTCGCTCATTTTCATTGTGCACCACAGTCTACAGTCCACAGTCAAGGAGTCTTTTGCTGGAACGTCGTAGGCAGCACAAGTACTCGGATATTCCTCCCCTGCCTGGATAAAATGCTTAAAATTTAACTTTGAATAGCCTATTCGATTATCACAGGCGCATATCACATATTATTTAAAATACTAGGGAAAGAAGAGATTACTTGTTATTCCTCCAATCGATTCGAGGTCCAAATTTTAGTGGAAAATGGTGCCCCACACGCCTATGTACGAGAGATCTCGAAAACAGACATTCGAAATGGGTAGATAGGTACCCATTTCGGCTCGTAACCTCATCCAGAGGGCGCCAATCGTTCCGGGACCCATTTCATTGGATTCAACGTCCAAAACGTTCCGGAAAATGATACCCCACACACCTAAATTGCAAAAAAATCTCATAAATCCATTTTTCGAAATTCACATTTTGACCCCTACCTCCATCGTGCTAAAAAGTTTCGAGGATCAATTAGAGACGAGAGCAGGCCCCTGACCCAAGTTTTAGATTTTTAGAAAATGTTCTACTACCAAAGTCGGCGTGGACGGCGGATGGACATTTCACTCTATGGATCTCAACACCTTGAAACGCAGAGAAACATTTTGGGCCGAAACGGAAAAATTGACTTTTTGCATGAAAACTTGGGTTGACTATTCAAGGAATAACTAGTAAGTAAGTAAGTAAGTAAATATATGTATTTGTAAAAATCCATTGATTATTACAATATTGGCTCCAGAGCTCGGGCCGCTGATAATAAAATCAAATGTTAAAACCAAGAAAAGATTAAAAAAATAAAGGTATGACGACAATGCAGAGGAGATATATATAAGTGGGACATAAGAGTAATTTCATTCCAATAATAGAGTTAGCCATAACGGATCTCTCACTAGTTGCAGTACAGTGACTTTGATTGGGATCGGATCTATTCATTAAAGCA
The DNA here is from genome assembly GCA_019603395.1 of Cyrtorhinus lividipennis. Lineage (NCBI taxonomy): Eukaryota > Metazoa > Arthropoda > Insecta > Hemiptera > Miridae > Cyrtorhinus > Cyrtorhinus lividipennis. The sequence continues at coordinate 1,711,027 of CM033998.1, forward strand.
GAATGCTCTAAGTATAAGGCTCCTATTACAAAAATTGAAGATATCACCTGCTTTCTTCTTGTCACCTAGGGTATCCAGTAGGCTGCTTATGTTGGTATTAGGCTGCACCAAGTGTGAGGACAAGTAGAAACCCCGGTAGGCCGCTAGAGTAGGACAATCAAAGAAGAAGTGTGTCAGTGTTTCATTCTCCAGGCGGTTACAAATCTGGCAGGGTTGTGATGCGTCGAGCTTGTAGATGTGCCCACGGATGCGGAGTGTCACAAGCTGTTTGTAGGCCAGCCTCAACTGGCATAGGACTCTTCCGATGTGGATGTTGGCGTGTGATCCCATGTAGGCTTGCCTGGCCGTACATGATCTTCCGGGTCTAAAGCCTGCTTGAGACTCAGGTAGGATACCCCTTGTCTCCGCCCATTCCATCAGTCGCGATGCCAAGAGAGAGGTGGAGAACTTTGGAATGGTGCCAGTCAGCGCGATTCCTCGGTAGCTAGACGGTAAAAGTTTGTCTCCTTTCTTGTATAACATTTTCAAAATTATAGTGCTCCAAGACTTAGGAACCTCCCCTTTGATGATGCATCAAGGAATAACTATCCAAGAGTTAAATGTCCGTTAAATTTGGTAGTAGAAAAATTTTCAAAAAATCTAAAATTTTGGTCAGGGACCCATTTCTACTACATTTTGGACGCTGAATTGATTGAAATGAGTCTGCATGCTCCTGGTTCGAGGAATAAGCAACCAAAATATCGTCCGATAGGAATTAGAATGGGGAGGCACCTATATGGAAAGTCGAATTCAAAATCTAACTACTTATTTGAGGGAAAACGCTCAGAAAACCCCGTTCATGCCTCGGAATAAGAGGAACCACAAGTGGTGGCAAAGTGTTGGCTTGGGAGAAAGAAAGCCCAAGGTAACAGTTGGACAGTTTCTACCCGTTCAATTCAATTAATGGTTTGTCCGGTACACTCTCGGCTAAATTTATTGTTTCAACGGAAGTCAGTAATTACAAGTCCGTTATCACGCACGGGTGTCATTAAATGTGTCAACTAGAAACTTCATTACTAAGTTTAATTGAAGTCCGCGTCATTCTTAGAGGGAAACTTTGCGCGAGTCATTCAGTTGGGTTTTGAATGAGGAGGGAAATGAAAACAAACTCAGCGAGAAAGTTTTCCCTGGAGGGGAGGGAAAACTCGGCGGTAAGTTGCCTAATAACACTCGACTGTTACTCTTGAACCCCCCCCCCCCCTCCCCCGTCCTATCCCGTGGTCATCCCAAAAGAAGAAAAGTCTTCGTGAAGAGGGTTTTAAAGGTGAACGAGTTCCAATATAATGAGCCCGGCAAAGTAAATACGGATTCTCACCACCTGAGACTTTCAACCTGGACGATCTGGGCAACACCTTCACCAAAGGCCTCACCAAGGGTCTTTTCTGTTGGTGTTGAAAAGTATTTTCTTCTGAGGGGTGGAAAACTTTTAAGGATTCGCTTCACATTGGACCCAATCGACGACGTTCTTGTGGGTACATCCTTTTCTGCTGCGATCGCTGTGCTAAACGCTAAAAATAATTCCAAAACATTAGCTCATTTCCTCTGTATCCACCTGATGAGAGCAAACAACTTCCTCAAGTTCATTAATTGGGGGACAATACGATACTTCTGTAGATTTGGAATAAAAACCTATTAAATCCAGTCAGTGTGGGTTGTTCTACGAAGTCTGTTTTAAAATGGGCAAATCAGTGTCCCGGCCCCCTTCCAATCGATTCAGGGTCCGAAATTCAGTGGAAAATGGTACACCACACGCTAAGGTACCGGAAAATCTAGATAACATATTCAAACGCTGCATATTCATACAGGAGTTGGTAATTCCTCTGACCAGGTGCATGGAGACTAATTTAAAAATTCTTAGTCCATAACCTCGTCCGGTGGGCGCCAATTCTTCCGGGACCCGTCTTGTTGGATTCAGCGTCCAAAATTTATTTGAAAACGATACCCCACACGCCTAAGTCGTCGAAAATGTCGAACATTGGGAAATGGAGGAAACAGTGGGTGCGGGGGGACCAAACCCATTCCAATCGATTCAGGGTCCAAAATTTAGTGGAAAATGATACCCCACACGCATAGGTACCAGAAATATTGAAAACACATAATCATAATGGGTAGATAGAAACCCATTTTGACCCATAACCTCATTCGGTGGGTGCCAGTCGTTCTGAGACCCATTTTATCGGATTCAGCATCCAAAATTCAGTGGAAAATGATACCCCACACGCTTAAATCGCCAAAAATCTCGAAAATCCATTTTTCGAAATACACATTTTGACCCCTAACCCACCAAAATATGGTTTGATTAGGTTGAAAAGTTTCGAGGACCAACTAGAGTTGGGTATGGACCCCTGACCGTAATTTCAGATTTTTAGAAAAATGTCTACTTCCAAAAACGGCACGGACGGCGTACGGTGGACGGACATTTGACTTCTCTGATCTAGACACGTCCAGAAATGTCCAGAAAAAATTTTTGGGGTGAATCGGAGAGATTCTAGGAATAAACAACCAAAACGCACTTTTTGTAGTTTGAGAGTGAAGAGCAAAAAATGGTAGGAGCAAAGTCATTGCTACCTTCAGGTAGGCGTTTTCGTTTTGGTGCGTGTGAGATACCATTTCCTCAAAAGCCATAGCAGCAGAATTTATTGAATCCAGTTTCGAATCTATTATTTCATGTTTTAAATTTCCCCTGTACTCAGAGGACCTGCATTAAGTACAATCAACAACCACACGAATGCATCTACAGTAATTTTTCAAAAGTTGTCGTTTGTTGCAGATAATCAGCTACGACTCTCCCCGAGGCGGAGTCAGCGTCATCACAGAAAAAGGTGAAACGACGACGAGTTTCTTGCTGATTCAGCAAGCCAGGCCGTCAGATTCAGGCAGATATCAGTGCAACCCGTCAAATGCACAATCAAAATCGATCAACGTTCACGTCCTCAACGGTAAGTTGTTTGCGATACGTGGCTGCAACCTGATCTCTCTTGATTTCCGGAGCTCAGGACTGTTCAATTCAGCGAGATTACAATAAACAATTTTGAAAAAAATTGCAGCTTATCTTAACAAGTGACGCTGGACATTGAAAATCATTTACAGACGTCGATGCGACCGATTTGCCGGTTGACTACTCTTATCCCGATTTCTCATTTGTGCCTTTGGACGATTACACGGACTCCACCCCTGAAGAAAACACGGATGAGAGCACCACAGAGATGTTCGTGGAGAATACCACTGACACGAGTGAAGAGAGCACCACAGACACGACAGACGAAACCACCGAGGAAACAACCGACGAAAGCACAACGATGGATGGTGATGGAGAGACGACGAAGAAAGAATGCTGCGATTGCAGTTTCGGTTTTCGATGCAAACACGCTCCTTTGCTGCTTCTCTTCGGACTGTTCACGGCTCGTAAGTTGCACGCATTGCGCTGCAATATTGACGCCAACTAACACTCTCACCGGCTGAAATGAACTAGATGTTTAACCGACATAACCATCTTTTCAAAGGACTCATCCATTTTCTAAAACTGTTTGCTTGCGACAGAGAGCGGCATGCATTAACCAATAACTCACTTAACCAATGCATTAACCAATAACTCATCGAATGGAAATCGTTCCATCGCATCGTTTGTGTTCTCGACAATGTCAGATCCTGTTGCACAATTGAGTACTACGCGAACCTTGGATACAGACTTCAAGTTGTATTTGGGAATGCTGGCTGCTAGATTGGCGGATTGGGCAGAAACGAGAAGGATATTGTACGGGGTTACTCCACCATTAACAGCTTGTTCACCCTCACCAACATTGTGCAGTTGCGGTTCATACTTGTGAAGAAGACCTACTGTTTCTTCATCAATTTCAAGGAAGCCTTGATGGTGTTTTTCAACAAGCACTGATCCATTTGCTGTACTGCCTAGGGGTTCCGTCCAAATGGTTGTCTGCGCTGGAGAAATTGTACCAGAACTCAAGAGTGAGAGTTTGGGCAGCTGGTTACGTCTCGGAGTACTTCCCTACCCCTGTGCAAGATGCAATGAGATCCAATGAGCCTTGCCCTATTTTCCCTGTTTGTGAACGATCTCAGTGGATCTGTGGGAGGAGTCCGGGTTGGTGACGCCTTGATCAACGTAATGATGTTTGCTAAGGACATGGTTTTCATCGCTCAAAAGCCTGTGGAACTTCAGACCATGATCAACCGCCTGAAGGACTTCGTAGAAATATGGGGGCTGGAGTTTAATTTAGCCAAATCTCAGATTGTTGTCTTTAGAAATCAAAGAGGCGTGAGAGAAAAAATGGAGGCTGGCTGATCAGGAGATCAGTGTGGTTGATGCATATAAGTACTTGGGTGTGACACTGACATACAACCTGCGATTCAAAAATCATCTTGCTGAAAAATCCAGGGCTGCTCGCGTGGGTATCAATTCGGTTTGGTCCAGACTCTTCTCAGCTAATGATGTACCTACAGAAGTGAAGCTCAAGGTGTTCAACGCTGTGACGATGGCTACAATATGTTATGGTGCTCAATTTTGGGGGTACTCGATGTGAGAGGTGGTGGAGAAAGGGAAACGTTTCTGCCTGAAAAAGCTATTACGTTTACCAATGAACTCCCCCAATTACATAGTTTATAATGGAATGAAGCAGGAGGCAGTCTTTTTGACGTTGTTACAGCTGAAAACAGACTACCTCGCCAGGGTACTCGGGCGGCCGGACGGCAGGTTCAGTAAAATTACTGTTCTTGAGATGATTACGTACCCACTAATCCATTCGACCCATCGAGTTTCAATGAGAGAATAAGGAGCGTCCTGACAGATCAGAAGCAGTGCTTCCTTGACTCCATCCACCAGAAAGCGATCGGAGAACTCCTGAACTGGCAGCCTTGGATCCGGGACAGAACCTACATTTGCTACTTTGCTAGACAACAGAGCATTTTCTGGCGGAGTGTCCGGTTTCGGTATACGCGTGGATCAGATGTTTTGACAGGGCTTCACTGACTCGGGAGGAGCTGATTGAGGTCCTGAATGGCCCAGACTGGTCTTGTCTTTGCTCCTACTACCGCGAGGCCTGGCGATATAGGAATTTCCTAATTTCTGAATTTACTTACAGTAGCTAGAAAAATTTTTTAATTGGTGCCCGTCTAATAATCCCTCTGTAATTTTAGTTCTGTGTCTTTTTTCGATAAAGCAACAATAAGAATAAATAATGAGAAATGAGTCCAGACACGGAAACATTAATGATTGGCGAGAGTTCTTCACTTCAGACATCACTTTTGTTTTTCCTCGAAGGCTGAACAGGCCATAGAAAACTCATTCCTAGCAAGGGATAATGAAACGCCATAGTCAACATGCGCTTAACTGAGCACGTAAAGAAATTGCAAGTCCCCTACCCGCCTACTTTTGTGAATTAGCGTCGATTGGATTGATCGAGCTGCGTTGTGAACAGAACGGAATGAAGGAGCTTCAAAAAGTGGTTTTCAAGCTAGAATTGAGTCGTCCCTGGTTCCCCAGGTGACCAATTGGACTGCATCCGTGTGAACCCAGGGCATGCAGAGATCTTGGATGGCAAAAAAATCGCATAGCATGGACATTAACCTTGGAAGAACGCGGTGATTGAATATAATAGCCTGTCAACGTTCGAGAAGTAGGCCGGACGAAAAAAACGCTGCAAATTATTTCACAGGGGTTGGTTATTCCTTGGGCCAGGCGCATGGACACTCATTTTAATCGATTCAGCGTCCATAACCTCCTCCGGTGGGCGCCAATCGTTCCAGGACTCGTTACATAGGATTCAGCGCCCAAAATTTAGTGGAAAATGATACTCCACTCGCCTAGGTACCAGAAATCTTCTCATTTGTACTGCTCCTAGGAGCTTGGACTGCCTGTTGTCAGGTTGCCTCTTCCAGTATGCAGCCACTTTTGAGCGCTCCCACAATTTGACCTGCTGGTTTAGGTAGCATTTGGAGGTCCCAACCCAAGGTTGAGGACCAATAGGAGAGGACGCCGACCCGTGCTTGGCGAGGAGGTTGGCATCCTCGTTCCCTCAAATACCCTGGCACCCAGAGGAGCGTCACTGCGTTCCTCCTTGCGACTCTTTTCAAGGACTGAAGGCACTCCCACGCCAGCCTTGAGGGGAACTTGAAGGCCACAATAGCCTTTGAAGCTGCCTGGCTGTCTGAGAGTATGGTGATTCTCCTGCGCATAGGCAGCAATGGCAAGGACCTCCGTCTGGTAGACAGTAACGAACCGGCCTAAGGGGTCAGCCAGTAAATAACCCGGCCTCACTTCCAGGCCAGCTCGACCATCCACCAGCAATCCGTCAGTGTACCTGTTCCATGTGGTACAATGGGCATTGGGGATGAATGCATGAAGAGTCTGGGACAAGAGATTGAAAATCGTTGTTTCGGTATTGAGTTGCTGGTAAGTCAGACTCGAGGTGAACTGTATCGACTTTCATTCAAGATCCACCTGAAAAACATTTGTTGGGCTTTGTATTACAAGGGATAATTGGACTCAAAAGTTGCCTGCTTCGTGTAAACCGTGTTCTTCGACGCTTAGTTTTTAGCTTCGCTGATTCGAATGCATTTCTGTTCCAGAATTCCCAGCGGCAATGCAGCACGGTGGTCAAGCTCACCACAGAAGCTCGCACCTCTACTGCCTCATATTCTGCGTCTGCCTTCTCCTCTTCAGCACGTAACACTATTCCTATCCAAGTCCCAGACCCGAGAAACCTTCCACTTCCATCAACATCCTAAACCCCGTAAACGTTTGAACAAAAATTTTCGTTTTAAAAAAAAAAAAAAACAACAAAAACAAAAAAAAACCTTACGAAAGTAATGCCACGACTCTCAATTAGATTTTTCCATGGCTGTCCTTTTATCGCTATTTATAATAAATTGATGAACAAAATTACTGTCGGAAAACACTGTAAAATATAAGCCGATATAAATGTTTAGCTGTTTAACTGTATAAGAATGATGAAAAAATATAAATATATAAAAATTGTAAATAATGAGTTGATCGAATAGAACTGCGTATTTTAAACTGTATATTTTACAAAAGAGAACTCGGAAAAGAGCATTATGGGGTGTTATGGATTTTTTCGTACTATTCATTCGTACAATAATGATTAGAACTGGTTCGAGAATTTTCGCATTCAATCGGGGGGCTCTGGGACTGATGCTAATATGATGAACGTTGATGAGTTGTTGCCTAACAACTGGCGTTCTTTCAATAGGCTCGTAAAAATTGATTGAGCGTAAAAAGCGTACCAGCTCAAGAGTGTCACGCAATTACCTGAGAACCAACAAAAAAATATTAAAAAATTTAAAAAAAGGGAAAGTTCCATTGTACGTTGTAAATTAAGTTATTCGCATATTACTAAGCTGTTACCTTTTTCTACCTGTAATTATCGTCCATTCCTCGTCTCTACTCTACACCTCTGTCCTAACCCTTCCTCGTCCTTTTGTCCTTTATACAGCTTTTCCGTCGAGGCTGCGGAATTTTGGAGGGAAATGAGGACTGCAGTGATAGCAGCAAACCTGTGGCAGGAATCCGATGAAGTCCGTCTGTTATGAACTACTATTATTATTATGTGAGTATTATTGATGACTAGGTTGATCTCATTCCGAACAGGTACTTTTTGGTTGGTTATTCCTTGAATAATCAACCTACGTTTTTATGCAAGAAGTCTATCTCTCCGATTCGGCCCACAATTTTTTCTGGGCGTTTCAGGTGTCTAGATCAAAAAAGTCAAATGTCCATCCGCCAAACGCCGTCCAAGGATTCTCTTTCTGTTTGGTCTGCATCTGAGGCCCTTCTGGCCCTTTGCAGCCATTCACTTGCATGTGTTCTGTCGCTGTCCGGTCTGTTAACTGGATTTTTTCTTCTTTTTTCCTTGATTTATGGCATCCTTGCCCTCTCCGTTGGTCGCTACGCGCCCGGGATGGCCCACGTGGAGGTGCTGGATTTTACAGGGAGTTTTGAGGGCAAGGTTCAAAATTGGAATTAGTTACGGCATTGCTGCTGCCTTTGGCTTGTGTAAATGCATCCATGCATTTCTGGACTCCACCAAAGAGCATAGTGGGCCGTTGTACTACTACCAAACGCCGTCCGCCGTCCACGCCAGCTTTGGTAGTAGACAATTTTCTAGATATCTTAAAATTGGGTCAGTGGTCCGATCCCGGCTCTAGTTGATCCTCGAAACTTTTCAGCCCGATCGAACCAAATTTGGGTGGAGTAGGGGCCAAAATGTGTATTTCGAAAAATGGATTTTCGAGATTTGTGGCGATCCAGGCGTGTGGAGTATCATTTTCCGCTAAATTTCGGACGCTGAGTCCCGGACCCATTCCAATCGATTCAGGGTCCAAAATTTACTGGAAAATGATACCCCACACGCCTAGGTACCTGAAACCTCGAAAACACTCATTAAAAATGTGTAAATAGGTACCCATTTTATACCATAACCTCTTCCAGAGGGCGTTAATCGTTCCGGAACCCATTTCATTGAATTCAGCATCCAAAACTTAGTGGAAAATGATACCCCACACGTATATGGTGGTTAGGGTATTTTTTAATGGTCGTGTTTCATTTTCATCCACATCCTTTAATCTGACGTTTCGCCAGATCCAGGCCTGCCATCATCAGGGCACATATTGGCAATCAGTTTCCAAATTCCTTTGGCCAACTGAAGGGCGTGGGGCAGTTCTGCCTGCCCCTATGGCACTGACCCAGCAGGATCTATTATGCTCTTACAGAAGGGAAGTCAGATGGGCCCTGAGAGCCCTTGCCAACCTCCTCACCCTCAGACAAGAGGGACGCCGGCAGGCAGCTATTCAGCGCCCACTCGACATCCTCTCCCCCAAAGGTTAGGTACTAGGCTGCGTTAGGTACTAAGTACGTTAGTAGTAGTACACAACAGTACGTCCGATACTGATGTCGTACGGTAACGTGCTTACAGCACCCAAGTACTAAGGCAGCTCTCTGCAGAGGCAATAAGAGCATCTGATTCTGGAGGACTTGGAGGAAGAAGGGTACGTAGAGGGTAGGTAGCTCTGGCTTGGTAGATCTAGGGTCTCTCGAGTAGCCATGTATTTCTGAAGAACTGGCTGCTACGCCACGACGAAAGAGCATTAGGAGTTCTGGATGATGCAGAAAACAATGCTCGCCTATTGCCTACATCTTGTAGAAACCCCCTGTGTGGAGGATGCTCATGTGCCTCCAAGGTAGGAATCCAGCAAGGTAGTTTGCCGGCAAGTAGGAATGGACAGGTAAGCCTGGTTCATACTAATCCGTTCGGGAGTACGCAAGTACGCGCATAAAGAGGAGAGCCAATCAGAATCGACCATTCAGTGTGCAGAGCTGCATTAGGTAGGTACTAAGTACGTTAGTAGTACTACACAACAGTACGGCCGATACTGACGTCGTACGGTGACGTGCCTACTTCACCCAAGTACTACGGCAGCTCTCTGCTGAGGCAGAGTATCTGATTCTGAAGGACTTGGAGGGTAGGCTCTAGACTCTGGCTTGGTAGATCTAGGGTCTCACGAGTAGCCATGTATTTCTAAAAAACAGTCTGCTACGACGAAAGACCATCAGGAGTGCTGGATGACGCAGAAAACAAGGTTCACGTATTGCTTAGACCTTGTAAAGACCTCCTGAGAATGTAGAGGATTTTTTTTCCTTTGGCCTCCAACTGAAGGGCGTGGAGCAGTTCTCCCCCTATAGCAATGTCGAACCCCCTACCAAGGCAGGCACGCGTGTTTGTTGAGCCCCCGACAACCGTATTCGGATGCTTACTGCCGGTACAAAGGTAAACTCCGGGGGGTGCTGGATTCGAACCAGTAGCCTCCAAACCCCGACCAGAGAAGTCTCGAGACCCCAGGGGCCTTAACGACCTCGGCCATGGTTAGCAGCAATACACTGACTTATAACAGATGAGTTTTCCTTCATAAATTCAGACAAATGGACCATTGCCTGCAACAAAGTTGGGTAACTGTGTATATTATGTTGATCCGATTCAAACATCCAGGATGAGGAGTGAGTTTGGGAATGATTGTAAATACGTCTGAATCTAAATGTGTCAGAATTTTGAAGGCGTCACTTGCATGGAGGGATGTTTGGTGCACACTGCGGTTTGGTCAGTGGTGGTAGAAGCACGAACCAGCCCACAGCCGAAGATATATCATCAGTAATAAATAAATCGTAAGTGTTGGGAATGAGAGCCCAAATAGGAAGTAGAGGTCGGGCCCTCTGGCTGGGGTAGGCCGAGCAAAAGGCGCGATAAGGCCCCTCGTCTGCTGCATGGGGACGTGAAAGGAAATTTCGGGAAATGTTAAATGACCGTAAACTATTATTGAGGTGGCCGTGGCCATGCTTACCGAGGATTGGGGTGGAAAACACCTTCCGGTCGGGACCCCTTCGGGTTTTCCGGGTCTTCTGTATTCATCAGGAATCGGAAATTCTGTAAGAACCGGAAACTGGGAGGGTGAGTTGGGCGTTGCGGCATGACTTCGAGATTCCGCGAAATTTCCGATTGGCTCTCCTGCTCGTTTGCAGGTTTGAAAAACCGACGGGGTTATGAATATCGGCTGGGTAGGAGTGGGTGGGAAGTGGCGACATAGCTTTAGCGTGTAAGTGGCGGCCTTTCCCTTATTTCGACATCCATACAAAGCTTCTCATTCAGTTTGAATCCCACTAACTTCTATGTAACTGTAAACCTCTCTCGAATTAAAATCTGTTATGAATTTACTATAATTTAATTCGGGTTTCTTCGGAGAATTTGGAAAGGACCTAGTGAGAGGATACGGGATGTAAGTCCAAGACTTACGACTGAGCAACTAGGGATACCAAGGATGAACATAAAATACATTGATACAAACTGAATTATAATTGAAAACAAGGACTCGTTGCAAAGGAGAATATTCTAGCCTCAACCTGGGCTAGAATTGATACAAGACAAAGTAATTTGACAAAGTAAATTAGACAACATGTGGAGCGTAAAATACAATTAATACAAGATACATGAAATTATGATATACATGAAATACAATTTAATGAGCAAGTGCAACAATACCGGCTGACAAAAATGGCGTCGACGCCGAAGGAAAAACAGGAGGGGGCACACTGTCCCGCAGGTACACAGCGAGGCTTATTAACTTGAGTCCTTTATCTCATGGGGAACACAATATTACAGCATCGGTCGACTTCAGCGCGGTAGAAGAGTTCACTTCAGAGCGAGCACAGGACAAAGCCAGGATGGACTGAGTGAGTCGCACTTGCATGACAGGATTACAAAAATATATTACTCCAACATTTTGGGCCCCCCAGTCGGAGGGGCACAACCGCCCGGTTGGGCACCTTAGCAATGAGTGAGCGCTGGGCCTCTCTCCAAAATGCGACGTCTGGGCAGGAGCTGCGCGCACATCCTGGCGCATGCTCCCTCCCTTCTGGCCTTCTGGAGGCAGCAAGCCTGGGGGCTTACATAACTTTCTTTGTGTCATTGTTCGCAAAAGAGACACCTTCAAACCCAGGGACCCGTATTGGGATCTCCTTGGTCCTCCGAACCCAATTGGGCCAAATTGAAGGGGAGGGGGTAAGGGGTCAAAATGTGTATTTTGAAAAACGGGTATTCAAGATTAACGGAGATCTAGGCGTATGGGGTATCATTTTCCACTAAAATTTGGTTGCCGAATCCAATGGGACGGGTCCTGGAACAATTGGCATCCTCTGGATGAGATTATGGGTCAAAATGGGTACCAATCTACCCATTTCCTATTAATCTTTTCGAGATTTCATGTACCTAAGCGTGTGGGGTATCATTTTCCACTAAATTTTGGACGCTGAATCCATTGAAATGAGTCCGAGAAATAACCAAACGATGTGATTTCGGTCATGATTTTCCTATGATCGCCCACTTCATGTCAACCACCATTTATAGATGGGGTTTGAGAACGCACTTGGGCGATAGATTTTGTCTATGGAACTCCAGGCTCTTTTGTGCGGTTATTGTTGTTTCCCAAGTATGGAGCATAAGACCTCCCTTTCTACATGTTCCAACAAGAACAACTAATTCAACGTTTCAAAACTCATAAAATGCAATTAGTCGCATAATACGTTTGACTACCGTGGATTCGTGAAACCATTGACAAGTTAATGTTTCGGAATGACACGAATATAAATTCGCTGATTCTTTGGTGCTCATAGTGACAATGGGTAAATCCGGAGACACTTGAGACATTCATCGTTTGGTGGAGAATCTCCGTGGTTGCTTCATATTGGGGATTGCGATGAATATGAGGGATTCCATACGACCCCAACTCATCCGACGAGAGTGAGGGATTAAACTCGAAATACATTATTTATCCCATACCACCCTACGACGTGAAACTGTATTCATGAAGACGTCGCGTTTGAATATTCATTGTCGACGAGGGAAGGTTGACATTAGTTGTACCCGTACATGAGCTGCCTGTTCCTCAGATTCAAACAACATCGGGAATATTAACGAAAATTCATCTTGAGAAACAACCCGAGTGTTCAGACGACCTTGTCAAAATCTAATAGAACGGTGGCCCGAATGACGTGATGCGCTTTCTCAGCCGCTTATTGTGGGTTTGTGAGGAAATGCCAGTCTGAATCCTCGTTTGTCTGACAATAGTTATTATGAATACAATAACGTTCCACATTTTGGAAGAATAGTACCGCACTGACGGTTATTGGCTTCTGCAGTCAGTGCAGGCCAATGGCAGAATCACAGTGACGTCAACCTCTCGACAACTTTAGCCTAAAAGTTGAATTTTATTCCTTGAATAATCAACCTATGTTAGTAGGGAGAATATGGGGGGTTCCTACTATCACCAGCTGACTGATAAGACGTCTGATGTCGTATACCCTCTTACATCACGTCCATGGCCTCCATGACAGTGCTGCCAACATAACAGGATGAATCAAGGTTTTAGTTTGTAAGGTGAACCCATGAAATAGGTAGGTATTTTTTGCGGTATTTTTCAAAATTTGCCCAAAAGTCCACTAAAGTTGAGTTTGGAGGGGCGGGCCATTATCTTGGCAACATTGACTTCATGTAAGAGGGACGTTTTTGGGCTCTAAGTAAAGCCCCTGATCACCTGGGGCTCTATGTAAAGCCCTTGATTACCTGATATAAATAGAACCTGCCAAAAATTTGAGTAGGGGGGCAGGGCCACTATTTTGGGCAACTGACTTAACGCATGTGGATCGTGTTTGGGCTTTTTGGAAAGCTAATGGCACTGAGATAACAATTTTGACAAGATCGTACATTCGATAAATAAATTTTGGCGATTGGCCCGCTATTATTTAGGAAGAGAAATTAGTTAAAGTATCAGGCTATCAGAAAACTTGTGAGGTTGGGTGATATCTTTTTACTCGAAGGAACGGCTAGGCTGGTTGGCGGGAAGGGGGGGGGGGGTCTAGAGCTCGGGAATTATGAAAAATATTTACCTTAGTAAGACGCTGATGCGTGCGTCTAGTTTGAAGGGAGAAACAGGCTTGTACTTATCACATCAGCAAAAAGTGATTTACTCGTGTCAAGGTTATTAAACTCCTCCATGATGCAGTTGCGCAGAAGAAAAAAATACCGCGAAAATACCTACCTACCTACCTCATGGGTTCACCTTGCAAACTAAAACCTTGATTCATCCTGTTATGTTGGCAGCACTGTCATAGAATCCGTGGACGTGACGTCCACCTCACAAACTAAAACCTTGATTCGTCCTGTTATGTTGGCAGCACTGTCATAGAAGCCGTGTATGTGACATCAGAGGGGCATGATGTCAGAAGGGGGCTCTTATCAGTCAGCTGGTGATAGGCAGAACCCCCATATTCTCCCTACTCTATGTTATGAAATAATTTAAATCTTTCCCATTCGGCCCAACATTAGTTTCTGGGCGTTTCAAAGTGCTGGACCTTAAAATGTCAAATGTCCGTCCGATTATGGTAGTAGAAAATTGTCTAAAAATCTGAAATTTGGGTCAGGAGTCCATTCCCGGCAGTGGTTGGTGCTAGAAACTTTTCAAAATGTGTTTTTGAATAATAGATTTTAGATTTAGATTTTTGGCGATCAAGGCATGTTGGGTATCATCTTCCACTAAATATTTGGACGCTTAACCCAATGAAATGGGTCCCGGAACGATTGGCACCCTCTGGATGAGGTTATGGGTCAAAATGGGTATCTTCCTACCCATTTTGAATGTGTGTTTTCGAGATTTCTGGAACCTAGGCGTGTGGGGTATCATTTTCCACTAAATTTTGAACCCTGCACCGATTGGAATAGGTCCGGGACCCGCCACACCAACTGTTTCCCCCATTTTTTGATCTACTTTGAAACGCCCAAACACAATTTTGTGCGGAATCGGAGAGATTGACTTTTTGCATGAAAACATAGGTCTATTATTCAAGGAATAACCAACCAAAATGGTTATTTTATAGTAGGACTCAGGCGTCAGGTTTATCATGTGCCCCTAAATTATTGTGTTGGATCCCTTACCAACTTCAGACACAGATTTCCGATCATGATGTACCATGAATGACAGATTTCCGTAATTCATTTCTTTATTCATTGTATCGTAATCCGAAATTCCTCCTTAAATCGCCTTAATCTCATCCGATAATTTCAATATTTCTCTCTTCGTGTTTCAGATATTATGGAGGAGAACCACGTCTTCGAAGAAGGACTCTCTTCACTACGTACATTTCAAAAATAAAATGACAAATAAAGAAGATACATTGCTCTCAAAATTAAGTGCAGTGAGGTGCGAGTGTTTATTATTTTATTTATTTATTTATTTATTTTCATTTACTAATGTAATATTGTTGTTTCAAATCTCTTTTTCGTTTCCTTCTGTGAAATATCTTGTGGTAAGAATCAAATTTTCCGTGTATACCGTTGCTCAGAGGGCTCTCCAACTCTAATGGCATTGATTCTAAGCGAATGGTTTGTCATAAGAGGGAATCTCCCTGCTAACTTTTCACATCCATCCCGCCAGTTTGTTACCTGTCAGGGTTTAGCCCTTTCTTGAATCAAATCAAATAGAAATCATCCCACGCGCATCAAAATTTCTGATCAGAATTATGATGTATTTTTGAAGTACCGTAGGCTAATTACATCTGATAGTACGTTAATAAAGTTAGATCATAAGGCGTTACAAAAATAAAAGATTGTGTTAATGTAATTAAAATTAAAATGTTGGGAAAAAAAATTAAAAATTATGAATGTCACCTCTTTTTGTTTCTTACCGCATCATGATTGTTATCTTAGTTCATCTTACTATCATAGGAAATATAATGATTGTTGTATACATAATTATTGTGACTACTTTTCTGAACTACTCCACGTTCATAAGAATGAATTGAGAAAGAAAAACGCTGCAAATTCTTTCACACAGGTCTGTTATTTTTCGGACCAGGCGAATGGAGGCTGATTTCTTCAACATGGGGAAAATGGGGGGAATAGTGGGTTTGGTAGGCCCTGGACCCATAACGATCGGTTCAGGGTCCACAATTTAGTGGAAAATGATACCTCACACGCCTAGGTACCAGAAATCTCACACACATTCAAAATTGGTGGATAGGTGCCCATTTTGACCCATAATGTCATCCAGAGGGCGCTTTCTTCATATGAAGAAATCACAATGATCTTCTCAATGAGCATCAGTCAGGATTTGGACCCTGATTGAGGATGGATACAATATAAACTATGTATATATTGAACATGATACATATTGTATCTTCTGGAACTATTGTACTTCTTGAACTATGTATCTTCTGGAACAATGTATAGTTTATATTGTATCTTCTGGAACTATTAAATTCTGAGGTTGATAGAGCTGAAAAGAGAAGTTCTGCAGATAGGCACTCATAAATTTAGATACATCGAGCTGTTAATCGTGCTTCTTCTGGGCCCCTAACCTAGATACGCATAGGTCGTACATTCAGTGTATGATGGGAATTCATCTTGAAAATGACGTCAGTGAATCAACTGCACATGAAATATATTTGGAAAAAAATCAAGTGAACACAGGGAGCGAGTCAATACGAAAAACGCTGCAAATTCATTCACTTGGGTTGATTATTCCTCGGACCAGGCGCATGGGGACTCATTTCTTCAACATGGGGAAACAGTGGGTGTGGCGGGCCCCGGACACATTCCAATCGATTCAGGGTCCAAAATTTAGTGGAAAATGATACCTCACACGTCTAGGTACCAGAAATTTAGAAAACGCGAATTCGAATTGGGTAGATAGGCACTCATTTTGACCCGTAACCTCCTCCAGAGGGTGCCAATCGTTCTGGGACCCATTTCAATGGATTCAGCGTCTAGGCACTATATGTCCACTTTACTTCATATCTTTTAACAAATGACTCCTGCAGTGTGCGAATTCAGGGAGAAGTGGTTGGAAGCTTGGCGAGAGGAATCCACAATCCTTAACTTACTCCAAAAATTGCTTGAAATGGAAGCCTGAGGCTAAACGTTTCTAAGGCAAGGATCTAGAATTCTGCATGGTTGCTCAGTGATGTGCCACAATCTAAGGAAATGCCTGTATATGAGGAACTCCCACTTTCAGACGTAAAAATGCTGCAAATTGTGAGTTGGTTATTCCTCGGACCAGGCGCATGGAGACTAATTTCTTCAACATGGGAAAAATGGAAATAGTGGATGGGGCGGGTCCCGGACCCATCCCAATCAATTCATTGTCTAAAATTTGGTGCCCAAAATTTAGTGGAAAATGACCCCACACGCCTAGGTACCAGAAATCTCGAAGACATATCTTTGAAAAAATTAGAGGTTACCCATTTTAATCCCTAACTTCTTCCAGCCGTTCCGGGACCCGTCTCATTGGCTTCAGCGTCAAACATTTAGTAGGTAATAATACCCCACTCGCCTAGATCTCCAAAAATCTCGAATATGTGGACCCCTTCACAAGTTTTGGTTGGTTATTCCTTAAATAATCAACCTATGGTTATTAACCTGACCCTCATGTTATTGCGATGGGACCCTAAGCCGAAAAGCGACAAGAAAAACAATGCGAATTCTTACACACGGATTGGTTATTCCTCTAACCAGACGCATGGAGACTAATTTAAACCTCGGACCAGGCGCAGGAAATTCATTTCTTCAACATGGGGAAAATAGGGAAAACAGGGGTGTGGCGGGTCCCGATCCCATTCCAATCGATTCAGGGTCCAAAATTTAGTGTAAAATTACGCCCCACACGCCTAGGTACCAGAAATCCCGAAAACACATAATCAATATGGGATAAATACCCATTTTGGTTGGTTATTCCTTGAATAATCAACCTATGTTTTCATGCAAATGGTCAACCTCTCCGATTCGGCTCAAAATTTTTTTCTGGACGTTTCATGATGTCCTGATCAAAAAAGGTCAATGTCCGTCCGCCGTACGCCGTACGCCGTCCGCCGTCCGCCGTCCACGCCGTTTTTGGTAGTAGAAAATTTTCTAAAAATCTGAAATTTGGGTCAAGGGTCTGTTCCCGGCCTAGGACGGTCCTCCAAGCTTTTCAGCCCGATCGGACCAAATTTGGGCGGGGTAGGGGTCAAAATGTGTTTTTTGAAAAATGGATTTTCGAGATTTTGGGCGATTTAGGCGAGTGGGGTATCATTTTCCACTAAATTTTGGACGCTGAATCCAATGAAATGGGTCCCAAAACGATCGGCACCCTCTGGAAGAAGTTATGGGTCAAATTGGGTATATATTACTCATTTTGAATATGTGTTTTTGAGATTTCTGGAACCTAGGCGTGTGGGGTATCATTTTCCGCTAAATCTTGGACGCTAATTTCAATGAAGTGGGTCCCGGAACGATTGGCACCCTCTGGAAGAAGTTATGGGTCAAATTGGGTATATATTACCCATTTTGAATATGTGTTTTCGAGATTTCCGGTACCTGGGAGTGTGGGGTATCATTTTCTACTAAATTCTGGATCCTGAATCGATTGGAATAGGTCTGGGACCCGCCACACCCACTGTTTCCTCATTTCCCCCATGTTGAAGAAATGAGTCTCCATGCGCCTGGTCCGAGGAATAACCAACCCCTGTGTAAGAATTTGCAGCGTTTTTCTTTAGTTAGAATATTAATAGCATGGTTAGCAGATCAATCTACTCCGCATGGAGCATCATGACAACCTTTTAAAAAGGTCTTAATTGCCGTAGTTAGGTCGTTGAGCGTACTCACGATCCATGGTAGGTGAAAATTTGAGTTATGTGTACACTTCAGTATGAAAAACAACACCATACCACTGCGCCAAAAGCACTTGAGTCTGAAGTTCAGTTAAGGTTGCGTTTTAAAGCGTTTATCTGTAATCCATATGAAAACGACAGGGCCCAAAACGGAGAAAAGGACGAGGTGCTTAGGTAGGTTGCATGGGGGGGGGGGGGGGGGTCCCAAACGGAACGCAATTACCGAACACATTCCGAGGGAAAAGGGCGAAGGGCAATATTCCGCCCACGTAACCCGCTCGTACTGGAGCGACCTCCTCGTCTCAGTATTTCGTGGCGTGGCTGAATAATGCCGACTCGGAAGATATTCAGGATCACATCTTTTGAGAAATATGGACACCCAGCTTCAAGTCGTGCGTGCGAGGAAGAATCCGCTCGCCCTCACAATGGAATATTACGAACAGGGTACCTTCCTGCCCACCTGATATCATTGGGCATGTCCCACCAGTGGATTTGACCCTTGAAAGCTACTACAATCTACAACCCTCCAGAAAAGACGCAGTGATGTAAACCTGGCTATATAAATCCGTTAAAGCACATTCGGAGAAAAATCAGAAAAAAAAAAATCTGCAAATTCTTAAACACGGGTTGGTTATTCCTCGAACCAGGCGCATGAAGACTAATTTTAGCTCTCCAAAGATGACACTCGAGCTAAATCCTAGTCCGTCGGCGCAGGAAAAGTGATAAGTCACGGTCATGACAAGGAGTGAACCAAACTCTACCTTGTGCACCTTATTGCTAACGTGGAGTAATTTCTACTCACTTACTTTTGAAACATGATGTGTACCACATGTACCTGAGCAACTTTTGCCTTGGCAGCTGGGCCATAACTAAAGAAGAATTCTTGGGGAGGCATTTGTCATGGGTCCCGGGCCCCTCAGGGGTTGAGGGTAATGACCGAGACGATGCTCTGGCTAGGCGTGGGTCGGGGACTGTTTTCACGGGACCTGAACCATGCCTAGGAATCTCCCGCATCCTACTATCGGGGTGGGTGGCAACCTGGGTTCGCTCCCAGCACCAGAGGCGCTGGGAGCGGACGCCACGGCAAGAACACGGTCACACCATGACTGGTCCCAACAAAGGAAGAGCCGTGAGATGCCTTGACCTTAACGGAGCTTCCCTGAGACTGACTGTTGGCTTATTTACAGGACACGGGGACTTCAGGAGGACTTCATCTCTGCAGGATTGGGGTGCGCAATGGTACCCCTGACTGCTGATTCTGTGGCGAAGACGAGGAGACAGCACCTCACATTGCCTTCAATTGTCCTGCCTTGGAACATAGGCGTTTCAGAACCTTCGGGACTTCGGACTGAAGGGACATCCTCAACCAGGAGAACCTGGTCGGAGCTCTGCAGGATCTAGTCGGGAACACGGAGCTTCGGCCAAGATGATCTCCAGGGGTTAGCCCAATGGGCCACTAGGTCTAAGTGCGGGGGGTGGACATTGCAATGGACCCCCTTTACCCCTGTGTAATTAATCTAATCTAGGGGAGGCATAGCTGGACGGACAGTCGGAAAAGCTCTTGAAACACATCTATATCCGCCAGAGGGAGTGAAATTTACTCCATGTTAGTATTCTAGGGTTGAACCGATAGATCAACATAAATTATTGATCCCTCAGTTGGATTTTTATGAGGAGTACATTAGTGTGCTAACTTGTTTTGGTAGTACATTGGTACCAAAGAATTCGACTGTGATAAATTGTTGGAGGTAGTAGATTCTCCCACTCACTTGTCTTGTCTCATAGCGATGCAGTACTAGTATACAATACTAGTAATACAGTACAATACATCGGATAGTGTTGAAATATTGTTGCCCATTCCACTACCTACTCTCCTCTAGTGACGCCATGACTGGGCTTGTCACTGGATGTGAGGCAGCCTAGGGATACCAAATCACGCAAAGTCATGAAAAAATTGTGTTATCTAGCAATGAATACATATTTTTATTCTACTTAATATTGATATTGAAAATATTTTAAAGGATTATTCCACAATCAACTGAGTGAGATAGCTTATTGTTATTCAAGGCTTCATAATTCATGTTTCACCCCTAATTGGGAACTACCTATTCCGATGGCAGTGTTCTATATGATTTTGGTTGGTTATTCCTTGAATAATCAACCAATGTCTTCATGATAATGGTCAACCTCTCCGATTCAGCTCAGAATTTTTTTTTTTGGGCGTTTCATGATGCCCTGATCAAAAAAGGTCGATGTCCGTCCGCGCCGTTTTTGGTAGTAGAACATTTTCTAAAAATCTGAAATTTGGGTCGGGGGTCTGTTCCCGGCCGAGACGGGTCCTCGAAACTTTTCAGCCCGATCGGACCAAATTTGGAGGGGGGGGGGGGGGGTCAAAATGTGTTTTTTGAAAAATGGATTTTCGAGATTTTGGGCGATTTAGGCAAGTAGGGTGTCATTTTCCACTAAATTTTGGACGCTGAATCCAATGAAATGGGTCCCAGAACGATTGGCACCCACCGGAAGAAGTGATGGGTCAAAATGGGTATGTATCCACCCATTTTGTATGTGTCAGGATTTCTGGTGCCTAGGCGTGTGAGGTATCATATTCCACTAAATTTTGGACCCTGAATCGATTGGATTGGGTCTGGGACCCGCCACACCCAATGCTTCCCCCATTCAAGGAATAACCAACCCGTGTGTAAGAATTTGCAGATTTTTGTGTTCTGTAACCCATGATTTTCACACATGTGCTTTTAGAGCTCCATGTTGTATTCTGAACATACCTAGTTTCTTATTAAAAAGGAAACTACCCATCTGTGTCCTTGCCATATGAGCTTCCAGAACCCGGTGAGTTCTAGTAATCTGATGATTCAAGTGTTTATTTGTTAATAATTTGAGGTTTTGACTCAGCAGATAGTAATCTTCACACTCAGTATTATTGCTATACTGATCCACTCATTTCACGAAGGAACGCGGGTAGAAACCGAGCGTCTTTTGCTATCTAGCGTCTCTTATAGAAACTACAAAGATGTCTCCCCTTGATACACCAGCAATAGATGCCACACGGTTCACACCCACATCTCGAGTGTTTCTCAACTGTATATAATATGCACGTGGTAAAATAATATAATACTCTAATACTCATCATAATTATAATTTTTATATGTACGCCTGTCACAACCTTTCAACTACATGTTCATTGTCAATAGATATAGTCACCAGAAGCTGCAGCTTGAACAGTGGAATAATATTTTTTTCTCCAGGTGTATTATTAGGTGAATTTGCTAATATAATGATGTCGGAATTTCAATCTTCCACAATGATCTTAAGGTTGCTGCGCACTGCCAGTAGTACCTACGTCTGCCGCTGCATTGACAAGCGCTAGCAGCCTCATCCTTTTCTCGTCGGTTCGATGGAATAAGTATATTCCATGGTTTCTTCTCAGTACGAGTACGAGTTCGAATATGGCGTCTGTTGTTGTTCGCGCGTAGTGTTCTTTTGTGAAAAGACGCCCAGTGCAAATCGGTATAAATCTATTCTGTTTCGTTTGAGATCTGACTTCATTGGAAGGTATGTAAATATATTGTGTCATCCGATCTTTTGGTTTCACTCATAAAAGCCCGGATTCCGATATGCATGCAATTTCTGGTTGGGGAAGCTGGCCCTAAACACACTGTACGTGGTTGGATTCGGTAGGTCCACTGTGAGCGTGTTGTTTAGTCCGAGCGGACTAAAACACGGAATTATCCTCCTTGAAAAAACCGACGACTTCTCCTGGAAACAGATTGGATCTGTTAAGCGCGTAGCTGTTGCAATCGACCGGCAATATTGCTCTTCTACGGTCTGGACAGAGGAGAAGGTATGATAAAGCGAATGATCCCGTAAAGCTCGAGTTGGGTTGGCAGACGTATTTTGAGAATACGTGGAATCCAGAACTGCCGGTAAAGTCACTCAATCAAGAGAGAAGGTGTAGGATGGATAAGTGGACAATTGTAGTTTCTCCAAGCGCAAAATACGAGTTATATTAGCCAGGCTCGTATTTTGGTACGACTCTTATCAGTTTCTAGAGCCGACGAGGAGGGATTGAGTGCAAGCTACCAACGGAACAGAGCGTTGTAGCAAAGCGCAGAAACATTTGGCGATACTGTCGCCAGTTTCTGGATGGCTTGGAATTTATTCTGTTATTCAATCAAGAGAAAAACACCCAGTCGACTCGATCTTTCACTAGGTAGCGGCGGTGGAGCGGAGAGTTAGAAGCTAGTTTGATGAATGGACAGAGAACTGGAATAGGCGATCTACTAATCTGAGCACAGCAGATCTGTAAAACCATCGGGAATAGCTAGATTAGTGTACCATAGCTATTATTCCATAGAGTAGTTTAATATAGTAATTAATAATCCGTAAAGTACTGTAGTAATAAAATTGTACTATAGAGGGTTTGTACAGCTGCTGTCAGTCGGGTTTCTTGTTTTATTATTGTCTTATCATCAAATTGGACTGGACCTCTTTGCTCTAGAAGTTTGATATCTGGTGAAAGTTCGAGGAATTAATGTGAGAATAAATTCAAACGCAGATTATAACCAAGGAATCGCAATAAACGACTTAATTGGCTGATTAGTCGAGGACTTGGGAGGTTGGAAAAAATATACAACCTATAATCTGGATGTCTACGACTGGTTGGCGCTTCTCCATAGGACTGTGCAAAAAGCACTGAAAACAGCTGTGGAACGGAAGGAGAGCGCGTGAAGGATTGTTGGCGCGTTCTGTATGTTTCCTGCGAAACATGAACGGTTTGAAATCGATGTGTTTCATGTCAAAGCACGATCGAAAATCCTTGATATCAGTGTAGACAAGGTTGCGTACCTTTCCGTGTCGTTTTTCGGACTGTAGTCAATCGACCGGATAAAATCGAGCGAATCCTAACCACACACACCACGTACAGTTACAGGTTACCAAACGAGGTAGACCTTGAGAAATTGGAAAAATTTGAAAATAAATCGGACAGCGCGGTGATTCATTTATTGAACTAATCAAACATAAAAATAAATAAAAATAAATAAAAGGAAAAGGCACTTGGGGCGGGTGAAGAACAAAATGCGCACTTGCGAGACTTGCGGTGAACTTCACCGGTTTATCTTGGTAAATTAACGAATTTTGATTGTGGTTATTGGCTGGATAGCTAGTATTTTCTAGTTTGAGTAGTTGGCATGAGGCGAGCCACCCCTGAGATTTGAGGAATCTTTCAGCTTGAGTCTTAGGGAGATTTGGCTGTTGTGTCAATGTTTCTGATTGAAAATGACTAGCAAGCGTAGGCCAGGTTTCCAAAATAAATTTCATAATGAAGGATTGGTTTAGTGGGAAGAGATCGACAGTCACCTTGGGTGCTGGAATGTTTTTTTATTCTTCTCAATAGTTACTGGAAATACGTGCGCAGATTTTTTTCATTACAGAGCCGTAGTCCTAAATGGCGCCGCTCTGGGACAGTAATTTACGCAGGGCACTAGGTATCTTCCGAGTGGAGTGCCCATTCCAGCTGGTAGTGGTCCCAATAGTGTCAAGAATCGTTCACTTGATACTGAAAAATTATCTGGAAAATACGTACATGATAAATGAATCACTGGGACACTAAAACAAAAATGCGCTGACACTGGGTTTTCACCGGCTTTTTCCCTGTGTCAGGAAGAGCAGAAGGTTAAAACTTTGTGTGTGAAGTCCTTCTGGAAGTGTTTAATCTGTGGGGATGAGTGAACCGCCATGTAGATTAACACACAACTTGCGTCCCTTGTATGTGGGAAATTGAGTCTGTTGAGTATTGGAACTGTGAGGAATTATAGACTCACTGGATACTTGGAGGTCCTTGTATTGGACACAGACTCAACAGATTGCTTGTCGCATTTATTGCGTAGCAGATCTTGGTTGATTGCTGTATCAACAAATTGCAGCGTGGTATTTGGCGCTGGACATGTCTGAGGTAGTCCGGTAATTGAGAGTAAGCTAGTTCCTTTTTGGGTGGATTTTCCTTGGAGAAATTAATCGCTCAGACATGGTATTATCAATTGGAGCTTCAAGTAGCGCGTTCTCTTGTGAAGAGTTAACGGAATAAACTTGAAGGAAGCAATAGTTGACAGATTGAACTAGAGTCAACGTTAACGAGATTCCGGGATTGGTGGTTTGAGACCTGCACACCAACACATGCGACGGAATACTAGAAAGTAAGGAAACAGCGTCTGTTTTCTGGTTTGGCCCAACAGATACTCTCACTTTGCCCACACGACTGGATGGTTTAGAAACATGACAAGCGCTTGAAAAAGGAGAAGTCATAGACTCCAGGATAATTATCAGTCTTGTCTCTTCTTAGGAAGATGTCAGACTGGGGGGGAGGTGGAGAGGAAGGTTGTAGTTGAAGTAGCCAAACACGACAAGGAGATAAGAGCTCGGTTGGAGAAGGTGATCCTAGAGAAGAACAAACGGATATGGACGGAAGTTTGGAAAGTCTTGGAGGAAGCTGTCCCAAGGATTCAAGCCTTGGCATCTTAGCTCAACAAGGAAACTGTTGATGAGGAAGCGCTTGTGGACACACACACGACTCCACAGCTAGCAACAAACTCTGTCTAGATTCTTCTGAGAGCCAGACCAATGGCATAGCTGATAAAGCTAATAGAACTTGCAAGCTGAAGCTTGCTTGAGGCAGAATCAATTGGTAGGAGGTCATTCGCTGTATGGAAGTGCAGGGTTATGCTGGATTTCATCAGCAGTGACTGCGACTTCTTGTTGACAGGTGCACAAGGACCAGTTTCTAAGTATTCAGAAAAAGCGCTATTCCAATTGAAATGCAGAGGTTTGTCATACCTGGTGTCAAATGTATGTGAGTTACTACAGAATGCAATAAAGAATGAATGTGAACCTGCAGAAGCATTGTGCATAATTGACAATATAGGATTCCAGAATTGCTTCAATGAACTCTACAAGGGCATCCGAAGGTGTCCATGGGCTGAGCTGACACAGTCAATGATCAGACAAGGCCTATTAAATGCAATTGCTGAGGCTTGTCTTAGGATCTGTGAGGACGCTTTGATGGAGGGGAGTTCTTCATGAACTAAGCACACAATCTTTGACCTTATGACCATATTTTTTGACGAACAAGAAGAGAACAGCCGACGTCAACAGGCTGCAAATAGTGCTCTCGTTTGACTCAAGACAAGGGTAGGAAGAAGAAGAAGGAGGTCTACTTGGTGGAAAATGACTGTTTGCTCAAAGGCTAAGCGCTCCAATCTTGTCTGACGCAAGTGTAGTCTACAGGGGTAAATATATAAAAAGCGATTATCCAAATGGAGATGGAGGAGAGCAGTGCTTCAACTGCCAGAGCTTTGAGGTCAGAATGAACAGAAAATATCAAGAATAAAAATGCCTTGGTCTAATTAAACTCCACGCACGACAGGGGTACTGTGTTATAGGCCAAAACCCTGCAGTCGGTTAACCGAGGTAGAAGGACGAAGGTCTGAGATGGACGCCAGGTCAAAAATTGACTGGTGAGTGTTGTTGCCTGGTGCCCACACCCTAGCTTAGGACTGGTTGGTATAAGAGCAAGCGCATGATCATCATCATCAGTGAGCAGCAAAGGAAAAGGAAAGCGCATGCCATTCTGCACGGATGTCAGGAGCAACTGATTTTTCCAGTGAACAGGAATAGTAGGAGGACAAAGCAGATCCAACAGCGCTGTTCATTTGGCCCTCCATAATGTTACTTGATGTTGATGGCTGGGGAATTCTTTGATGAACTCAAGAAGAAAATCTACTATGTGGTAGAAAATCTGTTTTCTGACAGAATGACAAATAATGAAACTTGCTCCATTTACATTCAACAGCGAGATCACCAACCTAACGTCAAGGGAAATTCGACGGGAAATGTTGGTGGCTGAACAGGAATGGTTGGAGGACAAAGCAGATCCAACAGCGCTGTTCACTTGGCCCTCTATAATGTTACTTGATGTTTATGGCTGGGAAAGTTTGATGAACTCAAGGAAAACTTTGGAGTCTTGAGAAATCTACTATGTGGTAGAAAATCTGTTTTCTGTCAGAAAAACAAATAATGATTTGCATTCGACAGCAAGATCATCAACCTGAGATCAAGGAAAATTTGACGGGAAATTTCGGTGGCTATGTTTTGCGCTTACAGTTGGAAAACTAACTGAGAAGGAACTGGAGCAAATGCTTCAAATCGCTCGTGAATGTACTGTTGTGGCAAAGTGCCAGGGGCTGGAGGAGACTCAAGCGAGTCTTGCAACAACACAAGAGCAGGTCCATCAGGATCTGGAAGTAAACGCAGCGCAGGTTATAAACTTAGAGGGGAGTTGACCTGTGAAAAGGGTTAGAACAATGATTAAGGATCCAGTGAGTCTGAGAGATAATAAAGGACTATTGTGGCAATACAGACTCTTAATCATGCCTCTAAGGGATACCTGGAAAAAAGCGGGAGTGTTCTCAAAATTGATGAATGTGGTATTTGGCTCAGAAATACTTTATTGCCTGGATTGTTAAGTAGCTAAAGCAGTGAGGAAACCATGTATGGTGAGACAGTGCGCAGAAATACCATTTCAGCGGTTAAATTGAGATCTCATGGGTCCTCTCAAGCCATTGGCCTTGTTGTGTCTTGAGGTAATTAGAATGAGATACACGGACGCGGTTCTGATGAATTATGAATAACGTTTTTAATGCGAACAAGGTGACTGAACAATATTAAACGAGGAGACACGAGCAGAATGGAGACTGAACGTTAACGCTAACAAAATGGCGTTGTCCCATTGGCGAACCTAAGCTCCAAACTGTTCTCTACTGTTCTTCACTACAGGCCTTGAGATCCCAAGCTAAAAGCATTGTTACATTCAGACGACGCCACGCAATACGCTCTGCATATGAGATTTCTGGAAAGACTAAGGTCTACACAGCTTTGTTGTCATGTCTGGCAGAAATCTGGCGGTTAGCAAGCGCCGATTCAAAAGTAGTCAAAATCAGAAACGAGACGGTGGTCTTGAATGTAAAACGGAGGAATAGAGATCCTTGTTTCACCTGGAAAAATAATGATTCTGACTGGCTTGTAAGACACACCTATATGCTTCAATTAAATGGAAATGCTGAGATTAAACTTGAAGCTAGCGCAGAATAATCAGGGTAAACCTATTTCTTCTGGAATTCCTGCTCAGTTCTAATCATTTGCCATGCGTCATCATGTGTACATACATAACAGAATGCAGTGAGGGTTGAAACACCTTTTTGAAACAGCATTTGGGAGAGAGCTACTTTGAAATTTGTCAAATGCTACGGCTGTGAGTTATATTTTGGACACACAGACAAGTTTAAAGTTTGCTCTCAGGGTAAACTTTGGTAAGGTCCAAAATCGTAGATTTTGCAGAAGACAGGACTCACAGTGATCACAAGAGAGGTGCTTTAGCTGGGAAACCACCATTTTCTGATCAGGAATTCTGGTCAAGGAACGAGCTGATCTGGAAATTGAACCAGGAACAAGTGAAGCACTGAAGGAGCGCTCTGTGAGGAAAGAAAGTTCTGGTGACAGCAAATCTATGTCTATTCTGGGAGTGAGGCAGGATATTGCTGGTTCCAACCAAAGGAGGCCATGAAAAGTAGAAACTCAGACTTACTACTGAAGGAAATTGATATAAAGTTTGAGACTATAGAGCATCTGAAAACGTGAAAGACTGCATCTAGACAAAAAGCGCCAAGAGACACAAGGATAATGAAAACGAGGTGGATACGTCTGAATAAGTTGGATGGAACATGACTTGTAGTCAGGGAATTTGCTGACAGCAATGATTACAATTTGTCAGAAATTAGCACGCCAGTTGCAGTCATTCGCAATTAACATGCTCAGTAGGTCGCAGTTTAACTACATCTGGGAAGACTGGGGCACAGTTGCCTGAATCATGTGCTACTTGAAGAAAACCATCACACATGGTTTGTTGTTCAGCTATAACAGAGGAGGCTTTGATTGCTTTGTGGATGCTTTTCTTGGCATGTCAGCCAAGGGAGAGTATTCTACAACCGGCTTTATGATCAAGATATATGGAAATGCTCTGATGTGGCATAACAAGCGACAGAATCTATTGCCATATCCCCTACAGAATGTGAGTTTGTGGCAATGAGCACAGCGCGTAGAGACTTGGTCTTTATGGAATTGGTGCTGTATGATTCTAGTGGCCAATTGTGCAAACTTTGTTTGAGTATTCCAAATCAGTAATTTGGTTAGTGTGTAACGGGGCGGCAGATTCCAAGCGCCCCGTCAAGAAACTTCGGCGGCGGGGTACGGATCGACCCCTCTCCCCTCCAAGCGCCTGACCCAGCTGGGCGAAAGGCGTGTCCTCATTGGATTGGTTGGGCGATGGGCGGCGCGAGACACCCAGGGAGGAGTAGGAGGGGAAGGCGACTTGACGAGCGGACTGGGGAAAGGAACATCAGTCAGTCGTGTACGAACTCAAGTGAAACGAGGTTGGCCTGAAACGAGGTTGGCCCCCCCTGCTCGCCATAATCTCGAGAGGACGAGGCGAGGCAGGGGCGGGGCGGAACAACCCGTTTCGGGGCGGAACAACCGGAGCGGAACAACCCCAGCGAAACAACCTGTTTTGGGGCAGAACAACTGAAGCGGAACATCGAAGCGAAACAACCGACGCGAAGCAAATCAACCCCTTGTGAAGCTGGTGTTGTGAACGTGACCTGAGGGAACAAATGTATCGTGGTTCCTTCAGGGTGAGAACTCGGGAATTGGGAGATCAGCCAATTCCTCTCCCGTAACAGTGGGCCCTTATACGAACTGAAAATCCCCCGTCGGACCCGAGTGTTGATCCGTTCGCGCCCGATTCGACGGCCAATAGTCCAGGTTTCCCACGCACCGCCAGTCGTCGGACCTCCGTCGGAAAGAGCCTCGCCTCCTCCGGCCTGGACGGCGTTCCCCTGACCGAAGCCGAGCAGCGAAGAGAACATCACCCTGTTGTCTCCATCCGAAGAAGTTGGTACACGTAAGTGGCGAAATAACTCTGTCTCGTACCCTCGCAACGCGAAAGTCGAACTCTCTAAATCTGGCCCAAGCCCCTGACGTTTAGTCACCAGAAAGCTGATCATGGAGTTGTAGATTGTGACCGTATTATTTAGCATGTCGTCTGTCGTGCGTTAGGAAAAGAGAAAGGAATTAGGGGAGGACGCTAACAAATCACTTTCATTTTACCGTTCTGTTAAATCAAACATTCCTGAGCCTTCAGCTATCCCGTAAATTCATTTGGCCCTCAGCCCTTCACTTTTGCCTACTCAATAATTAGATTACGTAATAGTCAATATCCTTCTCGGCCGAGACATTCCCTATTTTATAGTTCTGTCAATTTGCGTTCATTACAAGTCAATATTGAATCCTTGTCTTTTCAATCACGAAACCCCATTCCTCAGAGCTTGGTAAATTCAGGTGTACTTGGCGTCCATGACCGACCATTGCAGACATTCCGGACGGTAAGTGAAAGTCTTTAATTTCCCACTAATTACTCGCCTAGGTCTATTTTTGGATCCCTAGCCCGTTACGTGAAAACGACGGGTTACATCTTTTGGTGGCAAGCGGTGGGATTTTTCAGAAATCTCGATTTCTGTCGTATCCACAACAAGTGATCTTGACCAGGTGAATATTGGTGAGAAAAAGCTCTGAAGGAATTGGGTCGCGTTCCATAATCTTGAAATTCAAACTGTGCTAGTTGTAGATTCCGAAATTTAAAATTGTAAGAAACAAACAAATCGGCCCGAGTGTGAGGAAGCGAGTGAGGAGCCAATTGACTTCAAATCCGTGTCTAGGATTTTTTCTTTCCAAAAATCGAAATTTAGATACTGGCTCATTTATTTAGTAGCATCACTCTCACTGTAGCCCTCTGTTCCGGGACTGTTCCGGGACTTGTTCCGGGGCCTTCTGTTCCGAGACTGTTCCGGGGCCCTCTGTTCCGGGACTGTTCCGGGGCTTGTTCCGGGGCCTTCTGTTCCGGGACTGTTCCGGGACTGTTCCGAGACTTGTCCCGGGGCCTTCTGTTCCGAGACTGTTCCGGGGCCCTCTGTTCCGGGACTGTTCCGGGACTTGTCCCGAGGCCTTCTGTTCCGGGACTGTTCCGGGGCCCTCTGTTCCGGGACTGTTCCGAAACTTGTCCCGAGGCCTTCTGTTCCGAGACTGTTCCGGGGCCCTCTGTTCCGGGACTGTTCCGAAACTTGTCCCGAGGCCTTCTGTTCCGAGACTGTTCCGGGGCCCTCTGTTCCGGGACTGTTCCGGAACTTGTCCCGAGGCCTTCTGTTCCGAGACTGTCCCGGGGCCTTCTGTTCCGGGACTGTTCCGAGACTTGTCCCGAGGCCCTCTGTTCCGGGACTGTTCCGGGAGCCTTCAGCTCCAATTGACATCCCGATTCCAGACCCGTCATAGCTCTTACCAACTGGGAAGTCCTTTCTCGATTCGTGGGGAAATTATCGGTCCTTGGTGCGCAAGAAAGTGATCTATCGGTTCTATAATTTTTTTTTTTATTATTTATTTATTTATTTATTTATTTATTTATTTATTTTTTATATTTAACAAGTGAATTCGCGACCATGCACCATTACAGCAGCCCATCAGACGAGGGCGAAGCCATGATGAACCCCGATCTGGAAATAAAATGCACAACACAAGTACTTACCTTGTTTTACTAATGACCGTACCTCATGAGTCGTGACAGGACTCCCTGGGTCCCCCCCCCCCCTTTTTTTTTTCTTTAACCCTTTGTAATGGCAGCAAAATCTAGGGTTCGTTGTTCAGTTTCTGGCTTTGTGAAAGAGGTTGTCTGCATGACGAATGAGCCGTCAATTGATGGAAAATGTGTGAGTTTGAATGTGAGAGGAGACTAGAGAAAGGGCCGGTTTGTATGTTTCACATCATAGTAGGGAAGTAGAAGATAAGACCAGCGGAAGACACATCTCGCCCATCGCACCACCTTGGAACATCAGCGCCATCATGCTCTCGACGGGTGGGGACGTCCTGTGCCCGTCTGCACCAAGCGACGACACCCGCCGACAACGTACCGCTGCGAGAGAAAATGCCGGAACCTGCGGCCCACGGACCCTGCCTACCCGAAGCCCTACTCCCTCGCCGAACACGAGAAGGACCGCCCACCAACCTGTGCCGCTTGTAGACGATGGCGGTACGAACAAGCATGGATAGCAGCCAAACGACCTGACGCAATGCCCATCGCACCAGTCACCCCCACCGGAAGGAAAATTGCCGAGGTAGACCTCGGCCTCCAAAGATCGGAGGAGTGTAACGGGGCGGCAGATTCCAAGCGCCCCGTCAAGAAACTTCGGCGGCGGGGTACGGATCGACCCCTCTCCCCTCCAAGCGCCTGACCCAGCTGGGCGAAAGGCGTGTCCTCATTGGATTGGTTGGGCGATGGGCGGCGCGAGACACCCAGGGAGGAGTAGGAGGGGAAGGCGACTTGACGAGCGGACTGGGGAAAGGAACATCAGTCAGTCGTGTACGAACTCAAGTGAAACGAGGTTGGCCTGAAACGAGGTTGGCCCCCCCTGCTCGCCATAATCTCGAGAGGACGAGGCGAGGCAGGGGCGGGGCGGAACAACCCGTTTCGGGGCGGAACAACCGGAGCGGAACAACCCCAGCGAAACAACCTGTTTTGGGGCGGAACAACTGAAGCGGAACATCGAAGCGAAACAACCGACGCGAAGCAAATCAACCCCTTGTGAAGCTGGTGTTGTGAACGTGACCTGAGGGAACAAATGTATCGTGGTTCCTTCAGGGTGAGAACTCGGGAATTGGGAGATCAGCCAATTCCTCTCCCGTAACAGTGGGCCCTTATACGAACTGAAAATCCCCCGTCGGACCCGAGTGTTGATCCGTTTGCGCCCGATTCGACGGCCAATAGTCCAGGTTTCCCACGCACCGCCAGTCGTCGGACCTCCGTCGGAAAGAGCCTCGCCTCCTCCGGCCTGGACGGCGTTCCCCTGACCGAAGCCGAGCAGCGAAGAGAACATCACCCTGTTGTCTCCATCCGAAGAAGTTGGTACACGTAAGTGGCGAAATAACTCTGTCTCGTACCCTCGCAACGCGAAAGTCGAACTCTCTAAATCTGGCCCAAGCCCCTGACGTTTAGTCACCAGAAAGCTGATCATGGAGTTGTAGATTGTGACCGTATTATTTAGCATGTCGTCTGTCGTGCGTTAGGAAAAGAGAAAGGAATTAGGGGAGGACGCTAACAAATCACTTTCATTTTACCGTTCTGTTAAATCAAACATTCCTGAGCCTTCAGCTATCCCGTAAATTCATTTGGCCCTCAGCCCTTCACTTTTGCCTACTCAATAATTAGATTACGTAATAGTCAATATCCTTCTCGGCCGAGACATTCCCTATTTTATAGTTCTGTCAATTTGCGTTCATTACAAGTCAATATTGAATCCTTGTCTTTTCAATCACGAAACCCCATTCCTCAGAGCTTGGTAAATTCAGGTGTACTTGGCGTCCATGACCGACCATTGCAGACATTCCGGACGGTAAGTGAAAGTCTTTAATTTCCCACTAATTACTCGCCTAGGTCTATTTTTGGATCCCTAGCCCGTTACGTGAAAACGACGGGTTACAAGTGAAGAAGACGACTCTACGAGGACGACTCTAGAACATATAGTGTGACTGTCCTTTCTTCAGAAGAAGAACGTGAAGATTAAATGGATATCAATGGAAGAGCAGCAGGCTGATGATCTCACTAAGGGGCTGCCAAAATCAAAATTTGAAAATGCAGGAATTTGTAGCTTCATAAGTGTGGACAGGATTAATGGATACCTACATTTATGTAATGCTCTTGCTCTAGATAAACGTGCTGAGCAGCGCTGGAGACAGGAAAGCTCAGGAAAAAGGGTTACCAAGTGCAGACAATTCTGGAATGAGGTGACCAAGCGCAGAAATATTTCTGGTGTGGTTTGGCTTGAGCCAACATTGATAAGATCGGTTTGTGCTGATCTTTGGCCAGTTTAGTCAGTGCTAAACTGGTAAAGTTGGCTTGCGCCAATCCCAGGTAATGCAGATATCTCAGTTTGAGCTGAGAGCGCAGTGGAGGTCTGTATTTGAAGAAAAAGAAGACAGCAAGTACAATCATGAAGACAATGGTGGCTGGACTGATGGTGCATTTGCATTTATGTTTCATCGGCATGAAGAAAGTGACTTTTGTGCTAGTGTGCTTAGCTCCAAGATCATCGTGAAATCTTGGAGGGGAGTGTCGGAATTTCAATTTTCCACAATGATCTTAAGGTCGCTGCGCACTGCCAGTAGTACCTACGTCTGCCGCTGCATTGACAAGCGCTAGCAGCCTCATCCTTTTCTCGTCGGTTCGATGGAATAAGTATATTCCATGGTTTCTTCTCAGTACGAGTACGAGTTCGAATATGGCGTCTGTTGTTGTTCGCGCGTAGTGTTCTTTTGTGAAAAGACGCCCAGTGCAAATCGGTATAAATCTATTCTGTTTCGTTTGAGATCTGACTTCATTGGAAGGTATGTAAATATATTGTGTCATCCGATCTTTTGGTTTCACTCATAAAAGCCCGGATTCCGATAAATGAAATTACTACCTATTCAAGAGAGTGTGATTATCAGTGCAACCCACCTTGGCACCGAAGAAATAAAATAGAAATTCCGGCGTTATCTTGGAGTTTTTGAAATCGTTCGAAATGGTAAGTTTGGTGATTATTGGTTGGTTATTCCTTCAATAATCAACCTATGTTTTCTGACAAAAAGTCAATCTCTCCGATTCGGCCCAAAAATTTGTATCTGGGCGTTTCAAAGTGTCTAGAACTAAAAAGTCAAATAAGAAAAGTAATTGAAAGATTTCTAAAAAACTGAAATTCGGGTCAGGGACCCGTTTCAGGTTCAAGCTGGTCCTCAAAACTGTTCAGCCCGATCGAACCAAATTTGGGCGGGGTAGGGGTCAAAATGTGGCGGTCTAGGCGTGGGAGGTATCATTTCCCACTAAATTTTGGACGCTGAATCCAATAAAGTGGGTCCTAGAACCATTGGCATCCACAGGAAGAAGTTATGGGTTTAATGGGTATCCATCTACCCATTTTGAATATGTGTTTTCGAGATTTCTGGTACCTACCTAGGCGTGTGGAGTATCATTTTCCAAAAAATTTTGGACCCTTACTCGATTGGAATGGGTCCGGGACCTGCCACACCCACTATTTCCCTCATTTTCCCCATGTTGAAGAAATGAGTCTCCATACGCTTGGTCCAAGGAATAACAAACTCCTGTGAAAGAATTTGCAGCGTTTTGCAAGGATCTCTAATATCATATTTGCGCAACTGTGTGACCATTCACAATTGACAGCAACTTCCTTATTTTAAATGGAACCCCCAATTTTTATTGCTTACTCGGATACATTTTCAAAACTTCCAAAGGCTATTTGATCCCTCAACCATTTGGTTTATAGCGCGCAACCAGTTCAGCGAGCACGCAGTGTTGTCAAATAAATGATGGTGAACTCTAATGTGTGGCACATGCCTCTTCAATGTTTTTTTTAACGTTGCATCACGTGTCCATCAGCTTGGGGCTGGTCTAGCTTAGTCAACACTTGAATGGAGATTACGGTGTTGTACAGCTTGAGCACAGAAGACAATGCTGCTGCAACTATTCAGAAAATTTGCAGTGTAGATCATTGGAGAAGTTACAGCGTGGATCTTTGGTAAAGTTGCCACGCAGATCTTCAGAGAAGTTGCAGCGCTGATCTTCTGAGAGGTTGCAGCATGGGTCATCAGAGGGTTTGCAGCGCGGAACTTCAGGGCCAGCGATGTTAAACCTATGACAGCAAATATCTGAGTTTGGCCCAGTACTTCGAGATGCGGTTGAAGGGGAGTGTCGGGAATACAACCGGTTCTCTTCGGTATGGTCGATTACCTTCGTAGATAGTAGCCCTGCTCCTACTTCTTCACCAGATAATTTAAGCAATGATGCTTAACCATATCCAAATATTAGGTCTATTTCAGCAGTGGGTTATAGTTTTCCACTAAATTGTGGACGCTGGATCAATTTAAATGAGTTTGAGTCACAACTCCTACTGCTCTCCCAATACTCTTGCTCTAAGGAATAATCAACCCTTGTGAAATAATCTGCTGCGTTTTCGGAGTTGTTAAATCGAATCTTACGTCCATATTGCCATGTCCATGAAGAAGCAGTTGTTTCTAATATGTAAAATAACTTCTGAGTTGAATCGGTAGAGCGCACTGAATACACCTCCAAGCTTCAGTTATGAGAGGTTGAAGTGGAATCTTTTCTGTTTGTGGGTGGGGGGACCCGTAGCCAACCACTGCAATCCACGTTCCGATACCGCCATTGGTACAATATTTGGTATCGAAAAAGAATCGAATAGATAGTATTGATATCGATGTAGTTTTCGAAAGAAATGTATCGATATCAGTAGTATAAAATGGGTATATTATGATAATTGAAACAAGCTAAATTACCCTATTTCGATACTTTTTTAATATTTGAAATAAAAAACATTATTGTGCACACTACATAATTTGCAAATAATATAAAAATTGATTTTTTTTTCTTCTTTATCATGCCATGAGCAAGAAGACTTTCTGCTTTATCTTGATTATTCAAGGAATAACCAACCAAAATCTATGTCCGTACGCCGTCCGCCGTCCGCGCCGT
Source organism: Cyrtorhinus lividipennis (assembly GCA_019603395.1). NCBI lineage: Eukaryota > Metazoa > Arthropoda > Insecta > Hemiptera > Miridae > Cyrtorhinus > Cyrtorhinus lividipennis. Next base: position 1,746,996 of record CM033998.1, read on the forward strand.
TTCAGTTAGTAGAAAATTTTCTAAAAATCTGAAATTCGGGTCAGGGGTCTGTTTCAGGCCTAGGACGATCCTACTTTTCAGCCCAATCGGACCTAATTTGGGCGGGGTGGGGATCAAAATGTGTTTTTTGAAAAGTGGATTTTCGAGATTTTGGGCGATCTAGGCGAGTGGGGTATCATTTTCCACTAAATTTTGGACGCTGAATCCAATGAAATGGGTCCCATAACGATTGGCACCCACTAAAAGAAGTTATATGTCTAATTGGGTATATATTACCCATTTTGAATATGTGTTTTCGAGATTTCTGGTACCTAGGCATGTGGGGTATCATTTTCCACTAAATTTTGGACCCTGAATCGATTGGAATCGGTCTGGGACCCGCCACACCCGCTATTTCCCCCATGTTGAAGAAATGAGTCTCCATTCGCCTGGTCCAAGGAATAACCAACCCGTGTGTGAGAATTTGCAGTGTTTTTTTTTATTTTTATCTAGACACCTTGAAACGTCCAGAAAACATTTTTGAGCCGAACCGGAGAGATTGACCTTTTGCATGAAAACATAGGTTGATTATTCAAGGAATAACCAACCAAAACGTTGATGTCTGGGAGCAAAACATCGATGTCAAAACATTCGATGTTTTTAGGAAAAAATCGATGTTTTCCAAACATCGAGTATTCGATACCCATCCCTACTACGCACATGGCACAACCTTAGCAGCGCTCGGTTGAGACGGTTGATTTGTCCGCCGCGTTCGTTCGTCCAGGGTTCTGTTAATTTTTCATTCACAATTAGCTTAAAAGAAAGTGCAGTTGTTCAGTTTCTTTTGTCATTAAAAATGTCAGTATCTAACGGTGTTGTTCGAGTAACTCCGGGAATGGTGCCGTTCGGTCTCGGTTGCGTTTTCCAGTCGACCGTCGACAGTGTATCATCGGATTTGGTGAGTAGACTACCTTTTTTCTCCTGGTAAATCTTCAGTAAAATATCACAGTTGTATTTCGATGGTTAAGTCGTACTTATCAAACATCCGTCGGGTTTTCAAGATGTGCAAAATATCCGATAGCTTGAGCGTCGGTGACGCTTTCACACGAGCACGTGTTCAACAACGGGGTTGCTTTGTTGATTTTTCGTTTCTACGACTTGGTTATGGCGTCTTTTGTTCGATAGGTCAATGAACAGAAAGGAGTTGGCAAAATTATAATAAGGAATATATAATAATATATCAAGGAAGTCGCATCATCGGTGTTCAACGGTAGTCCTTAACCTGACAAGAAGTGAAATATTCCGATTTTCTTCGTTCTTTTTTCTGAATTTGCTTAACCCTCGGGCACGGGCGCCTTTGGAGTGGAGTAGATCGCCGGCGGGCGGCATAGAGTGCCGCACACACGGTATTGACTGTTTTAAATGACTACCAATCGGGAACCTGTGAGCGAAAAAATCTGAAAGTTATCATGAAATTTTGAAAAAATCTTCCTCTTTCAGATGGTTAGTATGTGAATTGCGAGACTTCCGACTTGAGATGATACGTGGCCGGTTTTTATCATGAATTCCCTCATAAATTCTGTAATTTTTCCAATTCTATTAAAATTTCGCTAAGAATACGCATTGGGCAAGCAAATTTTCATATACCATCTTCTAGAGGATGAAATTCCCTACATTTCCAGATCAAAAACATAACTCTACCGTCGATAGTAATCAAGCTATGAATTAATTTAATAATTTAAATTTTGTAACAATTGTAACTCACATTTCCCAACAATGTTATTATTTGGAAATTATAATAAAAATATGATAATTTATGTGTGGCATGTACACAATGAATTGTGTTTTTGGTAAAAGCCAAGAATATGGAAAAAGCCAGAGCACACAGAACTGAGCCTTCAGGCTCTTCACTTATGACCGGATGGTGGTCAGTTGGCTCTCGTACTCCTGATAGTTGCTTCAAGTAACTCCTGGGTCCAAGAAACTCCTGTAGCAACTGCTTCTGCAAAAGCCGCTGTCAAAACGTGCGGGGTCGACAATCTACTAGCCGCAGACCTACTAGGTTCAATTAGGCCCCAGGTAGCACAAGAACTTTCCTTGATTGCCTCTTTGATGGCTTTGGATCTGAAAGCCGCAAGATAATACGACAGGATCTTCACCAGATCCGTATTCTTCTTGTCTCGTGAATGAATGATCTAATCAGACCTCACATGTAATCCAAATAGGTGCAAGCGTGGGTGTGCCTTCAAGACCGTGTGGGGTATACACGAGACGAGATAAGTCGATGACAGTGCTTTGAAAGGCACTGCAGACCCTCCTATCTCGGTGAGTTCAAATATAGCCTTTCCTTTCCCTTTGAAGTACAAATGTGTGAATATGTGCGGGAAGCTAGCTGCCACCCTGGGAAGCGTCACAACCTCCGGAGGGAGGGCCACTCCAGACTCATGGCGCGTGGTAGCAATTTTGTACTTGCCCGCATACCACTCCATGAGGTTAGTCAAGCCTGCCGTGGATTTAGTAGTCAACTTCTCGTAGACTGACCCTCTCAACGCAAATATAGACAACATCCTCTGGACGTCATCTGGGAGTTTGCTATTCTTCGGAATGCGGCAGATCCTTGCCTCGATCTCTGCCTCCACCATTCCTCCCTCTTGTGCTTTCTCCGAGTTCAGAAGCAATAGGCGCCTTCTGAACAGCACAGGGTCGAAGCCTTGGTATACACATAGGGTCATCATCTCATCGAGATCTACCCCAAGGAAGCCTTCGCAGCACGTCTCCCACAATACTCTGGTCTCCTCGTCGGTGACCATTTCTTCCTTCATTGCCTGCCAGGCTCCGTTGAAATCGAAGTTTGCCTTTGTTCTAGATAGAATTTACTTGATGATTAAATCTCAACCGTCTTTGTGGGATAGAACTTGAACCGTAATCATGTAAATGAATAGTTTATTTCAGAAACAACATAAGTCACCAATCATCAACTTTTGGGAAATCAGTAAAAACTGAATAGACTATGAACCCATCAAAATAAAAATTGGAAAAAAATGTATATCATAACTCTAGGTTGCTTGGATTGAATGAATATGAAAGCCAGAAAAAATATTGAAATATAAGTGGTGTTATGGTAGTTTAAAAGTATTTGACTTATGTTGTTTCTGCAATAAACCATCTTTACCATTGTAAGTTGGGTTATTTCTCCAATGAAACTGAGTTTTATATATGAATTTATAGTGTATTTCGTAGATAGAAATAAAAAGTATGATAGAAATAAAAATTAAAAAACATATTAGATTAATTTCAATGGGAATTAAAGTTCCTTTTTGCTACTTTAATCATCATTATTGGCAAGAGGTTCTCTTTCACAGGTTGGCCAAGCAAATATTTCATTATAAAAGTCCTGTATTTCTTCTTCATTTGGTAGGTAGTCCTTGAGCTTCTTAATATCACTTATTTTGGTGTGGAGTATGGGAATAAATCCTTCTGGGTAGGCTACTGCGTCTGGGAGAGTGATAACATCTGAAGGGTCGCGGAGAAAAACGATCATTGTCATTTTTTTTAATTTTTGGGAAAATCAATTTTGAAGTTTATTTATTCAAAAAATAATGTCGGGCAAAGATTTCGAGCTAGAAAAAAAAACATTGTGCTCTTCAACTATCTGTATTCAGCATTAAAAAAAGAAATATTAGAAAATTAGGTTAACTCAGTATGAAAAAAAATCGAAACCTTGAAAAGTTCTTGACCTTGATCGATATTTCCCGTCACGGCAGCTCGTCTCAAATGTCATCATCTATGACAGGGTCGCCAAGGTACTCCACTTCGGCTTCTCCGGTGTCGTTCTCATCAGCAGCAAGTGCTTCATAAAAACGTTGAGCATCTGGGTTAAGCAAAAACTGCTTCAGGTGCAGTAAGTCGTCAAGTTTGGCTTTTTTTATTGGTAGAGGGCCGCTATAAGCAGGGTCGAGAGTGGCTTCTTGGTATTTTTTTCTTCTCAACTGCTTTGTAGTAAGTGTAATTATAGCAGAGTTGAAGACACCATGGTACGTGGATTTATGGTGTAGGAATCGAGGCTCGTTGCTTTCAATCAACATGACTCGAATTGGTCTTGTTGCAACTGGACATTTTGTAGGATATGCCCCTGCTAGAAATTTGGTCCAGGTCTTAAACTGAACAGCTTTGCCACAGTCGATTACTGTAAAAAGTGATGGCTCTCTTCGAAAACTTTCCTCCAGTCATCAGGTAACTCAGTGTATGAGTTGGCGTTAATTTTCCCCATGTCTCTGTCACACTCCATGTAAGAGTGGCCTCGTATGGGAAATATAACTTTTATTGAGTCGAAGTGTTTTTTTGTGCAAACCATGAAATGGAAAAACCTGATTATTGTATAATTCTTATTTTGACCAGCGCACGAGTCACAGAAAATTACCAATTTTTTTACCAGTGGGTCAAGAACATGTTGACGGAGGAGCAAGGAGAGCAAAGTCATGAGATAAAGAAGACGAGGAGGCGACCACTGGAACAGAGGGCGTCTTTCTCGCTTCGCGTTTCTGAACATCCGCTTTTGTAGCACTAGCCTTCCCAGCAGAGGGAGCGCGATCCTGACGAACGCACTCCAATGATGGGAAGGGGCCATGCCCTCCTCCAACCAAAGCGGAAGAATAGGGCATTGAAGTGTCAACACTGAAAAATTCGCAAATGGCTGCACCAAATTGTGCCGTTGTGCCCCTCTTCACAAAGCGAGCGGGCAAGGTAGAAAACTGTCTGTATCGAACTTTCGCCGCCTCGACATGGTCGGGCGACGCGAATATGTCATAACCAATATCAGGAAGGGAAAACCCGCTTCCCGTACAGGGCAAATGAACTAGATATAACCGTCGTGCTTTGGCTGGGAAATGACCTCTTCGATAAGATGAAATCATACCGTATCTCAGAATAAGTGTGTACTTCTCCCTTTCTTCAAAAAATAAGAGAATCGTTCGAGTATATTGACAGTCAACACTGAAAAATTCGCAAATGGCTGCACCGAATTTTGCCGTTGTGCCCCTCTTCACCATTGTCATGGTTGTGCCATTGTCATTGACTATTGGCCTCTGTATTGGACTGGGGTATTGTTGTGCCAGTGGTTGCGTGGGCCTTATTCTTCTTCAGGAAGTATATCGGGATCAGGATCAGGAGTTGCTAACCATTCTAATGCTGCAGAATAGTATGCTTGGGGGGTCGTGGTATTTGAAGCGAAACTTCCGCTTTGCAGGACCAGGTTACGTGATAAGTCATGGTACATCAGGGTTGACGCGCGGAAGAACTAGAGTAGTGGGGTCAATACCCCTCTACTTGGAGTTCTGGGGATGCGTTGGCATGTACCACTTGATGTCTTCTGGTTCCAGGGCTTCTTCTTGGCGAAAGATGTGAGCTGCGGTGAAGAAAGCTTCAGCGTGTGACGGTTCGAAGCAGGAGTAAGCTTGTCCCGTCTCGACTTTATCGCGGGTGTTGTGCTCAGGGTAGATCGAGGACGCAATGATGGATTCAATGGGCTTGGAGGGTGTGCCATTGTCATTGTAGTACCCGAGGAAGAACACGTTCGCAGGATTGGATGTCACGTAACTTTTCTCGGCATTGAATAGGTACCATTGAAAAGGTTGACTGAGCGATTTGAGTGAATTCATCCAGGGAGATGGGTTTGGTCAGTCCGATGATGGAGTCGTCACCTAGGTGAATGTCGTTGTAAGGAAATTGACCAGTGAAATGGTAGGTCTTGTACCTCATTACGATGGAATTAATCACGTTGGTGAAACACGAGCCGGAGGGTACGCCTGCGTGTTTAAACAACCTCCAACTCCGTTTTCCATGCCCCACCTCCATGTAATTCCACGTTGCAATGGAGAACTCTATAGAGTGTTCAAGTGCGTGCGCTAAAAGGTAGAATATTGTTCTATTCCTATATTGTGTTGCAGGGCTGTCTGTTAAAAAATGAAGAACACGAACTCTTGGGACCGTGTGTTTGATGAATTCTAAAATCGGTTGTAGATAAGCCCACACAGCAGCTGGGCCATGGTCCAAGCACTCGGAGAACTCTAGTATTATAGAGTTTCTATCATAATATTATATCCTATATAACTTCATCAATATTACAATCGATAACACTACGTTTATTATGTGAGCAACCATTATAGTTGTCACTATGTTTCTCCCATATCTGAACAGAATAGCGTTTTCTTGTCTGTCTATTCCTAAGCACCTATTAATTATGCCTCTAACCGGATTGTACATCTGAATGAAAGGCACACCTCCTACTCTGAGTAGTTTGCTAGTTTGGAAAACTGCTTTCTCATTTAACTTTATCTCATTTATAATTTTACTACAAATTTCTTTGATATGGGCAGGGTTTGAAGATATCCATGATGTCTGCAGATCCAACTGATGGTGCAAAGGCATTGTTTGTTTTGCTTCATTAGATTGAATAGGCTGAGTATCCCTTCTGCTGTGCATTTTCCTTCATTTTTAGTTTCACCTGTTTTGCAGTCAATTTGAAGCTTTAAGGTGTTGTCGGGTTTTGTCAGATTGGAACATACTGCGTTTCCTACACCCAGTGGATTTTGAAACCAGTTCAAGTTTCCAACATTGGTGTCTGTAGCTTCTATTTTGCTAGACATCATCCAAAAAGAGAGTATCAGTGCTCCAATTCCAACAAATGCTCCCATTATGATCTTCATATGTAGATTTCCTTTTCTTGACTCGTACAGAGAGTGTACACATAGATTGGGACGTCACTTTGCCATATAGATCTTCGGGTTTTGTTCCACATTGCAATGGAGAACTCTATAGAGTGTTCAAGTGCGTGCGATTAAAGGTAGAATATTGTTCTATTCCTATATTGTGTTGCAGGGCTGTCTGTTAAAAAATGAAGAACACGAACTCTTGGGACCGTGTGTTTGATGAATTCTAAAATCGGTTGTAGATAAGCCCACACAGTAGCTGGGCCATGGTCCAAGCACTCGGAGAACTCTAGTATTATAGAGTTTCTATCATATATCCTATATAACTTCATCAATATTACAATCGATAACACTACGTTTATTATGTGAGCAACCATTATAGTTGTCACTATGTTTCTCCCATATCTGAACAGAATAGCGTTTTCTTGTCTATCTATTCCTAAGCACCTATTAATTATGCCTCTAACCGTATTGTACATCTGAATGAAAGGCACACCTCCTACTCTGAGTAGTTTGCTAGTTTGGAAAACAGCTTTCTCATTTAACTTTATCTCATTTATAATTTTACTACAAATTTCTTTGATATGGGCAGGGTTTGAAGATATCCATGATGTCTGCAGATCCAACTGATGGTGCAAAGGCATTGTTTGTTTTGCTTCATTAGATTGAATAGGCTGAGTATCCCTTCTGCTGTGCATTTTCCTTCATTTTTAGTTTCACCTGTTTTGCAGTCAATTTGAAGCTTGAAGGTGTTGTCGGGTTTTGTCAGATTGGAACATACTGCGTTTCCTACACCCAGTGGATTTTGAAACCAGTTCAAGTTTCCAACATTGGTGTCTGTAGCTTCTATTTTGCTAGACATCATCCAAAAAGAGAGTATCAGTGCTCCAATTCCAACGAATGCTCCCATTATGATCTTCATATGTAGATTTCCTTTTCTTGACTCGTACAGAGAGTGTACACATAGATTGGGACGTCACTTTGCCATATAGATCTTTTTAATGTACATAGATGTGGGATGTGTGGAGGGTAAACTGCTGGCGACTTCCTCCGAAATGGAATGCCTGAATCTCAGAGGAATATTTTATGCTGTAATTTTCACTGTAATCGCAGTGGATCAGGACCTCAGGGCCATGCGCCCCCCAGGTCTGAAAGGCACATGCAGCCCACTCAAACGATGAAGCCACCTCACTTACTGACGCCGTCGTCTTTAACGTTAAGTATTTGACTATCATCTTGATTGTCAAGCACGGGTTGGTACCTGTTAGGTTGTTGATAATAAATCACGTCGTCTGGTTGAAATGGTGTGTTTTGTCTAATAAATTCCAATAGACAGTTAATTGTTTCATCCATTAGCATTTCACCTGAAAGAATTTCATTGATGATGGAGTCGTTCATTTTGAAATTATTAATCATCGACATGACTGGTGAATTAAAATCACTCAATAGAATCTCTATGGTTTCTTGAGCAGGAGATGTTGTTACAATCCTTTCAATCTCAAAGGCATCAGACATAGAAAGTAATCCAATTTCTTGACTTAGTGGTTCTTGGCTATCTAAAATATTAGAGGCTGATGAAATTAAGAGTAGCAATTCCTGACTAAGCTTCTCTGTAGTGTACTCAGTTTGGCTTGCATTATCACAAGGACATTCAGCTCTTGAGAGCTATATATTGAGCCAATAAAAATAGGTTTGTGATCTGAAAATACTGATTCGTATGTGCCAGCACAAAAATATGCACATTTTCGCACCCATACAGCATCTATTTGAGTATTGAAATTCGTTGTAGAAGTCCTGCAGTGTTGTGGTAGGTTCCCTCAATTTGACTGGCTAGCTTGAATTGAAATGTCAATCATCACTAACGACACGAAATTATCAACGGCATTGGATTTTCACTACGACGCTCAAGAAATATACTGGAGCGACACTTCGGATTCGGCCATTTACAAAACAGACATTGATGGATTGACTGGAAAAAGAGTCGTAATTAACGACAATATCCAAGCTGTAGAAGGATTGGCGGTTGATTGGGTCCATAAAAATATTTATTGGACGGACACTGGCAAAAAGACGATCAAAGTGTCGAATTTGGATGGAAAAATTAAAAAAACTAATCAAAAGTGGACTTGAAGAACCCAGAGCTTAGAGAAGCTGATCCCCAAGTAGATGGTAGGGTTTTTTGAATTCAGACGCAAGTGCTTTCAAGAATTTCGTCATTTTTTTGGTATCTGATCCAGTTAGAAAACCGTCGTCAATGTGTATCACCAAAATCATGGACCTGTCGGCATTGACAAAAATACACACTGCTCTGTCTTGTCACTCTTCCATAGCGACGATTCTAGCTATTGAAGCTAGTTTTTGGATACCGGTTGAGTTAAAGACTGATTGGCCGGTATCAGAATTCAAGTACTTCAAGTACTTGAAATCGTTGCAATAAGAGGCATAAGTCTTAGCGACACGGAGATAATCATATACGTATCTAGAAACCTCTCCCCACAAGAACATATAAGGATGATTCCTTACAAGTACATCTGTTATGAGCGCAAAATTGGTCAATTGATACCAGGACATATTTATTAAGACTATTTTACAAACGGGACCAATTTTATAGTCATCCTGAGAGCGCTTAGTTCCTGCATAGACATATTGCCTCATGTTCGCAATCGAATTGAGGACTTTGTCTAGGTTATTGTTGTACGCAACTGTCGTGTAAGAGGCTTGACAAGTGCCGGCCTCGGGAGCTGATGTTTTGGAAGCAAAGGACGTGTAGCGCTTGAAGTCCCATTTTTCGAAGTTGCGCTCATTTAGATACTTAGCCGTGGCTACTAAGGCCCGGTAAACACCAGGGTGCTGCTCGTACTCTCATCATAGTATGTCAGGAGGGGATCAGGCAGAATTATTTGAGAGTGGTCATCATTCCTAATTGCAGAGGCAACTTTGATTAGGGCGGGAGATGGAGAAGAAGTAGTTGGAGTTGTTGCGTCTTCACTGGAGACCATGTCCGTAAGCTGAGTAAGTTCCCGTTTTCCGACCTGAACAGACCTTCTTTGAAGTTGATTCTTCTCCCTTGTCAGGGCTACGTTTCAAATGTTTCTTCAAAGAGTTTTTCGATAGAGGAATTTACCACCGTGGACAGAGGATGCGACAACCGCAGCTACTGCGCCCCCTTGCTACGAACAGCGGATCAGCAGGCTCCTTCGAGCTATCTTAGAGTTGGGCTCCGGAGTGCCTGAAGTGCCTTTCTCCTCTATGTCTTATCCATAGTCTCGAGATTCTGGACCTCATCTTTTGCAGAGTGACTCCGTTCGAGATGTTGGGAAAAATTCAACCGCCAACATCTGCAGAATGGGCAGAAAACAGGCTTCTTTCGATATGGTTTGTTTTTTGGTACAATTGCGGTACCGGGGGTAGAGTCACAGCCAGAAGCGGAGAAACCTGAAACCAAATGGAGGATGAAGAGACTTGGAGAAACTGATGGCAAGTGGAGGGTTTAAGGCGAAACGGAACTTAACCTCACCATGAGAATCATGGGCAGACCAATAAGTCTCAGAACAAATAACGTCGATTCCTTCTTGCAACCCTGAAACCAAGTGGGGAACAGAGTAAGTGACATGAAAAGAAAAAAAATCAGAGGAAAATAAAGGGTTTTAGGGAAGGAATGGAATCTCACCATGAGGATCATGACGGACAGATCGGTCTCAGTACTAATATCGTCGATTCTTTCTTGCAAACCTGAAACCAAATGGGGGACAGAGTTGAATGACTTGAAACAACTTGTAACGAGTGAAACTTTACGAGTCGTTTAAAGTTTTTATGAAACAATAATGAGAGTTATCTCATTTTTTCATGTAGAGCATGTCTATGTTTAAGAGGTATTTCCTCTGTTTTTTTGCGGGGGTCTCTAAAACCCGGAGTGCTGGGGATAGGGCTCCTACTGGACCACCTCTCTCAAGCAAAGGTGACATCCTTTTCCTAGGATATATAATCATTGGGGGAACATATGTGCCTGAAGCACTGAAGCAACATATCACGGTTATATTACGGCCCCTCTCCCAGCTTATAGCACCACCAACTTGAGAGAGAAGCCGAACCGGTTCCACCTACTGCGCCTCAACCGACCGTGAGGCACACCCGCCATCCGCAAATAACTGCGGGAGAATTGTGGAATTTAATCAATAATGAATACCCGCATTTAATGTTCGGTACTAAAACCACCATTTATAACTTATTTAATAGACCTTCGTGGTTTTATCAACCGCGTGACATTGCGAAACAAGAGTTAAGGGATTATATCAATAAAGGCAATTTTTACTGAAACTCAAATAACGCTTTATTATCCTCGTATATATCAAGGTTACAATAGTGATTAAATATATCGCACCACGCTAACGGTGATGGATATACGTTTTTATAATTCTTTAACCATGTTAGTTTCCTCCACCCATCCCACAATATTATTCTATCCGTAAATCTACTTTCTCGAGGAATAGACCCTGGGGGATTACACATGATTAGTAATGGGGTACGTAATGCTGTTTGATCAGCGTTATATTTAACCTTAACACTAGTGGTCGTACCACCCATTATATCTAAACATATTTCATAATGAGCTTCATCAAAGCGTGCCTCGTTCCATACAAGGATTCGTCTATCTACTGCATTTTGAAATGGAAACCCGCACGATCTACCAGGATTGGACAATACACCTACGTTTAAAAAGAAACATGTTAACGAGTCAAATACCCAATTCTTGCCTGCAGACGGTTCACCTACAATAACAATAGTGTTTTTCTTTCCTGATTTCTTATCCGACCATTCATATAGTCGTTTTACCCAATATTCTACATTCTCCCCTTCACGACATTGCTGTTGTAACACTGATACAATCAATCGAATTGACGTAGGTACATCTAAGTAACATCGTTCGGCCTCTGACTTATGCTTGTAATTGAATAAAGGTTTACAATTCGGCTCCTTAAACATGCGGATAAAGTCGTCTACTGATTGTTCGTTTAATTCCTGTTTAAACGTCTGCAAAGCTAACTCTGGTATTTTATCCTTACCACGAAAACGCCCTACAAAGTTTTGAATACAGAGTTGAATGACTTGAAACAGCGTGTAACGAGTGAAACTTTACGAGTCGTTTAAAGTTTTTATGAAACAATAATGAGAGTTATCTCATTTTTTCATGTAGAGCATGTCTATGTTTAAGAGGTATTTCCTCTGTTTTTTTGCGGGGGTCTCTAAAACCCGGAGTGCTGGGGATAGGGCTCCTACTGGACCACCTCTCTCAAGCAAAGGTGACATCCTTTTCCTAGGATATATAATCATTGGGGGAACATATGTGCCTGAAGCACTGAAGCAACATATCACGGTTATATTACGGCCCCTCTCCCAGCTTATAGCACCACCAACTTGCTTTTGTCCCTTAGGACCAAGAATCTGTCCAGGTTTTTGCACAGTTGAGATTCCTGTCTCGTCCATATTATAGATTCTGTCTGCTCCAAATTTGAATTTGTCGACAGCTGTTGTCAGGTTTGAAAAGAATAGATCAACTTCATCTTTGTTGAAACCAACAACTCTACTCAGACTCGTTGGTGATGGCTTTCTCAAAGTAATTTTATTTCTGTTACGAAACCGATGTGCCCAGTCCTCACCTGCCATTTTCTTGTCTCTGTTTAAATTGTGTTGAATTTTAAGTTCCTCAGCAAGATTATAAGCCAGACGCCTGAGGTCAGTTAGAGTTATGCCATAAAAAACATTAGCCAAATCCAGAACCCTCTTTGCTAGGAGTTTTTCTTGTTCATCATTGAACACTTTATTCCTTCCGAATGATGGCTTCGAAGTGTCATTGGATTTTATACGACCTCTTAAAGTGGATCTTGGAATACCAAATTGTATTGCCACACTTTTTACTGATTTTCCCTCAGAGACTTGTCGAATGGCTTCAACCAGCTGCTCCTCTGTCCAATTGGCTTTCTCAGTTGTCCGCTTTCTTGCACGAACCATCTAAAAAAGCAAAATGGGCAATGTAGGCCATGAAAAAATATTTTCTTCACTCACCTTGGCAAGGTGGCGTCATTACCCTGGGTGACATGGCGTCATTACCCCAGTCCGACATATTGGCAAAAACACATCAACCAGAAGTGAAGCTTCTGTTAGGAATCTGGATGTCTGTGTAAATGGAAATTTAGCTAAATAACTAAAGATTTCTGTAGTATACTTACATAAAGCTGTTTTTACTGTCTAAACGGTATTGACCTTAACAATAAGATGCCTTCAAATTAAAAGAAAATGAAGAAATTTTAGTAAATTTATCCTCTATCGAAACAAGCCACAGCAAAGGTTCTGCCACTATCAGACTGAGCAATACCAACCTCGGTGCACAAAATTCCCTTCACAGAGTGCTCATACTGCCAACCGCTTTTCTTTAAGCTGGGGTGGCGCAATTACCCCGGTCTCCCCTAACGATTTTGACACGTTCCGTGAGCTGGGTTTCTGTGAGAATATGACAATATCTATGTTGTGGCGTCTTAAAAGGTTAATAACTTCAAGTATGTTTTTCTTTAACCCTCTGACATTGAATTGTAAAGCAATAAATTGTATGAGTTGTTTAATTTATGGGCGGCCATCAAATAATAGGTATGAGTATTTTGCTACAATCGTGATTTTATCAAAGGCGGAAGGTGCAGATTTGAGCTCACTCACCATTTTTCGTAGGTCAGAAATTATGTCGGGAATTCCCATAGCTGTTAAGCCGCGTCCACACTACGTCGATCGACTCTGTCGACCCGGTCGATCGATTAAGTTGCTCGACACCTTCGACTGTGTCAACTCGACAAAATTGCCCCAGTACATGTGGACGAGTCGACCGACAACCATATTAAATTTTCATACATAATCGAGTGTTTTATTTTAAATATAAATCGAGTTTTTATACAAAATGAGTGAGCACAGCGATATATACGATATATCGCAACGTAGCCTGCACCGACTTTAACATATTTCAGAATTATTTTTTATTATTTATTATTATTATTAATGAATGCTTCATCGTGCCAGTTAAAGACCGGTCTGCCGATACCCTAATACCAATAATGTTTTAAAAAAACACCTCCACCGCACATGACCTGAGAAACATAGCTTCATTTCATGCCCGGAACTGCAAAGCATATTTCTTGGAATGATGACACGTTCTTGTAGAAATTCAGCTGCAGTCTTCTCATCATGAACAGTCATGAACAACTTCCTGAGATTCCACATCGAAAAAATAAAAGGAAAATGGAAATAAATTAAAAACGGTGAAGTAAATGAAAAGCGATTCGCACAATTGACAACTGACAACAGCGTGGTAGCATAAACTAAAATTAACCGCTAACGTGGAGGTTATATATAGATCGATATATAGAAAATCGATTCATCACGCCATGTTTGGGATAGTTGGTTACCCTCGGGAGGGGGGCTAATTGACAAGTACCCAAAGTCTCTATCTTCCTCGTCGTCAAATTCAGGGGGTTGGAACTGGAAGGGATCTTTGTTTTCATAGGGAGCTTCAAAAAAATCGTCGGGCTCTGTGTCCTTGGACAAAATTCTGACTTCTTTGCTTCCACTTCCCTGACTTCAAATGGAGCATCTTCCCTTTCTTGGCGCTCCAACTCTGCTCTGATGAGCTCCTCACCTATGAATGTCCTGTGAGCCATTTTTTCTACAATCCTGGGAAGAAAGAAAAACATTGTTACATCGTGGACCACATGGGGTCGGCCTGGACCCCAACCAGGTTTTTTTTTTCCTCAAACCTTTCAAAGGGCGGGTTAGTGACCTGCTGGGACGATGCTACCCGGCCAACGCTTGGACCACGACTGGGTTGGAAGGTACTCAAGGCCACAACGCCCTTGGTGGGGGTAAGTGGGCTTGGGAGGGATTTTCGCGCACTTGGGGTCCGCCTGGACCCCACGAGGTCCACGGAGGGTTAAAAACCTTCTTGCTCCCCCTAAAGCCTAGTACGCACTGGGATTCTTTGTTCGGACTCAATGTCGCACACTCTTGACTCATTTTCGCAGATTCTTTGCCCCGCGACATTGTATCCCTAAAAATCGTGTCCGCATCGCAGTTTGAATCCGGAGCCATGTCGAACGAGTCAGCGCTTTCGGGAATCGGTATTTCCCTTTATTGTTTAATTGTTTTGCGAAATAAAAAAAGGGCAAACAAAAAGCCGCGTTGGTGGGTACGTGGTCTGTTGAAGGGTGGAAATAAGCATGGACACGATCTTTTGGACACGTTAACCCTTTCACTACTGATTTTTAAATTTTTGAAAAAAGTTAAATAAATTGACAAAAATGGTTATAGGGTGACTTATACATGTCAAAACAGTCTTGGGAATAACCCGGCGGGGTTTGGGGGGGGGGGGGGGGGCAAGGGGGGCTTGGGAAAAAAAGTCCCGTCAGTCTAGAACTGCGGGACAAACTGTCCCAATGGTCTAGAACTGCGGGACAAAACTGTCCCAATGGTCTAGAACTGCGGGACAAAACTATCCCAATGGTCTAGAACTGCGGGACACTTTGTCCCAATGGTACATAACGGTGAGAGATGTTCTGCCCTATTTGTTCTAAATTGCATAAATTCATAAACAAACACATTGTCATAAAACTTTATTATCAAAAACTTATTAAACTTTATTATCAAAAACTATTATTATCACTGTCGATCTCACTGTCGTCCATCGAGTCACAGCTGTCATCTTCTTCTGATTCTGATGGTTCGTATTCAGAGACCTCCTCATCTGAATTCAATAATTCTAAAATCTCCTCTTCCGTAAATCCTTTTTGGTTGCTCATCTTGACCCTACAACACAAAAACCAAATCCGTGAAAAAAAGAGCGAGCGGCAGGTGAAAAAACACCAAAACAAGCGATGTGATAAGGTTTTGCGTTGGAGCATGCACTGACCACAAAAAGTTTTGGAATATCAAAATTTTATATTTTTCTGAATAAGTGACATTATAAACTTACCATAAAACCAAGAATTTTCCAAATCGGTCGAGTTTTCGCAGAGAAATGGACTTTTTTTTGAGCGCCGAAATCAGATGAATCACAGGAAAAACAACACTACCGATAACACGTTTTCGTGGAGAACTGGGCGGATTTTGACCAAACGAGCTCAATCTAGTGGCTGCCGAATGTACTGATTGTTTACCGATAGTTCAACGACCAATGGGACCAAGTTCCATGATTTTAACACATGTTATTGCCCCTCTTGTACTAGAAAGAAGGGCCGCGGTACAATAGTAACCCGTCAGTAGTGAAAGGGTTAAGATTGGAGGACGGAATGGGATTTCGAAATTTTGTTCGAATGACCCCAGTCAACTTTGAAAATCTGTTGGAAATGGTTGGGCCACAAATTTCAAAGAAAAGGTCGAATATCAGGGAGCCAGTTTCTGCTACGAATCGACTAGCGATCACTCTTCGTTTCCTTGCAAGTGGAGATTCATACACTAGTCTCATGTATACCTTCAAAGTGTCGAAACAGATAATATCCGAGTTTGTTCCTGAAGTCTGCACAGCAATCAACATTGCGCTGAGAACCTATATAGCGGTGAGTTCAATTTCTTGTGGCATCGTTAATAAACAGCTAACTGCTTAATGGGTACTACCAACCTATATTTTGAAATGAAAGTAACAAAACTTCGGTTTTAGGTAGGTAGGTAGGTACTATCTAATTATTTATATTTCAACGTAAGTACTTTTCATGTTATAACTCGACACAAATGAACACGTTACATGGTAGGCGTAAAGTTACTCAAGTATGAGGACAATGAACAGTTGGAAGAGTCTTCATGGGTATGGTGAGAAGGCGTAGAGTTCACTGAATATGAACTGTTGATGTTTGCGTATACGCCGTTTTGTAAATCAAAAATAATCCGGGTTATACGTTGTTTTGCCTGGTTAACTTCCCATTGTGGTCTGTTGCAGTTTCGTAGAGAATCACTGATGAAGTCGGCAAAAATTGTATGGGAATCAGTTTACTCACTGCTCCCGTTCTATAATGAAGGGATTGTGTGGTTGTGTATGATGATGGTTATTTCTGTATTATAGATCTTGCAGTTGTAAGACCTTTATTTTGATGAGCCAGATCATATGCTAACCCAGCTATCATCATCTCATCACTGACAATCTTAATTGGGTTTGAGAATTTAACCCCTGAATAATCTAGTTTAACTTGAACTTGTGTATTCGTTCCATCAGGTAGTACCTTTGTCCACACATGATATCTAATTCCCTCACTCATAGCAATCTTGTAAGTGAAATCATCTTTCAGACCAGAAGATTCATTGATCATAACAGTCTCGTCTTTTATTGGAGGGAGACTGTTAGTATCAGGAGAGGGAGTAGGAACCTCTTCCACTGCAGCTATTTGCACCTTCAATTTATTGGTCTATCCTCTTTTCATGTTCCTTGAGTAATAAAAGGTTAGGTGTGGTTGTTTGAAGGGGGGTGGATGAGGTGGAAGCCACAGTCTTGCTACTTACTTTTGATACATAGTCAGCAGCCGCTCGCAGGGTCTCAGAGCTGTCTTGAATTGTGGTCAAGTACTCTTTCAAAGAACTTTTTATGTCCTCAAGATCTCGACTGACACCTTGCTGCGCTTTTAAATACTGAGTGTTGAATTTCCCTTTTGCCATCTGACCTGCCCCCATGACGGTTTGATAGGTTGAGTTTATCACCAGCCCTAGATCCCTGAAGGTCTTGATAATGGGTGCCATTGTAATGATGCTTCTTGCCAAAAGTTCTGGATAATCTTTCCACAAGGAGGCCGAGGTCTTTAACAACACTTTCACCTCAGGAGGTAGATACCCGGTTTGCTGGAAATAAAGTTCGAACGCTTCGAGTTCATTGTCTGTTTTATCTAATGCAAGAATCAGCTTCCTCATGTCCAAGGCATCTGCGATCACTCCATCCTGGGGTGGTTTAGATTGAGGTGCTGGAGATGCAGCGTCCAAAGAAGAAGCTGCCATTGTCATTGATATGTTTGTCACACCATAGAGATTATCAAGGTCTAACGGCAGTTCCAACATCGTCTCATTGGGATCATCTAGAAAGCAATCATCGTTCTCATTGAGGATTTTCTCTTGTGTTACTTCCAAAGGAGGGGCATAGAAGATTTCAGGAACAGGTACCGAAGGAGCTTTGGGGACTGGAGGAGGAGCTGACTTTGGTTTCTTCTTTTTCTGGGTGCGACGTTTGGGAATCGCTCCAGTTTTTATCAATAACAGCTCTTCTTGTTCCAAATCTTCAGGAGACCTGACAGATGCTTCACTATTGAGGGTGATGTTAGTCCCAATAGTTACAACATCTAGATCATTATGAACATCCTCTGCATACGATCCCAAGTCAAATTCAGATGGAAGTGATGGTGCAGAAGCTCGAGCCATGTCCCTGCCTAGTTTCTGGAATGCCTCTTGCATGATGTTTGGCTGTTGCTCCATCACTGGTGGATTTTGCATGGACGCCGGCTGTTGTACCTTGAGCTTCATTGATGTTAAATCCACTTCAATTGTATGGGAATCTCTTTTCGTCACCACTTCAGTCAACGATTTCATACATTGAAGAGCCTCAGTGCTGAGATCATCTGGAGTGTGGCAAACTTTTTTGCGCTTAGGCTGTTGAAAAGTCGGAGTCTGTGGTTCGTTTTCAGCATTGGCCTCTTCTTTCTCGGTGGCAGTTGGAGAAACGACGCTTGGAATATCCTGACAAAAACGTGTGGGCTCTCTTCTCCCATCACCTTTTTGCCATTTCGGAATGTCCAGGTCTTCCTCTTCATCTTCGTCAGACGACGATGATAAGTCAATCGGGTGTACCAGTGGAATTCTTGGTGTTAGTTCTGGTTCATCTATCTCACCCTCTTCCAATATGTCAGCTTCCTCTTCGTCCGCAGATGGTCCTAAATGTTAGTAATAATTGTGAACAACGAATTATTGGGAAAAAAGACCATGTGTACCTAGTGTAAAATATACAGACCTAAAGAAGAGGCCGATGATGGTGCAGAGCTCGTTGGCAAACTAGATTCGAAGCTTGTATTTGTACTTGATGCCAAGCCTTGTGTTGAGCTTGCTGATCTCTCTTCTGTTTCATTTCGTGGACGTTTTCTTTTTTGGAATGGTGTTCGAATAGGAAATGTGTCATGTGCTTCACTGTCGCCTCCACACTCAGAATCATATTCATATCATTCTGTTCTACATGGAAGGACACCAACCTATAAAATCACGCGTGACCAGTGGACGATGGAGAGGAACATCCTGCATCAGGTAGTTGTACATGAAGGGGCTTTGATGCCGACAAAAAGAGGTGATGGAACACTTTGACGGATTGAGTTGCAGCGAATGATGTTCACACCACTTGACCAAGTTGTGAAGGCTGTTCTGCAGGGCCACGCAATCCTCAGCTGATGACACAGAACGAAAAATCTTGAGGTCGTCCGCAAACATCAAAAAAGATACATCGGGAATTTTTTTTTTGTAATGAACGCTAATGTTAATAAGCTTTCATTAGACATCAGAGACATCCGCCTCACTATGCAGTCAGGACAAGCTATCTTGATCAAGTAAAAAGCATTATTTTGCGGTGCGCTCACAAAAACCAATAATTGCCCCTCTGCGTTGAAGAGCTCATTATGCCCTCACGCAATGCAATCTCAGTTTATTTACATATGAATGGTTTGTGGTGGGCTTTTAAAAAGCTAATATACTTAGCCCATTGAACGTCCATTTCTAAGTTCGTGTGAGTTTCTATTATTTCGGAAATCTCAGAAGAAAAAATATATGAAAAACATTCTTTTGGTGTGCTTGAGTTGGCAGCATCACCTCTCGCTCCTGGCCTTACATAAATTACGTTTTTGGTACGTGTTTTTGTTGTTCTTGGAATAACAGGTTCTGTTTTCCATTGAAATCAATTTTTCCCAATAGTTTCATGCGAGGAAAAGTTGACAATTCGATTGAGTAGAGAGTTATCTTATCCCGTCACTGAGTGCGGGAAACAAGAGACCAGGTACGTTGACGAGAGAACTCTGGAGGGGACAGCAGCAGTCCCGATTTCTGACAACTCAAATATTGCCTTGCCTTTACCCTTCTGGTAAAGATGCGTAAAAAATATGAGGGAAGCTAGCTGCTACCCTCGGGAGAGTTACCGTTTCTGGGGGAAGGGCAACTCCCGACTCGTGCCTGGTAGTTGATATGCGGTACTTGTCCGCATACCACTCCATCAAATTCGTTAGTCCAGACGTGGACTTAGTGGTCAGCTTCTCATATACTGACCCACGAAGCGCAAAGATGGACAACATCCGTTGTACATCGTCGGGCAATTTACTATTTTTAGGGATCCTGCACAGTCTCCCTTCCACTTCTGCTTCGACCATTCCCCCCTCCTGGGCCTTTTCTGAGTTCAGTATAAGGAGTCGGCGCCTAAATAAAACGGGATCAAACCCTTGGTAGATGCACAAAGTCATCATCTCTTCTAGGTTGACTCCCGTGAAACCCTCGCAACAGGTGTCCCATAGCGTTCGCGTCTCCTCGTCCGTTGCCATATCCTCCCTCATCGCACGCCAAGCGGAGTCGAAGTCAAAGTTCGCCATATCGTCTTCTGGAATTAGCTTGATGAGTCCTGATACTTCGGATAGAATGAGAACAAGGGTATATGTCACAAAAAGTAAGGCCATCATGATAACTCATAAACCAACTTTGAATAATTGCAGCCTGATCTGGCTTGAACATCGCCTTTGATCTGAAGGCAGCTAGGTAGTACGAGAGTATTTTTACGAGGTCCGTATTTTTCTTATCTCTGGAGTGAATCACCTGATCTGCTCTCACATGTAGCCCGAAGGGTAGAATGTGCACACGTGGCTCCACTCTTAGCACTGAGTGCGGGAAACAAGAGACCAGGTACGTTGACGAGAGAACTCTGGAGGGGACAGCAGCAGGCCCCATTTCTGACAACTCAAATATTGCCTTGCCTTTACCCTTCTGGTAAAGATGCGTAAAAAATATGAGGGAAGCTAGCTGCTACCCTCGGGAGAGTTACCGTTTCTGGGGGAAGGGCAACTCCCGACTCGTTTAGGCCACAGAACTGCTCCTCAGCGCGCAAACGGTTCCAGCGAAGACTTAAATGGGCCTTGTAGCCTCAGAGACTGTCTTGCCTGGGTACTAGAGAATATGCCATCAAAAGCAATTATGCTAATATCGCTTACCTTATCCATTTATACATTTTTGATGATGTCAGTTTTCGAGCGGTTGAGTAGTAGTCTAGTACTTCTGGCGTACCTTGGTGACGTTGCTGTCATGCGATCTAAGCTCTTGATGAATAGACCACGAGATGTCGATGAGACCGGTGACAGCAGGCGTAAAAGTGACGCGAGGTTGGACTTTGCGTACGCTCTGATTGACGGCTAACAAAGTAAGATCTCTCAGATTATCATCTTTGGTCGGAGTAGGAGCAGCATTTGAAGCAGTTGGCTGCGGAAGAAGGCGCGGAGCCTGAGCTGCCATGGGTGTCACTTTTAGTTGACTTTGTTGCAGGTCGTCAAACGATGAAGTGGTTGTGCAGCAGCTCTGTTGGGACGGTTTTGTCCGTGAAGGTTGGGAGCTGCAGGGTTCTTCTGGTTCTCAGGTTTTCCGTAATAAGCGCGGCCATTCTGGAAACTGGGTGTTGAGGCAAAAGATAAGGAAATAAAAGTTGCTGTGATACACGGAGGGGGGTGGCGTTTTACAAGAACTTCTCAACCCAAAATGGGGGGTGCCCACAAAACCTCATGCTCTCTAGAAGTGGGGGTGCTGTGAGAGCTAGTTCGGTGAACCATTAAACTCTCAGTGCTAATCCACGACACCTGACAGTAGTCAGATAGTCGGACGAAAATCCAAAGTGAGAGCTCTTGCCTACTTACTTCACTATCAGTGCTGATCAGTTGCACTCAAGTTCAATACTCTCAGGGGCTCAAGTAACTTGGCATCTTATCATTCAATCAAGAGAAGTATCAAACGTAAATGTGTTTATAAGATGTTGGTAAAATAAATTTTTCAAAAGAAATAGTTTCGAGAAGAAAGGATAAAACTCAACTTCAAATAAGGCTTTTGTTCACAGCCAAAGGATCACATCTCCATTACAACCTATGAACAAACTGGCTTTACATTTGCAAGAAAAAAAGCAATTAGTCCTTAACTATTTAGCTTAATTACTCTTTTTCTCTCTAGTTCTAGATGATACAGTTTTGTGGTACAGCGGTTTTGTAACATGGTGAACTTGGTATCATGTTTTATATCAGTTAGTCAGATCTGTTCATCCTGTGTGCTGTGCCTGCGAGTCTCAGTATGTGAATCTCTTGGAACCACTCCTGCCAAGATACTGTCTGGTCGGCTGATTTGATGAGATTGGAGTAAAGTATTGTGGTCCTGCAACTGGTTCAATGTGTTCTACCTGTGAGTGGTCATTTGCAAACCTCGTCTAAGGAGCTGGAGTGCTCTGTAGTTGTCTTTCTCTCCTGGATGGGTGGCACACTCGGAAACTATTGTGGAAGCACAGGGAATTCCGAGTAGTAACTCATCTTACGTGCCCACAAAACGCAAACTGGCCCCTTGAGTTATCATAAAGACAGGTTGGCGCACCAAGGAGAAGCAAGGAGTGGTATAGGTTGTGAGGCCACAGCTCTCTGCCTCCTGTTAACTCAGACTCATGGTGAGCTAGTGTTGCTGAAACCCGGTACATTCTTCCCTAACTGGCCTATTAGTCTTCTCAGGGCCGTATGATAAGTGATGACTGACTCTGAGTCACAATGTCTTCAGCCCTTACTCGAGGTCACCTATGCCCTACTCTGTAAGAACCTGAGGTTACTGACACTTTTGCTTCTCTCCTTCAATTACTTAACTGCACTCAGAAATGTTTCACAAGAATGGGTTTCTTCACGTAATATACAAAAATACTCAAGGTAACCGGTTCATAACGCTGTATCACAAACCACATATCATGGCTATTGACAAAAACGAGATTATGGGATGATTGGATTACCCTCACTGCTTAATTTAAAGTTGTTGTTTTATCCTTTCAAATGGCGTAAAAAAAAGGCAAAACTGAAACCCCACGGAGATTGAATTAGTGTACCTCAAGCTCTAGAATAGTGTTACAAGAATGCATTAAGTGACTCACAGAATCGCAATTCGGTTTTATTCAAAAGTAATTATTTTGAACGCTTTAGCTGGGGTAAGGCTTCAAATTGACTTACATGCTGCAAAAGGTGGTCAAAACCTGACCGACGGCGGAAAGTGCAGCCCCAATCTGAGCTTATCGGCAAACCAAACGTTCATCCCGACGAACTACTGTGGGGCAATCTGAAGACAATTTTCGGGTGGGCAATATTCATGTAGCAGTCGACTGCTGTCATCAGGTTGGAGCCCATTCTGGAGAATCGCTGACCAGCGTGCGGCCAAATCTTTATGAATAAGAGGGCCTTGAGGAGACCCCTTGGGAATGTCATCCCCCAAAAGAAGTAAAACCTCTGTGTCAAGAGCCGGATCCGAAGGAGGTAGTGGATCAACAGTAGCGGAGATCGATGAGACATCAACACTAGCTGGGCCCATTATGGAAAGGGGAATGTCGATAGGTGAACCCCCCAGACATATGAATTTAAGACAGTCATTATTATAGACATTATATCAGATACCTCTGCATATTGAGCTGTTACTACTGACCCAAACTGGGTCCAAAAAGCGGCAATTTCGCGAGGTTTGATATCAATTTGACGGCCTGTTGCCGTGCTCACATTGTCCAGTATTTTTCTTAACTTTTGCGCTGTTACAATCCCGCGACGGGCAAAGGATACGTAACCTAGTACGTAAATACGGGTGTTGATGTTACGGCTGACGTCCCACTCAAGTTCAAACTTTCTCTGAGCAAGGCGATGAGCAGTTTACAGATCTCAGCGGTGTAGTCCGCATCCTGAGGCTCATGTCCTGCGATGGTTCGCATCAATCTCAAATGTGAGATCCCTTATCCCTTGCACTACTGAGGCGTGATTGACGGCAGTTATAACAGTGGTGCTGAAGGCTTTGTCCAACTATTCCAGGACTTGAGTTGATCCCACGATGTATTTCCCTGAGAAAGTAGGCGTGGATGCAACTTGTTGTGAGCCCTCCCTGAAGTACGCTGATTGATTGGCGTTTAAAGGCTTTGATATGTAGCGAGGCACTATTGGCTTTAGCGCCTTGGCTGATCTGCTGGACATCCATCCCAACAGATCTAAATTCTCAGAGTGTGTTCCAAAACAGCAGTGGAACAATACCTGGTCCGCGTGAGGAATGTCGTACCAGACTAACCCAGATGGAGATGAAGAGCCACACGCCACTCCAACACCATGGCCCCTAGCAGCAAAGCGGCAGTAAGTGAGGACACCCTGCTTCCCGGAGATTCTGGTGCCAGTAATCACTGGCATCGCCGCAATAGCGTCAAGATTGATTTGCGAGATCTGGAATTGGGCAAATTGAGAGCTCATTTCTGGGGCGTCATGATACAGGAAGTTCAGAGGGATAGTAACTTTCTTTGCTTGCCTGCTTCCGATCAATATTAGCAGATTGGCAGTGGCTTTTAGGAGAGAGGCTGCTTCTCTCTGGCCGACCCCATAGAGTGCCTTCAACAACTATGGTAGAAATGGGAGGTGCCTCAAAGTTTCTTTCAGCGATCCAACCCATCTTTTACAGAACTTCTCAGGGTTGGGGCCCACACTGGTCTTGTGGTACATGATCAATTGTGTCAGTGGCCCCATGGAAGCGCATACGGAGGATCTCAAGTCCAGAGCATACCACACTCCCACCAAATGAATTGGCTGAAGAGAAGAAAGTGCTTCTTCAGACCGGGATGCTTACAACTTTTTCCTTCCCGGCGTATTTTATCCATCCTTTTAATGTTATACTCCCTGTAACGACAGTTGATGCCCAAGTGACGTACTTCGGAGGTTCTTTCTGGGACAAACCAGGTGTGCAATCCTGCAATAGTTATACATGATGTGATTTCTAATACTAAAAAAACAACTGCCATTCTTATTCGAAATTTGAATAAAGAACATTATTTGATTAATGGTATACTCATGACAGATTCGAAACATCCATCTTCCAACTCGTAAAAGAATTCCACATAATTTTATTCCTGCAATGGATAATGACAATATTATAACACACCATCATCAACTTGCATATATTTGTTACTAATTTACTCTTTTGACATTTTCATGCCTGACATGAAACATTGTCCTGACAACCTAGGTGTTTCTTCAAGCATAGTTCCGGGCCAAGTCAAGCTAAAACTACTCTATTTGTTTCTGATATTTTTATAGATTGTCCACAATATTTCAATATTATTATTATTAGCTGCATGCACACCACGCTACTACGGTAGTCAATCCAAAATACTCAATAATTGGTATTGCCATTGTAAATTACTCTAGACTACAGTGCACCAAATGTGAGCAAGCTCCACTACAATGTCATGTACCAGCTCTGTGATAAAATTGAAAGTAAAAGAATTACCTTAAACAAGGCTTTATTTCGCGGAAAGGCACATTGTCATATTATTATTACAACTCCGTCGCTAAGTTATTTGTCATCACATGTTTACTCACTCTCAAATTCTCCACTCATAATTGTGCATTCCGTTCATAACTATGTATCAGTTTTATTTGATTAAAGCCTATAAATTACGAAAGGTTTGACTATAACAATTTAATCAAATAAAACGATATGGACAAACTCTACAAGCCAGACAAATTTTCTACGGAGCCCGAGAAATCTACCGCACAGCGAGAATGGCTTCATTGGCTTCGGACGTTTGAAAACTACGTCGAAAAAGCTGGTGTCGAGGCTCCTGATAAATTGAAGGTACTCTTAAATTTCATATCTTCCAATGTATATGAGTACATTAGCGACTGCACCGAATACCAAGCTGCTATTGATATTCTAACTGCTCTATTTGTGAAACAAAAAAATATCATATATGCTAGACACAAGCTTGCCACTCGAAAACAGTTCCCTTCGGAAACAATCGACCTGTACCTGACGGCTCTCAGGGCATTAGCTAAAGAATGTGAATTTACAGCGGTTTCGGCTGAGCAAAATAAAAACGACTACATCCGGGATGCGTTTATTGCCGGCCTACTGTCGACTGACATCCGTCAGCGACTTCTAGAGAATAAAGCTCTTACCCTAGACGATGCTGTAGAAAAGTCCCGCTGCATTGAGATAGCTATCAAAAATTCGGAAACGTACAATATGTCTCAACTTAATCCTCATGATTACGCGGGTAACACGGCAAACAGTCAATGCAATGCTGCTTCATTGGACTCAAGAAAATGTTTCTTTTGTGGGGGATCTCTGCACTCTCGCAAGAATTGTCCTGCTCGAGACTCGGTGTGTTCCAATTGCAACAAAATTGGTCATTACAGCAAGGTTTGCCGATCAAAGAAACCGACCAAACCTGTCAAAACGACGGCTGCCCTTCCGACCTTAGATCCCTCCGACGCTTCCGGTGACAGCCCTTTCCTGGCTAGCATAATAGGAGCTAGCATTTCTCCTTCTCTCTCCAAAGCTATCGTTCCAGGAGTGATTGATGGGATAAGTGCGCAATGTCTCATTGACACAGGTAGCTCTGGAAGCTACATCAGCGAGGAGTTTATAAAAATTCACAAACTCCCGATCTTTCCTGATAGTGGAATAGTATCCATGGCTTCCACATCCCTTTCCTCCTCCTTGAAAGGCTGTGTCAGACCCCGCCTCCAGCTTCTAGAACACTTGTACGATGATATCAAACTATCAGTGTTACCGAATCTGTGTGCAGACATCGTAATAGGTCATGACATCTTGAAATCACATTCGCGTCTCAATTTCACTTTTGGGGGTTCTAACCCACCCCTTTTGGTGTCCAGTAGCACTGTATTTTCTAGTGCTAACATAGAACCAATTAAGATCTTCTCAAATCTCTTGCCGAACGTCAAACCCATTGCGACAAAGTCACGGCGCCATTCCATTGAGGACGCTAAATTTATCGATGACGAGATATCTAAACTTCTTAAAGCCGGTATCATCGAGAAAAGCTCATCTCCTTGGAGGGCCCAAGTCCTGGTAACACGGAATACCAACCACAAAAGGCGAATGGTGATTGACTACTCAAACACCATTAATAAATTCACAGAGCTAGATGCCTATCCCATCCCGAATGTTGAGGAGGTGGTTTCAGAGATGGCACAATATAGCCATTTCAGCACAATCGACCTGGAATCTGCATATCACCAGGTACCGATTTGTTTAGAGGACCGTCCTTATACAGCTTTCGAGGCTAGCAGAAGGCTGTATCAATTTACCAGACTCCCGTTTGGGGTAACCAATGGGGTGCCCGCCTTCCAAAAATTCCTAGACCAAATCATTGACAAAGAGAAACTGCAAGGTGTTCGCTGCTACATAGACGACATAACAATTGGTGGTCGCTCGCAGGCTGAACACGATTCTAATCTGAATCGATTTCTAGAGGTAGCAAAAAAGTATAACCTCAAACTCAACAAAAATAAATGTCAATTTTCTTCGCCGTCCATAAGACTGCTTGGACATCTTATAAGTCAAGGTTCCATTAAACCGGACCCCGAGCGTCTGAGACCTATGTTGGAACTTCCACCCCCTGGTGACAAGGGAGCATTGCAGAGAGTAATCGGGCTATTTGCGTACTACTCAAAGTGGATCCCCAGATTCTCAGAGAAAATCCGGCCCCTGATTGATAGCTCGACATTTCCATTAGCAGATAGAGCTATTCGAGCATTCAAAAGTATAAAAGATGATATCTCCAGCTCACTCCTTACTTGTGTCGACCCGAATTCTCCGCTTGTGGTTGAGACTGACGCATCGGATATTGCAATTTCTGCAACACTAACTCAGAATGGGCGTCCGGTAGCATTCTTTTCGAGGACTCTAAGTGACAGTGAGAAAAGATATCCAGCAATAGAAAAGGAAGCCACTGCAATAATCGAAAGCCTAAGAAAATGGAGACACTATCTAAGCAATCGTCACTTCAAACTTGTCACTGACCAAGAGGCCCTTTCTTTCGTGTTCAATCTAAAGCACTCAAGCAAAATAAAAAATGACAAGATACAACGCTGGAGGCTTGAGATGTCATGTTTCAGCTTCGATATCATGTACCGGCCAGGATCTCTCAACAAAGCAGCTGATGCACTATCCAGGGTCTGTGGAGCCACGCAAAATGATGTTTTATACAATTATCACAAATCCTTGTGCCATCCTGGGGTAACCAGAATGCTACATTGGATCCGATCCAAGAACCTACCCTTCTCGGTTGATGATGTCAAGCGTGTCACTTCCGCTTGCACCATTTGTGCGGAATTGAAACCTAGGTTCCACAAACCTCATGAAAATCGTCTAATAAAAGCCACGAGACCTTTCGAAAGGCTAAACATTGATTTCAAGGGGCCAGTCCCTTCAAACTCGGGTAATCAGTATATTTTAACAATTGTTGACGAATACTCTCGTTTCCCGTTTGCATATCCATGTCGGAATATGACATCCACTACAGTCAAGCACAAATTGTACAACTTATTTTCCATTTTTGGCACCCCAGCATACATCCATACGGACCGTGGGACTTCATTTCTTTCAAAGGAACTGACAGACTACCTGCACGGACAAGGAATCGCCACCAGCTCATCGACCCCGTACAACCCCGAAGGAAACGGTCTTGTCGAACGTTATAATGGTATACTATGGAAAACCATTTCAATGGCACTGAAGAATAAGGGCTTGGATACGTCTAGATGGGAAGAGGTCCTACCAGAGTCTCTTCACGCCATCCGCTCCCTCCTGTGCACATCGATAAATTGTACTCCCCATGAAAGAATGTTTTCCCATGCACGACGGTCGACGAATGGTTTAGCTATACCGTCATGGCTTGCCAATCCAGGGAAGGTATGGATGAAAAGCCATGTACGTTCAACGAAATACAGTCCACTGGTAGAAGAAGTGGACTTGATACAAGCAAATCCAGACTATGCTTTGATCCGTAGAGGAGACGGGAGACAGAGCACGGTCTCTCTGAAACACTTGGCGCCAAGAGGGGACAACTCTATCTTCGGACATCAAGAAGTGGAAACAAGCAGTAATACTACAAATCCACGAGTTCAAGAACAAGACCCCTCATCCAGAATTGACCATTTAGAGTCTACTGAATCCACAAGCAGTAATACTACAAATCCACGAGTTCAAGAACAAGACCCCTCATCCAGAATTGACCATTTAGAGTCTACTGAATCCCTGAGGCCTCCTACCACTCAGAATTCCCAAAGCCCAACTCTCTCGCAAGAGGACATTGCTGTAGACGAACCAAGAAGATCCCTAAGGACGAGGAATCCACCAGCGTATCTCAAGGACTATATAACAAATTAACAGGGGGAGAATGTCATATTATTATTACAACTCCGTCGCTAAGTTATTTGTCATCACATGTTTACTCACTCTCAAATTCTCCACTCATAATTGTGCATTCCGTTCATAACTATGTATCAGTTTTATTTGATTAAAGCCTATAAATTACGAAAGGTTTGACTATAACACACATACATGAGAATTATTAGTAATAGGAACAATCGAACATTGAAATAAGGAAATTAGTAGATTGCTTGAAACTAGGCAACCGGAAACATGTGGTGGGAAGTTATAATATCACAAGCTCTCTCATAATTATCTTACCACAATCACTTTGATGGCCACATGAGTGAATAGGCTTTTTATCTGTCAAATGAAGATCCCAAGAAGATCCTTTTGGTAAGAATAAATGGGGAAGTAGTTGGCAACCCAGGTACAGTCGCTACTTACGTAATGTTCCTGACTAGGACTTGCCTTTACTTGAGACGCGCCAGGGAGCATGGCTGGCTCATTGCATTCCCTCGCAATCTCGCTGTGGTATTCTGCTGGAAAAAATGAACATCAGTGTGATAGAAGTCCTGGCACTCTGAAAGGTAGGCGTGATGGTATCTGTGGAATTTACACACCCGGGAGTGCGTATCCATCAAATGGATTGTACAATCCAGTCCCTGAAACTCCAATCTGGCTCAGGACCGCTTCATTGATTGCTGAAATGGGAGGAGCATTCAAAGAACCACCTCTTCGGGATGGTGGCTCCATGTGTATGTGATCACTAATCATATCATATCACTAATCATACCATCATCCCAAAATAGGTCCCAAACCTGCAATTCAGTTGGTGAGGCTCCCAAGCACTGCATTGCATATCTCGTGGGCCCTGGATGCACCATTCTCAAAATGTTGTGAGCCTGTGGGCGAACTCTTCTTTCAAGAGGGGTTGATGACCATTTCATGCTATTTTTGGCAGCATACATTCTATTTTGATCCTGGCTGGATCTGTCGCAGAACTCTCGAACGCTGAGCATGAAGACCGTTTTTCCGTCCTTTCTGGCATGCATCATCAGGAACAGCTTCCTAAGCATCGACATGGATCCCTCTTCCTGACTGCGCCCAGTCAATCCCATAATGAAGCTCTCGGTGATTCGCTCTGACAGCCAGAACTGATGATCCCTCAAAAGCCTGCGCGAAGTAGAATTCACCTCTTCTTGGCCCCGTTCAGCAGCAAGTAGAGATGACAGAAGAAACATGCCGTAGGGTGGGTCTTCTTTGAAACACGCGTTTCTTCTACATGCCAGTAGTTTGTCCCCGACCTCTAACAGGGTCCCATCGAACATCTTTCTCGTGTAGCTCCGGGCGCGCGGCTTCTTGCCTACCAATTCTATCGTATAGAACATGACTTTATCGCCCAGTTTCGTAGCGTGATTCGGCGCGGATTTATAAGGGTGCTTTTTGGTAAATGGCCAAGAAGGCAGCTACGATGCGTTTTGAAACGAATCGGAACGCACAAGCCTCTTAGCCGTTGTTTATTGAACGACCAAGTTCGCACTTAGGCTTGAAGGAACCATGCGATACCAGCCGTTCTTGCGGTAAATACTTTTTTTTTTTTTTTTTTTTTTTTTTGAGTCGTGCAGACTGTAGTGACTTTGGCGTCCTTTAAAACTTTTAATGTGGTCACAAATCAGAGTTTCTATCGATTCATCAAGTTTTCTGAACATTGAGGTATGTTTCCCTCTCTGGTCTGAGGGAGCATCCCCACTCATCTTCAGGCTTCGCTGAATGTATTCCAACTTGCTTTTAGTTATGCCATGAATGGAACAAAATCGTATGGCACAAACAGGTACATCTCTCCTGGAATCATCCGCGACTTTGATGCGCACTCGGTAAGTAAAAGATGCATCTCGATATTTGGCAGTGTCGTCATTTTGCCGTGGTCTCCTTTGCTGCACAGGAAGCATGGTAATCAAACCCGCCAAATATTGATTTTGCTCATCATGAGAAGCCAGAGCATTGAATCTGCGTAATATTTCCCGTCTGTCATCCTCAGAAACAGATGTGAAACAATTGAAACGTTTGCAGCCGCAAGGAGTCCCTGTTTCGTGAGAACTAATTCGCTATTTCTTACCGACATCTGACATCTGTCCAGTTTTCTTTCGTTTTCTTGGATTCTCCTCCATTGAATTATTATCCTCATCCGAGCATTCAGACATAATCATTCACAACAGATTTCCGCGAGAAAAAAACGACGCGCACAATAAATAATGTAAACAAAAAAACTGCTTCTAGTTTGTGTGAAGAACGGGAAAAACAGGTGATAAGGGTGTGACTGTGCTGCTACCTTCTATCAGCAGTCCAGTTGTGCCCAACTTACCTGGTTCCTTCCCCTGACCGCTTGACTAACCCTGTTTCTTCCCAGCACGGCCAAACTTCTCGAGGCCATTACGCTTTGACAAACCTGGTTTTTTCCCCTATTGAGCACGTCGAAAGATGCTCCAATCGAAAATCTATCGATTGCAAACTAAAAATCGAGTTTCTCGAAAAAGAGAATTACCTTTTTTTCCCTTACCCTTCATATCTATCATGCTAGTTGTGTATGTGAGAATATCACTAATCAGCTCGTTTACGAAAGTGCACAACTCCGTTGTCGACAAATTTTTCAGGAGGCCCAAAAAACCGCTGCAGCTGTTCCGCTTCCAATTAAAAAATTGCAAAAATCCCTATTAGCTAGCTTTAATGCTTATAAATTAATGGACTGTTTTAAGTGGGTTTAAGCAGTTAAAATAATAGAAAAGAAATAGACTGATATATTTTATAGATGTGAATGACGAGGACGATAAATGGCTGACTAACCGGATGAAGAGCCTGCCACATGGTATCATACCATTTCTTCACGGACTCTGTTGTGATAGCTGTAGATGCATGATTTGGAGTATTACCCGAGAAATGAGAGGAATAAGTAGAAAAATCTACCAATTGACTCAGGGTCCCTGGGGCTCCCAATTCATCTTTCTCTCCATTGATTAGGGATAAAAACAGAATCTGCAGTCTCTGTAGAGCACCCGGCAACACATCCCTTCCATACGTCTAAAAAGTGTTACGGAGAAACTCCAGACACATAAAAGTTGAGGAAAGTGGCTGCATAATCTACTTTATTTTCCAAGGTGGGTCTTGATTTGATTTGAGCACTTGGTAGAAATTTCCTAGTAAAGAGATCATCTGACCAATTTTCCGCTTTTTTCTCTACTGAGGAGAAGGTGATTGCTCCTGCTACAGAATCGTGGGCTTGCCAATTAATTGACATTTTACTGAAATCATTAATTTGACCACATCGTAAACACTTTTGACCGATTGCTGGGCACTTGAACCGGTGAACTTGACCACACTTCCCACATATTTTATTCGAAGTTGACGACTGTACTTGGTGACGGCGAAAACTGGACGGTGAAGGAGACCGCTGACGAGACAGAGAGCGATTTTGACGATCATGTTGGAACTTGTTTCCCCTTCTACTGCTTCCAGAGTTCGACAGTTGAGTAGGTTCATTTCGATAGGATAAAGTGTACACGGATTCTTCATTTTGTATTTGAATCGACTGTGCATGTTGATGAGTCAATTCGAGGCTTTTACATTATATATTATGAGCGTTAACTGAAAATGAAGTAGATAATAAGATGAAAAGTAAAACAAATGTCATGGTTCATTCTATACGACGCACCAGGCACTGTCTGAATAGTCCTTCATGCCCATGCGGTGGTTCAGCAGGGATTTCTGGGTTGTACTCGTCAATTAGCTGTTGGAGTGCCAATTTGTGATCCGGGGTTCGATTAAAAGACGCATATCTCGCTAAGGAACCATAATCTGCTCCACAATGTGACACTAAAAGGTGCATAGCCACCCATGCAAGCGATTTATATTTTGTAGACGGAATGAAATCCGTAGTACTCGTTGTCCCCAACGATGGCTACAGCAAGAGCATAGCGACGGAAATCTGTCTCGATATATCGCATGACCTGATACCAGTGAAAGCTGGGGAACTGATTAAAGGCTTCCTGGATCGCCCAATAGCAAGTCATTCCACCCTTTATGGACTGGTCGACTAGAAGTCTTAGTCTCAACGAGTAACCTCCAATACTTTGTGCAAGTCCTTCCATGATCTGTCTCGCGTTCTGTACCGTGGCAAGGCCCTGCATGGCGGTGAAGAAAGCGTCGCAATCGTCCTGACTAACTCTAACTGACTTCCCAGTAGATGCTGCAATTTCAGTCGTCACTTTATCGAGTTTCTCCACTGAGATGGTCCCGCGTTTCCCTAATGCTATATAAGGCTTGTTCCGGTTCCTCGTGACAACTGTGTTCCGAATTTGGTATACAAGTACGAAATTCCTTTGGCAAGGGCTTCAGCAAGTTGCAGGTAGAGATCTTACACGGACGGCTGCCTATTGACTAAGATCATGAACAAGGCCTGAGCCGTGTGGTTTCCAACGTCGGTAGGAAGACGGGCGAAAATCCCTGCTGATACCCCATCTACCTCTCCGTCCGTCATTTCAGCTGCTGTAGGGACGGACGGAGCCGAAAAGTACATATTATCCCAGCCTGACCGGGATAGGAATTCCAGAATAGACAGTATAAACATTTCTCTGGATGCGAACGCAGTGAGAAAGTCACTGTCAGGAAGATTGGGCCCGACCATCTCTAGTGCCGCTATCGGCCGTGCATATTTTGTCACAGAGATACTTTGCGTCATAGCCTTCCCCATGGCGTATGTATGTAAGACCATGGGCAAGGTATCGTTCGTGCGTGCTACATGGGCTGAGAAGAAGGGTATACCGATGAACCTCGTGATCATTTTCTGCCTTGCTGAAAAGGCAACGAATGCGAAGGATCGTTGTTCTGCGGTATCTAGCTGGTTCCTCACAAATCCTTCTTGGGCCATTCTGATTGTATTAAAGCTTTGAAGAGTTTGTGTAATTTGCTCACACTCAATTCGGCAGCAACATAGACCCTCTTACTTTTGCCTCTCCCATAATGAGATTCAACGCAATTGAGTTTACCGAGAAATTGACGAACTGCATTTTTCTTGCCTTCAAACGTGGCAGCTCTTCGAAAGCCTCCCCTCTTTCCTGTGGGTACTCGGCCCTCACTGACTATTTTCCCAATACGTAGCAGACGAGAATTGGGTACACCCATGGCAAATGCAAAGAATTTTTTACACACGGGCAGCATGCGATCCCCTTTTTTTCGTTTGACCGACAGAAAAAACTTCAGAGATACTGTTCTGTTTCGAACAGAAGACTTCGGTCGCCTTCTTTTTGGCTCGAATCCCGAGATGTGAACAGCACTGCATGGCAGCATTGCTATCAACAAATGCTGGCAGCAAATGTTTCTCAAGTCGATCGCAATTCTGTGCCTGGTTGCTAAGCTTGAATTTCCGAATGGTTTTGCTCCTTGCAAACTTGCACCCGTTGTTGAACATCTGCCATGAGCAGCCGAATGAGAATGAGGCGCTGCAAGTAAATCGGTCAAGCCCCTGGCAAGCGCAGGTCTTAGGCTTGTTCTTACTACATCCCCTTTGCGTGACTACACGATACACGGACAAGTGAACAGGGCAAGGAGAGTCAGCTGGCCCTGCTATACATACTCCCTGTAACTGCTACCCAGTAGTTCCCCTGTCCATGCCACACCTGCTGCCAGTGCCTCAGAGAATCCAGTAGTTAAGACATGAGGGCACACTATCTGCTCAACCCTGGATTTGTTAGGCTCGATGAGGCCCCAAGACACACAGGAATTTCCCTTCACTGTCTCCTTGATCGCCTTGGACCTGAAGGCCGCTAAATAATACGAGAGTATCTTGATCAGGTCAGTGTTCTTTTTGTCTCTCGAATGAATCACCTGGTCGGAACGCACATGCAACCCGAACAAGAAGACGTGCAGCATGGGATAGTTCTTTAGCACCGCGTGGGGCACACATGACACAAGATATGTGGATGAGAGCACCTTGAATCTGGCCACCTTGAGCCAACCTCCGTCAGCTCAAAAATTGCCTTTCCCTTCCCTTTGTGGTAGAGGTTAGTGAACAGATGCGGAAAACTGGCCGCCACCCTAGGAAGCGTCACCACTTCTGGAGCCAGGGCCACCCCAGACTCATGCGAGGTAGTAGAGATCTTGTACTTATCTGCGTACCACTCCGTATTGTGAGTCGAATAGTGTAGGAATCGAACGAGAGAGATCTCAATTATTGTACTGTATCTCTCTATATACAGAGGTATATTGAACTTATTCTGAGGGGTTAGCCTCCTTGGGATCAGAGCATTCTACCTGCGTTTCTAGTTCATTTAGGTTATTATAATTTGGATTACTAGTCCTCATGGGGGAGAATCCTGTTACTCGGGATTGAGCTGGTTGCGCCGGACAAGGGGAATTACCTAGCGGGGGCTTCCCTTGAGGTCCTGTCGGGGGTTTCTGTTGATGGATTTGTCTGGGAGGCCTTGGGACGAAGTTCTAGAGTTTCTGGTTTTGCTGGGGGAATTGATATTGATCTCTTTGGGATTGAAATGGGTTGTTTCTAGGGGGCCAAGGATCTGGGGGTCTTGGTCCCTGTGTATTCTGTGGCCTTGGAGGGTTCGAAAAACTCCTGTTCGGGAAATTATTTTGTTGGGGTTGAGGTTGGTTTTGATTTCTAGACTGCGCCGAGTGAGTGAATTTGGATTTTGTAGCGAGGAGCTGAAACTCGTTCGTCATTTGATAAAGGTACTCGTTTAGGGAGGCCGAGTCCCTCGTCCTCAGAATATGGCCTAGAGGCTCTTTCACCTGCATTAGGAAGACTCTGAGCGCTATTTTTTGTACGCTCCTACTAGTATAGGAGCGTCAAACTTATCGTTGTGGGTATTGCAGTATGAGACTAAGGAGT
Source organism: Cyrtorhinus lividipennis (assembly GCA_019603395.1). Lineage (NCBI taxonomy): Eukaryota > Metazoa > Arthropoda > Insecta > Hemiptera > Miridae > Cyrtorhinus > Cyrtorhinus lividipennis. The sequence goes on from CM033998.1 coordinate 1,783,026, forward strand.
GCAAGGTGCCCTGCACTCTTTCTATAAATTTGAAGGGGTAGCAGCAGCTGCATACGATCTGATTAAGTATGTACATACCTGTTTAACCTTGAGGTCATTTTCCTCCTTCAACTTTTTCCACATGTCTTGCTCCATTGTTTGTTGCCTCAACCGCTTCTTTGCCCTCCTGGGGCCAGGAGGGACAAGGAGGGGAGTTTCTACTGGCTGGATGGTGACAGTAGATCCAGCTGGTGCATGGGCTGAAGACGGGGCATTGAGCAGGGTGTTCCAATAAGACACAAAACAAAAGTAAATGGATTAGTTACATATCTTAACACTCGATAATATTCGCGTGGTAATGCCGGGAGAAACCGGTAAAAAGGAATGCGAGGCTGAAGGCGTTTTATTTTTATTTAATTATCTCACTTGTCGTTCGAGCAAGTGTTGGAGGTGTCCGTTTCGAACAGTGCTCCAGTCAATATTAAATTATACTTGTATGAACGTATGAACACAGTCGCTTCGGGTCTACAAGGATCTAATTCCTTTCCACTGCTTATGGATCACGTAAGAATAGGTATTCTCAATCCTGCCGCCTTGCATCCACCAGTATGCTATGAATACAGGCCGCAGATTAACGTATTGAAACCGCAAGACGTCAACCCACCTACAATGGCACGCATCGGCAGAACAAAATTGTTCGTATCTCACGGTACGAGACCTGCTGGACGTCGCATCGCCGCATTTACAGCGTCTAACCAAAATGATCAAGATTTAAAAATGGTCGCTGAAACTAACGATCATAAAAATGTTACCCTATACCTCCTCCAGTTCAAGGTTTTCTCACAATGCCCCCTGTGAACTTGAAATATCATCATTATTTTATCTATCTACTCTACCGATAACGAGGCGTAGAATTCATTAAAACCCCTAAAGGCAATCGTAACCGAGATTCAAATTTTTCACACATGTCCACCATGAATTTTAAATGTCTCTAATCCTACACATTTATCCACGATATGAGTTAGCATTGATGCTGATGATAACAACGCTGCCAAAGTGAGCGAAGGAAAAATCCCTCTGGGGGCATCGAATGGATCAGGAAATAATTGAAAATCCCGCTCCGGCCACCGAATGGTACAGAAAATATCAAACGGGTATCGAAGAAGCTCCATTAGGTACCCGCCACTGGTACCTACCCGAATGGGCTCGCTAAATTGCGATATATATTCTATACTTCCACTCGGGTGTTTTTCAATCAAGTTTCAAACAACTCACCGCAAATTTTTATATAAATCTATAAGGGCCAATGTGCGCCCGCGGCTCCATTGATAAGGGCATACCCCTGTGTCCATTGGGAATTGCAGGAAGTCTCCTAGTTCTGAAAGATAAAATCAAAGAGAATGAGTGTTATATACAATTGAAAGGACTCTCTTACCGCCAGATTAAAAAGTACTTAAACCAAAATTAGCGAAAGTTAATCTACTTGTTTAAGTACTCTACAAGTGTCGTACAATTGGTTCGCCTAACGTTTTCTTCGTTCTTTTAGCGTAATGTCTATTAACATATACGAGAATATGGATTACTTATACTTACTACAAATACTGACCGTTTTGGAGTTCATCCATCGCGGAATACTGCAGAACAAAGAACAAGAATAATCAGAAACTTGAAAGATGCGCGAAAGCGGTGGTGGCTGTTGCGGGATGAACACAGTCAAAAGCGTTCGCAGAACACCTTGGTTCCAACCAGTTGGAAACCGTTTGAAAGCTGGTAGAGGTGAAAACTGCGAAAACTCTAACCAGTTTGAAATCGGTCAGCAAACTGCTACTGCTAACATACCTATAGTAACGCACATCATGCGAAGCTAACTTTTGTTTCAATTAGGTCTCGGGTCCACTAATTCGGGGAGGAGGTGCTCCATGTAAAAAGCTGTCAGCTTATTCACTTTTTCGAGCCAGAAAGATTCGTCCTTCTCAATTTCCTCCGTTGCAATGCCTTTTTGAGTGAATAACACAAAGAGACACTTCCTCCTCCCTGATATGTTCATCTGACCCTGAACCTGCAGATGTCACAAAAATAGTGATTTCTTAACCCACTGCGCGACACGTGATATTAAACACAGCTGTGCGACACGTGAGTCTGTCAGACTTAGTTTCTTATTTAGCTGGTGGGAAATTACTTCCACTTCATTTCGGCAGAAAAAATAATATATATCCGTTCTGTTGAGCTTATTTGATCTAATATAGTTTTGCTCTTCAGAAAGGAATCATTCCGGGGAGAAAAGTATCTACATTTTATTTGAAAATTGAGGTAAATATTTCGAAAAATAGAAATAGGTACTTCAACATTTTTTCCTGCTTCGTAAAAAAATTGACAATTTTGGTTATTACAAGCATGACAATACTCGCAACGTTACATTATAGAATCACAAGAATGAACCAGAAAGGTACTCAGAGCAAACATAATTACAGGAATGAGCAGAAGACACGTCAGTCAACGACGAGACGTACATTCTCGAAATGTTGTGAGTCTGTGGGCGACCTCTTCTTTCAGGAGGGGTTGATTTCATGCCAACTTCAACCCCAACAAAATAATTTCCCGAACAGGAGTTTTTCGAACCCTCCAAGGCCACAGAATACACAGGGACCAAGACCCCCAGATCCTTGGCCCCCTAGAAACAACCCATTTCAATCCCAAAGAGATCAATATCAATTCCCCCAGCAAAACCAGAAACCCAAGGCCTCCCAGACAAATCCATCAACAGAAACCCCCGACAGGACCTCAAGGGAAGCCCCCGCTAGGTAATTCCCCTCGTCCGGCGCAACCGGCTCGACGAAAAGCATGAAATGCATGCCATTTTTGTCAGCATACATTCTATTTTGATCCTGGCTGGAAGGAGCTACTTCGGACTCATCATCTCCTTGGCTTGATTCACTGTCCTCAGCACTGCTTTGCTCCACCAATTCAGACAAAAGTGGTGAAAAATCATCATTTTCTGAAGATGATGATTTTTCTGAATCAGACTCGAGGCCAGAAGGAACATTGCCGTCTAACCCGGGAAGTTGCTGGGAGTTCAGGGGAGAGGGGGGGGGGGAAGAGGTTTGCTGGGTCGTCAGAGTCAGAAACACTTTCTGATTCAGAAACATTTTGTAGGAGATCTGACACCTTGGAGGAGAAGTCTGGATCATCTACCCTCAAAATCTCCTTTTGTGTGTCAGGGTTCATCTGCACAGCAAAAAAGTGTGCTAAGGTGAAAATTTAGTTGGTGACCTAACATTCAAAAGATATCTGACAGTTATCTTGAAGCCCCTTGGGGACACGTGAGTTTGGTGGGCTCACACAAATCATTCCCAGTACTGTGACACGTGAGCCCACCAGACTCCCTATGTTATGAAAAGTGCTTTGTTTATCTTTGTAATCGCGTCTGAGACGGTCGTTTTTCGAACTCACTCGTTCACCAACTAACAACAGGAATTTACGTGGGTGTCATGCTCCGCTAACTGAAGCAGTGGTGTCAGCATATCAAAAAGAAATATTCTTGTGAGTTCCGTGAACTCACGTGTCGCGCTATGGGGTAAATGTCGAGATACCTTGAGGCTATCAGTGAGTATTAATTTTAGGAGAAATTGAAATGGAAACTGCGGGAGTAAGGGCCAAAGATGGGTTAGTCTTAGTAGGTCGATGCTCAACAGGAGATTGACATTTACTTGATAATAATAGTTGTGGTTTCTCTTGAGGTAACCATTGGCGTCAAAATAAGGGAGCTCCCTCTTCGCGTCCTCAGGGTCCATATCTCTTACGGAGTAGGGACACTTAATTTCGACGATTGTGTCAGACCCAATCAGTCCGTCGGGTGAAGCACCTGAACGCACCATTACAAATGAAGTTCATAGACAATGAGAGACGACAAGATGAAAGAGAATTGGGAGCCGGGAAAGAGCTGCCTTTCGGTGTGATAATTGTAATGTGCCTACATACGTACCTAGGTATGGGCACTCTTTATCGATAAAGAGTCCCTAAGAACTTGGAGGGCTTTCTCTTCATTTGCCTTTCCATACTGGATCGAGGGGGCTTTGAAAGCTTTTGGGTACAGAAGCCGCTTCGCCATTTTTTCGCGGCCCGACAAAGTTTTTTTCTTCCAAGCCTACAAAAATTTTCAAAAAAATATATAATAAAATAAATAATAATAATTAAAATAAATAAATAACCGTTATTTTTACTTCGCCAAAGTTGGATGACGTAAGACGCTTTCGGCGCTCCTCATGCCACGTAAAATCCTCCGCTTGATTTGAGGTCTTTTCTGTGAGCCTCTGATGCTCATCAGCAGTCAGTTTGAGCTTACTGAGGAAATCAAGCTTTTCCATTTCAAACATGGCAGGATCTGTCACTTGCAGAGGTGGTTTCAAAGCGTTGGGGCCGTAGTGTCCGTCTGTACACGTTCTGTAACCATTCTGTGTCATTTTTTTCCAAAGGGAACGCCCTTTCTTTTTTTGCAATCTGTCGAAAGAATGCAAATACAAATAATTTGTTCGGTTTTTATAATAGATGGGGATATTTGAAAAATAAACCTACAAAACTGAGTGGTTGGGCCACATAAGGCCAGCCAAATTTATTGAACAATCGACACTAAGATGCGCTGCGGTGATTCAGGTAGGTACCTCCTCATTCATGAATTATGAACAGCGAAAATAACCTTTACTCTCTCGAGAAGAGGACATTTTGGAATGGTTAGAAAAAGGCTCACCGTTTTCTTTCAACAGCCTTATAGTGAACTTCCCAGGGCTCCTTCCAAACATAATTTTGTTCAGACGCGTCTGTAAAAAAGTATCTCATCAAATTTTAAATCGTTATCCCTCCTGTTATTTAACCCAGCAGGAACCACGTGAATTCCCTGGACCCAACCACCCACGTTGGGTGGAATCCAACCCAGCATGATATTTCATGATTTTCAAGTTGAATCCTAAGAATATTTAGTAGGAAAGGAATAAAACATTTTTCTGTCAATTGATTTTTATTACATGATGGAAATCACGAAAAAAGGTACATAGTTTCAATCTGAATCGTCATTATTCGGGCAGCCATTACAAATTACTTTTTTATGCTCACCACATAAGCATTTTCCGCATTTTTCACAGAATGCATAGCCTTTACTATCCTTTGTTTTGCTCCCTTCATTACACACATCACATCTTCTCGGTTTCCTTGTACCCTGTGGTTGAACTGGATGTTGAGGTTGCTCTTCACCTAGATAATCTTTTATTGACAAGCGAAGCATTTTGGGCTCTCACCTTCAAACATGGTTCAACTAAATCAGGCAAACAAAGGCTGCAGCTCGACTGATGACGTTGGCATGGGAGGGTACTGAAATGGAGGGGGAAATAGGAAACGTTGGCGCATGCGCAGCTTGAAAAGAAAAATGCTTGGGTGGGATTCCACCCATACGTGGTTCTTACTGGGTTAAACGAGTAATGATGAATGATCTGCATTACTCACCACTGTAGAACGGAATTCGAACTTTCGAGAGAAAACGACGACGAATAAATTGAGCCTCGCCAACGGTGACAGATATCTTAGCCGGTCACTTGCCAACAACAAACTGAACTCCCTTTGGGAAAACTTCAAGGGTGCGTCTTTCTGCATCAAGGTGGCGCTAGCGTGCTCAATTCCGGGGGTGCATTGATGTTCCAGTCCTTATTCCCGAGAAATATAATATTTTACAAGGATCTACAAATTGGCTCATTTCACGTCAAACTTTGAACTCTGGTATGATTGAAATGAACAGGTATTTGAGTAGTTAACTTAATTGAAAACCTAACCGAGTCCCTCGTCCTCAGAATATGGCCTAGAGGCTCTTTCACCTGCATTAGGAAGACTCTGAGCGCTATTTTTTGTACGCTCCTACTAGTATAGGAGCGTCAAACTTATCGTTGTGGGTATTGCAGTATGAGACTAAGGAGTGCAAGGTGCCCTGCACTCTTTCTATAAATTTGAAGGGGTAGCAGCAGTATGTACATACCTGTTCAACCTTGAGGTCATTTTCCTCCTTCAACTTTTTCCACATGGCTTGCTCCATTGTTTGTTGCAGTGGAGAGTTGTTTCTTCTTCAACATCTCCTCAATATCTTCGCACTGCTCTTCTCTCTCTTCACATGTAGCCTCTCTTAACTTTGGTTCTCCAAAAAAGCTTGTTTTTGCAATTTCCGATCTTGAGATTACATTCTGAGGTCCACGAGTATACTGTAATGCTTTAAGTTCCTCTTTCATCTCATTCATTTCTTTTCTCATATTTTGGTAAATACATTTCTGTATCACCTGGGACTTCTCTTCATTGGCGGTCAACCAATGGCCTACGACTTGCTTCCAAGGTGAAACCGTCCCTTTCACCATGGCGACAAGGGCTTGATCTGCTACAACCTCCCTCCTACAATTCCCATGGTCAACTACACCTACAACTTCGTCTCTAATAGTATCAAACTTACCGTAAATGTTTTTTAATGAAAATTTCGTCAAATAATAAAGTGCAATTTTTTTTTTTTTTTTTTTTTTTTTTTTGAAGAGGGCCATTTTGGTACTTCTGTTTTCAGGAAGTCAACAATTTGTTGATGAACACCAACATTAAGTGGGACTTTAGCTTGGAATCTTTTCAGGGTTGATATACTTGGAAGTAAAATGAATTTTCTAAGGAATTTATAAGCCCAGGGCCCATGATAATACCAGCTTAAAGCTAAATCCTTCATGCTGCCAGTCCACCGTCTGCCATATTTATTCCCCCTTTCATTTTCAGCTGGGCGCACAAGAGGCGATGAGCAAAAGGCGTAAGTCGTCCGTTGGCTGCTCCAGCGATGTCCGACCACGACGCTGCCGCGGGTCGTTTTCTTGACCGTAGCAGTTGCATTTTCAAGCGTTGAAGTTGCCTTTGCGCCTGCCTCAGCTTCTCTTTCAACGTCGTTTCTTTTGAGGATTGTTCCTTTTTATATTTCTGTCGTTTGTTGGCTTCATTCTTTCCTGAAATAGCAAAACCATTGTTGTTACTCTCATCCTGGGTGAAATACCTATGTGACTCGATACCGTTCCTAGCTACCGTTCCCAAACAGTAACATTTTTTACCAGTGAGGTCAAGGCTAAACGATTCCATACAAAAAGGATATGGCATTCACCTCTCTCTTATACGTTTTAAGATGTCTAGGATCTAAAGTGTTAAGTTAATAATCACAACATCATAAGTCAAGCTAAAACTACTCTGTTTGTTCCTGATTTTTATAGATTGCCCTCAATATTTCAATATTATTATTATTAGCTGCATGCACACCACGCTACAATCCGAATTATGATACTCAATCATTAGTAGTGCTATTGTAAATTACTCTAGACTAGAGTGCACCAAGCCGTTAACTGTTAGCCCCACCAGCAGCAAATGTGAGCAAGTTTGACTATATGTACCAGCTCTCTCAAAATTACCTTACCACAATTCCTTCAATGGCCACATGAGTGAATAGGCTTTTTATCTGTCAAATGAAGATCCCAATAATATGGACAGAGTGGATATATATATATATATATATATATATATATATATATATATATATATATATTATATAATAAGAATAAATGGGGAAGTAGTAGGCAACCCAGGTACAGTCGCTACTTATGTAATGTTCCTGACTAGGACCTGCCTTTACCTGAGACGCGCCAGGGAGCACAGCTGGCTCAATGTATTCTCTCGCAACCTTGCTGTGGTCTTCTGCTGGAAAAAATGAACATTAATGTGTTAGAAATCCCGGCTCTGTGAAAGGTAGGCGTGACAGTATCTGTGGAATTTACATACCCGGGTGTCCGTCTGAATCAAATGGATTGATCAATCCGGTCCCTGAAACTCCTATGAGGCTCAGCACCGCTTCATCGATCGATGAAATGGGAGGAGCATTCGAAGAACCACCTCCTTGGGGAATAATTAAAAAGAAACATTAATAAAACATCACTCAAGCCTATAACAGCTTCGTCAAAAATGGAAGTCTTCCCTCAGGTGAGGACCTGTGCGATGAAATTCCTTCTTGAAATTGTTCGCCGTCTTCTGCGCTGTTTTCTTCAAATTTTCCCACGCGCTTCTCAAATTTTCCACGGTCCGGAATACGCAGCCGGACATTGAGTTGTACTCGGCAGTTAGCCGAGTCCACGCATCGTTCTTTTCCGTCCGGCTGATGGCATTGGAGAATTTGTTTTCAACGACGCCGGCGTATTTCCTTACGACTTCGACGAGGATCAATTTTTCCTTCGTTCGATAAGTTCGGCGACCTCTTCTTTTTATCCTCCATCTGAAATAACAGAAGTTTCCGTGAAGTTTTGGGGAATTTGTTCAGTAAGCCAATTGTTCATAAAATCGGCCATTCTGCAAATTAAAAAGGAAAATAAAATTATAATGATTGGTCATGATGTACACACTAGGGCAAAAAAGGACCTCAGGTGTATAATTCCAAAGGGAACAACTTCTTTTTTCCAAAACCAATATTTTTATATAGGAGTGAAATTTTTCAACTCACTCCCTGTAGATGTCAAAGTGGCTTGTAATCAGGCAAATTGGAAATCAATAGTAACCAGGCATCTTTTGAAGGAAAAAATTACTTTAATTTAATAATCCACAATGTAATTCTGTTCTTTGTTATGTTTTTCTTTGTACTGCTTCCATGAGACAATGTCGTCTCCCTTATGCTGTTTTAACTACACCCGCTCTACATAGTTCACAGTACTTGCTTATGTTTTTCCCCTAGATTTGACTCCTCTCCCTGTGCACGGTTCGCCATACAGGGGGAGTACCTTCCAGATTAGTGATGTTTTTTGTTATATTTTATTTGAGTAGTCCTTTTATTTTTATTTGAGTATTTATCTCTTGTGTGTTTATTGTGGAAGGAAATAAATAAATAAATAAATAAAAGTTAGGTGATCTTTTCTTTTCATCCTCCATCTAAAATAACAGAAGTTTCCGTGAAGTTAGGTGCTCTTTTCTTTTCATCCTCCATCTAAAATAACAGAAGTTTCTCGTTGTCACCAAATTTACCATTTCTCCAAGAACGTTTAACGAAAAGTCTTTACGTATCTATCATGCTAGTTGAGCCATGGGCAAACCAATTCGTTTCCGAACCTAAAACAACACCTAAAACGAGTGCAGGCGTGAGGCATTTGATATCCAGTCTGAACAGAATGTGAAACTTATCGTTGTTAATGATTATCCTTTTGGGAACGATGGAGTTTAATATTACTTACGTTTCGAAACACAACGATTCTGAAAATGAGAATAGCTCAGGTAAATCTTGTCAAGGGAATTGATACTCATAAATATTACAAAATGAAGAGGTACTTACCACGAACGCGATATTATATAAGCACTCCGACACAACAATAAAAATAAATTTGAACCAAAGTAGTACTAATAACTTTATAAATTGTTGGAAACGAACAAATATAACAAACAAATGAAATCATCAGAAAAGCGCTGTGTCATGGCTGTGTGGTTGCTATTTCAGGTTTATGTGTCCAAAAACTCACTCCACTCACTGGTGGTGGTCACTTTGTCCACTTTTCCTTTAGGACGGATGGGACAGACTCGTTTACCTAAACTCGATAATGTCAAAACGGGTTTACCTGACTTTTGGGGTGGTGAAAGACGCCAGAGCGATTTCAGGTTTAACTTTTCAGTTTAGAAATAAACGAGTTTTACTAAACTCCGGCAAATCATTTTCTGGTGAAAGTGGCCTAAGGCTGCTTTCATTAACCATCTCTGCTCTGAACCCCTACACGACCCTGTTTAGCTACTCTTTGTTTCGTACTTCTATGACACCTGATTGTCTGCCTGATTATTTTCTCATTTGTAATTGGGTTTATCCCGTATTAATATAAATAAATAGAGCCTTAAATTTGGCGCATCGGAACATGAAGTGTTCGCCTTTACAAAAGTTACAGGAGCCGCGACGAGCAGGCATTGGTGATTAAGCGGAGACAGTGGGCAAAGCGGGAGCAGAAACAGCAACATAAGCGGTAGAACTAATAGCGGCAGAAGTACAGCGGCAGTGGAGCTCCGAAATACTATTGGGGAACGAGTACGTGGAGCGGAAGTTTGGAAACGAGTGGCTTCTGGGATCAGACGAGTGACTCGGAGCTCCCGCTCAACAAATCCAATAGCTGAGCATGACTGGGAATACTGTCCATTTGCTCCGTGACTTCCCGGTTGAATTTATTTTTCAACTCGAGGTTTAATTGACAAAACAGGGATTCAAAGAGAAGATAATCCTCCAAACTTTGAGCGGGGAGGTTCTTCATGAGTCCGATCCATGATCGTGCTTCATTAACGAAAGCCTCAAGGTCATTAGAGGATGGTTTGTCTAGCATCGGAATTTTATCTCGCTGGCAGAATACCGAACGAGCGAGGCGGTATTTCGATGAGTTCTCAGAGACCAAGGCGGAATAGAGCTGATTGTAATTTTTTCCGGAAAATGAGGAGCGTAGATCGGGCGAAAGCTTCGATATTTCACCTCATCAGGAACCTCAGAGGAGTTGTGAACAGCACGATCAAACAAAATCTTAAATTCGGCAAATCGATGAATTTCTCCGCGGAAAATGGGCACGGTTGACGAGGCGAAAACTGGGGCGTCAGCATTTGCTTCAGGATTGGAAGACACATGAGTTTTTCCCGACAACTCTATGAGGAGATCAGTGATCCGTTCTGTTGTATTGGGACAATAAAAAGAGAATGAGGAAAGGAAGTGTTACTTTACTGAAGTGTCGAAGGTTTCAAAGGATGCACGGGTTGCGAACAGTTCTCTATTTATCAATTACACGATGTAGATGTCCAGTGCAGGGCGACCAGACCATCCGCTCGGACTCGACTGACTCGAGACACGCTCCCCACCGAACTATCGATCCCCGATATTACAATCGAACTCGGCATAGCCGATTAAGTACGACAATCGATTCCATACACTTCACGCCTCCTCCCTAATCGAAAACCTCAATATAAACAATACAATAGAATATAAACAATACAATACAACATACAGGGTTATAGACCCAGAGAGAAACCAACGCAACAACCAAGTACACAGCAGAAACTAAATTAAATGGGTCTAGATTTGACAAAACTATTTTAAAGTTGACAAAGAACATTACTTGAAACCCCTGCACTGGTTGATATAAGTAAACTAGGCAAAAAAAAATAAATTCAACTAATACAAGAAAATCCATGACAGGACATAACTCCAATAAGACACTATTCAAATGAAAAAAAATGCTAGTGAGAATTTCAGTTTCAAACTTTTAGAGAATTAAACTTGAATGAAACATGAGAATTAAACTTTCAAACTTATAGAGAATTAACCTTGTAGAAAATAATAAACTAAAGTAGGATTAACTTCAATGACTATGGTACCCGAGCTTTACAGGATTCAAATTTTGGAGATTGAAGATGGACCCCAATGGATTGCCCCCAAGATCCCACATCAGCCCTGAAAGCATAAACAACGTGAATTAACTAAATGTTGGTTCAATTAAAGCTCAAAATCCCGCAACCAGCCTGGTGGGTGGAGTTTCCGCCCAAATCTAGTTCTACTTTCCCCTGCATGTCCCTTTTCTGGCTCTAGCCCTTGTTGAGGAACAGGTTGAAGCTCTCCCGCCTCGGGACAAACTGTGGGTGTATTAAGCCTAGTACGCACTGGGATTCTTTGTTCGGACTCATTGTCGCATACGCAATGTTCGGATTCATTTTCTTGAGTCCGAGACGCTCCGCGACAATGAATCTAGCGTCTGGTGCGTTGCGTTTTAGTATTTTTTGAATCCCATCAAGAATGGGATTCTTTACACAATGTCGCGCAATATTGAGCCAGTGCGGACGTGAATCTTGAGCTGGAGTCGTTTTCACCTAGTTTCGCGATTACACTTTTGTTTCCTTTCGTCCAGCAGTTTTGTTTTCTTTCGTTTAAAACGTACCTACGTGATGTGGACTACTAATTCCACTCTTCAATTAATTGAAGACCTACAAATGAGGCGTTGTTTGTGGGACGTGTTCTCGGACGATTATAAAGACAGAGGAAGGAAAGCCGAAGCTGTTTCCGAGTTAGCCGGAAAATATGACGTTCGCGTATACGCAAACATCAACAGTTCATATTCAGTGAACTGTACGCCTTCTCACCATACCCATGAAGACTCTTCCAACTGTTCATTGTCCTCATACTTGAGTAACTTTACGCCTACCATGTAACGTGTTCATTTGTGTCGAGTTATAACATGAAAAGTACTTACGTTGAAATATAAATAATTAGGTAGTACCTACCTACCTACCTAAAACTGAAGTTTTGTTACTTTCATTTCAAAATATAGGTTGGTAGTACCCATTAAGCAGTTAGCTGTTTATTAACGATGCCTCAAGAAATTGAACTCACCGCTATATAGGTTCTCAGCGCAATGTTGATTGCTGTGCAGACTTCAGGAACAAACTAGGATATTATCTGTTTCGACACTTTGAAGGTATACATGAGACTAGCGTATGAATCTCCACTTGCAAGGAAACGAAGAGTGATCGCTAGTCGATTCGTAGCAGAAACTGGCTCCCTAAAATTCGACCTTTTCCTTGAAATTTGTGGCCCAACCATTTCCAACAGATTTTCAAAGTCGACTGGGGTCATTCGAACAAAATTTCGAAATCCCATTCCGTCCTCCAATCTTAACGTGTCCAAAAGATCGTGTCCATGCTTATTTCCACCCTTCAACAGTCCACGTACCCACACACGCGGCTTTTTGTTTGCTCTTTTTTTATTTCGCAAAACAATTAAACAATAAAGGGAAACACCGATTCCCGAAAGCGCTGACTCGTTCGACATGGCTCCGGATTCAAACTGCGATGCGGACACGATTTCTAGGGATACAATGTCGCGGGGCAAAGAATCTGCGACAATGAGTCAAGAGTGTGCGACATTGAGTCCGAACAAAGAATCCCAGTGCGTACTAGGCTTTAGGGGGAGCAGGAGAGGCAGAGGGAGCCGGAGGGGCAGCGGGGGCCATGGGGGGAATCGGAAGGGGACCCTTGCCAAAAGCTGTACCTGGTTCCAAAGGGGTAGTGGGTAAAGGGTGTATTTCATCACTGCCACGTTTACAAAGCTGAGTGACATGTACCCTATGAATCCGATTTCCACTATCCTGCTGACTCTGCATCGTCGAAGAAATAACCTCCAGTACTATCGCCTTGGACCATGTGGGATGCCGGGTGTCTGGACGGAGTAGGACCCAGACCAAGGATTGTGAGGGAAATCTTTGAGGGATCTGTGGTAAGGAGGGGAGAGGACGATCCTCAAGTGATCGAGTAAGAGGGGTTGTCGGCTTGTAGGAGAACATTGCATCCATGGGTGACACTCCAGAGGATGCTGATGGCGCAGCATGAATGGTGCCTAAGACATGAGTTAACCTATCCTGGAGGGAGGCCCCTGGGAGGTCCATGGAAGCTTTTCTCAACCCCTGCTTGATTGTGTACACTGCTCGTTCCGCTCTGCCATTTGACTGTGGGTTGTATGGGGCAGTGGGGGTATAAGAAATTCCCCACAGTGAGAGAAATGAACCAAACTCGGATGAAGAAAATGGTGGCCCATTGTCAGAAACCACTGTGCCAGGAAGACCAAACACCGAAAATAACTTTTTAAGGAAATTTATAACCCTTACTGCAGTGGTGGCATCAAGTATTTCACAGTGAATCCAGTTTGAATAGGCATCAACTGCAACTACAAAGGTACGTTTATCCAATTCAAACAAATCCAAATGCATCCGTTCCCATGGGTATGAAGCCTCTGGTCGTAGGATTCGATGTGGCGCATCTGGATTTCTGGGCCGATGGACATTACATGCCTCGCACTTCGATGCCATGGAAGCTAGGTCTGTGTCCAGCCCTGGCCACCATACCATAGGTTTGGCCAGGTCTCTCATACGACTGATTCCCAAATGCCCTGTATGAAGGATTTGGAGGATAGATGGGCGGAGTTTGGCTGGTATCACCACACGCCCATTTAGCTTGAGGATTCCATTTTCCCACTCCAGTTCATTTCGGGCTGCATAATATCTAGCCAGTTCTATATCCGCGGGTTTTGATCTCCACCTGGAACCTACCAAAGAAGATAACTGCTGAAATAATGGATCTCTACCTGACTCTTCTCTCACAATTCTCAAATCACAAAGAGGCGCAGAGGTTTCTACAAAAGCTACCTCCGGAACCTGGGCAGGTTCGATTTGTGGTAGGCGAGAAAGTGCATCTGCATGAGGAATTAGAGGGCCAGGGCGGTAAACTAGCTCATAGTCATAGGCTGCCAATATTTCTGCCCATCGAACTAGGCGAGCTGCTGCAATGGCAGGAATATTTTTATCTGGTGATAGGATGGATTTTAGAGGTTGATGATCTGATTCAATACGGAAATGTCTTCCATGTAGGAACTTGTGGAACTTCTTGAGTCCAAAAATGATAGCAAGAGCCTCCTTATGGAGTTGGCTGTAACCTCGTTGTGCTGCTGTAAGTGTAGCTGACTCAAAAGCAAGAGGGTACATTTTGCCTGACCCACTCTGGCTAAGGGTAGCACCCACTCCATATTCACTTGCATCTGTGGATAAGATAAGATCCTTTGTTGGGTCATACAGAGTCAGTGTAGCCACCTGTGCCAGAGATGCCTTCAAGGATTTGAAGTTGAGGTCACAATCCTCTGACCATTCCCAGGGGCTCCCTTTCCGAAGAAGAGAGTGAAAAGGTTCTAACTTATGAGCTAGGTTGGGAAGGAATGTTCTATAGAAGTTTACAAGCCCCAGAAAAGAGCGGAGCTGGGTGATATTCTGGGGTGTAGGCATGTTCCTAATTGCTATGACCTTGTCCGGGTCTGGTCTACGACCATTTGGGGACAGAATGAAACCCAGGAAGGAAACTGACTTGGAAAACCACACAGATTTTTGGGTATTAATTTTTACATTGTGATGGTTTAGGCGCTCTAAAACTTTGTGAACATTTTCCTCACATTCAGCTTGGTCCTTTCCCCCAATGAGAGTGTCATCCAAATATGCCTTGCATCGTGGAATGCCTGCAAGGATACGATCCATCACCGATTGAAATAAAGCTGGGGCTGAGGAAAGGCCAAAAACAAGACGCTTGTAACGATACAATCCTGAGCATGTGTTTACTGTTAGCATGTGACAACTATTTGGGTGAACTTCTAGCTGGAGATATGCATTTGACAGGTCGATTTTCGTAAATACTGTGCATCCCTGAAAAGCATGGAAAATATCGTCTGGTCGGGGTGTTGGGTAAAAGTCTGACCTTATGTTGGGATTCAAGGTCCTTTTCAAATCAACACAGATCCGGAGATCCCCAGTAGCTTTCCGCACTGCAACTAAGGGACTGGCCCAGTCAGTCTCAGTTACTGGGTATATGATTCCCAATTTGACGAGGTTTTGTAAATGACTTTCAACTTGGGGGCGAAGTGCCAAGGGGACTGGGTAAGGGCGCTGGAACACTGGGGTGGCACTTTTTTTTAAATTTATATGAACCAAGAACCCCTTGATTGGGAGGTCATTGTCAGCCAAACTAAAAGCCTTGGGATAATCCCTCGAAAGTTTAGGCAACCATGATGATATAACAGAAATTGATATTGGGGCAAGAAGTTGACTGCCCCAATCTGGCTTTATTCGAGACAAAGTATCCCTTCCCAGGATTGCTAGAGGTCGTAAGAAGGCTGCCACGAGAAGCGAAGCCAGGACCTTATGGTTATTTATGTACAAGGGCGTGTCCCAAACTCCCACTATACTTATTTGACTCCCATTTGCTGCTGACACTCTGCCCGCATATGAACGGAGGGAAGAGATGGAAATTGAGGGAGGAAGGATTGAACGATCTATTATTGAAACTGCTGCCCCACTGTCCACCAGAAAGCTGGTGGTACAAGCTACATCCCCAAAATGACAATGTGCCAGAAGGGGTTCAGCCCCCACAGGAAGGACATTATTAGATTTGGATACTGAAGCTAAGGGTACCAATAGTTGATCAGCATGTGAATCACAATTATTACTATAACTACCTACATTGAGAGATGCACTTACTAAACTGACTTCCTGAACTGACCCATAGTCAGACTCTTCCACTGCTGCAGCTCGTATTCTCCCTTGTTGCTGTTTAGGGCCTCCTTGAGTTGGCTTCTTTGATCTGCAGACAGCCTGTAGATGACCAATTTTTTGACATGCCCTACAGGTAGCGCTGATGTATGGGCATTCATTCAGGGGGTGCTGAGAGAAACAATTCTGGCAGTGAGGAAGTGGCTGGCGACTTTGATGCTTAGGACGTAATTTGTAGCTTCTGGTTTGTGCTTTGACTGCAGATACAGGAGCTGCTGGGATAGTAGATCCAGTGATGACTCCTGTGGTGAGTTGGAGTGACTCTGCCATTGCTCCCGCCTGAACCATTTCAGCCGAGGACGACGTGGATGGACGGCCCAACATTGTCTCCAGAACCCTGGGATCATTGGAAAGGTGGAGACACTTAAGGCGGAGTGTAGCTTCTGCTGCATCAACTCCCTGCCATCCACACCGTTGTGATAGATGAACAAGATGATTGTATGCTTCTCTCATTGGCATCCCTGGTGGTCTTTGATAAGAAAGAAATTCCCAGCGGTCCTTGGCAACGCTAGCATCATCCAAGCATTCAATTGCCCCTCTCAATCCCGTTATGTCAATAGTGGCCAATGTTTTAGGTGCAATGGCTTTGAGGACTCTGCCATAGTCAGCATCTTCTAAGCCAGTTAAAAAATCAAGGGGAAAGCGGGACTTGGTGGGCATCTCATATTTGTCATAAGTAACCTCACATCTGGTTAGGAAGTCTGTTAAGGACTCACACAGGAATTTTTTCAATTTTGGGAGGTTAGGTAGAGCCCTGGCGGTTTGTGCGTTTTCCTTCTCCATTATGAAATGGCGGATACTGATATTCAATCGTGAGTTGCAGTAACGAATCGAGTAAATCGATGTTGTGGTCAATCGATTAGTTGCAAACGATATTAGGTGCGCATTAAAAGCGTCGGGTGACGTCACGTCTCGTGCCGTGAACCTATAACGGCAATGGCGGACCACCAACCTCCGTTTTGTCAAATTAAATGTAACGACTCAATCGAACAATAATGAATTCGTTACACGACCACGACAAGTACGCGAAGTACATCAATAAGTGACTTCTGAATAAAGAACGACCACCATAGAGAAAAAGAGAAGAAACGGAAAAAAAATGTTCGAAATTCGAGTTACCCTGGTAGGGTCCCGTCCATCAACACAGGTATTGACCGGCGGGTTTCCTTTCCTCAACACTTACAGGATCTTCCTGAGAAGTTGTGATATAGATCCCATCCTCGTCGCCACTGAGGTGTCGAAGGTTTCAAAGGATGCACGGGTTGCGAACAGTTCTCTATTTATCAATTACACGATGTAGATGTCCAGTGCAGGGCGACCAGACCATCCGCTCGGACTCGACTGACTCGAGACACGCTCCCCACCGAACTATCGATCCCTGATATTACAATCGAACTCGGCATAGCCGATTAAGTACGACAATCGATTCCATACACTTCATTTACCTTTAGGTTCAATTTTATGGCCCACACAGTCACTGAACGTCAATTGGGGTTGTTGTTGGGGAAATTTTGCGAAATTATTCTTATAGAAATCATAAGAGATAACGTTCTGTGCACACCCAGTATCCAGTTCAAACGAATGCACTTTGCTGTTGATGGAAAATACTACTTTGATAGGTTGTGGGCTTCGTGAGGAATAGGCGTCCTCTAGAGAATAGAAAAAGGAATCATTTAGGAATACCTCCTTCTCTGTTTCCCCTGATGTCAAAAACTTGTGATCGGCCGTACTTCCGGGTTTCAGTTTGCTTTTATACGACTTACACACTGATGATAGATGCCCCTGGGCCGAACACGTCGCAAATTTAAATTTGCGTTGTTTTGAGTCATGATTTTTCCAGCCGCAGTGGACACATTTAGTTCTCCTGGTATTATTTATTGTTCTTTAGAGGCAAGGTTTTGAAGAAATGGGAACACACGAATCGAATCGCGAACTTAAAACGGAATTTAATAGCTAAGACAAGTCTTCAAAAGTACAAAACACCACAGCGGATCGAACTATCCACAGCCAAAACCCATCGGCGCAATACAACTCCCAACTCCATGAATTTCGTTACAAAAGAGAAAGGGCACTCAAAAACACGGCTATCCAAATCGCAATGGAGAAAAAATTCCAACCCAAAACGTTACTTTGAAAACCGCTCACACGAGCGCTGTCAGCGCTTAGTGCTTGAGTAGTTACCTACTGTTTCTAAAATCCTCCCATCTAATTTTCAATTTTGAAAATTACAAATGGCCAAAAACAGGGAGTTGACAATATCTAGTGGGTTGGATGAAGCATGTCTTTTTCACAAGTCAAGCTTCAATGGCTTCTTCACTAGTCGACCACAGCGAGTCTCTCGTGGAGCAGAGGCTTTAGCTGGAGAGGGCAGGCTCTCCTCTTCATCTGACGAATCTTCTGTGTTCTGCTCTGGTTCTTCATCACTGGATAGCGAGACATCTAGTACAACTTCAGGAGCAGGTCGCACAGGTCCAAAGACTTCAACTTCAGTAGGAGGAACAGCAACTTCTATTTCCAAAGGGAACAACACTCTCAGGAGAGGCCGAACCAATTCCCCTTTAGCTGTTTTCAGCAGCAGCACTCGGATGCTACCATCACTGCCGCGGACTACCTTTTCAATTTTGGCAAGTGGCCAGTCCAGTCTTTTAGCATCGTCAGAACCAACGAGGACAATCTCTCCCACAGCAGGTTCTCGAATCCCTCGACGGTGGGTCCATTTCAAGCAGCCAAGGTATTCAGATCGGAAACGGGCTCGTAAGATCTCTGATCTCGAAGAGAGTGGCGATATCTTAGTCTTCGGTTGAGTTCGATGCTGTCAACGGGGTCACAATCTGGGGTTTCCCATGCCTGAATATCCCGGAGAAACATAGCTGGCGTCAAAGGCATGGGGTCTTCACTTGTTTCTGATAGGTAGGTGATGAGGTCTGTTAAGTTCTTGAAAGGGCGAACGATCACTTCTGTGAGTAAACTTGTATTAAATGAAAATAAATTGAACAGCTCCGTAAAACGTAAAATTAATGTGAAAATGTAAAATGCGGTTGTAGTCGTGTATCTCATTCGTAATCGAAATCGTAGTCTTATCGTAGCGTTATCTCTGGTCGGCGGTGTGCGGACGGCCCTCTTCGTTTTCACCTTTCTCGGATGGAATGTAGATTGCCGACGTAATTAGGGTCGCCACAGCAATTACTCATTTTGAATATGTGTTTTTGAGATTTCTGGAACCTAGGCGTGTGGGGTATCATTTTCTACTAAATTTTGGATCCTGAATCGATTGGAATGGGTCAGGGACCCGCCGCACCCACCGTTATCCCCATTTCCCCCATGTTGAAGAAATGAGTCTCCATGCGCCTGGTCCGAGGAATAACCAACCCCTGTGAAAGAATTTGCAGCGTTTTTTTACTTATTCGTTGCACTATGACAAGACTCAGATTCTGTTTTCTGCTGGTGAACGTGAATTTTGATGACAGAACGACTCGTGGCAAAAGGCAGAAAAAGGACAAATTCACAATTTTTTGGCAAATCTGGAATGCATTCAATGAAAATTGTGAAAGCAACTATTCGCCATCTGAATACGTGACTGTTGATGAGACTTTGCTTGACTTCCATGGTCGATGTAGCTTCAAAATGTATATGTCAAATGAAAGTGGTAGATGTCCTCCCATTTTCCTGGTTGACTTCTCACCATTGGGAATGGCGTGAATAGCCGATCTTGTGTTCATAATTATACAACCCAGTATATCGTGAATATTGAGTTGACACTCGGAGTTCATTACTAGCCCTCACTACCCATTAGAAAGGCAGTGGTTTCAGCTGATTTTATTTTTTTATTTATTTTTTTTTATAGCACGGACCCAAGGTCCAATTAACAAGAATATAAATATAATTAAATGAAAAGAAGGGTAAAATGGCTGGGTACAACACCTAACAGGATAACAAACATTTAGCATTAACAATCATTTGGCAGGGATGACTTCAACAGCTCGCGCCCTGTAAGCTTGCAGAGAGTCCGAGAAGAGATCGCAGGCAGCCTCTTGTAAAATCAAATTTGCCTGACGAGGAAGACGGAGAAGTGGACGGTCCCTGAGGTAATTTGTCTGTGCAAATGGAACGAAGAAAACATTGTGCGAACGAGAGAAAAATTGAGGCACATTGAGGGAGATTATTTGCAGAAGAGGAGGACAATCGATGACTCCATTCATCAACTTATGGAAGAAGCATTGATCGGCCACAGCATGACGATTGACCAACGGGGTAAGACGGCAGACACGTAGGATTGAGCCATAGTTGAGATCATGCCACGGGATACCCATCCTGAAAGCAACGTAACGAAGGAAGATGTGCTGTACAGTCTCAATCTGGTGGGCGTAGGTGGCGTAGTATGGCGACCACACTATGGACGAATACTCCAGGAGAGGACGGACAAGCGAGCAATACAGCGTCGTTATGGCCGTGACATCACTGAATTCGCAGGTGTTACGCTTTATGAAACCCAGTACCCTCCGAGCACGGCCAGTAACTGTGTAACCCGTCGTTTTCACCCAACGGGCTAGGGATCCTAAAATTGACCTAGGCGAATAATTAGTGGGAAATTAAAGGCTTTTACTTACCGTCAGGATTGTCTGCAAACGGTAGGTCGAGGACGTCAAGTACACTTGAAGAGTATTCTAGGTTGTCCAAATATGTATACCAGAATTTACCAAGCTCTGAGGAATGGGGTTTTGTGATTGAAAAGACAAGGATTCAATATTGACTTATAATAAACGCAATTGACAGAAATATAAAATACGGAATGTCTCGACCGAGAAGGATATTGACTATTACGTAACCTAATTATTGAGTAGGCAAAAGTGAAGGGCTGAGGGCCAAATGAATTTACGGGGTAGCTGAAGGCTCAAGAATGTTTGATTTAACGGAACGGTAAAATGAAAGTGATGCGTTAGTGTCCTCCCCTAATCCCTTTCTCTTTTCCTAACGTACGACAGACAAAATGCTAAATAATACGGCTACAATGTACACTCTATGATCAGCTTTCTGGTGACTAAACGTCAGGGCTTGGGCCAGATTTAGAGAGTTCGACTTTCGCGTTGCGAGGGTACGAGACAGAGATGTTTCAACTGCGTCAATGTGTTCGCCAAAATTTAACTGTTGATCCAACAAGACCCCCAGATCACGCGTAACTTGCAAGCGATGGAGAGAAGTGCCAAGAATGGAATAGTTGAAAATGAAAGGGTCTTGCAGGCGAGAAAACGAACTGACCGAGCACTTTAATGGGTTAAGCTGCGGACAATGGACGCCACACCACTCCACGAAGTCATTGAGGGCGGACTGAAGGATCTCACAATCAGCAGCTGATGTTACACGGGTAAAAATCTTAAAGAAATTGAAAAGGACAGTCAGTGGGGCAGCGAGAGCAACCGCACAATGCTTAAGGAGTACAGGGGGGACACCGTCAGGTCCAAGGCCCTTACTTACATCCAACTCACGCAGACCATCCAAGACTTGCTCAAAAGAAATTGCAAACCTTCCCACATCAACAATGTCCTCTGGGGGGAAACTCACAGGCTGTTGACAAGGTGGGAGAAAAGTAGAGGAGAAATGCTTGGCAAAGAGTTCAACCCCCTCCTGGGGTGTAGCAGACCTGTCACCGATCTTGCAGACTGGTCACCGAGGCTCACGCTCTCCGGAATGTCATTGCCGCCGTCCCTGAAGTTCACGTAGTTCCAGAAAAATTTCACGTCCGTAGTGATGGATTGCTGCACACACTCCAGGTAACGCCTGTAGTCTATCCTCGAGAGACATTTAGCTCTTCTTCGCAGGTCCAAAAACAGCCTATAGTCTTCCTCAGAACCACAACATTTGAAACGAGTGTGCGCAAAGTTCTTCGCCCTAACCACAGAGAATTTGATTTGAGAAATTGATTTGACTTCTACTCAAACGCATCTTGGGACTTCTTGGCTCTCATCTGAAATACTGTGCTTCGCTAATAACCCATCTTCTGAATTCATCCTGTTTCAAATACTTGGTTTCCTTGCCTCTACTGAAGAAATACATCCCGTGTTGAGAACAAAGTAGTTGTTTAGTTCAGTGTCAAGTAACGTAGACACCAGATTATTGGGTGAGTTCTTCAGTACTTGAGTACTTCAATATAATCCATCAAAGCCTGATAACTACGGCCTCAAGATCGTCTTGCTTTGCGATGCAAGAACGTTTTACTTCATAAAAGGAATACCATATGCTGGTAAAGAAAAAGAAAAAAGAAAGGAGATTTGCCTATTCCAACTCAATACGTTTTGAATCTTACATCATCGATCATTGGCACAAATCGGAACGTGACTACCGACAACTGGTTCACTTCTTTAAAGGCAGAAGCCCTCTCCGAACGTAAACTTACCCTAGTAGGAACGCTTCGGAAGAATAAATGCCAGATTCCACCTTCACTGCTGTTGCCAACTTCAAAAGGTACAACCCAATTCAAGTATCAAGACAACAAGATGATACTTGCCCATGCACCAAAGCCTAAAAAAAAGGTGCTCCTTCTGTCGACTATGCATCAAAAAGGAGAAGTCAATGCTGTCTCAGGTAAGCCTGAAATAATTGAGTTTTACAACGACAAGCTTTGCCATGACAAGACTACAAAAAGAAAGAGCAATAGGTGGCCCATGCGCTATGTTTTTGGGATGTTGGACATTGCAGATGTAAATGCATTTATAATCTTCAAATGGAACTCAAACTATGACCAATTTTCCATGCATGCTCGTGCTGACTTTCTCAAAAACCTTGCCTATGGTCTAGTTGAACCATTCATGAATGAAAGACTGAGCAATCAACGCATTACAAGGGAATTGCGATTCGCAATTAGAGCCATCTTGGGTAAGAAACCTCCAGGGACGTCAGCACCATCAGCATTCACAAGTGACCATGGCCAGAAAAGGAAAAGGTGCTGTTACTGTGAGCCCTCAAAGGATAAGAAAGAAAACTTTTCCTGCAACACGTGTGGTGTCTCCGTTTGTGGTGAGCACAAAGTTTTTTTACTCCCCAAATGTCTGGGTGGTGAGTCTGATGAATTTGATGAGTGGAATTTGGGGGATATTTTACAGATAGCGTTATAGTGAATAGATATGCAGGTAGAAATAACTGATTTTATGAAGACTGATTTTGAGGTTGACAAAATAATTAGTTCCTGTTTTATATATTTTTTTAAAGAATATTTCATGTTTATTACTATCCTAGTCTAAGAAGTGAATATTTTATGGTCATTACTACCCTAGTCTAAGAAGTGCCAACAAAAATTATGGTACTTGATTCCTATGTCATTACCAAATGTCATGAGTTCCATGACAAGAAAAGTCATTTTGTATTGTTGTTGGCCCTTTATTTCCAATCAAATGACGTGATTATGAGTAAAGAACCTTTCTTATATAGTTTATACGAAGTTTATTTCAATAAAAATCTGTTTTCAAGAATGATAGATTTTTTTTTTCCCAAAAAAACCTAGCTGGGTCGGATACGACCCAACATTCACGTCGGGCTGGTCCACCTTGTCGTTCGAGGGTTAAAGGATTATTCCACAATCAACTGAGTGAGATAGCTTGTTGTTATTCAAGGATTCATAATTTATGTTTCACCCCTAATTGGGAACTACCTATTCCGATGGCAGTGTTCTTTATGATTTTTGGGTTCTGTAACCCATGATTTTCACACATGTGCTTTTTGAGCTCCATTTCTCTGAACATTCTTAGTTTCTTATTAAAAAAGAATCTACCCATCTGTGTCCTTGCCATATGAGCTTCCAAAACCCGGTGAGCTCTAGTAATCTGATGATTCAAGTGTTTATTTGTTAATAATTTGAGGTTTCGACTCAGCAGATAGTAATCTTCACACTCAGTATTATTGCTATACTGATCCACTCATTTCACGAAGGAACGCGGGTAGAAACCGAGCGTCTTTTGCTATCTAGCGTCTCTTATAGAAACTACAAAGATGTCTCCCCTTGATACACCAGCAATAGATGCCACACGGTTCACACCCACATCTTGAGTGTTTCTCAACTGTATATAATATGCACGTGGTAAAATAATATAATACTCTAATACTCATCATAATTATAATTTTTATATGTACGCCTGTCACAACCTTTCAACTACATGTTCATTGTCAATAGATATAGTCACCAGAAGCTGCAGCTTGAACGGTGGAATAATATTTTTTTCTCCAGGTGTATTATTAGGTGAATTTACTAATATATGAAATTACTACCTATTCAAGAGAGTGTGATTATCAGTGCAACCCACGTTGGCACCAAAGGAATAAAATAGAACCCCCGGCGTTATCTTGGAGTTTTTGAAATCGTTCGAAATGATAAGTTGGGTGATTATTGGTTGGTTATTCCTTCAATAATCAACCTATGTCTTCATACAAAAAGTCAATCTCTCCGATTCGGCCCAAAAATTTTATCTGGGCGTTTCTAAGTGTCTAGATCAAATGAGTCAAATTAGAAAAGTAGTTGAAAGATTTCGAAAAAACTGAAATTCGGGTCAGGGACCCGTTTCAGGCTTTAGTTGGTCCTCAAAACTTTTCAGCCCGATCGAACCAAATTTGGGCGGGGTAGGGGTCAAAATGTGTATTTCGAAAAATGGATTTTTGAGATTTTTGGCGGTCTAGGCGTGGGAGGTATCATTTCCCACTAAATATTGGACGCTGAATCCAATGAAGTGGGTTTTAGAACCATTGGCACCCACAGGAAGAAGTTAAGGGTCTAAATGGGTATCTATCTACCCATTTTGAACATGTGTTTTCGAGATTTCTGGTACCTAGGCGTGTGGAGTCATTTTCCACAAAATTTTGGACCCTTAGTCGATTGGAATGGGTCCGGGACCTGCCACACCCACTATTTCCCTCATTTTCCCCGTGTTGAAGAAATGAGTACCCATACGCTTGGTCCAAGGAATAACAAACCCCTGTGAAAGAATTTGCAGCGTTTTGCAAGGATCTCTAATATCATATTTGCGCAACTGTGTGACCATTCGCAATTGACAGCAACTTCCTTATTTTAAATGGAACCCCCAATTTTTATTGCTTACTCGGATACATTTTCAAAACTTCCAAAGGCTATTAGATCCCTCAACCATTTGGTTTATAGCGCGCAACCAGTTCAGCGAGCACGCAGTGTTGTCAAATAAATGATGGTGAACTCTAATGTGTGGCACATGCCTCTTCGATGTTTTTTTTTTAACGTTGCATCACGTGTACATCAGCTTGGGGCTGGTCTAGCTTGGTCAACACTTGAATGGAGATTACGGTGTTGTACAGCTTAAGCACAGAAGACAATGCTGCTGCAACTATTCAGAAAATTTGCAGTGTAGATCATTGGAGAAGTTACAGCGTGGATCTTTGGTAAAGTTGCCAGATCTTCAGAGAAGTTGCCGCACAGATATTCAAACAAGTTGCAGCGTGAATCTTTGGAGGTGCTGCAGTGCGGATCTTCGGTGTATTTGCCAGGCAGATCTTCAGAGAAGTTGCAGCACTGATCTTTGGAAAAGTTGCCGCGCAGATCTTCTGAGAGGTTGCAGCATGGATCAACAGAGGGTTTGCAGCGCGGAACTTTAGGGCCAGCGATGTCATACCTATGGCAGCAGATATCTGAGTTTGACCCAGTACTTCGAGATGCGGTTGAAGGGGAGTGTCAGGAATACAACCACTTCTCTTCGGTATGGTCGCTTACCTTCGTAGATAGTAGCCCTGCTTATACTTCTTCACCAGATAATTTAAGCAATGATGCTTAACCATATCCAAATATTAGGTCTATTTCAGCAGTGGGTTATAGTTTTCCACTAAATTGTGGACACTGGATCAATTGAAATGAGTTTGAGTCACAACTCCTACTGCTCTCCCGATACTCTTGCTCTAAGGAATAATCAACCCTTGTGAAATAATTTGCATATGTTTTCGGATTTGTTAAATCGAATCTTACGTTCATATTGTTATGTCCATGAAGAAGCAGTTTCTATATGTAAAATAAGTTCTGAGTTGAATCGGTAGAGCGCACTAAATACACCTCCACGCTTCAGTTATGAGAGGTTGGCTATCCCCATTGGTAGTGGATTCTTTTCCGTTTTTGGGTGGGGGGACCCGTAGCCAACCACTACAATCCACGTTCCGATACCGCCATTGGTACAATATTTGGTATCGAAAAAGAATCGAATAGATAGTATTGATATCGATGTAGTTTTCGAAAGAAATGTATCGATATCAGTAGTATAAAATGGGTAAATGGTAGGTAATTGAAACAAGCTAAATTACCCTATTTCGATACTTTTTTAATATTTAAAATAAAAAAAACATTATTGTGCACACTACATAATTTGCAAATAATATAAAAATTGATTTTATTTTTCTTCTTTATCATGCCATGAGCAAGAAGACTTTCTGCTTTATCTTGCAACATAGGTTGATTATTCAAGGAATAACCAACCAAAATCCATGTCCGTACGCCGTCCGCCGTCCGCGCCGTTTCATTTAGTAGAAAATTTTTTAAAAATCTGAAATTCGGGTCAGGGGTCTGTTCCCGGCCTAGGACGGTCCTACTTTTCAGCCCAATCAGACCAAATCTGGGCGGGGTGGGGGTCAAAATGGGTTTTTTGAAAAATGGATTTTCGAGATTTTGGGCGATCTAGGCGAGTGGGGTATCATTTTCCACTAAATTTTGGACCCTGAATCGATTGGAATCGGTCTCCCCATTTCCCCCATGTTGAAGAAATGAGTCTCCATTCGCCTGGTCCGAGGAATAACCAACCCGTGTGTGAGAATTTTCAGCGTTTTTTTTTAATTTTTTATTAAAATGTCGGCATAAATACCTTGGGTATTTGTGGTGGTGTGCTCGTAGGTACACTCTTCTCTCCAATTTCCCGGTGTGTACCGTGCTCCTCCTCTATAGGGTCGTATCGGATGATATCCTCTTCAATAGGAAGACTTCTCGATACGGCAGTCGCTGTAGGTAGCTCCGACTCGAATCCCCGGCGACTACTGACTGGCTGTCAGCTGAACTCCTTGGTCATGGGGTTAACACTAGGTAGTAGTGTAGTGGATGACCAGGGAAGTGAAGCAAGCGAACCCAATATTCATAATTCAAGAATTTAAATTCTGATACTCCCCCCTTCTTGAATTTTAATAGGAACTATAAATCCAATAACATCAACTCGCCGCAGGTCATAGCTGTGTCTCAAGGATGTGAATTTTGACAAATGGAAATCGACCCATTGAAAAATTTAGAACAAAATCAAACTAAAGAAATACAGACGAACTTCGACCGCTGTAGTTAAAGAGGCTCCTAATCAGGAATGTTTTTAAAGAGATGGTTAAGATGGAGCCGCTTCCTTAACTTCTCTAGCACCCATTTGTTTTAACGCCAGGTTCCTTGAAAAGAAGATACAACATCATTAGGTATCTTAAACACGTTATGGATTGAAATACTTCATTATACCTCATATATTCAGCCTGAGTAATGCTTTTACATGTACGCTTCATAAGTATTTCAATAGATAAATGAATGAACGATACTTTCAAACCATGAATCCTGTCACCAGTTATACAGACATTTTTGTTGCCTTCGTTAAGTGCTTTTCATTTCCATAGTAGTACTCCTTCTTGTAGAATGCAAAAATGTTCCCTTCAATTGGAACTTCATCTGGACCTCTACGTAACAACATTTAAGCCTTTTGTAGAGAAGTCACTAGGACATCACTAAATTTCTCGAAATGCGTCCCCGTCAACGGCTTGGTGAAACTTCTTTGATGGATGATGATTCTTTGATCTTCTGGTTGCTTCGCTGCCTCAATATCTTCAGTCCCAGATACACCTTAGGAACTCCAAGTACTTTGATCTTGAATTCTTGAGCCAGGCTCCTTTTGAGTTCAGCTCCTTTTGCTGCTGAATTTGTAGCAATTAAGATGTCGTCAACGTACAGCAAACTTATCTTCTTGTCTCCAAACGAAAATGCACCTTTGAAGGGGGTAAATTTGAAACCCAGCTTCTCCATTACTTCGGAGAATTTTATGTGCCACCTTTTCGGGGAGACCTTTAGGCCATAAATGGCTTTCTCTAGCTTACACACACTGTTGACTGACAGATCTTCTTTGGAGTGAATAAATTCATTCCATCCTTCGGGTATTTTGATGTAAACATCCTTTTCAACCACCCCATTTAAAAAAGCTGTGGTAACATCTAGCTGGTGTAAGTCTAGATTCAACTTGTTGGCTACTGCCAGAACAAATCTGACACCATTCAGTCTTGCCACAGGTGAGTATACCTCTGACAAGTCATACTGATTTTTATCAGCAAACCCTCTCACGACTAATCTGCTTTTGTATCGAACAGATCCATCGGCTTCGACTTTCCTCTTATTGACCCATTTTGTATTAAGGATCTTCGTGTTAGGAGGAAGACTAGACTTTGGAATTATTTTCCAAGTGTCATTCTCTGCAAGGGGCTGAAATTCTGAATTTATTGCCCCTCTCCACAGCGCAGAATCCTTCGAATTTATAGCTTCAGCGTAGCTCTCAGGATCCCCTTCCTCTGTCAGGTATGCGCCTTCTTCCATTGTTTCGTAGAACTCCCAGTCACCTTGATCGCCTATAATCTCCTGAAATTCAACGTTTTCAGGTAGGCTCGAGTCTTCTGGTTCACTTTGTGGAACTTGTGATTCGGGATATTCTAAATTTTCATCAGTGGTGTTTTGTATTTGTGTTGTATCCTCGACTCCAACACCCTCGTCACCTACTGAATATTCCTCAGCTACCTGGAACGGCTCCCCCCTTTCTGAATGTCTCAAAACTGCTTGGTTGGAACTATATGTTCTTGCTTCAACAAAATCGACATGTTTGGATCTCACTAGCTTTCTGGTAATTGCATCTAAGACCAGATAGCCAGTTTGCTGACATTCAAGAAGGTAACCTTTTTGGCTCCTAGGTTGCATTTTTCCCTTAGGGGTGGGAACCAGGTAGTAAACTTCACATCCAAACCTCTTTACAAATGTCAGGTTTGGTTTCTGTCCCAGAGCCACCTCATAGGGCGATTTGAAACCAATTGATGCATTAGGCACTCGATTATGCACAAATAGTACATGGTTCATTGCAAATCCCCAATATGACACTGGCATGTCTGCTGAAATCAGGTTGGCTCGTATTTTCTGTTGCAGTTCCAGATTTAAACGCTCTGAGGGTGCGTTATGTTGTGGCGTGGCAGGCTCACATATTGTGAGTGTAATCCCTTCATCATGCATCCTCTTCTGCATCATCGTCGTTTTATACTCGCATCCTCCATCAGTTCTAATCTCGATCACCTTGGCTGTCTCCCCACACAACAAGCGAATTTCCGCGAGACATCGTGATAGAGCAAGATGAACTTGCGTCTTATCCGTGAGCCCATATGCAAATGCATACCTGGAGAAATCATCAGTGAAAGTCACAATGTACTTGTAACATGTGCTCCAAGCCAATGGTTTGATGGGGCCTTGTAGATCTGAGTATAAACGTTGAAACGGGACCTGCGAACGTCTTCTCTCCTGGGTGCAAGGTTGGCGTTTTGCTTTAGCCATTTTGCAGGCTGAACAGTCTAATACATCGTCACCAACTTTGACATTTGTAATTCCCATCTCCCTCAGAACTCGAATGAGGTAATTTTTAGAGATATGATTCAATCTCAGGTGCCAGAGCATGCCTGGGCTAGGCCTTGAAGCTGGTACATCAGCTGGTCTCAAAATGGCCTGTGTCTCTCGTTCCAGGTTACTGCTTGGCTCTCTCACACTTCCACCTGCGGTTGGCTCACTCTGTTGCTCTTCTTCTTCGTTGTTGCAGTGCCCACTTGGATCTCTCTGTTGATGTACTACTAGTTGATCATTCCTCCCCCCCAGAGAAGTGTCACAGACGCTACTCTGGTCAGCAACTAGTCCCAAACACGGGCGTTTGTGTTGAACAGACTCATCTAAGCCAAGAGCTGCCAAAATGGCTGTACGCTTGTGGGAATCAGCTCCAACTAGGGGGAAGTGTAAACTCCAGTCGCCAAAAACGACCGTCGAATTTCCCTTTCTTCACCACTCGATTGGTGGAAACATCTAAGATGCAGACTCCGTCTTTGGAGAATGTTGCCTGAACATTGTCTGTCAGGACACGTCGAAGTGCAAACAAGTTAGTACACAAAGCAGGAGTGTACAGGACGTCTTTTAGGCATCCAAATAAACCATTGTTCTCAATGACCACCTCTCCCATTTACTCAACAATTAAATCAGCTCCAGTATCCCCATTTGCACATGAAATTCTTTTAGGAACTGGTAGTCTACGAATGTTCGAAAGTAGACTTCTCTGATTTATTAAGTGGTCTGTAGCACCAGTGTCCAGAATCATGGTTAGAAAGCCTGTGTACATACCATCAGTCTTGCCGAGTAGAGCTGATGAAGGTTCCTCGGCAGATGAGGACTGGTTGTTGGCGTAGAAGGTGTGCAATACCCAGACCTTTCTATGGGGATCATCATAGTCATCGTCGTCGCCCACTATCTGGAGGGCGGCGCTCCCCTTAGTAGCCAACAATTGTTTGGCTGCAGACAAAGGCATTTTTCTCAGAGAGGGTTGTCCAGGGTCCCTAGAACTCGACCTAGGCTTACCCTTTCTCGACGACAACAATCTCTGTTGAGCTGGCTGTCTGGACTCAGTGCTGCCCTTCTTCAATGGGCAATTTCTGCTTCGATGGTTTGTTAGCTCCCTGCAAGTGTAACAGAACCATCCAGACGTCCTACACATGGGCGTTTTGTGACCAGTACGATTGCACTTGAAGCACACAGTTCTACTGGTGACCTTTTCACCCGTATTTTGGTGTTGTGTCAAATTTCTTTGATGATGTTGCTTGCCAACTTTTCTTCGGTATTGACCATTGATGTTCCGAGTTTTGTTGCCATTCCGTTGTTGCCCAGTCCAGAGAGCATTGCCAGGAAGGGAAGCACGTCGAATTTCCTCCTCCTGACGTCGTCCCATTTCAATAAATCGCTCCTGCAACGCTTGAATTGTCGATAGTTCAGGGCGATCTATTTCAGCTGTGAAAAGCTCTGGTACAGCGTGTTTGGTGGCAAACAGGAAGTTGTACACCCTGTCCTCGTTTGGAACTTCCTCATATCTGGACAGCTGGCTTACCAAGCTTTCAAACCTGGCAACAAATGCGGTTGGCGTTTCAGCCTTCGGATCAAATTTCATTGAATTCAACTTATTCAATATTCCATATTTGTAGTGACGACTTTTAGGCTGGCAAGTCGCTTCCAATTTCCTGAGCATTTGAAATGGCTCCTTTTCTGAACGGACCAGGCTATGCATCTCGTCGTCGATGCTCTGTACAATTAGGGCCAATACTTTCTTTTTGAGCATCGCCGCGCCTGCCGCTGAAAACTCAGGGGGTATGGCTGGATTCTCCTCAACTGTGAATCCACAACCATGGCTTTCAATTTCAGTCATCAACCTCGATTTCCAGCTCTCAAAGGATGACTGATATGTCAGCTGGTAATCAATTTTCGTAAATCTGACCTTGTTGGCCAGAGATATACTTTTGGGCGGATTTGTGTGGAGGTTAGGGGTCCCAAACGTCGACTGGGTGTTTACCCCCATTGCAGCTGCAATCATGCCCAATGATTTTTGCATCGCCGCCATCGTCTTCTCCACTTCGCTCAGCCTCTCTTGAGCATTCAAAATTATTTCCCCAGATGGACTTGACTCGACTAGTCCCTCAGGTCTGGGCTCTTCATTTTTCAACAAGAGCTCCTCCATCTCGTCATCAACCTCCATATCTACGTTGTTGATGTTCTCTCCTTGTCTGCAGACACACATGGGGATTAGTGTTTCACTCGAATAGTACTCCCAAATATCTACCTGCATATGTATAAAAGCAACATCGAATTGAGTTCACCAGATAAATAAATAATTATTTGACATCGGCTAGTGGCTCATGCTTATACTCTGTAATGAAATTCACAAAGATTATACATACACAGGAATATTATCAATTGTCATCAGTACTACTCAACATCATATTCAAATTATATGTGTCATTCGATTGGCTTTAGAGACTTTTCTCAATTGTCAAAAACAATTTCATTCAATTTTGTATGATTATTTTATGTGCATTTTCAATTTCTCAAAAACATTGAATTTACTCTTCATGTGTGACTAGCAGCAGCTTTTTCTCTCTCTCTATGGGGTCTGGCCAGACAATAACTGCTAATTGACACACCATCGACTCTCTTACTCTTCGGGTAAGCATCGGGGGAGCATCGAAAAACCCCCTATTCCCACACTTGCCACATTTAGGAGGGGATATTTACGCTATATAGTAAATAATCAGCTTCGGGAGAATCAAGAATCCCACCCTCCATTTTTCTCACTGGGTCCATCAAATTGACCAGAATAATGATTTTATAAGTTACTTCCATTATTATATCCTTCTAGCTAATGGGGTACTTAGTTTTTGCACATCTCAAACACATCTAAACGTTTGAATTCGAATATCATACTGTTTTTAATTTCATTGAACGCCAATCATAAACAAAATAGGGAGCACGGTACACGGGTATCTCAAATGCGAGATTCAATTTTAACATCTACTCTATTTTTCGTGGCAAGGAGCATAATAGATGCTCTCATCAAACATCGAATTGGCTGGCTGGATATACCAGGGGTCGCAACCTGCACTGGTATCTCCTCTCGCTAGCCTTCTACGCAGGCTCGGGGCGGAAATGCTCATAAACTTGCAAACAGGGAGTGAATGAGTCCCATGGTTGACTATATCCAACCCTGGTCACAAGTCAGCTTCTATCGACGTTGTGCTTGCTGCTTTCCTTCAAAGGTTCCCACTGTGCAGCTAATTTATGCCAGGCTTACTCAAACGCTTGGTGGCTTCACAGATTTTTACATCTAACTTCTACACCCAAGATAACTCGACATCTTGGGTAGTACCTTATACATCGACTAAGGTACCATCCTGGGCAAAAATATACATCAAGGTAAGGTAAGAGAGAAAAACGAACCTCCTTCGATACTCGAGTATTTAGTTTATTTATGTATCAACTAATTTTGCTTCTAGCCCAGGGTTTTCGAGATTATCTGGAAACTCGATTTATGTTTAGAACTATGTCCATCATCAACTCCGGCGGTATACCATTTTGGACATTCTACAAACTTCGCTCGTTCTCTGGTTGAATGCGCAACTTGGACTCGGCAACTGAGAACGGCAATAAATTCAAACTTCCAACTCGTGTGGGATACTGAGCATGGGACAATTCACAGGACGCGTGTACACAGTGTATTTTTATTCGCGAAATAAATTGTCAAATTTATCAACTACTTGCGTACACATGTGTACATTTTCGGAATATTTTATTTCCCTATTCCACGAATTTTCCCATATTCACTCGTCGAACAAAACAAAATCCTCCCTTTCTAAAAACGAACTAACGCGGTAGTGCGCGTGGTCATCGAAACCATTTTTATGAGGCGAATTATTTTTCCGGATATTATCTCGACGAGTGACACAAAATAACGATCACAGTATTTATTTTGGCTCAGTAATTCTAATTGCATCGTCAGTAAGTATGGGTCTCCAGTTTGAGTCGAATTAGGAGATGCAACCATCTTTAATGGCGACGCGTTCATTACATCGTTGGTTGCACGCTGTTCGCAAATATTTTAGGATGAATATCTCAATTCCTAAATCGGCAACCCCGCTTGATTCAAAAATTTCTTTAGCAAGGAACTATTTATCCTTTAGCGTGATATTTTCAACCAACTGCACAACTCAAAGCTTGAACATCTCCGCTCCGTAAACTAGGCACTACAACGTGGGGTTATATTTCTCGTCATTGTAAAGCGTGCGCTAGACGCCCACGGCGCCGTATTAAAATGTCGGCATAAATACCTTGGGTATTTGTGGTGGTGTGCTCGTAGGTACACTCTTCTCTCCAATTTCCCGGTGTGTACCGTGCTCCTCCTCTATAGGGTCGTATCGGATGATATCCTCTTCAATAGGAAGACTTCTCGATACGGCAGTCGCTGTAGGTAGCTCCGACTCGAATCCCCGGCGACTACTGACTGGCTGTCAGCTGAACTCCTTGGTCATGGGGTTAACACTAGGTAGTAGTGTAGTGGATGACCAGGGAAGTGAAGCAAGCGAACCCAATATTCATAATTCAAGAATTTAAATTCTGATATTTTTATCTAGACACCTTGAAACGTCCAGAAAAAAAAATTGTGAGCCGAATCGGAGAGATTGACCTTTTGCATGAAAACATAGGTTAATTATTCAAGGAATAACCAACCAAAACGTTGATGTCTGGAAGCAAAACATCGATGTCAAAACATTCGATGTTTTTAGGAAAAAATCGATGTTTTCCAAACATCGAGTATTCGATACCCATCCCTACTACGCACAACCTTACCAGCGCTCGGTTGAGGCGGTTGATTTGTCCGGCGCGTTCGTTCGTCCAGGGTTCTGTTAATTTTTCATTCACAATTAGCTTAAAAGAAAGTGCAGTTGTTCAGTTTCTTTTGTCATTAAAAATGTCAGTATCTAGCGGTGTTGTTCGAGTAACTCCGGGAATGGTGCCGTTCGGTCTCGGTTGCGTTTTCCAGTCGACCGTCGACAGTCGTATCATCGGATTTGGTGAGTAGACTACCTTTTTTCTCCTGGTAAATCTTCAGTAGAATATCACAGTTGTATTTCGATGGTTAAGTCGTACTTATCAAACATCCGTCGGGTTTTCAAGATGTGCAAAATATCCGATAGCTTGGGCGTCGGTGACGCTTTCACACGAGCACGTGTTCAACAACGGGGTTGCTTTGTTGGTTTTTCGATTCTGCGACTTGGTTATGGCGTCTTTTGTTCGATAGGTCAATGAACAGAAAGGAGTTGGCAAAATTATAATAAGGAATATATAATAATATATCAAGGAAGTCGCATCATCGGTGTTGAACGGTAGTCCTTAACCTAACCCTGCGTAGGGCGCGGTCTGGGATTCTCAAGATCGGAACGCGGTGAGCCTGACAGGCACATCACGGGAAAAAATCCCTAAAATCCCTGTAATGTCAAATTAAATTAAACCAAAATTCTCCGATCATCTTCAGGATGTAAACAATAAAGTAAACATTTTTTTGTAGGTGTTACGTGCACCTACTAAAACCAAACCAAGAAAATGTGAATTCGTAAATCATCTTTCAAAAATTGGGTTCCTGAACTCGCCGCTTGGAACGGTGAACACTCCTCCTTCTCACCTGTTACTTGGATTCACCCTAACGTCGCTCCAATTTTTCGAGTTGCGTATTAAAGCTGGGTTCACTTGCTTGTGTATGTGTACCTGTTGTTGGATTACTAATTTTGTAGTCTGGCGGTTAGTAGGCGAATAATTTGCTTACTGCGTTATTAGGAAAATTTGAAAAACAATGAACTTTATTTTATTTAATACAGTAAATAAACTTAAAATTAATATTGTAAAAATGCTATTGACACAGTAAAAAAACAATGAATTTGATTTTATTTAATACAGTACAAATTTTCTGATTTTTCTTACCCGTGGTCGTTGATCTGTTTGCCTATGTCCAATGCTTACAAGAAATATGTGTAAAAAAACAGAATTTTAAGTAAAAAATGCTACAGTGAAGACAATAATTGACAACTCAATCCAATGTATATCATGGTTACAAATTCAGACTTCAACGCCTTATACTTTTGATCCCATCAACGCTGAGATTAACAGTATTTCAATTAAACATATGTAAACTCATAAGAGAATTCGTCGAGTGACCCTGTACAGGCTGCTAATGGTCACGTCAAATCTGTCAGCGACGTCACGAAATGAGGCGGTTTGATGGCCGATAAACCAAAGGAAAATCAGGGTCTGGAATACGTAAACAAATTCAATAGATTATTAAGTAGTTCGCCAAATCTCTCACATTTGGAGACTCATACGGTTAGTTTTGGATAATAGGTAGGCAGTAGGGACACTTGACCGGGTTTTCAGTTTTTGATTTTTCTATTGTATCTACTGCAGTTGTTGATCTGGGAAAGGTGCGATTCTTCTCAGCAACAGCCCGCCTACGTAATGCGCGAGCAGTTTTTATTTAAATCGAGGTTTTGGTTCATAATACTCTAGATTTTGAACACGCTAAAAAATGGTCAAGTATCCTGACTTTCCCTCATACAGAGGATTTGAACCATAGTCCGTATATTGTAATGATAAAAAGAAAACGTAGTTGCGCCGTTAGTCTTACCTGTTCAAACGCCGACAATTTTTTCCCGTCTGGGCCGCAATCGCGTTTGAAGTAAGTCGAATTTTTGAATTCATCGGCAATTCGTCCTGCGACAAACCGGGAGACTCGGAAGTGCTCCATAAAGCGAGTGTCGTCGTACAGTGACACTGTGTCCAAGTAGTATTTATTTTTCGGAACTTGCCGCTCTAGGTATTCCGCTTCCTCGTCGTCGTCGCTGACGTCCGAGTCACTTGAGTCAAAGAAAACTGAGATGACTTCCTCGTCATCTGAGATGTCTTCCTCGTCGAGGCTTTGAAGAACGATAGGGAGAATTTCCTCGTCCATTTCTTCACACACGTCCGTAAAAAAAACACCGCACGTAAAGTGAAAAAAAAAAAAAAAAAAAAAAAAAAAAAAACATACGGTAATACTAGGCTAGCTAACAGCTCAAAGGCTCGAGCGAGAATGAGGAAAACTGGAAGGTAATCTGAAGGTTAAAAAAATAATACGTTCACAACCCTACTGCTAGGAGGGTGCGAGATTGTGAGAAAACTCAGGGAAATATATTAGCGCACCCAAGGCGCTGGGAACAACGTTCACGAGAATAGGTTCGGAATAGTTACTTAACAAAATCTGCTGGGAACACAGGTGAGCCTGCGCAGGGCGACTGCGCATAATTTGTGAGAATATATTAAGTAATACGCGTCGCCGGGAACAAACCTTTGGTCTGCCGTGTTCACTCCCCTTTTGTGAGCATTGTAATATGTGATGAGCTCAGGTTTTGCTTGTTCTCCAGTACTTTCATCAATAGAGTTGGTATCGTGCGTCGATGAAACGAGGATCACACATTTATTCTTGCGTGGGACACCTTTCCTTCACTGAAACCGAAAAGACTGGAGTATTGTGCTCTCCCTCTTGTGTTGACAAACTCTGCAGGCAGGGCTCGCTTATTTTTCCTTACTGTACCCACGTAAGATATCTTTTTCTGTTTCAATAAATTGATGAGGGCGAAATCGGTGAAAAAGTTATCTGCTACGATGTTACGTCCACTTTCAAACACAGGTTCGACCAGATGCATCTGCATTTTATCATTTCCATCTGGACTTTTTAAACTTTCCTTCATAAATGTTTCGTTAACATCCATGTACCAACCTTTTCCGGCTCCTTTGAATAATTCTTATTAAGTGTATAGAAACACCCCCTATGCGGGGATTCATCTCCTCTCTGAAACCTGGTATTCTTTGATAACAGCCGGCGAACTGAACTCTTCCAATCGCTCCTCTCATTAAAGTACGGGTAATTGGTCCTGCAAAAGACAAACAAAAGTTATCGTTGAATTTCAGCGAATCCACTAATATTCGTTCACTTTAGACCTTGGTCGTTATAATTAAACCTCCACATACAATAAATTTTATATATACAAACAAGTTAACGATTCTGGGGTTCTTATGATTACGATCAGGTCATGTCCCAACATCTCCAATACACGTTCGACTGGACTGTGATATCGTATTCTGGGAGCGAGCATTGAATCAAGCAATTTCCATAAATGTTAATGCTGGCAGAGAGTACAACGTTACACAGCTCTGTTTAGGCCACAGAACTGCTCCTCAGTGCGCGAACGGTTCCAGCGAAGACTTAAATGGGCCTTGTAGCCTCAGAGACTGTCTTGCCTGGGTACTAGAGAATATGCCATGAAAAGCAATTATGCTAATATCGCTTACCTTATCCATTTATAAATTTCTGATGATGTCAGTTTTCCTTTTCCTTTGAGCGCTTTTTCTATTAGTTCTGCAAGTGTCAAGCTGGGCATGGTGTGCTTTGTGACAGGGGGATCTGCGATGAGTAAAAGTGAAATAAGACAGAAAACGGTGATACAACTGATCAAGAATAGAAATAGAAGAATAGAGAAGAAGAGAATAGAAATATGACAAAGTTCATAGGGACATGGGACTGAGTTACGTATCTTTTGTCCTAATGAACAGTAAAAGTAATGAAAGTCAGGGCAATATTGTCAATGAGACTTACAGTAAGATTATAATTAATAACCGTCATAGTCATTTACCGTAGTATCACATCTTGTTTTATTTTGCAATAAAATTGTCTATGAAAAAAGGAAAAAAAAAACGTCACTCATATGGTTGCGTTTTTTCACTTACCGGTTGGCTTTGGCTGGATAGGTATAAACTTGAGATTGACCAGCAAGGATAAATCGGGTTTAAGCTTAGCTTGTCCTGATTGTTCCTTAACTGTTGCCTCAACTGTAGAACCCGAACCTGAGAGAAAAAAGGCAATCTCATTTAATTCATCCAAAAAGAAAACATCCCAGATTGTTAGAAAATTGTTGATTATTCGAGGATGATCTTAATCGTGTTATAACAAAATGGTGGAACATTTTCCACTGTCTACTAGCCATGACCAGCTGTTGTTGGGTTTGTCCCCTGATTCTAGACACGTTCCACAATCTATCAAGCCTTCTGACGTCCTGCATTCATAATCAGAAAAATCGCGAGGTCCTCTGCAAGTAGAACGCTCATTTCTTGTGTTCAATAGTTTCAAGAGTGTCCCTTCCTTGTCAAAGATCTGTATGCCCGTAGTCAGGAACCTAATGCAAATTTGGTTTTCTCTTCTCAGGCAATGCATTTCTTTGTCTTATGTGTATGTCGTGCGCACGCCAATTTGATGGACCTTAACGTGGATTTTTCTTGAAAGGGGCTCTTTCTCTGGTGGGCTTGATGAGTTTGCTTTTGGTTCCAAAGGTTTGTGTCGAGATATTAACGCTTAGTTACTACAACGTTGGATCTGAAGAGTGGATACTGGCAAGTCGACTTGGATCCTAAGGATAAGGAAAAGACTGCATTTACAATAGGCACTGGACTATGGCAGTTTACAGTTATGCCTTTTGGATTATGTAACGCGCCAGCTACCTTTGAAAGGTTGATGGAAATTGTCCTACTTGGACTATCATGTAAAACGTGTCTGGTCTACTTGGACGACGTAATAGTAGTGGGGAAGACGTTTGAGGAACACTTGAAGAACTTAACAGAAGTGTTCAACAGAATCAGAGCAGCCAACCTGAAGTTAAGTCATCGGGCAGGTTGGCGTTTGAAAAGTTGTTTTTTCGGCACCTTAGGTTTTTTCATTGCAGCTCTTTCTGCAATCTCATTCTTTTCGGGAGTGTCTGTCAAGACCCTTGACTTTCCTAAGCGGCGACGATTCTTCTTCTGAGAGGAAACGGATGCCTTAGGGAGAGGGGAATATATCTTCAGGTCGCAAATGCTTTTTTTCCACACTTGAGGGAGGAAGAAGTCTGAATGGTATCAGCAGGCATGACGATTCGGGAATATATCTTCCCTTAATCTGCACGATGTGAAATATGAAAGAAGCCGTTTTCTTTTCTGTGGGAATCCTTCAGTTTGGCACTAAAATGACCTAAAATGACAATAAAAAAAATTCATAGGCATTAGCATTGTAATTTATGACGTTGAACTGAATGGTAGCACTGGTGCTACTTTGCCAGGATACGGTAGTCGAATGTAGAAAGGAATCAAACGTCCCTGGAGATAAAATAATCCAATGAATATCCATAAAACCTTGAACGATATTTAATTAAAATTTCTTACAGCGAAAACATCAATAAATTTTGAACGTAAAATACTAATTATCAAATATTAGACTCAAGTAGGAACTGTAAAACCAACTAATCAGACTTTCATGTTACTTTTACAGACTTATTATGTACCGCAATAGTTTCATACCCCTTCGGTGTGAGCATCTCTAAAACACAGCCTGTTCGTTGTGAAACAAAATCTAACATTGCATTTCTTACAAATCACATTCGTGAAGCCCTTGTGGCACCACAAACACTTGCCTCGTTTCGTTGCCATGTCAGGTATATGGCCGGTTCTATCCTGAAGGATGTTGGTATTGATTCGTACTGTTGGTGTGGCCTTCTTGAAGGAATTGGGACAGATTTTTGTCTTGGGTGTATTTGTAGGTCGACGATAGTGAACGAGTTCTTCCGCAACAGTAACTTTGAAGTACTTGAATGGCATTTCTTTCTCTTCGCTAATTTCTCGGTGAAGCAACCAGGCATTTACCAATGCTATATCAATCATGTACATCAGGAGCTGAATACCGAGAAAAGCTTTGATTGCATGCTTATCCACGTTTACGAACGTCCCAGTTTGCTGTAGAGTATACAGGTTGGTATGGTGTACAATGTGATTGATGCACTCTTCAGAAAATAAATCCAGAAAGTAGGACACCGCACTTCGTTCGGTATCACCTTCGTCTGGATCTGCTTCAAAGTGGCATGGCGGGATGGAAACGCAGCCATTGAATTTGGATTTTTTCCATTTCATAATAAGGGGTTTGGGTGTGACCTACCTCGCGATATTAATTGTGAAATAATCCATAAAAATATGTGTTATACCACTATTAGGTACAACACATATATTCATCACTAGATCGCACAAGACTTAGTGTGAGTTAGTACCTCTGGCCTGCTTCACATCCAGCGAGAGTCAACTTTCATGGCGTCACTAGAGGATAGTAGGTAGTGGAGTGGGCAACAGTGGAAAATAAAAAGGAAGCCACTTGTTCTCTTGCAAGATATCTTACTTGTCCTTTCACGTAGGTGAGGAACAGATGCCTGTGCTGAGTCAAAACCTCAAATTATTAACAAGTAAACATTTGAATAATCAGATTACTAGAACTGAGCGGGTTTTGGAAGCTCTTGAAGCAATAAACTGCGGATGTTTAGATTCTTTTATTGAATTTTGAGAAAGTAGAATAAGAAGACACAAATCAAACGAAAAGCACACTCTTGAGAAGGCGGATGAATCTTAGGTAAGAGAAAGAGACACACTCATAGTAACTCACAGCCATCAGAACAGGTTGTTCCTACTAGGAGTAACTCAAAAACCATGAAGCATTAAGTAGTGCAAGCTATTCCTGTGCTCGCTTAGGTTTGGCCTGAGGGGATCTCCGAAATTCGCGTCTTCCTCGCTAACCAATCGCAATTGTTCAACCCTTCCTAATGAGCCTGAACTGCAGGGGTGTGCTTGGCTTGGTGACCACAGGCCATATGTACAACTGCATGAGGCATCCCAATGGTAACGTCTCTACAGAGACCTCGTCCCTGTAACGCAGGCAGCTCATTGGACTTTTTGAAGTACATAATCGGTTCATCTATGAGAAAAAGAAGAAGAAAAAGAAGCGATCAGTGTATAGCTAATACTGGTAAAGCAATACTCTTTAATTTAATGAATTTACACAGCTTGGCTCCTTTGTAACCATACGGCTCTGTAAGGATGCCAGCGTCAAGTAATTGTCTCTTGTCATCAAAGAATAATAATCCAATTTGGCGGTGTTCTGTAGTTTTAACCTGTGCACTTGGTGCTCACTCTCATCAACCTTATCAGTCCAGGGTTTCCCTTGGACGCCCTATCGGAAGAGGTCTCTGCAACCCTAGGTTTGGCCGAGAACCATGAGCCCATGGCTGTCGTCCCACCACCGGTAGCGGCCCCCCATGTGTCCTTGGCTTTGTAGCCCAGCGGTGCTGTCCACCCTCTGTGCACCTGGTCCTTCCTCGAGTTGAGAAAACTCGCTCCCTCCTCTGCCCGTCGCGGTGAGTTCACCCACTCAAATGGCGCAGGGCCAGCCTTGCGCTCGGCAGCGAGGGCTGAGGCACTCACAGCCACTCTCTCGGCCGTTCTCCCATTGGAGCTCGACCTCTCGTCCCTCCCAACCTGGTCAGGGTAGGCAGCCCTCACCTCGCACTCCTTGTGCCACTGCCTAATACCCCTGACTTCACGGGCCCGGGCCTCCTTACTGGCATTTGCCTCATTGTCCACCCTGTACGTCCCCTTCGCTCCAAGCTTGCTAAGTGGCCCGAACTGAGGCGGGTAGAGCACCCCAGTTAAGGTTTCCACTGCGTACTTGGCCGCTATCCCGGCCGCCCCAACAGCTGAGTGCACGTTTCCGTTCACCAGC
Organism: Cyrtorhinus lividipennis; assembly: GCA_019603395.1. NCBI lineage: Eukaryota > Metazoa > Arthropoda > Insecta > Hemiptera > Miridae > Cyrtorhinus > Cyrtorhinus lividipennis. Next base: position 1,825,447 of record CM033998.1, read on the forward strand.
ACGTCCGCCCCAAAGCCCATTATGGCCTCTCTGTCTGCCCTCCTGATAGATTTGGCCCCCGTCGCCCTGGCGTATGAATAATCGTGCTCCATGGCGAGCCTATCGTCATAATCGACCGGCTCACCATTGGACAACGGGTTGCCCGGTCCTAAATATTTATGACCCGGCATCACAAATCCCCGCCTTTTTCCATTCCCGGCCATGTCAATTTACGACTAATAATAGCTAAAAATAAAAATAAGAGTGAAAATAAGTCCCCCACACTATTTTATATTCCAAATTGAAGCCCTACTAAACTAAATAAGCTTCTATCATCTACTACTAACTGTGCCCCTATCGCCACAAGTGGTGTCAGAAGCACCCCAGGTGGCTCCAGCACCACAGGTTGTATCAGACCCCAGCTATATTTAAATTTATACAAGTCCCAGTTAACAATCTTAAAAAAAAAAAAAAAAAAAAAAAGAAAAAAGACAGCTTTCCCTGGTGGAAAAACCGTCTGAGTCCCCACAAGTTTTATCTACAAAATTTATAAATAGAAGAATAGACCTATTTCTTATGTCCTATCGCTACCCTCAATATTTACCGATGTTAGACCCCAGCTATATTTAAATTTATACAAGTCCCAATTTATACAAGTTGTATCAAAAAAAAAAAAAAGAAAAAAGACAGCTTTCCCTGGTGGAAAAACCGTCTGAGTCCCCACAAGTTCTATCTACAAAATTTATAAATAGAAGAATAGACCTATTTCTTATGTCCTATCGCTACCCTCAATATTTCCCGATGTTTAGTAATTGTGGGGCCGTTGCCCCGACCTCAATTCGCCCGACCTATTGTTTTCACTGACTAAGATTTTTTTTTCTTTTTCCCAGAGTCCACAATTGAGGTCACTGCTGACTCAGCTCAGCGCAACGAACTCTAAGGTCGTTGCCCACCGACCTGAATTCACCACGTGGGTGAATTTCTAAGCCCCCTAGGGCTTAAATAACTCGATAAATTTGTAATAAATTTTCGTTATGCTGCACCTGAACGGTTCTCCTCCTTCCACTGTCCCAGGGAAACCGTTTACTTGCCCTAATCGGGCACTGGAGGCCTAAGCCCCTTATTTAAGTCCTACGTAAGTAGGCGACTTAAATCATAAAGCTCTGGTGTACTAGTCGTTAGGACTTACCCCACTGCAAGTGTTAGACGCGTCACCGGCACTGTACTGTCGATTGTTCCCTTCTAATCACCGGATAATGCGGAGCTGCCCACTAACGATGTTACCTCTCTCGCGTCTCGACACCGACCTCATTCTGGTCATTGTTTTGAAATTTAACGATGATTCTTATCTCATTAAGACTATCTATAGCGCTGGAGCTAAAATCTAATAAATCATCAGCAGATATTACCGAAGCAATAGCCGACACGAAAACCGTTTGCATTTTCATTCTTAAATTACGTTCAGGAAGTTTTCCCGAATCATATAGGCATTTAATGCTAAAAGAAAGCCTTATAGCATTACTTTTCCTGGTTACTATGGAAACCATCTGTTTAATGATGCATTTAGGTATGTATGATTTCAGAACTGAATTGGTTATATACTCTTGAGTATAATCGGGGTAATATATTCCTTTCGACGTCTTAGTCTCCACCATCCTTATACCAAGTACACCAAACTTAAGGTATTGGTGCATATTTTTTATATAATGTGCGTTTAATTCCATCCTTATATTCTTTTTCTTATCCTGATCTAATTCTTTCACTCTAGAGATGAAAGCTAACGCTCGCCCACCACCAGCGTTGTATTCGATATATCTCGGTTCAAATGGTGACGTTGAATCACGAGTGAAGAAAGCCGCAACTAATTTATTATACGTCGCAATGTCGTAAAGCATAATGTTTTCGCTTTTTATTTCATCGTTTGAGCAGTAAATTGATATCATGCCAAGTAGGGTTAGCATTCCGTCTACATCCATTACGCCATCTTTAGCATTATCATCAACACCAGACCCTGAATCGATCCACTCAGACAGTATACCCAATACATTCGAGTTTTTTACCATCGTATATTTACAATTGCATTTTTTGTGGACACTCATGTCAGCGAAGTGATCTAGGATACCCTGTTGGGTTAATTCCATTATCTCGGGTTTAGCACAAATTTCCATTCCATCGCTTTCCTTTGTCATAATAGCGACTATTGATTTGTAAAAAGTCGTGACCTTCTTCTTCCCAAACGAAGAAGCATTTTGCATAACCCGTTCCCAGCGTTCACGGAGTCTAATCTCTTCAGTTACACTTTCGTGCCAGGGTATGTGATCTAACCCGTCCACAGAAGCGCTTTCGGGGTAAAACATTTCGGCAAACATTTGAATGCCAGCCTTGATAACAGATTCGAACCCAGGAGGGTTCAAGACATAGGTCATTATCTGATTTGGGATGAAGCGCAGCATAAACAGCTTCCCGTCATTATCGTCGTCGTATTTTTTAAAGTTAATCGCTGAGTCATCGCAAACAACGCTTTCATATACATTTGGGTTGTCGAAATTTATATCGACATAACGTTTTGGAATATACCTACGTGATCGACTTGAGTCCAGAATCAATGTGGCATTGCCACCATACATCTTTCCTCCACGATTAGTTTTGATATTAGCAGCAGCACCAATCTGCCCATTAATAGCCGTGTTGCGCTTCTTCAAAGCCGCAGAAAAAGACATCTCCTTCTCAACCTGAGACATGATGAGAACCTTTTATAATTCCTTGTCGTAAAAAACAATAAGTCTGATTTTCGATAGGATTTGTTTTAGAGCGAGTAGAGCTTAAGTACAAAATTAAAACATTAAAAAGGAGAGTCGTCAACTCCCCTGAACCATGTGAAGTAAGACAAAAAAGGTCGCTACCATCCAGCGACACCGCGAGAGAGTCTCCATCAGGCGCCGCTAGACTGGCGACGTCTATCGTAGTAGCAATAGCGCCTGAAGGCGCGGCTAAGCCGCGAATCACCTTACTGGCGTCGAAAGCATTGGAGGGCAGTGAGTCGGCCTTAACACGGAAAACGCGTCGACCCGAGTTCCAGTACGTTCCGCTGATGCGTCCCGGCCCGTAACCCAGAGCGACATACTCAACAAGACGACGTCCAAAGATTAGAGTATCATAGCCAGATAAGGCCTCTGTTAACGCGGAAACGATGGGCGAACGGAAATTTTCATTTGCGCAATGAGAGTCGAATGCGGTAAAATCGCATGCAAACAGGAAACACTCAGGACTTCCGCTCATTCGCACCAGATCTATATCATCCACTAGGCGCGAACCCACGGACTCATTAAAACCAGAGGAAATGGCAGCAGCTAAATAAGGGGAGTCGAGGCCGTAGGTACCCTCGTCCGATAAGGAATAAGCCAAAAGGTGGGATGCCACTCGCTAGTTGTTTATCCAAAATTGCCTTCATGGCTTGGCGTCGGAGGGGTCCTTGGGTGTATACAACTTTTGAGCATTTCAACTGTGCTCCTGGTTTTAAATTAAGATCGCATTCCATGAGGTGTGTCTTTCCGAGTTTCTCAGTGAGAACTGTAGGGTATACGTTTTTAAAATATTGAATGAGGTCTTTTTGGTCCATAGCGGTAAGTTCGCAGAATATGTGTTGTATATCCAAAGGATTGTACAAACGGAACTGTTTAGTTGGGTTGAATTTGAATGCGAATGAATTGGTTGACGGGTCTAGGAGCAGAGTAGTTAATTTTACGAAATCCAACCCCAGGATGATCTCTTGTGGGAGTGATGGTATGACGTAAAATATATGGCTCCAAGAGTTAGTCCCAATTTTAAGTTTCAGGCGTACTTTTGAGTGGATCTCAATTTGCGACGAATCCCCCAACGTCGCTGAGAGTGATGTTGAAATTGGCGAGACGGTTTGGCGCCGTGTTAATTTTTCTAAGAATTGCTGGCTGATGCAGCTGAATGTAGCACCCGAATCTATCATTGCTATCCCGCTTGTAAATTTGTTGACCAAGACCTTAGTTAAATTTTTTAGTTTACCCTGGTCATGTTTGATTTTGCTCAAAAAATTCCCGTTCCCATTATAGCTTTTTTCGACCGGAACCCCCTGACTTAGTTTTTTGAATTGATTCCTCGACGCTTTGCCCCCTTGTAAACCTTTGGGCTGTTATTGTTAGGAGATGGGGTATTATTACTATTGTGTACCCCCCTGTCCCTTGATGAAGAAGGACCCATTTTCGCTTCTCGCAAGACATCTCAAAAGTATCCCAGTACGCCTGTCCTAGATCGGGATGAATACAGACGTCTCCTAGTGATGATGCACTACATGTGATACCTCCTGGTAATGAGATCTTGTTCTCGTCATGTATGAGAGTAGAAAGAGAGTCTGACATAGTAACATATACCGAGGTCTTTACAATCACTTTGTTATAGGAGTATTGTCCTCGAGAAAATGTTCTTCCTTCGCATGAACCATTGTCTTCAACTTTCCCTACCGTGGTAAATGTGGACAATGTTGTATCATTATGCCTCAACTGTGTCATGATGATCTTACTATTATATGTAAAAGTTCTCGTATCATGTATCATACGACATTGTTCTTGAGTTACATCTACATAATCTTCAAAGTAACTCTGAGGAACATCATACATGTAACTGTACATCCGCGAACATCTATGAATCCGATGGACTGCGATAATTTTACAAAATCGTGTTTTAACTTGACTATACAACCGTCTCTGTAACAGCTGACCTTGTACGACGGTGTACTTCTCATCAACAGGGGTCAATGTAACACAGGGGTCAGGTGCCATCAATGAGACTGTTACGATCTCGATGTTAGGTGATGCACAGTCATAAGCTACGAGGGCATCTTCATACTGTACACTGTTATGATGGACAGGTAGCTTATGAATAGTGGGAAGGCCCGCACGAGACTGTCTCGCCCTCCCTGGTCAGTCGGGCAGCCAGACTCAGAACTTTTTCCTGATTGAGAAAACTAAATTTCTTTCAAACATCCAAAGACCATGGATTGCGCCGTTTGCAACAAGGCAACCACCGATAATGTCCTTTGTTCGGAGTGTCAACAACAATTCCACGCCTCTTGCACTAGATTACGATCTCTCGACAGTTGGACAAAAAAATCATACGAAGCTCGAGGCGTTTGGAAATGTGATACCTGCAAGGGTCAAGGACCCCCAATCGTCGAGCAAGATTATCAACAAATCAAAGAGGACATGGTACTTATCAGAGCCGAATTAGAGAAACTAAGGGTCGACAACACTGAGTTGAGGGCACGGGTGGTGGCGTTAGAGTCTCACACCAGTCGTGCGCCTGAATCATCCCCCCCAGCGCCTTAACCCGGGGACTTGGGCCGCTCCGATAAAATACCGCTCTTTAACGAGAACGAAATCGCCAAAGTCCCGCGTCTAGAAACCGACAACCCATGGACCCTCATAAAATTTTTAGACAAGCTTCATCTCTTGAATGGAATGAATAAAACTTTATTTTGGCCAATCTACCAACGTCTTATCGTAACGCTATAGTTGTGATTGATGTATTTGGATGTGCACAGTCATAACCCGTGAGTCCTGATACTTCGGATAGAATGAGAACAAGGGTATATGTCACAAAAAGTAAGGCCATCATGATAACTCATAAACCAACTTTGAATAATTGCAGCCTGATCTGGCTTGAACATGACATCAACGCGATGCTCGACTTTCAGCGTTATGTATGTCAGCTTGCTGAAATCGTAATGGCATTTTATCATTTCCATCTGGACTTTTTTAACTTGCCTTCATAAATGTTTCGTTAACATCCATGTACCAACCTTTTCCGGCTCCTTTGAATAATTCTTATTAAGTGTATAGAAACACCCCCTATGCGGGATTCATCTCCTCTCTGAAACCTGGTATTCTTTGATAACAGCCGGCGAACTGAACTCTTCCAATCGCTCCTCTCAGACTCTCTAAGACTGTTTTGTCACTAGATAGACTATTAGCTGGTTGGCTATCCTCAGTGACAACGTTTTTCCAATGCGTGGATTTTGCCGCTGCAACTGGTCGACATTACCATATTTCTTCTTGAATATTTCGGCAATTCCTCTCGACATTTTGAGGTCGGCAGCTACACAGTGTGCTAGCGCATAATCTTTTCCATATCCTGATAATTCAAAGATGGCTTTTCCCTTTCCCTTTTGGTACAGATGAGTAAAAATATGAGGAAAGCTCGCGGCTATCCTGGGAAGAGTGACTGTATCTGGAGGGAGCGCCACTCCTGAATCGTGTCTCGTCGTAGACAAGTGGTACTTCTCTGCGTACCACTCCATTAGGTTTGTCAGACCCGACGTTGACTTCTTTGTCAGTTTTTCATACACTGAGCCACGCATTGCGAAGATCGCGAGCATGCGTTGTACATCATCCGGAAGTTTGCTGTTCTTTGGTATGTGACACTGCCTGCCCTTGACCTCCGCTTCAACCATGCCCCCCTCCTGAAGTTTCTCAGAGTTGAGCAGCAGTAGCCTGCGCCTAAATAGTACCGGGTCGAAACCCTGGTACACGCACAGGGTCATCATCTCTTCAAGATTCACACCAGTGAATCCATCGCAGCACGCCTCCCATAGCGTCCTCGTTTCGTCATCTGTCGCCATGTCCTCTTTCATCGGCTGGCAGCATTCGTGAACAGTTTGACGCAGGAAGACCTATCGAGGACAGTGACTACACCATCCGGCAACCCTGGAGTTCAGCATGTTCATGAAGAACTATGGAGGGACTAGCTCTGTTTTGAGGCGAATCCGTGCTGGTTTGAGCGCTCCTTTATTCTTGACATAAGTCTTTTTAACTATAGTCCTAGTTGTTCCAGTGTCAATCAAAAACTTCACAGGACGTTCATCTACTGCGCCGTCAACAAAGATGCTGTCATTGCCTAATGTCCCAGTAGTCCGGAGAACCAATTCTGGGGTATTGTTGATATGGGCCGACATATACCCCTCTTTGGCGACCCATTTTAGTTTTCCTTCTTATCTCCAATTTCTGCAGGTTTGGGGCATCTACGGCGAATGTGGCCTACTTCCCCACAATTCCAGCATCTGATTTGTCTTTTGCTGTCCTTCCAATTGGGTTCTTGCTTCAAAAGCCTTCGTAACCTTTCCACAAAATCTTCTTCTTCTTCAATTACCTGTCTCAACCGTGCTCCGCTCCGGTGAGAGGCTTGCTTTGCGGCCTCAAATTCCAAAGCATGCGCCAGGGCATTGCACAAGGTCTTTGGGCGTGCGAGTCTCAATGCTTGCTGAGTTTCACTGTCCCTGATTCCATCTACGAAAGTCCGGACAGCCAGCTGCTCCAAAAAGTCATCAGGCGCTGTAGGGTAAGCCAGTCTCACCAGTCTTGCAATGTCTGCTTCAAATTCCTGTAGAGTCTCAGTGGTCTTCTGGTTCCTGTTCTTTATCTGTGCATGGTAGACTTCTTGTTGAAGATGAGCATCCCCGTATCTCATATCCAGCCTGGCAGTCAACAATTCGTAATTGTTCTGATGGCTAGCCGGTATTGTCTGGAGAATGTTCAAGGCTTCTCCACGCAATGCAACTATTAGAGCTGTTGCTTTGTCATGTTCGAGCCATCCATTTGCAACATCTGCAGCTTCAAATTGTCTCTTGTATGTTGACCATGGTACCTTTCCGTCAAATGTAGGTGGTTTAATCTTATTTCCTCTGGTTCCTGTAAACTGTTCTTCATTGCCACTGTTGAAGCTGGCTTCTGCTGGTATATCCATGTGCTTTAACTTTACTTGATTGCTTCTCTCTAGTGCTAGAATCTCATTCTTGACTCCATCTCGAATTTTGCTTTCAATTTCGTCTTTAACTTGAGAGATCTTATCATCAACTGCAGAGATCTTATCGTCAACTGTGTTGGACAATGATTTCAGATTGTCCTCCAGTCTGTCTACATCTATTTTTATGTTGGCAACATCACTCACTATTTTATCCATATGACTCACCAAATTCTCTTCAATTCTTTTAGAGTTTTCTTCAAACATTTGTCTAGAATTCTCTTCCATTCTCTCAATTTTTCTGGTGAGATCATCCACAAAGTCAAAGTTGTCTGGGTCATTACCTTCTTCCACCAAGTTCTCCTTAAGTCGTAGGCGTAGATCTGCTTTTGTTCCACCGGTAGGTAAGCCGCGCTCTTCCAGCTCTTCCTTCAGCTGTTTAACTTTCAAATCGGTCAACTTCATTTTGATCGTTTTTAAGAGTTCAAACGCGCAGTGGAAATACAGTGTATTTCCAGGGTATACAGGGTATTCGCGTTTCGCCCAAGGGAAAAGCCATCTTTGAATTATCAGAGTTCAAACGCGCAGTAACACACTAAAGTCACTATAACACTTTACAACTACTGTAAAACACTGTAACACTTTAACACTAACTATTGTCCAACACTATAACACTAATTATTGTAATCCCACTTCTGACACCAATTGTAACGATTTATATTCTTTAGTAAATAATTTATTAACGATTGTTCACTTGAATACACTGTTCACATTCGCGCATTTACACAATTACAGAGAATCACAATACACGGTTGTAACGCGGTTGTCGCACTATTTATAACGCGGCACGGCACAATTTATAACCCGAAGCGTCTATATCCGAACTCCGAATTGAACTGAACTGGGCGGCGTTTCTGGGCCCGTTTTTATACCTGCGGCCCGGTCGAGAACGTTCTGGGACGAACGGGGAGGTTCTCGAATGTTCGAGAATGGTCCCTTAGCCTTCCACAGGTCGTTGACCTTGCGACGCCGGCAGCCCATTTGGCCGGCGCCGGTGCGAGCTCGCAACAATAATAATAAGGGTGACCTCGGGACCCCCTGATAAAAAAAATAAATTTAGCTTCTGAATAAATTTGCCCACACGACGGGAAAGGGGCTCAATTCCCGTATTTGTCCAAATGGCTGAATAGTAAATAAATGTTCGAGCAGGAATAGTAATCTCAAGGAACGTCCTCACCGGTCTGCAGGATAATCCCGAAAATTGATCCGGATAGAAACACACTTTTTCCCGGGCGTCACAAACACAAACACTGGCGTGAGCGGGGGTGGTAGATCGGCGAGGAATTATTAATTTATATAATTCCCGAAAAAAAAAGTCAATGAGCAAAGGGACGAAGAAGAAACTTCCGATTAGTGGGAAGGCCCGCACGAGACTGTCTCGCCCTCCCTGGTCAGTCGGGCAGCCAGACTCAGAACAACCGTTCGCTGGACTTCGGTTTGTTTGTGGCTGTGACAATCACTTGAGGCAATTGAGGATGAAGGAGAAGTTACTTGGGAGGAAGGATATTGGGTATGTGATGAAGCAGAATGGGATGAAGAAGAAGCTGTATTTTGGAAAGAAGGAGTTGTGTACGATGTAGGAGTTATGTACAATGGAGTTGTGTATGATGAAGGAGTTGCGTAAGATGAAGAAGGTGCTAATTGTTGTGAGGGGTAAGGATGAAATTCAGGATATTGGGTATATAGAGGAAAATTCTGGTGAGGTGAATCGTGGCGCAATTTGTACTTCCTTGTGAGTGATAGCACTTCCATGCGGTACTCTAATTTTTCCTCTATTGAAAGTGTCCTAACTGTAGGGAGCAGTGACTCAAAAAATGTATAGCTAATACTGGTAAAGCAATACTGTATAATTTAATGAATTTACACAGCTTGGCTCCTTTGTAACCATACGGCTCTGTAAGGATGCCAGCGTCAAGTAATTGTCTCTTGTCATCAAAGAATAATAATCCAATTTGGCGGTGTTCTGTAGTTTTAACCTGTGCACTTGGTGCTCACTCTCATCAACCTTATCAGTCCAGGGTTTCCCTTGGACGCCCTATCGGAAGAGGTCTCTGCAACCCTAGGTTTGGCCGAGAACCATGAGCCCATGGCTGTCGTCCCACCACCGGTAGCGGCCCCCCATGTGTCCTTGGCTTTGTAGCCCAGCGGTGCTGTCCACCCTCTGTGCACCTGGTCCTTCCTCGAGTTGAGAAAACTCGCTCCCTCCTCTGCCCGTCGCGGTGAGTTCACCCACTCAAATGGCGCAGGGCCAGCCTTGTGCTCGGCTGAGGCGCTCACAGCCACTCTCTCGGCCGTTCTCCCATTGGAGCTCGCCCTCTCGTCCCTCCCAACCTGGACAGGGTAGGCAGCCCTCACCTTGCACTCCTTGTGCCACTGCCTAATACCCCTGACTTCACAGGCCCGGGCCTCCTTACTGGCATTCGACTCATTGTCCACCCTGTATGAGCCCTTTGCTCCAAGCTTGCTAAGTGGCCCAAACTGAGGCGGGTAGAGTACCCCAGTTACAGTTTCCACTGCATATTTGGCCGCAACAGAATGCTGCCAAGTAATAAGAGAGGATCTTCACTAGATCCGTGTTCTTCTTGTCCCTTGAGTGTATTACCTGGTCCGACCGTACATGCAGTCCGAACATGAGCACATGCACATATGGGTTGTTCTTCAGAACAACGTGAGGGATGCAGGAGATCAGGTATGTCGAAGACAGCACCTTGAATGATGCCGCATTCATGCCAATCTCTGTTAGTTCAAAGATGGCCTTGCCCTTTCCTCTGTCGTAAAGGTGAGTGAACAAGTGGGGGAAGCTCGCAACTACCCTGGGGAGTGTCACTACTTCCGGAGGCAAGGCAACTCCGGACTCGTGCCTGGTTGTCAAAATCTTATATTTGTCGGCATACCACTCCATCAGGTTGGTAAGCCCAGCAGTTGATTTTGTTGTCAGTTTCTCATAAACTGACCCTTTCAGTGCAAAGATGGAAAGCATTCTCTGCACATCATCTGGCAACTTGCTATTTTTTTTTTGTCTGTAAATGAACTCTTCCTCTCTCTAGCAATACGTAACTTGATGATGACGGGATTTTCTCCAACTGGTAAATCGCCAGCGCTGATCCGAGGCATGCGATGCTGTACAGAAGGATGTAGGCCTTCGGCATTGTAATGTTTCATTTTTCTGCAAACAGAAAATGTTATGCGTTGCTGCTCAAATGCCTTGTGTCTCACGGATCTCTTGATGATAAAAGCTTATCTTAAAGGCTTCTTAGAAGCGCGAGTCGCCCTGGGCGAGTCTTATCTCTTGCTTAGATTTGTAATTTTGTATAGGTATCCCTGTGAGTGGGGAGTGCGTCGTATGAAAAATTTGAACTGGAAGTCTTCATTCCCCAAGTCCGCTCCGCGGGTGAAGTGCAATCTGTGTCGTTATGACTTACTTTTTTCGCGCCCCGTTCCGCGGTTGTCTTTCCTGAGATTAACTTAAGGAGTCCACTGGTGTTTCGTCTAATAAATCCGGAATTCGTTATCCAAGGGAAACACTGTTGGCTTGATCCTTCTTGTTTTATATAGTTTCCCTTTGACAGTGGTGCCATGCTTAGTATCATTCAGTACGTTGCTGGTTGTCTTGCCCTTGGATTGTGAAAAGGTTGCTCCAGTGATTCATTTTTCATATCTGCTCTTGTGAATGTATGTCCTGTAATTTTTGTGATGACGGCCATGTCGTCTAGATAGCATCCTGTAAAAGCCATTTTCCACACTTGTGCTTCTTTTGCTGAGGAATTACCCCACAGAGATATCAATCGGTTGTATAAGATTGCAGGTTCTAGTCCAGAAGTTTTGTAGTCGATATCATTCTCTACCATGTGATTTAGCATAAAGGGAGGGAAGGCATAGCGGCGATGCATCCTATATCCACTGATAGCCAGGAGTTTGGCAATGTAACCATTCACTCGTCTCATCTCTCCTTTCATCCCCTCATTGTAAGACTGCAACATTGTCACGTAGTCATTGAGAATAGTGTGGTATGGAGCCAGCTGTGCTCTTATATCATTTATGTGAGATTGGCGGTAGTTGGTGTTGGATGAACTCATGCATTCTATTATGTGGACTATTGGACCCATAGTCATCCCAAGTGAGGACTTGACTTGATGATTAAATCCTATACCTGTGGCCAATGGAAAATATGCGTCTGCGAACCCAAATTCGGATATTCTTTTTGATCTTTTGTCGGCCGACTTACTGTAAACACCAGGCTGTATTCTTATTTCGTTTATCCTTTCTGAGAACAAATTCCATAAGGCCCCAATTTTCATCACTTCGCCTATGAACGACTGTTTGATATTTCGATTTTCAAATTCCATTGGTGCTTCTTCGAATCTCTTCTTAAATCCATTCAATTTGTCTTTTAATGAATTTTCAAGAACATCCCACGTTACTGTACCTTGAATTGTCTGTCCATTGTCTGATGTTTTATTAAATATTTTGATCAATATTAGATGTCTATGCACATAATCTGAAAGTTTCACAATATTTGGAACCACGAAAGTACCCTTTTTTGAGGTAGAAAGTTAGTTAGTACCCCTTGGACGCCCTATCAGAAGAGGTCTCTGCAACCCTAGGTTTGGCCGAGAACCATGAGCCCATGGCTGTCGTCCCACCACCGGTAGCGGCCCCCCATGTGTCCTTGGCTTTGTAGCCCAGCGGTGCTGTCCACCCTCTGTGCACCTGGTCCTTCCTCGAGTTGAGAAAACTCGCTCCCTCCTCTGCCCGTCGCGGTGAGTTCACCCACTCAAATGGCGCAGGGCCAGCCTTGTGCTCGGCTGAGGCGCTCACAGCCACTCTCTCGGCCGTTCTCCCATTGGAGCTCGCCCTCTCGTCCCTCCCAACCTGGACAGGGTAGGCAGCCCTCACCTTGCACTCCTTGTGCCACTGCCTAATACCCCTGACTTCACAGGCCCGGGCCTCCTTACTGGCATTCGACTCATTGTCCACCCTGTATGAGCCCTTTGCTCCAAGCTTGCTAAGTGGCCCAAACTGAGGCGGGTAGAGTACCCCAGTTACAGTTTCCACTGCATATTTGGCCGCAACAGAATGCTGCCAAGTAATAAGAGAGGATCTTCACTAGATCCGTGTTCTTCTTGTCCCTTGAGTGTATTACCTGGTCCGACCGTACATGCAGTCCGAACATGAGCACATGCACATATGGGTTGTTCTTCAGAACAACGTGAGGGATGCAGGAGATCAGGTATGTCGAAGACAGCACCTTGAATGATGCCGCATTCAACACGTCGGAAACAAAACGCACCTTTTCGCTCTGAACGAAGCCAAGGCGGTTAGCGGGAATGTAAACGCCACGAAGGCAATGAGTCTGACGATATTCGCAATATCCAAAGCCATTAATTAACTTATCGGGGTTTATGTCATGTCCGACGTTGCGAACACATTGTATAAATATCGAAATTAATTGATCAAAGGAAGTTGAAGTGGCTGAAAAGCGACATACAAGAATTGAATCGTCGCCGACAACGCGGCGATAATACGGAGTAAAGGCGTTATGTAAAGATTGGCGAATGAGTCCGAGACTATAGTCAATTATAGACAAGTTTTCCACGCTATTGAAGAGAAGGGTTGTTAGCTCTCCCGATCCATGGGAGGTTAAACAAAAGAGGTCGCTGCCGTCTAGAGATACAGCAAGGGAATCACCATCAGGCACCGCCAATCTGGCAACATCAATCGTCGTGGCGATGGCGCCTGAGGGCGCCGTCAGCCCATGGACTACTCTATCAGCTTTAAAAGCATCTGGGGGCAGGGAATCAGCGTTGACGCGATAAACACGACGTCCTGAATTCCAATACGTACCGCTAATGCGGCCTGGTCCGTAGCCCAGAGCCACATACTCGACATTGAGGATAAGTATCGATTTTTTTTTTTTTTTTTTTTCCCCCTTAAACGGAAGCTTTATTCAATCACAATCTAGCTATCTTTACAAAGATAATGAGTGATATTATTCTGTTTACATGGGCACATGCTTAAATAATTCTACACAAATCATGCAAACGTGAGCATGTCTTGTTAAGTTTAGTCACTTGGGGCTCATTTGCTTATTTTTCACATTCACTTCACTAGCTCGTGCGGCTTGGTCCTTTTGAGTCTTCTCGTTCGGCTGGAAACATCGAGTAGATGGACGGCTTCGTTGTTAACATGCCTTTGTAGCCTTTCTTGATGGGCTGCAGCAATTCGGTGTATTTCGGATTGAACGTTTTCTACCCCAAGGTCTTGATGGATGTTGTCGTTCCTGATGTACCAAGGCGCTTTTACGATTGCCCTAAGTACTTTGTTTTCGAATCTTTGTATGATATTAATGTTGCTCTTTGCGGCACAACCCCATAGTTGGCAGCCATAAGTCCACGATGGCTTGAGGACCTGTTTATAATTTAAACCAAACATATTTCATGACATTGATTAGCTGAGTGTTCAACACAGTTTCTTTTGAGATAACTGTGTATGTGAGTCTAGTTTTGTTTCTAATATTTTTCACTGGATTTAAAATTCCTCTAACATCAAAACCATCTGTTTGAGATTTATCACTACAAGATATTATTGCAAAGATCTTAACCTGTCCAACTTCTACATTTTGAACATCTAATTTGTCCAAAAGAATAAACAGAGACACTTTATCTATGTCTTCTATTGAAATGTAGCATGGCATGGCTCCTACTAGTGACCACATGTTCCCCATTGGTCCTTTTCCACTCAAGAATCTTTGCTTCTCTTGGTTGATGTGTATGTCTCAAAGGGAAATTGTTTTAATGTTTCTTGAATTGTGGAAGACAGCCAGGGAAACAAGGATAGTGCATCCTTGTAGGTTGTCTCTAAAACTGTGTCAGACACATTCTTTGTAGTGTAGCTTGGCATCTAGCGTCATCCCCAGGTATTTCGCTTCATTAGCGTATGGGATGATTTTACCGTTGAGAAAAGTTGGAACATAGACCGTCTTGAGATTTGTGAAGTCTACGTGTACCGACTTTGACTCATTTATTCGAATTCTCCACTTCGCTGTCCATCTTTGTATTTTGGAGATAGAGTGATTTAGTTTATCAATAGATTCGTTAGTATCTTTTCCGACAGCCAGGATAGCTGTATCATCCGCAAACGAGGCTGTTAGATTGTGCTCCAGTACAGGAAAGTCGGCAGTATACAGTAAGTAGAGCAGAGGGCCCAAGACACTTCCCTGGGGTACTCCTGCCTTGATAGGTTTTAACTGAGAATAAGCGTTTTCTTGTTTAATTCGAAAGAACCTGTCTGTGAGGTATGAATCTAGAATTTCGGAGAGTTTCTTAGGTAGCACTTGGGAGAGCTTGTGCTTTAATCCTTTGTGCCACACTTTGTCGAACGCTTGGGTTACATCGAGAAAGATGGCGGAGCATACTTTTTTTTCCTCAAGGGCTTGTTCAATTGTATTGACAAGCCTGTGAACTTGATCAATTGTCGAATGCTGCGTGCGAAATCCAAATTGATGGTCCGGTATCAACTTATCTCTCTCTACTACCGATATGAGTCTCGGGGTGGCGGCAGGGATTGCCAGCAGTGGGCCCGATAGGGGGTGGTAACTGTGGGTGGTTGCATGGGGAAGATGACCATCTTGAGGTGATGGCGCACTGCACCATCGCTGCAGCGAGAGCTGTCTCGGTGGTTGTAAGCAGGTTTCTTTCAACTTGGTCTTCGTTTTTTTATAATTATCAACGGATTTCAATCGAGTACGGAAAGGATGATATTTCTTACCACACGTGGCACATGTAGCCGTTTTTCTTGGGTGGAGAGGATGCCACCATTAGATTTTATATACTATAGCGAAGGCGCTGAGCTATTTGTAATAGCGCGTCTTCTGCCTGTGTGAGTTGGAGGCCTAATTGGGCCTTAAGATCTACTGCTCGGATCCAGAAAAGAGCGGTTGAGTAGTAGTCTAGTACTTCTGGCGTACCTTGGTGACGTTGCTGTCATGCGATCTAAGCTCTTGATGAATAGACCACGAGATGTCGATGAGACCGGTGACAGCAGGCGTAAAAGTGACGCGAGGTTGGACTTTGCGTACGCTCTGATTGACGGCTAACAAAGTAAGATCTCTCAGATTATCATCTTTGGTCGGAGTAGGAGCAGCATTTGAAGCAGTTGGCTGCGGAAGAAGGCGCGGAGCCTGAGCTGCCATGGGTGTCACTTTTAGTTGACTTTGTTGTAGGTCGTCAAACGATGAAGTGGTTGTGCAGCAGCTCTGTTGGGACGGTTTTGTCCGTGAAGGTTGGGAGCTGCAGGGTTCTTCTGGTTCTCAGGTTTTCCGTAATAAGCGCGGCCATTCTGGAAACTGGGTGTTGAGGCAAAAGATAAGGAAATAAAAGTTGCTGTGAAACACGGAGGGGGGTGGCGTTTTACAAGAACTTCTCAACCCAAAATGGGGGGTGCCCACAAAACCTCATGCTGTCTAGAAGTGGGGGTGCTGTGAGAGCTAGTTTGGTGAACCATTAAACTCTCAGTGCTAATCCACGACACCTGACAGTAGTCAGATAGTCGGACGAAAATCCAAAGTGAGAGCTCTTGCCTACTTACTTCACTATCAGTGCTGATCAGTTGCACTCAAGTTCAATACTCTCAGGGGCTCGAGTAACTTGGCATCTTATCATTCAATCAAGAGAAGTATCAAACGTAAATGTGTTTATAAGATGTTGGTAAAATAAATTTTTCAAAAGAAATAGTTTCGAGAAGAAAGGATAAAACTCAACATCAAATAAGGCTTTTGTTCACAGCCAAAGGATCACATCTCCATTACAACCTGTGAACAAACTGGCTTTACATTTGCAAGAAAAAAAGCAATTAGTCCTTAACTATTTAGCTTAATTACTCTTTTTCTCTCTAGTTCTAGATGATACAGTTTTGTGGTACAGCGGTTTTGTAACATGGTGAACTTGGTATCATGTTTTATATCAGTTAGTCAGATCTGTTCATCCTGTGTGCTGTGCCTGCGAGTCTCAGTATGTGAATCTCTTGGAACCACTCCTGCCAAGATACTGTCTGGTCGGCTGATTTGATGAGATTGGAGTAAAGCATTGTGGTCCTGCAACTGGTTCAATGTGTTCTACCCGTGAGTGGTCATTTGCAAACCTCGTCTAAGGAGCTGGAGTGCTCTGTAGTTGTCTTTCTCTCCTGGATGGGTGGCACACTCGGAAACTATTGTGGAAGCACAGGGAATTCCGAGTAGTAACTCATCTTACGTGCCCACAAAACGCAAACTGGCCCCTTGAGTTATCATAAAGACAGGTTGGCGCACCAAGGAGAAGCATGGAGTGGCATAGGTTGTGAGGCCACAGCTCTCTGCCTCCTGTTAACTCAGACTCATGGTGAGCTAGTGTTGCTGAAACCCGGTACATTCTTCCCTAACTGGCCTATTAGTCTTCTCAGGGCCGTGTGATAAGTGATGACTGACTCTGAGTCACAATGTCTTCAGCCCTTACTCGAGGTCACCTATGCCCTACTCTGTAAGAACCTGAGGTTACTGACACTTTTGCTTCTCTCCTTCAATCACCTAGCTGCACTCAGAACTGTTTCACAAGAATGGGTTTCTTCACGTAATATACAAAAATACTCAAGGCAACCAGTTCATAACGCTGTATCACAAACCACCCATCATGGCTATTGACAAAAACGAGATTATGGGATGATTGGATTACCCTCACTGCTTAATTTAAAGTTGTTGTTTTATCCTTTCAAATGGCGTAAAAAAAAAGGCAAAACAGAAACCCCACGGAGATTGAATTAGTGTACCTCAAGCTCTAGAATTGTGTTACAAGAATGAATTAAGTGACTCACAGAATCACAATTCGGTTTTATTCAAAAGTAATTATTTTGAACGCTTTAGCTGGGGTAAGGCTTCGAATTGACTTACATGCTGCAAAAGGTGGTCAAAACCTGACCGACGGCGGAAAGTGCAGCCCCAATCTGAGCTTATCGGCAAACCAAACGTTCATCCCGACGAACTACTGTGGGGCAATCTGAAGACAATTTTCGGGTGGGCAATATTCATGTAGCAGTCGACTGCTGTCATCAGGTTGGAACCCATTCTGGAGAATCGCTGACCAGCGTGCGGCCAAATCTTTATGAATAAGAGGGCCTTGAGGAGACCCCTTGGGAATGTCATCCCCCAAAAGAAGTAAAACCTCTGTGTCAAGAGCCGGATCCGAAGGAGGTAGTGGATCAACAGTAGCGGAGATCGATGAGACATCAACAATAGCTGGGCCCATTATGGAAAGGGGAATGTCGATAGGTGAACCCCCCAGACATATGAATTTAAGACAGTCATTATTATAGACATTATATCAGATACCTCTGCATATTGAGCTGTTACTACTGACCCAAACTGGGTCCAAAAAGCGGCAATTTCGCGAGGTTTGATATCAATTTGACGGCCTGTTGCCGTGCACACATCGTCCAGTATTTTTCTTAACTTTTGCGCTGTTACAATCCCGCGACGGGCAAAGGATACGCAACCTAGTACGTAAATACGGGTGTTGATGTTACGGCTGACGTCCCACTCAAGTTCAAACTTTCTCTGAGCAAGGCGATGAGCAGTTTACAGATCTCAGCGGTGTAGTCCGCATCCTGAGGCTCATGTCCTGCGATGGTTCGCATCAATCTCAAAAATGTGAGATCCCTTATCCCTTGCACTACTGAGGCGTGATTGACGGCAGTTATAACAGTGGTGCTGAAGGCTTTGTCCAACTATTCCAGGACTTGAGTTGATCCCACGATGTATTTCCCTGAGAAAGTAGGCGTGGATGCAACTTGTTGTGAGCCCTCCCTGAAGTACGCTGATTGATTGGCGTTTAAAGGCTTTGATATGTAGCGAGGCACTATTGGCTTTAGCGCCTTGGCTGATCTGCTGGACATCCATCCCAACAGATCTAAATTCTCAGAGTGTGTTCCAAAACAGCAGTGGAACAATACCTGGTCCGCGTGAGGAATGTCGTACCAGACTAACCCAGATGGAGATGAAGAGCCACACGCCACTCCAACACCATGGCCCCTAGCAGCAAAGCGGCAGTAAGTGAGGACACCCTGCTTCCCGGAGATTCTGGTGCCAGTAATCACTGGCATCGCCGCAATAGCGTCAAGATTGATTTGCGAGATCTGGAATTGGGCAAATTGAGAGCTCATTTCTGGGGCGTCATGATACAGGAAGTTCAGAGGGATAGTAACTTTCTTTGCTTGCCTGCTTCCGATCAATATTAGCAGATTGGCAGTGGCTTTTAGGAGAGAGGCTGCTTCTCTCTGGCCGACCCCATAGAGTGCCTTCAACAACTATGGTAGAAATGGGAGGTGCCTCAAAGTTTCTTTCAGCGATCCAACCCATCTTTTACAGAACTTCTCAGGGTTGGGGCCCACACTGGTCTTGTGGTACATGATCAATTGTGTCAGTGGCCCCATGGAAGCGCATACGGAGGATCTCAAGTCCAGAGCATACCACACTCCCACCAAATGAATTGGCTGAAGAGAAGAAAGTGCTTCTTCAGACCGGGATGCTTACAACTTTTTCCTTCCCGGCGTATTTTATCCATCCTTTTAATCTTATACTCCCTGTAACGACAGTTGATGCCCAAGTGACGTACTTCGGAGGTTCTTCCTGGGACAAACCAGGTGTGCAATCCTGCAATAGTTATACATGATGTGATTTCTAATACTAAAAAAACAACTGCCATTCTTATTCGAAATTTGAATAAAGAACATTATTTGATTAATGGTATACTCATGACAGATTCGAAACATCCATCTTCCAACTCGTAAAAGAATTCCACATAATTTTATTCCTGCAATGGATAATGACAATATTATAACACACCATCATCAACTTGCATATATTTGTTACTAATTTACTCTTTTGACATTTTCATGCCTGACATGAAACATTGTCCTGACAACCTAGGTGTTTCTTCAAGCATAGTTCCGGGCCAAGTCAAGCTAAAACTACTCTATTTGTTTCTGATATTTTTATAGATTGTCCACAATATTTCAATATTATTATTATTAGCTGCATGCACACCACGCTACTACGGTAGTCAATCCAAAATACTCAATAATTGGTATTGCCATTGTAAATTACTCTAGACTACAGTGCACCAAATGTGAGCAAGCTCCACTACAATGTCATGTACCAGCTCTGTGATAAAATTGAAAGTAAAAGAATTACCTTAAACAAGGCTTTATTTCGCGGAAAGGCACATACATGAGAATTATTAGTAATAGGAACAATCGAACATTGAAATAAGGAAATTAGTAGATTGCTTGAAACTAGGCAACCGGAAACATGTGGTGGGAAGTTATAATATCACAAGCTCTCTCATAATTATCTTACCACAATCACTTTGATGGCCACATGAGTGAATAGGCTTTTTATCTGTCAAATGAAGATCCCAAGAAGATCCTTTTGGTAAGAATAAATGGGGAAGTAGTTGGCAACCCAGGTACAGTCGCTACTTACGTAATGTTCCTGACTAGGACTTGCCTTTACTTGAGACGCGCCAGGGAGCATGGCTGGCTCATTGCATTCCCTCGCAATCTCGCTGTGGTATTCTGCTGGAAAAAATGAACATCAGTGTGATAGAAGTCCTGGCACTCTGAAAGGTAGGCGTGATGGTATCTGTGGAATTTACACACCCGGGAGTGCGTATCCATCAAATGGATTGTACAATCCAGTCCCTGAAACTCCAATCTGGCTCAGGACCGCTTCATTGATTGCTGAAATGGGAGGAGCATTCAAAGAACCACCTCTTCGGGATGGTGGCTCCATGTGTATGTGATCACTAATCATATCATATCACTAATCATACCATCATCCCAAAATAGGTCCCAATCCTGCAATTCAGTTGGTGAGGCTCCCAAGCACTGCATCGCATACCTCGTGGGCCCTGGATGCACCATTCTCAAAATGTTGTGAGCCTGTGGGCGAACTCTTCTTTCAAGAGGGGTTGATGACCATTTCATGCTATTTTTGGCAGCATACATTCTATTTTGATCCTGGCTGGATCTGTCGCAGAACTCTCGAACGCTGAGCATGAAGACCGTTTTTCCGTCCTTTCTGGCATGCATCATCAGGAACAGCTTCCTAAGCATCGACATGGATCCCTCTTCCTGACTGCGCCCAGTCAATCCCATAATGAAGCTCTCGGTGATTCGCTCTGACAGCCAGAACTGATGATCCCTCAAAAGCCTGCGCGAAGTAGAATTCACCTCTTCTTGGCCCCGTTCAGCAGCAAGTAGAGATGACAGAAGAAACATGCCGTAGGGTGGGTCTTCTTTGAAACACGCGTTTCTTCTACATGCCAGTAGTTTGTCCCCGACCTCTAACAGGGTCCCATCGAACATCTTTCTCGTGTAGCTCCGGGCGCGCGGCTTCTTGCCTACCAATTCTATCGTATAGAACATGACTTTATCGCCCAGTTTCGTAGCGTGATTCGGCGCGGATTTATAAGGGTGCTTTTTGGTAAATGGCCAAGAAGGCAGCTACGATGCGTTTTGAAACGAATCGGAACGCACAAGCCTCTTAGCCGTTGTTTATTGAACGACCAAGTTCGCACTTTGGCTTGAAGGAACCATGCGATACCAGCCGTTCTTGCGGTAAATACTTTTTTTTTTTTTTTTTGAGTCGTGCAGACTGTAGTGACTTTGGCGTCCTTTAAAACTTTTAATGTGGTCACGAATCAGAGTTTCTATCGATTCATCAAGTTTTCTGAACATTGAGGTATGTTTCCCTCTCTGGTCTGAGGGAGCATCCCCACTCATCTTCAGGCTTCGCTGAATGTATTCCAACTTGCTTTTAGTTATGCCATGAATGGAACAAAATCGTATGGCACAAACAGGTACATCTCTCCTGGAATCATCCGCGACTTTGATGCGCACTCGGTAAGTAAAAGATGCATCTCGATATTTGGCAGTGTCGTCATTTTGCCGTGGTCTCCTTTGCTGCACAGGAAGCATGGTAATCAAACCCGCCAAATATTGATTTTGCTCATCATGAGAAGCCAGAGCATTGAATCTGCGTAATATTTCCCGTCTGTCATCCTCAGAAACAGATGTGAAACAATTGAAACGTTTGCAGCCGCAAGGAGTCCCTGTTTCGTGAGAACTAATTCGCTATTTCTTACCGACATCTGACATCTGTCCAGTTTTCTTTCGTTTTCTTGGATTCTCCTCCATTGAATTATTATCCTCATCCGAGCATTCAGACATAATCATTCACAACAGATTTCCGCGAGAAAAAAACGACGCGCACAATAAATAATGTAAACAAAAAAACTGCTTCTAGTTTGTGTGAAGAACGGGAAAAACAGGTGATAAGGGTGTGACTGTGCTGCTACCTTCTATCAGCAGTCCAGTTGTGCCCAACTTACCTGGTTCCTTCCCCTGACCGCTTGACTAACCCTGTTTCTTCCCAGCACGGCCAAACTTCTCGAGGCCATTACGCTTTGACAAACCTGGTTTTTTCCCCTATTGAGCACGTCGAAAGATGCTCCAATCGAAAATCTATCGATTGCAAACTAAAAATCGAGTTTCTCGAAAAAGAGAATTACCTTTTTTTCCCTTACCCTTCATATCTATCATGCTAGTTGTGTATGTGAGAATATCACTAATCAGCTCGTTTACAACAGTGCACAACTCCGTTGTCGACAAATTTTTCAGGAGGCCCAAAAAACCGCTGCAGCTGTTCCGCTTCCAATTAAAAAATTGCAAAAATCCCCATTAGCTAGCTTTAATGCTTATAAATTAATGGACTGTTTTAAGTGGGTTTAAGCAGTTAAAATAATAATAAATAATAGAAAAGAAATAGACTGATATATTTTATAGACGTGAATGACGAGGACGATAAATGGCTGACTAACCGGATGAAGAGCCTGCCACATGGTATCATACCATTTCTTCACGGACTCTGTTGTGATAGCTGTAGATGCATGATTTGGAGTATTACCCGAGAAATGAGAGGAATAAGTAGAAAAATCTACCAATTGACTCAGGGTCCCTGGGGCTCCCAATTCATCTTTCTCTCCATTGATTAGGGATAAAAACAGAATCTGCAGTCTCTGTAGAGCACCCGGCAACACATCCCTTCCATACGTCTAAAAAGTGATACGGAGAAACTCCAGACACATAAAAGTTGAGGAAAGCGGCTGCATAATCTACTTTATTTTCCAAGGTGGGTCTTGATTTGATTTGAGCACTTGGTAGAAATTTCCTAGTAAAGAGATCATCTGACCAATTTTCCGCTTTTTTCTCTACTGAGGAGAAGGTGATTGCTCCTGCTACAGAATCGTGGGCTTGCCAATTAATTGACATTTTACTGAAATCATTAATTTGACCACATCGTAAACACTTTTGACCGATTGCTGGGCACTTGAACCGGTGAACTTGACCACACTTCCCACATATTTTATTCGAAGTTGACGACTGTACTTGGTGACGGCGAAAACTGGACGGTGAAGGAGACCGCTGACGGGACAGAGAGCGATTTTGACGATCATGTTGGAACTTGTTTCCCCTTCTACTGCTTCCAGAGTTCGACAGTTGAGTAGGTTCATTTCGATAGGATAAAGTGTACACGGATTCTTCATTTTGTATTTGAATCGACTGCGCATGTTGATGAGTCAATTCGAGGCTTTTACATAATATATTATGAACGTTAACTGAAAATGAAGTAGATAATAAGATGAAAAGTAAAACAAATGTCACGGTTCATTCTATACGACGCACCAGGCACTGTCTGAATAGTCCTTCATGCCCATGCGGTGGTTCAGCAGGGATTTCTGGGTTGTACTCGTCAATTAGCTGTTGGAGTGCCAATTTGTGATCCGGGGTTCGATTAAAAGACGCATATCTCGCTAAGGAACCATAATCTGCTCCACAATGTGACACTAAAAGGTGCATAGCCACCCATGCAAGCGATTTATATTTTGTAGACGGAATAAAATCCGTAGTACTCGTTGTCCCCAACGATGGCTACAGCAAGAGCATAGCGACGGAAATCTGTCTCGATATATCGCATGACCTGATACCAGTGAAAGCTGGGGAACTGATTAAAGGCTTCCTGGATCGCCCAATAGCAAGTCATTCCACCCTTTATGGACTGGTCGACTAGAAGTCTTAGTCTCAACGAGTAACCTCCAATACTTTGTGCAAGTCCTTCCATGATCTGTCTCGCGTTCTGTACCGTGACAAGGCCCTGCATGGCGGTGAAGAAAGCGTCGCAATCGTCCTGACTAACTCTAACTGACTTCCCAGTAGATGCTGCAATTTCAGTCGTCACTTTATCGAGTTTCTCCACTGAGATGGTCCCGCGTTTCCCTAATGCTATATAAGGCTTGTTCCGGTTCCTCGTGACAACTGTGTTCCGAATTTGGTATACAAGTACGAAATTCCTTTGGCAAGGGCTTCAGCAAGTTGCAGGTAGAGATCTTACACGGACGGCTGCCTATTGACTAAGATCATGAACAAGGCCTGAGCCGTGTGGTTTCCAACGTCGGTAGGAAGACGGGCGAAAATCCCTGCTGATACCCCATCTACCTCTCCGTCCGTCATTTCAGCTGCTGTAGGGACGGAAGGAGCCGAAAAGTACATATTATCCCAGCCTGACCGGGATAGGAATTCCAGAATAGACAGTATAAACATTTCTCTGGATGCGAACGCAGTGAGAAAGTCACTGTCAGGAAGATTGGGCCCGACCATCTCTAGTGCCGCTATCGGCCGTGCATATTTTGTCACAGAGATACTTTGCGTCATAGCCTTCCCCATGGCGTATGTATGTAAGACCATGGGCAAGGTATCGTTCGTGCGTGCTACATGGGCTGAGAAGAAGGGTATACCGATGAACCTCGTGATCATTTTCTGCCTTGCTGAAAAGGCAACGAATGCGAAGGATCGTTGTTCTGCGGTATCTAGCTGGTTCCTCACAAATCCTTCTTGGGCCATTCTGATTGTATTAAAGCTTTGAAGAGTTTGTGTAATTTGCTCACACTCAATTCGGCAGCAACATAGACCCTCTTACTTTTGCCTCTCCCATAATGAGATTCAACGCAATTGAGTTTACCGAGAAATTGACGAACTGCATTTTCTTGCCTTCAAACGTGGCAGCTCTTCGAAAGCCTCCCCTCTTTCCTGTGGGTACTCGGCCCTCACTGACTATTTTCCCAATACGCAGCAGACGAGAATTGGGTACACCCATGGCAAATGCAAAGAATTTTTTACACACGGGCAGCATGCGATCCCCTTTTTTTCGTTTGACCGACAGAAAAAACTTCAGAGATACTGTTCTGTTTCGAACAGAAGACTTCGGTCGCCTTCTTTTTGGCTCGAATCCCGAGATGTGAACAGCACTGCATGGCAGCATTGCTATCAACAAATGCTGGCAGCAAATGTTTCTCAAGTCGATCGCAATTCTGTGCCTGGTTGCTAAGCTTGAATTTCCGAATGGTTTTGCTCCTTGCAAACTTGCACCCGTTGTTGAACATCTGCCATGAGCAGCCGAATGAGAATGAGGCGCTGCAAGTAAATCGGTCAAGCCCCTGGCAAGCGCAGGTCTTAGGCTTGTTCTTACTACATCCCCTTTGCGTGACTACACGATACACGGACAAGTGAACAGGGCAAGGAGAGTCAGCTGGCCCTGCTATACATACTCCCTGTAACTGCTACCCAGTAGTTCCCCTGTCCATGCCACACCTGCTGCCAGTGCCTCAGAGAATCCAGTAGTTAAGACATGAGGGCACACTATCTGCTCAACCCTGGATTTGTTAGGCTCGATGAGGCCCCAAGACACACAGGAATTTCCCTTCACTGTCTCCTTGATCGCCTTGGACCTGAAGGCCGCTAAATAATACGAGAGTATCTTGATCAGGTCAGTGTTCTTTTTGTCTCTCGAATGAATCACCTGGTCGGAACGCACATGCAACCCGAACAAGAAGACGTGTAGCATGGGATAGTTCTTTAGCACCGCGTGGGGCACACATGACACAAGATATGTGGATGAGAGCACCTTGAATCTGGCCACCTTGAGCCAACCTCCGTCAGCTCAAAAATTGCCTTTCCCTTCCCTTTGTGGTAGAGGTTAGTGAACAGATGCGGAAAACTGGCCGCCACCCTAGGAAGCGTCACCACTTCTGGAGCCAGGGCCACCCCAGACTCATGCGAGGTAGTAGAGATCTTGTACTTATCTGCGTACCACTCCGTATTGTGAGTCGAATAGTGTAGGAATCGAACGAGAGAGATCTCAATTATTGTACTGTATCTCTCTATATACAGAGGTATATTGAACTTATTCTGAGGGGTTAGCCTCCTTGGGATCAGAGCATTCTACCTGCGTTTCTAGTTCATTTAGGTTATTATAATTTGGATTACTAGTCCTCATGGGGGAGAATCCTGTTACTCGGGATTGAGCTGGTTGCGCCGGACAAGGGGAATTACCTAGCGGGGGCTTCCCTTGAGGTCCTGTCGGGGGTTTCTGTTGATGGATTTGTCTGGGAGGCCTTGGGACGAAGTTCTAGAGTTTCTGGTTTTGCTGGGGGAATTGATATTGATCTCTTTGGGATTGAAATGGGTTGTTTCTAGGGGGCCAAGGATCTGGGGGTCTTGGTCCCTGTGTATTCTGTGGCCTTGGAGGGTTCGAAAAACTCCTGTTCGGGAAATTATTTTGTTGGGGTTGAGGTTGGTTTTGATTTCTAGACTGCGCCGAGTGAGTGAATTTGGATTTTGTAGCGAGGAGCTGAAACTCGTTCGTCATTTGATAAAGGTACTCGTTTAGGGAGGCCGAGTCCCTCGTCCTCAGAATATGGCCTAGAGGCTCTTTCACCTGCATTAGGAAGACTCTGAGCGCTATTTTTTGTACGCTCCTACTAGTATAGGAGCGTCAAACTTATCGTTGTGGGTATTGCAGTATGAGACTAAGGAGTGCAAGGTGCCCTGCACTCTTTCTATAAATTTGAAGGGGTAGCAGCAGCTGCATACGATCTGATTAAGTATGTACATACCTGTTTAACCTTGAGGTCATTTTCCTCCTTCAACTTTTTCCACATGTCTTGCTCCATTGTTTGTTGCCTCAACCGCTTCTTTGCCCTCCTGGGGCCAGGAGGGACAAGGAGGGGAGTTTCTACTGGCTGGATGGTGACAGTAGATCCAGCTGGTGCATGGGCTGAAGACGGGGCATTGAGCAGGGTGTTCCAATAAGACACAAAACAAAAGTAAATGGATTAGTTACATATCTTAACACTCGACAATATTCGCGTGGTAATGCCGGGAGAAGCCGGTAAAAAGGAATGCGAGGCTGAAGGCGTTTTATTTTTATTTAATTATCTCACTTGTCGTTCGAGCAAGTGTTGGAGGTGTCCGTTTCGAACAGTGCTCCAGTCAATATTAAATTATACTTGTATGAACGTATGAACACAGTCGCTTCGGGTCTACAAGGATCTAATTCCTTTCCACTGCTTATGGATCACGTAAGAATAGGTATTCTCAATCCTGCCGCCTTGCATCCACCAGTATGCTATGAATACAGGCCGCAGATTAACGTATTGAAACCGCAAGACGTCAACCCACCTACAATGGCACGCATCGGCAGAACAAAATTGTTCGTATCTCACGGTACGAGACCTGCTGGACGTCGCATCGCCGCATTTACAGCGTCTAACCAAAATGATCAAGATTTAAAAATGGTCGCTGAAACTAACGATCATAAAAATGTTACCCTATACCTCCTCCAGTTCAAGGTTTTCTCACAATGCCCCCTGTGAACTTGAAATATCATCATTATTTTATCTATCTACTCTACCGATAACGAGGCGTAGAATTCATTAAAACCCCTAAAGGCAATCGTAACCGAGATTCAAATTTTTCACACATGTCCACCATGAATTTTAAATGTCTCTAATCCTACACATTTATCCACGATATGAGTTAGCATTGATGCTGATGATAACAACGCTGCCAAAGTGAGCGAAGGAAAAATCCCTCTGGGGGCATCGAATGGATCAGGAAATAATTGAAAATCCCGCTCCGGCCACCGAATGGTACAGAAAATATCAAACGGGTATCGAAGAAGCTCCATTAGGTACCCGCCACTGGTACCTACCCGAATGGGCTCGCTAAATTGCGATATATATTCTATACTTCCACTCGGGTGTTTTTCAATCAAGTTTCAAACAACTCACCGCAAATTTTTATATAAATCTATAAGGGCCAATGTGCGCCCGCGGCTCCATTGATAAGGGCATACCCCTGTGTCCATTGGGAATTGCAGGAAGTCTCCTAGTTCTGAAAGATAAAATCAAAGAGAATGAGTGTTATATACAATTGAAAGGACTCTCTTACCGCCAGATTAAAAAGTACTTAAACCAAAATTAGCGAAAGTTAATCTACTTGTTTAAGTACTCTACAAGTGTCGTACAATTGGTTCGCCTAACGTTTTCTTCGTTCTTTTAGCGTAATGTCTATTAACATATACGAGAATATGGATTACTTATACTTACTACAAATACTGACCGTTTTGGAGTTCATCCATCGCGGAATACTGCAGAACAAAGAACAAGAATAATCAGAAACTTGAAAGATGCGCGAAAGCGGTGGTGGCTGTTGCGGGATGAACACAGTCAAAAGCGTTCGCAGAACACCTTGGTTCCAACCAGTTGGAAACCGTTTGAAAGCTGGTAGAGGTGAAAACTGCGAAAACTCTAACCAGTTTGAAATCGGTCAGCAAACTGCTACTGCTAACATAACCTATAGTAACGCACATCATGCGAAGCTAACTTTTGTTTCAATTAGGTCTCGGGTCCACTAATTCGGGGAGGAGGTGCTCCATGTAAAAAGCTGTCAGCTTATTCACTTTTTCGAGCCAGAAAGATTCGTCCTTCTCAATTTCCTCCGTTGCAATGCCTTTTTGAGTGAATAACACAAAGAGACACTTCCTCCTCCCTGTTATGTTCATCTGACCCTGAACCTGCAGATGTCACAAAAATAGTGATTTCTTAACCCACTGCGCGACACGTGATATTAAACACAGCTGTGCGACACGTGAGTCTGTCAGACTTAGTTTCTTATTTAGCTGGTGGGAAATTACTTCCACTTCATTTCGGCAGAAAAAATAATATAATATATTATCCGTTCTGTTGAGCTTATTTGATCTAATATAGTTTTGCTTTTCAGAAAGGAATCATTCCGGGGAGAAAAGTATCTACATTTTATTTGAAAATTGAGGTAAATATTTCGAAAAATAGAAATAGGTACTTCAACATTTTTTCCTGCTTCGTAAAAAAATTGACAATTTTGGTTATTACAAGCATGACAATACTCGCAACGTTACATTATAGAATCACAAGAATGAACCAGAAAGGTACACTGGTAGGTACTCAGAGCAAACATAATTACAGGAATGAGCAGAAGACACGTCAGTCAACGACGAGAGGTACATTCTCGAAATGTTGTGAGTCTGTGGGCGACCTCTTCTTTCAGGAGGGGTTGATGACCATTTCATGCCATTTTTGTCAGCATACATTCTATTTTGATCCTGGCTGAGCTACTTCGGACTCATCATCTCCTTGGCTTGATTCACTGTCCTCAGCACTGCTTTGCTCCACCAATTCAGACAAAAGTGGTGAAAAATCATCATTTTCTGAAGATGATGATTTTTCTGAATCAGACTCGAGGCCAGAAGGAACATTGCCGTCTAACCCGGGAAGTTGCTGGGAGTTGGGGGGAGGGGAGGGAGGAGGTTTGCTGGGTCGTCAGAGTCAGAAACACTTTCTGATTCAGAAACATTTTGTAGGAGATCTGACACCTTGGAGGAGAAGTCTGGATCATCTACCCTCAAAATCTCCTTTTGTGTGTCAGGGTTCATCTGCACAGCAAAAAAGTGTGCTAAGGTGAAAATTTAGTTGGTAACCTAACATTCAAAAGATATCTGACAGTTATCTTGAAGCCCCTTGGGGACACGTGAGTTTGGTGGGCTCACACAAATCATTCCCAGTACTGTGACACGTGAGCCCACCAGACTCCCTATGTTATGAAAAAGTGCTTTGTTTATCTTTGTAATCGCGTCTGAGACGGTCGTTTTTCGAACTCACTCGTTCACCAACTAACAACAGGAATTTACGTGGGTGTCATGCTCCGCTAACTGAAGCAGTGGTGTCAGCATATCAAAAAGAAATATATTCTTGTGAGTTCCGTGAACTCACGTGTCGCGCTATGGGGTAAATGTCGAGATACCTTGAGGCTATCAGTGAGTATTAATTTTAGGAGAAATTGAGATGGAAACTGCGGGAGTAAGGGCCAAAGATGGGTTAGTCTTAGTAGGTCGATGCTCAACAGGAGATTGACATTTACTTGATAATAATAGTTGTGGTTTCTCTTGAGGTAACCATTGGCGTCAAAATAAGGGAGCTCCCTCTTCGCGTCCTCAGGGTCCATATCTCTTACGGAGTAGGGACACTTAATTTCGACGATTGTGATTGTGTCAGACCCAATCAGTCCGTCGGGTGAAGCACCTGAATGCACCATTACAAATGAAGTTAATAGACATTGAGAGACGACAAGATGAAAGAGAATTGGGAGCCGGGAAAGAGCTGCCTTTCGGTGTGATAATTGTAATGTGCCTACATACGTACCTAGGTATGGGCGCTCTTTATCGATAAAGAGACCTGCCTTGACGACAGGCACCCCCGAGTCCCTAAGAACTTGGAGGGCTTTCTCTTCATTTGCCTTTCCATACTGGATCGAGGGGGCTTTGAAAGCTTTTGGGTACAGAAGCCGCTTCGCCATTTTTTCGCGACCCGACAAAGTTTTTTTCTTCCAAGCCTACAAAAATTTTCAAAAAAATATATAATAAAATAAATAATGATAATTAAAATAAATAAATAACCGTTATTTTTACTTCGCCAAAGTTGGATGACGTAAGACGCTTTCGGCGCTCCTCATGCCACGTAAAATCCTCCGCTTGATTTGAGGTCTTTTCTGTGAGCCTCTGATGCTCATCAGCAGTCAGTTTGAGCTTACTGAGGAAATCAAGCTTTTCCATTTCAAACATGGCAGGATCTGTCACTTGCAGAGGTGGTTTCAAAGCGTTGGGGCCGTAGTGTCCGTCTGTACACGTTCTGTAACCATTCTGTGTCATTTTTTTCCAAAGGGAACGCCCTTTCTTTTTTTGCAATATGTCGAAAGAATGCAAATACAAATAATTTGTTCGGTTTTTATAATAAATGGAGATATTTGAAAAATAAACCTACAAAACTGAGTGGTTGGGCCACACAAGGCCAGCCAAATTTATTGAACAATCGACACTAAGATGCGCTGCGGTGATTCAGGTAGGTACCTCCTCATTCATGAATTATGAACAGCGAAAATAACCTTTACTCTCTCGAGAAGAGGACATTTTGGAATGGTTAGAAAAAGGCTCACCATTTTCTTTCAACAGCCTTAGTGAACTTCCCAGGGCTCTTTCCAAACATAATTTTGTTCAGACGCGTCTGTAAAAAAGTATCTCATCAAATTTTAAATCGTTATCCCTCCTGTTATTTAACCCAGCAGGAACCACGTGAATTCCCTGGACCCAACCACCCACGTTGGGTGGAATCCAACCCAGCATGATATTTCATGATTTTCAAGTTGAATCCTAAGAATATTTAGTAGGAAAGGAATAAAACATTTTTCTGTCAATTGATTTTTTATTACAAGATGGAAATCACGAATAAAGGTACATAGTTTCAATCTGAATCGTCATTATTCGGGTAGCCATTACAAATTACTTTTTTATGCTCACCACATAAGCATTTTCCGCATTTTTCACAGAATGCATAGCCTTTCTTATCCTTTGTTTTGCTCCCTTCATTACACACATCACATCTTCTCGGTTTCCTTGTACCCTGTGGTTGAACTGGATGTTGAGGTTGCTCTTCACCTAGATAATCTTTTATTGACAAGCGAAGCATTTTGGGCTCTCACCTTCAAACATGGTTCAACTAAATCAGGCAAACAAAGGCTGCAGCTCGACTGATGACGTCGGCATGGGAGGGTACTGAAATGAAGGGGGAGATAGGAAAACGTTGGCGCATGCGCAGCTTGAAAAGAAAAATGCTTGGGTGGGATTCCACCCATACGTGGTTCTTACTGGGTTAAACGAGTAATGATGAATGATCTGCATTACTCACCACTGCAGAACGGAATTTGAACTTTCGAGAGAAAACGACGTCGAATAAATTGAGCCTCGCCAACGGTGACAGATATCTTAGCCGGTCACTTGCCAACAACAAACTGAACTCCCTTTGGGAAAACTTCAAGGGTGCGTCTTTCTGCATCGAGGTGGCGCTAGCGTGCTCAATTCCGGGGGTGCATTGATGTTCCAGTCCTTATTCCCGAGAAATATAATATTTTACAAGGATCTACAAATTGGCTCATTTCACGTCAAACTTTGAACTCTGGTATGATTGAAATGAACAGGTATTTGAGTAGTTAACTTAATTGAAAACCTAACCGAGTCCCTTGTCCTCAGAATATGGCCTAGAGGCTCTTTCACCTGCATTAGGAAGACTCTGAGCGCTATTTTTTGTACGCTCCTACTAGTATAGGAGCGTCAAACTTATCGTTGTGGGTATTGCAGTATGAGACTAAGGAGTGCAAGGTGCCCTGCACTCTTTCTATAAATTTGAAGGGGTAGCAGCAGTATGTACATACCTGTTCAACCTTGAGGTCATTTTCCTCCTTCAACTTTTTCCACATGGCTTGCTCCATTGTTTGTTGCAGTGGAGAGTTGTTTCTTCTTCAACATCTCCTCAATATCTTCGCACTGCTCTTCTCTCTCTTCACATGTAGCCTCTCTTAACTTTGGTTCTCCAAAAAAGCTTGTTTTTGCAATTTCGGATCTTGAGATTACATTCTGAGGTCCACGAGTATACTGTAATGCTGTAAATTCCTCTTTCATCTCATTCATATCTTTTCTCATATTTTGGTAAATACATTTCTGTATCACCTGGGACTTCTCTTCATTGGCGGTCAACCAATGGCCTACGACATGGGTCTTCAACCTTTTTTAGTGCAAGGGCCAAACATCGATTTCACATTGTCCGAAGGGCCACAACTTTTCACGATACTTTACCACCTTACCAATAAAGTAAAAGACATACATAATTTCAATAATATTTATTGGTTAATTAAAGTCAATCAATGTGATTTTTGACACTGTTTATTTTTTACAAGTGTGTCAATATTTGTTTTCATTTTTGTGGTTGCAACCCGCAGACTACCTTCCAGATGTGCATCTGTAATTCTAGACGTTGTTGTCGATTTCACATACTTCATACGAGAAAATAGCTGCTCACACACATATGTGCTCCCAAACAATGACATCATTTTCTTTGCGTTTTTTTGGATTTCAGGAAACGAGTTGTGATCGACATATTTTGCATAGAAATCAAAAACGCCCACGTCGAACTTGTCTTTCAATTCCATATTACACTGCAAATCTATAAGCTCCATCTGAAAATTTTCCGGCATGTCTTCTACGGATACACCACACCGAATGGTCGTGCGAAGAGACTTATGTATTTTTCACTTTCTCTGAAGTCAGAAAACCTTGTTGAAACTCTATTTTGAGTAAATCTACTGCTTCAACGTATATGCTAGTTCCGTCTATAGTTCACTACAAGGCCGGTAGATCGCTCTTCTCCCAAATATTATTCTTCTTCCATGGAGTGGCATTGCGAGTTTAGCGAGTGCAGCGCTCGGTGCAGTCGATAACATACCTATCACTGAGCGCAATATATATATATTTTTTTTTTTTTTTGCCACGGGCCGCAAGAGATTAGCTGGCAGGCCGCATGCGGCCCGAGGGCCGCGGGTTGAAGACCTAAGGCCTACGACTTCACCATGGCGACAAGGGCTTGATCTGCTACAACCTCCCTCCTACAATTCCCATGGTCAACTACACCTACAACTTCGTCTCTAACAGTATCAAACTGTAAATGTTTTTTAATGGAAATTTCGTCAAATAATAAAGTGCATTTTTTTTTTTTTTTTTTTTTTTTTTTTGAAGAGGGCCATTTAGGTACTTCCGTTTTCAGGAAGTCAACAATTTGTCGATGAACACCAACATTAAGTGGGACTTTAGCTTGGAATCTTTTCAGGGTTGATATACTTGGAAGTAAAATGAATTTTCTAAGGAATTTATAAGCCCGGGGCCCATGATAATACCAGTTAAAGCTAAATCCTTCATGCTGCCAGTCCACCGTCTGCCATATTTATTCCCCCTTTCATTTCCAGCTGGGCGCACAAGTGGCGATGAGCAAAAGGCGTAAGTCGTCCGTTGGCTGCTCCAGCAATGTCCGACCACGACGCTGCCGCGGGTCGTTTTCTTGACCGTAGCAGTTGCATTTTCAAGCGTTGAATTTGCCTTTGCGCCTGCCTCAGCTTCTCTTTCAACGTCGTTTCTTTTGAGGATTGTTCCTTTTTATATTTCTGTCGTTTGTTGGCTTCATTCTTTCCTGAAATAGCAAAACCATTGTTGTTACTCTCATCCTGGGTGAAATACCTATGTGACTCGATACCGTTCCCAAACAGTAACATTTTTTACCAGTGAGGTAAAGGCTAAACGATTCCATACAAAAAGGATATGGCATTCACCTCTCTCTTATACGTTTTAAGATGTCTAGGATCTAAAGTGTTAAGTTAATAATCACAACATCATAAGTCAAGCTAAAACTACTCTGTTTGTTCCTGATTTTTATAGATTGCCCTCAATATTTCAATATTGTTATTAGCTGCATGCACACCACGCTACAATCCGAATTATGATACTCAATCATTAGTAGTGCTATTGTAAATTACTCTAGACTAGAGTGCACCAAGCCGTTAACTGTTAGCCCCACCAGCAGCAAATGTGAGCAAGTTTGACTATATGTACCAGCTCTCTCAAAATTACCTTACCACAATTCCTTCAATGGCCACATGAGTGAATAGGCTTTTTATCTGTCAAATGAAGATCCCAATAATATGGACAGAGTGGATATATATATATAATAAGAATAAATGGGGAAGTAGTAGGCAACCCAGGTACAGTCGCTACTTATGTAATGTTCCTGACTAGGACCTGCCTTTACCTGAGACGCGCCAGGGAGCACATCTGGCTCAATGTATTCTCTCGCAACCTTGCTGTGGTCTTCTGCTGGAAAAAATGAACATTAATGTGTTAGAAATCCCGGCTCTGTGAAAGGTAGGCGTGACAGTATCTGTGGAATTTACATACCCGGGTGTCCGTCTGAATCAAATGGATTGATCAATCCGGTCGCTGAAACTCCTATGAGGCTCAGCACCGCTTCATCGATCGATGAAATGGGAGGAGCATTCGAAGAACCACCTCCTTGGGGAATAATTAAAAAGAAACATTAATAAAACATCACTCAAGCCTATAACAGCTTCGTCAAAAATGGAACTCTTCCCTCACCTGTGCGATGAAATTCCTTCTTGAAATTGTTCGCCGTCTTCCGCGCTGTTTTCTTCAAATTTTCCACGGTCCGGAATACGCAGACGGACGTTGAGTTGTACTCGGCAGTTAGCCGAGTCCACGCATCGTTCTTTTCCGTCCGGCTGATGGCATTGGAGAATTTGTTTTCAACGACGCCGGCGTATTTCCTTACGACTTCGACGAGGATCAATTTTTCCTCTGTCGTGAAGTTCGGCGACCTCTTCTTTTTATCCTCCATCTGAAATAACAGAAGTTTCCGTGAAGTTTTGGGGAATTTGTTCAGTAAGCCAATTGTTCATAAAATCGGCCATTCTGCAAATTAAAAAGGAAAATAAAATTATAATGATTGGTCATGATGTACACACTAGGGCAAAAAAGGACCTCAGGTGTATAATTCCAAAGGGAACAACTTCTTTTTTCCAAAACCAATATTTTTATATAGGAGTGAAATTTTTCAACTCACTCCCTGTAGATGTCAAAGTGGCTTGTAATCAGGCAAATTGGAAATCAATAGTAACCAGGCATCTTTTGAAGGAAAAAATTACTTTAATTTAATAATCCACAATGTAATTCTGTTCTTTGTTATGTTTTTCTTTGTACTGCTTCCATGAGACAATGTCGTCTCCCTTATGCTGTTTTAACTACACCCGCTCTACATAGTTCACAGTACTTGCTTATGTTTTTCCCCTAGATTTGACTCCTCTCCCTGTGCACGGTTCGCCATACAGGGGGAGTACCTTCCAGATTAGTGATGTTTTTTGTTATATTTTATTTGAGTAGTCCTTTTATTTTTATTTGAGTATTTATCTCTTGTGTGTTTATTGTGGAAGGAAATAAATAAATAAATAAATAAAAGTTAGGTGATCTTTTCTTTTCATCCTCCATCTAAAATAACAGAAGTTTCCGTGAAGTTAGGTGCTCTTTTCTTTCCATCCTCCATCTAAAATAACAGAAGTTTCTCGTTGTCACCAAATTTACCATTTCTCCAAGAACGTTTAACGAAAAGTCTTTACGTATCTATCATGCTAGTTGAGCCATGGGCAAACCAATTCGTTTCCGAACCTAAAACAACACCTAAAACGAGTGCAGGCGTGAGGCATTTGATATCCAGTCTGAACAGAATGTGAAACTTATCGTTGTTAATGATTATCCTTTTGGGAACGATGGAGTTTAATATTACTTACGTTTCGAAACACAACGATTCTGAAAATGAGAATAGCTCAGGTAAATCTTGTCAAGGGAATTGATACTCAAAAATATTACAAAATGAAGAGGTACATACCACGAACGCGATATAAAAGCACTCCGACACAACAATAAAAATAAATTTGAACCAAAGTAGTACTAATAACTTTATAAATTGTTGGAAACGAACGAATATAACAAACAAATGAAATCATCAGAAAAGCGCTGTGTCATGGCTGTGTGGTTGCTATTTCAGGTTTATGTGTCCAAAAACTCACTCCACTCACTGGTGGTGGTCACTTTGTCCACTTTTCCTTTAGGACGGATGGGACAGACTCGTTTACCTAAACTCGATAATGTCAAAACGGGTTTACCTGACTTTTGGGGTGGTGAAAGACGCCAGAGCGATTTCAGGTTCAACTTTTCAGTTTAGAAATAAACGAGTTTTACTAAACTCCGGCAAATCATTTTCTGGTGAAAGTGGCCCTAAGACTGCTTTCATTAACCATCTCTGCTCTGAACCCCTACACGACCCTGTTTAGCTACTCTTTGTTTCGTACTTCTATGACACCTGATTGTCTGCCTGATTATTTTCTCATTTGTAATTGGGTTTATCCCGTATTATTATAAATAAATAAATAAATAGAGCCTTGAATTTGGCGCATCGGAACATGAAGTGTTCGCCTTTACAAAAGTTACAGGAGCCGCGACGAGCAGGCATTGGTGATTAAGCGGAGACAGTGGACAAAGCGGGAGCAGAAACAGCAACATAAGCGGTAGAACTAATAGCAGCAGAAGTGCAGCGGCAGTGGAGCTCCGAAATACTATTGGGGAACGAGTACGTGGAGCGGAAGTTTGGAAACGAGTGGCTTCTGGGATCAGACGAGTGACTCGGAGCTCCCGCTCAACAAATCCAATAGCTGAGCATGACTGGGAATACTGTCCATTTGCTCCGTGACTTCCCGGTTGAATTTATTTTTCAACTCGAGGTTTAATTGACAAAACAGGGATTCAAAGAGAAGATAATCCTCCAAACTTTGAGCGGGGAGGTTCTTCATGAGTCCGATCCATGATCGTGCTTCATTAACGAAAGCCTCAAGGTCATTAGAGGATGGTTTGTCTAGCATCGGAATTTTATCTCGCTGGCAGAATACCGAACGAGCGAGGCGGTATTTCGATGAGTTCTCAGAGACCAAGGCGGAATAGAGCTGATTGTAATTTTTTCCGGAAAATGAGGAGCGTAGATCGGGCGAAAGCTTCGATATTTCACCTCATTTTGGTTTGTAAGTGGTCTCTTGATTTTTGTGGTGAATAAAATTTCTTTCTCTTTCTCTCTCTCTCATCAGGAACCTCAGAGGAGTTGTGAACAGCACGATCAAACAAAATCTTAAATTCGGCAAATTGGTGAATTTCTCCGCGGAAAATGGGCACGGTTGACGAGGCGAAAACTGGGGCGTCAGCAGTTGCATCAGGATTGGAAGACACAGGAGTTTTTCCCGACAACTCTATGAGGAGATCAGTGATCCGTTCTGTTGTATCGGGACAATAAAAGGAGAATGAGGAAAGGAAGTGTTACTTTACCTTTAGGTTCAATTTTATGGCCCACATAGTCACTAAACGTCAATTGGGGTTGTTGTAGGGGAAATTTTGCGAAATTATTCTCATAGAAATCATAAGAGATAACGTTCTGTGCACACCCAGTATCCAGTTCAAACGAATACACTTTGCTGTTGACGGAAAATACTACTTTGATAGGTTGTGGTCTTCGTGAGGAATAGGCGTCCTCTAGAGCATAGAAAAAGGAATCATTTAGGAATACCTCCTTCTCTGTTTCCCCTGATGTCAAAAACTTGTGATCGGCCGTACTTCCGGGTTTCAGTTTGCTTTTATACGACTTACACACTGATGATAGATGCCCCTGGGCCGAACACGTCGCAAATTTAAATTTGCATTGTTTTGAGTCATGATTTTTCCAGCCGCAGTGGACACATTTAGTTCTCCTGGTATTATTTATTGTTCTTTAGAGGCAAGGTTTTGAAGAAATGGGAACACACGAATCGAATCGCGAACTTAAAACGGAATTTAATAGCTAAGACAAGTCTTCAAAAGTACAAAACACCACAGCGGATCGAACTATCCACAGCCAAAACCCAACGGCGCAACACAACACCCAACTCCATGAATTTCGTTACAAAAGAGAAAGGGCACACAAAAACACGGCTACCCAAATCGCAATGGAGAAAAAATTCCAACCCAATACGTTACTTTGAAAACCGCTCACACGAGCGCTGTCAGCGCTTAGTGCTTGAGTAGTTACCTACTGTTTCTAACATCCTCCCATCTAATTTTCAATTTTGAAAATTACAAATGGCCAAAAACAGGGAGTTGACAATGTCTAGTGGGTTGGATGAAGCATGTCTTTTTCACAAGTCAAGCTTCAATGGCTTCTTCACTAGTCGACCACAGCGAGTCTTGTGGAGCAGAGGCTTTAGCTGGAGAGGGCAGGCTCTCCTCTTCATCTGACGAATCTTCTGTGTTCTGCTCTGGTTCTTCATCACTGGATAACGAGACTTCTAGTACAACTTCAGGAGCAGGTCGCACAGGTCCAAAGACTTCAACTTCAGTAGGAGGAACAGCAACTTCTATTTCCAAAGGGAACACTCTCAGGAGAGGTCGAACCAATTCCCCTTTAGCTGTTTTCAGCAGCAGCACTCGGATGCCGCGGACTACCTTTTCAATTTTGGCAAGTGGCCAGTCCAGTCTTTTAGCATCGTCAGAACCAACGAGGACAATCTCTCCCACAGCAGGTTCTCAAATCCCTCGACGGTGGGTCCATTTCAAGCAGCCAAGGTATTCAGATCGAAAACGGGCTCGTAAGATCTCTGTTCTCGAAGAGAGTGGCGATATCTTAGTCTTCGGTTGAGTTCGATGCTGTCAACGGGGTCACAATCTGGGGTTTCCCATGCCTGAATATCCCGGAGAAACATAGCTGGCGTCAAAGGCATGGGGTCTTCACTTGTTTCTGATAGGTAGGTGATGAGGTCTGTTAAGTTCTTGAAAGGGCGAACGATCACTTCTGTGAGTAAACTTGTATTAAATGAAAATAAATTGAACAGCTCCGTAAAACGTAAAATTAATGTGAAAATGTAAAATGCGGTTGTAGTCGTGTATCTCATTCGTAATCGAAATCGTAGTCTTATCGTAGCGTTATCTCTGGTCGGCGGTGTGCGGACGGCCCTCTTCGTTTTCACCTTTCTCGGATGGAATGTAGATTGCCGACGTAATTAGGGTCGCCACAGCACCTCCCCCCTCTAAAATTTAAGCAGAGGCTTCCGGTTACGCAGTGGGTATCGACGGGGACTGCTTTCTGCTAATGGCGGTTTGAGTGGGGAAGTGATGTCTCCCAGAGTGACAGACGTTGCTTTGGGCGACGAGGGTGAGGGCCGGGCAGGAGCAGTTGGTTGCGGGGCTGGTAAATCTGAAGAGCCTGGTGATGTCGATGCGGTTGACAACGGGTTTGTGGGTGGCGGCGGCGTGACGGGACATGGTGGAGTCGAAGCATGTCCAGTAGAGGCCAGGTGTGGCGTCAAAGATGCGTGGACTGCAGGAGTTTCCAATACAGCGGTGGGTTGTCCATTGATACTCCGTAGCTGATCCACATGACGCCTGTGCAAATGACCACCAACCAGGACAGTGTAGTGGAGATTCCCGTCGCGACTCACTACAGTGCCACGTTCCCACTTCTGATTGGGATGATTGTAGCACCTCACAGCAACAGCTTCACCATCTTGAAAGGTCCGGGTTGGTTCATAATTCGTCTTCTGCATTTTGCTGTGAAGGTCCGGTTTCAAAAGATCAAGGCGGGTACGCATTTCGCGTCCCAAGAAAAGAAGGGCAGGACTTTCCCCTGTTGTAGAGTGAGGTGACCGGCGGTAGGTATAGAGGAATTCTTGGAGGCGGCTGTGCATATTTACCTCTGAGCTGTGCAATGCTTCCAGTTTGCGTTTAAGTGTGTCGACGTAGCGTTCAGCTTGTCCATTCGTTGATGGGTGGTATGGTGCCGAAGTTTTGTGAGTGACTCCATGAGTTTTGAGGAACTCTTGAAATTCAGTGCCCGTAAATGTAGTGGCATTGTCGCTCACCAGATACTTTGGGAGCCCATATCGAGAAAAAAGTTCATGAAGGACACGTATGGCAGCCACTGACTTCGTAGATGGGACAATGAAAACTTCAGGCCATTTAGAGTAAGCATCGATGACGAGGAAAAAAATGTGGCCATACTATGGCCCAGCGAAGTCAATGTGTATCCGTTCCCATTGGTGAGCAGGATATTCCCAAGCATGTGTACGTGTTTTCATCGGTTCTTTTTATGATTCAATGCATTCAGGACATTCCTTCGCCAGCGCTTCCAGGTCATCATTAATCTTGGGCCAATAGACGTAGGAACGTGCAAGGCCTTTCATTTTCTGGATTCCAGTGTGTCCTCGATGTAGTTCTGCAAGCACAGCTGCCCTATAGAGAGTCGGAATGTGAAGTCCCTTCTTTCATAAAACATAGAAAGGCGCTTAAGGTTCTATAATTTTTTTTTTGGATCAAACTTTTAAATTGTTGAGAAGGGGTGTTGGACAACAACAACGACAACAACTTTCTTTTTCTATTATCAGTTGATAAGACTCCTTCTATGTATTCTGTCGTTCCTTATATTTTCCGCTAATAAAGGCGTATTGGAATCAGTTCTAATATTATTTAACATGGCCAGTCCAGTCTTTTAGCATCGTCAGAACCAACGAGGACAATCTCTCCCACAGCAGGTTCTCGAATCCCTCGACGGTGGGTCCATTTCAAGCAGCCAAGGTATTCCAGATCGAAAACGGGCTCGTAAGATCTCTGATCTCGAAGAGTGTGGCGATATCTTAGTCTTCGGTTGAGTTCGATGCTGTCAACGGGGTCACAATCTGGGGTTTCCCATGCCTGAATATCCCGGAGAAACATAGCTGGCGTCAAAGGCATGGGGTCTTCACTTGTTTCTGATAGGTTGGTGATGAGGTCACTACACTGAAATGGCAGTTCCGCGAACGCGTTGCTTCGACGTATCATCGCCAGTTGTTACACTTTAATTGGAAACCGGGAATTTTCGGAGAGAAAAAAATACATGATTGAGCACGAGATCGATGTAATACAAAGAAAAAAGCTACATCACTTCATACCAGTTCTTATCACACAATCAAAAGTAACACTTCCTTTCCTCTTTCTCCTTTTATTGTCCCGATACAACACGTTCAATCAATTTCCTCTCGAATTTTTATCAAATTCGACCGTTTCTATCTTTTCAAGGAAGATCTGGTGTCATATATTCTCACATTCCTTGTAATTCATAGCGTATCCCTTGAGAGGGTCATTGGCT
This sequence comes from Cyrtorhinus lividipennis, assembly GCA_019603395.1. NCBI lineage: Eukaryota > Metazoa > Arthropoda > Insecta > Hemiptera > Miridae > Cyrtorhinus > Cyrtorhinus lividipennis. Next base: position 1,867,350 of record CM033998.1, read on the forward strand.
CTCGGTATTTGGTGGAATTAGCCAACCTTGTAGTAGTTTACTGTTTAATGTTTTCATTATTTCGCAACGACCTCGGTGCCGATCCAGAGGAGCTGTTGGCTTCTGGCATCCGTTCGAATATATATAAACTCTCTAAATGTCGTTGTAATTAGTTGTGTCTGGAATTCTCAAGCCTTCCGTGCCTCCATCTACGTACGTCAACTATTCAATAAAGCTTTGGCTTACCCTCTTTGGATTTCTCGTAAGAGTCTTACTCAAGCCCTACAACCCACTGGTCATTCTATCCTGAGGGATATCACATAAATTGGTGTCAGAAGAAAGGATGTGGATTTTACTGCATGAAAATTTGACTGAAAATACCATTTCACTACAATAATTAATAAGTTTAATTAATGCCACAAGTTTCCGTCACTGGAGTCACGGGAACGGTTCACTTTCTTCGAGGCAACTAGCGCCAGAGCAGGAGAGTTTTCGATCACAAACTGAGCCACGAACAAGTTTCTGATCAGGTCACACTTGATAGAACGCCCGTCGATTTCGATATTTGCCCGGTTCTTCTCGAAATTTACGCAGAATCCGGCGCTGGTCATTTTGTTTACACTCAACAAGTTGAACGGCAAGCGATCAAGGAAAAGGAACAAACATTCGACCGATAAGATCACCCGGGTCTGGGGACAGCGAAGGCGGAAGCTACCCTCCTGGGTTGCACACATTTTCTGACCGTTTGCGACCGTGATCGAAATTGGCGGAATGTCAACAACATTATGCGGGAATTTAATCAGCGACGTTTTTGCGAGATTATGGCTGGCACCAGAATCAACGACACAATTTATCACGGTACCTTTGTCATCAAGTCCCGAGTTCTCAGACAACACCACAAACGCGTAGGCTCATTTTCCGAGTCGTTTTGAACACTTTCCTGGGCGAAATTTGCGAAACGACGTCCGCCACGCCGACCACGACCGTTACGGCGATTTTCGGTGGGTTGGTGGTTGCATGGGCGTTGGTGAGGTGGATTGGTTTTTGCTGCGGATGATTTTCACGGCGATTTGACGTTCGATTTTGGCTATTGTGGTCGCGGCCACGATCGTTGAATTTTGCTGCGAAGGAGCAATCGTCGTTCTTAGGCGCAAGTCCACTTCGGAGTTTCAGCTCTACGTCGAGGAGTTTGGCTTTGACGAAATCCAAAGTCAACTGATGTCTGGAGAACGGTGATAACGATCTCGTATCGTTCGGAAATCGTTTCGAGGTAATGACAAACTTTGTCCTCTTCATCGAGTTTGGCTCCCGTCTCAATCAGGTCTCGGATTAGCTGATCGAACACGACGAAGTGGTCTTCCAATGGCGATTCACCATCATGTTTCAGGCTCCAAAATTTTCGGCGAGCAAAGAATCGAGAAAGGACGTTTTTACGTTCAAAAACCTTGCCGAGAGAGGCTAGCATTTCGAAGGCATTCTTGGCGTTTCTCACGTATTCGAGGTGCTTGTCGGTGAGGCACTGGACAATGAATGCACTTGCCAAGGCGTCCTTGGTTTTGAATGTTTTGTCTTTAAAATCCGCCTCAACGGGTTCCTTAACGCAGACATCACAGAAGCGTCGAGCTTCGAGGATTCCCAACAGACGATATTTCCAGCCGGAATAATTCGTCGCGGTCAATTTCGGCGCTTGAAGGGAATGAGTGGCGTCGGCCATGTTGGGTTAACGGATCGTCAGGTGCCGGCAGCAGAAAAAATCTCGCACGGTGCTCTCGCGGGACCGGGATTTTTCGCGCACTGGATTTCACTGACTTTAGGAAGCGTAATTGCCTATAACCTATTAGGTTTGCAATTAGTTAAAGCGGATTAGTGAGGGAGAAATAAAGATTTGGAGGCACTGCCATCCGCTCACATTGTCATCTCACATGGAACTGTTTATTTGGGACTAGTTGCACTTAGCTTTCTGATTGTAAAGTGACTCGTATTTTTTTACTTCATTTACGAGCGCTAGGTTTTTCTCTTGTTCGGCGGACATGTCCATGACGGGAAGCTATTTCAAGGTTGGCAGACCAGTTCGTTACTGATTTCTAACCGGTCCCGTATCGTTCACCCAAATCAAATCAAAACATTTATTTGTTGTTTATGGTGACATGGAGCGTACAACAAGGAGTTTATTTATTTATTTATTTAAGTAACACGGACTTGACAGCCCAATATAATAATTAAGATAATAGTAATATAGTGAATATTTACAATAATAATAATATAATAATAAAGATATTCAACAAGTAGCTCGTGATAGCAACAACAGACAGAAAACACAGTAAATAACAACACAACAATCTCATTGACCAAGAGGCTCAGCCATTAATCGTTTCAATTTTGCCAAAGAGGTATTGAAAATGTCCAAATTGAGGCGGTTCCACTCATCCTGGCAGCGATTTAAAGGGGAACGGAGAAGGTAATTGGTTGTACCTGGGGCAACTTGAAAGGTCTGCTGGAATCTCGTATTGCGCGGTGGAACGAAAAAATTCAAGTGGGAAAGGAGTTCAGGGCAGTCCACAGAACCGGAGACCAGTCTATGCAGAAACAAGGCGTCCGACTTCCGTCTACGTTCCCCGAGTGGCCTCAAACTGCACAGTCTCAGCGCCTCATCCACGTGGAAGTCCTCCCAGGCAACTCCAGATCTGAATGAGGCAAATCGCAAGAATTTCCTCTGAACCCGCTCCAGTTCCATCCTGCCGCTTCCATAGAGCGGCGACCAGACCAAGGAACAGTACTCCAAGATGGGACGAACGAGGGCCACATAGAGCGCGACGAAGGCCTCCACAGATGAAAAATCGCTGGAATTCCTCTTGACGAATCCCAACGCTCGCATGGCTCTGCTACCAATGGACTCGACGTGGGCTCTGAATGTGAGAGAGCAGTCGAAAAGAACTCCAAGGTCCCTCACCACATTCCGGCCTGGAAGAGCTCGTCCCTCAATGTAGCACGTGTGATTCAACGCACGAGTAGCCATCGATGGTGGTCCGGCTGTATGACGAGCATATAATTCTTTCGTAGTCTTCGTATGCCGCCTTCGTTGCATAGCTGTTCAGGATCATTTTTTTTCATTCGACCCAGTTCCGCAGGATTCTGGCTTTCCCATAGGGAGGCATAACCTAGACTGGTCACTAATTTCCTAAGTTGGGCGGCCCAATTATAGCGATTGGTAACACCACCACATTTTGACGAGAGGAGGAGCTGATCGAAGCAGACGCGAGGGTACCTATTTCCCTCCATACGCAACAGAGCCTCCCACCAACCCAGTGCTCTCTCCAGGACAAAGACTCCTAATTTTATTCTTCCCGTTTCGGCGCGTACCATATAATGCGGCGTAAAGATAGGAAGACTCAGGAGGTTCTTGAAGATCCTGGTCTGAACCACATCCAGTTGGTCGAGGTATCGTAGGCCCCATATTTCGCTGCTGTACATTACTACCGACGATAACATGGCATCTACGAGTCGACACGTCGACGCCCAACTGCTGCATTTCCAGTCATCAGAATCTGGCGGACACTCCCCCACGCCCTCAGTCCCTTCGACTTGAAATAGGTACTCCTTGGCTTTATGAATGGAAGACACCTGAAGAGGAGAAAGGTACTCCAAGGTAAGTGTTGTACTCCTGGGCAAAATCTGTACGGCTGTTGGCTAAATTAATGCAGGTCTTGCTAAGGTTTGCGCAGCCCTTATTGAAGCACACAACTTTTGTTTTTTTTGGGATTGATAAATAGCTCCAGTGACGTCGAATATTCTTCTAGTGCTTTCATCTTCTTGTCAATGTCAATTGGGCTATAACCAAAAACAACGATGTCATCAGCAAACATGAGGATTATTATGTCGCAATGACTTCCCACAGTAATCCCAGATAGTCCTTGATCCCTCATATACATACGTTTCAAGTCCCTGGACATACAGGCTGAACAAAAGGGGGGATATCGAGTCTCCTTGCAAAATTCCTTGTTCCACTTTGTGAAACTTCGTTATCGAGTTTTCGGCCTTAATCGCTATTTTGGCCTTGGAGTGTAAGTCTCAAAGTACATCTAGGAACCGTCCCCTCACCCCTAAGTACATAACTCCTACATCGTACACAACTCCTTCTTTCCAAAATACAGCTTCTTCTTCATCCCATTCTGCTTCATCACATACCCAATATCCTTCCTCCCAAGTAACTTCTCCTTCATCCTCAATTGCCTCAAGTGATGCATCAACTGCCCCTCAGGTATTCATGCCTCCCTCCATTGGATAATTTTTTTTATTTGTATATATATTTTTTTATTTATATATGTATATTTGTGCATAATAAAATAATGTAAATTTAATATGATTGTATTATTTCAATACATTTTTAACTTACCTCAGCGTAACAGCAAGCATTTCAAGGGTTGGAACTGCGTCTCTCATTGAGGTATCCATTCCCTTCATAGCGTCGCCAAGACGTCCATGTAGCTCGTCAAAGGACTTCACTGACATTCGAAAGTAGTTGAAGAATTTTTCATCATTTTCCCTTAGGTCTATCATAAGGGTGTGAAAAACTCCTTTGATAGGCCGTTCGATTATAAAAGGATGCACCCAAGACTTTCTTTCGTTCACATCTTCAATTACATATCTATATACTAAATATGCAAAAGCAACTTTTTGTTTTTTAGACATTCTCCTCGTTCGTGGCATGGCGAACTGAAGAGAGATCTAAAGCGAGTGAGGGGAAAACCCCACTCCTTCGATTTCTAGGAATACGGGAAAATTCCCGGCCTACGTGTGTACTGCAATGACCGTGAAACTGTCGTTCACGGCTCAAGACAATACATCGTTGGTGGGGCGGCGCACTCGATGCACCAACACGGAAAAAATCGAGACAAGCGATCTGGAGCAAGGTCTGGGAGGAACTGAACAATTCCGATGATTGAAATGTGTACGTGACGTGTAAATAGGAGGGTAGAGGGTAGGAGAGATTCCTGGAACTATAACTCTTGATCTTCCAGTGAAAATTCAGTCACTGGCGCACTCAGTGCACCGGCCCCACCCTCGAAGGGTTAAATTATGTTTATTACGTTTTGGGTAAAAGTCAAGAATAGGGACCGTTGTGGCGTTATCAGCTGATATCGATAGTACGCTCAGTCGATATGCACTATCGATATATTATACACGAAATATTTATCCCTGTCGGCCATATTTGTTTTTATAAAAAAGGAGGGAAAATACTAAATTGAAATAAACTAAAATAAATAAATAATAAATAAAAAATAATAAATAAATTGAAATAAACTTACCTCGTGCTCACTAAGCTTCACTAAGCCTCTCACTCCCACAAAAACTTTCGATTATCGATTATCGACTGTATGCGCGATATCATTGCTATCAGTAACTGATGATAACGCGACAACGGTCCCTATACTTGACTTTAGCTGCCAAGTTTTGTACCAACCTGAAGGCACCGCATCAAGAGAGGAAGATGTTCTCTCTCGAACCAGAAATGTTGAACAACCTCTTCGTCGGTGAACCTTTCCATGTCGAACTGTTGCCTCCTTCCCGGCGTTCTTCGATTGCCTAATGCAATGAAATAAGCCTCATAGGCGGTCTCTACATCTTCCCACTCCACAACACCAGCCTCATATAGATGTACAAAGTCTTCAACAATCTCCATCAGAAGGATCGAATAAAAATAAATATAAATAATTAATCGAATGGAAATAAAAGCACTACTTGTCACATTTAATGGCGGCACACTGGTCAAAATGTAAACAAAGAGTCACTCCTAAATTGACGTAACTTTTAATCTTGTAGCTAATGTCCTACTGGAAGAGTAGCTCTTCGTTAGCATCAGGCGTTTGCTCGCCCTAACCTTACGTAACGGGCTACTTCAAGTTAACGTCACCCGTTGGCTGCAAAAACTCTCTCATGAATACAATAACGTTCCACATTTTGGAAGAATAGTGCCGCACTGACAGTTATTGGCTTCTGCAGTCAGAGCAGGCCAATGGCAGAATCACAGTGACGTCAACCTCTCGACAACTTTAGCCTAGAAGTTGAATTTTATTCCTTGAATAATCAACCTATGTTAGTAGGGAGAATATGGGGGTTTTGCCTATCACAAGCTGACTGATAAGAGCCCCCTTCTGACGTCACGTCCACGGCTTCTATGACAGTGCTGCCAACATAACAGGACGAATCAAGGTTTTAGTTTGCGAGGTGAACCCATGAGGTAGGTAGGTAGGTAGGTAGGTATTTTCGCAGTATTTTTTTTCTTCTGCGCAACTGCATCATGGAGGGGTTTAATAACCTTGACACGAGTAAATCACTTTTTGCTGATGTGAGAATACAAGTACAAGCCTGTTCCTCCCATCAAACTAGACAGTTCAGCAGTTTTACAAAGGTAAATATTTTTCATAATTCCTGAGCTCATTACTAGAAGCCCCCTCCCTCCCCGTCAACCAGCCTAGGCGTTCCACAGCCTAGGCGTAAACAGATATCACACAACCTCCTACAAGTTTTCTGATAGCCTGATACTTTAACTCATTTCTCTTCCTAAATAATAGCGGGCCAATCGCCAAAATTTATTTATCGAATGTACGATCTTGTCAAAATCGTTATCTCAGTGCTATTAGCTTTCCAAAAAGCCTAAACCTACGATCTGCAATTGCATAAAATAGTAGCCCAGCCCCTGAACTCAAATTTTTGGCTAGTTCTATTTGTATCAGGTGATCAAGGGCTTTACATAGAGCCCCAGGTGATCAGGGGCTTAACTTAGAGCCCAAAAACGTCCCTCTTACATGAAGCCAATATTGCCAAAATAATGGCCTGCCCCTCCAAACTCAACTTTAGTGGACTATTGGGCAAATTTTGAAAAATACCGTAAAAATACCTACCTACCTCATGGGTTCACCTTGCAAACTAAAACCTTGATTCATCCTGTTATGTTGGCAGCACTGTCATGGAGGCCATGGACGTGACATCAGAGAGGGATATGATGTCAGATGTCTTATCAGTCAGCTGGTGATAGGCAGAACCCCCATATTCTCCCTACAAACATAGGTACTCCATGTTTTAATGAAATAATTGCAATCTTTCCCATTCGGCCCAACATTAGTTTCTGGGCGTTTCAAAGTGTTTGGACCTAAAGTCAATATATAAAGTCAAATGTCCGTCCGCCATTTGCTGTCCACCGTCTGCAGCAATTATGGTAGTAGAAAATTGTCTAAAAATCTGAAATTTGGATCAGGGGTCCATTCCCGGCTGTGGTTGGTCCTAGAAACTTTTCAAAATGTGTTTCTGAAAAATGGATTTTCGAGATTTTCGGCGATCAAGGCCTGTTGGGTCCTTCTCATCTTCCACTAAATATTTGGACGCTGAATCCAATGAAATGGGTCCCGCAACGATTGGCGCCCTCTGGATGAGGTTATGCCTCAAAATGGGTACCAATCAACCCATTTTGAATGTGTGTTTTCCAGATTTCTGGAACCTAGGCGTAAGGGGTATCATTTTCCACTAAATTTTGAACCCTGAATCATTGGAATTGGTCCGGGACCCGCCACACCCACTGTTTCCCCCATTTTTTGATCTAGACACTTAGAAACGCCCAAACACAATTTTGTGCGGAACCGGAGAGATTGACTTTTTGCATGAGAACATAGGTTGATTATTCGAGGAATTAGCATTTTATAGTAGGACTCAGGCGTCAGGTTTATCATGTGCCCCTAAATTATTGTGTTGGATCCCTTACCAACTTCAGACACAGATTTCCGATCATGATCTACCATGAAATGACAGATTTCCGTAATTAATTTCTTTATTCATTGTATCGTAATACGAAATTCCTCCTTAAATCGCCTTAGCGCTTGTTGTTTTGCTTTTAGTGCATCCGATAATTTCAATATTTCTCTCTTCGTGTTTCAGATATTATGGAGGAGAACCACGTCTTCGAAGAAGGACTCTCTTCACTACGTACATTTCAAAAATAAAATGACAAATAAAGAAGATACATTGCTCTCAAAATTAAGTGCAGTGAGGTGCGAGTGTTTATTATTTTATTTATTTATTTATTTATTTTCATTTACTAATGTAATATTGTTGTTTCAAATCTCTTTTTCGTTTCCTTCTGTGAAAGATCTTGTGGTAAGAATCAAATTTTCCGTGTATACCGTTGCTCAGAGGGCTCTCCAACTCTAATGGCATTGATTCTAAGAGAATGGTTTGTCATAAGAGGGAATCTCCCTGCTAACTTTTCACATCCATCCCGCCAGTTTGTTACCTGTCAGGGTTTAGCCCTTTCTTGAATCAAATCGAATAGAAATCATCCCACGCGCATCAAAATTTCTGGTCAGAATTATGATGTATTTTTGAAGTACCGTAGGCTAATTACATCTGATAGTACGTTAATAAAGTTAGATCATAAGGCGTTACAAAAATAAAAGATTGTGTTAATGTAATTAAAATTAAAATGTTGGGAAAAAAATTAAAAATTATGAATGTCACCTCTTTTTGTTTCTTACCGCATCATGATTGTTATCTTAGTTCATCTTACTATCATAGGAAATATGATTGTTGTATACATAATTATTGTGACTACTTTTCTGAACTACTCTACGTTCATAAGAATGAATTAAGAGAGAAAAACGCTGCAAATTCTTTCACAGAGGTCTGTTATTTTTCGGACCAGGCGAATGGAGGCTGATTTCTTCAACAAAGGGAAAATGGGGGGAAATAGTGGGTGTGGTAGGCCCTGGACCCATAACAATCGGTGTTTTTGGTAGTAGAAAATTTTCTAAAAATCTGAAATTTGGGTCAGGAGTCTGTGCCCGGCCTAGTACGGTCCTCAAAACGTTTTGACCAGATCGGACCAATTTTGGGCGGGGTAGGGGTCAAAATGTGGTTTTTGAAAAATGGATTTTCGAGATTTTGGGCGATCTAGGCGAGTGGGGTATCATTTTCCACTAAATTTTGGACGCTGAATCCAATGAAATGGGTCCCAGAACAATTGGTGCTCACTGTATGAGTCCATGGGTCAAAATGGAGGCCTATTTACCCATTTCGAATGTTTATTTTCCAGATTTCTGGTACTCAGGTGTGTTAGGTATCATTTTCCACTGAATTTTGGACGCTGATTCCAATGAGACGGGTCCCGGAACGATTGGCGCCCTCTGGATGAGGCTATGAGTCAAAATGGGTACCTATCCACCCATTTCGAATGTCACTTTCCGAGATCTCTGGTACCTAGGCGTAGGGGTATAATTTTCCACTAAATTTTGGACCCTGAATTGATTGGAATGGGTCCGGGACTGGCCACACCCACGGTTTCCCCCATTTTCCCCATGTTGGAGAAATGAATCTCCATGCGTCCGGTACGAGGTTTAAATTAGTCTCCATTTGCCTGGTTTTATACTGAACTGTCTACATGACGTCAAATTTTCACCTAGCATGAGGTCGCGAGTAGCCACAACGACCTAACTACGGCAATTAAGACCTTTTTAAAAGGTTGTCTTGATGCTCCTTAGAGAGAAAATCCTTAGACCAGGCTGTAAGCCTCTCTCGAATTAAAATCTGTTATGAATTTACTATGATTTAATTCGGGTTTCTTCGGAGAATTTGGAAAGGACCTAGCGAGAGGATACGGGATGTAAGTCCAAGACTTACGACTGAGCGTTAATTAGGGATACCAAGGATGAGCATGAAATACATTGATACAAAATGAATTATAATTAAAGAAAAGGACACGTTGCAAAGGAGGATAATATGCACCAACCTGGTCTACAATTGATATAGGACAAACTACATTAGACTACATGTGGAGCATAAAAAATACAATTAATACATGATACATGAAATACAATTAATGAGCAAGCGCAACGATACCGGCTGACGAAAACGGCGTCGACGTCGAAGGAAAAACGGGAGGGGGCACGCTGTCCTGAAGGTATGCAGCGAGGCTTAATTAACTTGAGTCCTTTATCTCATGGGGAACACAATGTAACATCTTCAGTCGACTTCAGCACGGCGGCAGGTCACTTCAGAGCGAGCACAGGACGACGCCAGGATGGACTGAGTGGAATGCACTTTCACAACAGGGTTACAAAAATATATGGCTCCAACAGGTTGGGCGCTCCAGCAACGAGTGAGCGCTGGGCCTCTCTCCAAAATGCGACGTCTGGACAGGAGCTGCGCGCGCATTTGGCGCATGCTCTCTCCCTTCTGGCCTTCTGGAGGCAGCAAGCCTGGGGCCTTACAAGGCCATGGAGACTAATTTCTTCAAAATGGGGGAAATGGAGGAAACGGTGAGTGTGGCGGGTCCGGGACCTATTCCAATCAATTCAGGGCCCAAAATTTAGTGGAAAGTGATACTCCACACGCCTAGGTACCAGAAATCTCGAAAACACATTCGAAATGGGTAGATAGATACCCATTTTGACCCATAATATCATCCAGTGGGTGCCAATCGAACATGCAAACAATGATGTTGTTTCATTGTTCATAACGGGTGAAATTATTGTAAAAATGGTTGCTTACACTAACAAAAAAATTGAAATATCCAAACTGAAATTCAAATCTGTTCAGTGGTATACACAGCCAACTAATCTCGTGGAGATGAAGGCATTATTTGGAATCTTGTTTGAGTGGCGTTATGAAGCTATCAAGACTAATGATGGAAGACATGTTTTCGGCAGCATATGGACCACTACTTATTCGTTGCACTATGACAAGACTCAGATTCTGTTTCCTGCTGGTGAACGTGAATTTTGATGACAGAACGACTCGTGGCAAAAGGCAGAAAAAGGACAAATTCACAATTTTTTGGCAAATCTGGAATGCATTCAATGAAAATTGTGAAAGCAACTATTCGCCATCTGAATACGTGACTGTTGAGACTTTGCTTGACTTCCATGGTCGATGTAGCTTCAAAATGTATATGCCAAATGAAAGTGGTAGATGTCCTCCCATTTTCCTGGTTGACTTCTCACCATTGGGAATGGCGTGAATAGCCAATCTCGTGTTCATAATTATACTACCCAGTATATCGTGAATATTGAGTTGACACTCTGAGCTCATTACTAGCCCTCACTACCCATTAGAAAGGCAGTGGTTTCAGCTGATTTTATTTATTTATTATTTTTTTTTTTTATAGCACGGACCCAAGGTCCAATTAACAAGAATATAAATATGATTAAATGAAAAGAAGGGTAAAATGGCTGGGTACAACACCTAACAGGATAACAAACATTTAGCATTAACAATCATTTGGCAGGGATGACTTCAACAGCTCGCGCCCTGTAAGCTTGCAGAGAGTCCGAGAAGAGATCACAGGCAGCCTCTTGTAAAATCAAATTTGCCTGACGAGGAAGACGGAGAAGCGGACGGTCCCTGAGTTAATTTGTCTGTGCAAATGGAACGAAGAAAACATTGTGCGAACGAGAGAAAAATTGAGGCACATTGAGGGAGATCATTTGCAGAAGAGGAGGACAATCGATGACTCCATTCATCAACTTATGGAAGAAGCATTGATCGGCCACAGCACGACGATTGACCAACGGGGTAAGACGGCAGACACGTAGGATTGAGCCATAGTCGAGATCATGCCACGGGATACCCATCCTGAAAGCAACGTAACGAAGGAAGATGTGCTGTACAGTCTCAATCTGGTGGGCGTAGGTGGCGTAGTATGGCGACCACACTACGGACGAATACTCCAGGAGAGGACGGACAAGCGAGCAATACAGCGTCGTTATGGCCGTGACATCACTGAATTCGCAGGTGTTACGCTTTATGAAACCCAGTACCCTCCGAGCACGGCCAGTAACTGCGTCAATGTGTTCGCCAAAATTTAACTGTTGATCCAACAAGCCCCCCAGATCACGCGTAACTTGCAAGCGATGGAGAGAAGTGCCAAGAATGGAATAGTTGAAAATGAAAGGGTCTTGCAGGCGAGAAAACGAACTGACCGAGCACTTTAATGGGTTAAGCTGCGGACAATGGACGCCACACCACTCCACGAAGTCATTGAGGGCGGACTGAAGGATCTCACAATCAGCAGCTGATGTTACACGGGTAAAAATCTTAAAGAAATTGAAAAGGACAGTCAGTGGGGCAGCGAGAGCAACCGCACAATGCTTAAAGAGTACAGGGGGGACACCGTCAGGTCCAAGGCCCTTACTTACATCCAACTCACGCAGACCATCCAAGACTTGCTCAAAAGAAATTGCAAACCTTCCCACATCAACAATGTCCTCTGGGGGGAAACTCACAGGCTGCTGACAAGGTGGGAGAAAAGTAGAGGAGAAATGCTTGGCAAAGAGTTCAACCCCCTCCTGGGGTGTAGCAGACCTGTCACCGATCTTGCAGACTGGTCACCGAGGCTCACGCTCTCCGGAATGTCATTGCCGCCGTCCCTGAAGTTCACGTAGTTCCAGAAAAATTTCACGTCCGTAGTGATGGATTGCTGCACACACTCCAGGTAACGCCTGCAGTCTATCCTCGAGAGACATTTAGCTCTTCTTCGCAGGTCCAAAAACAGCCTATAGTCTTCCTCAGAACCACAACATTTGAAACGAGTGTGCGCAAAGTTCTTCGCCCTAACCACAGAGAATTTGATTTGAGAAATTTATTTGACTTCTACTCAAACGCATCTTGGGACTTCTTGGCTCTCATCTGAAATACTGTGCTTCGCTAATAACCCATCTTCTGAATTCATCCTGTTTCGAATACTTGGTTTCTTGCCTCTACTGAAGAAATACATCCCGTGTTGAGAACAAAGTAGTTTACTTCAGTGTCAAGTAACATAGACACCAGATTATTGGGTGAGTTCTTCAGTACTTGAGTACTTCAATATAATCCATCAAAGCCTGATAACTACGTCCTCAAGATCGTCTTGCTTTGCGATGCAAGAACGTTTTACTTCATAAAAGGAATACCATATGCTGGTAAAGAAAAAGAAAAAAAGAAAGGAGATTTGCCTATTCCAACTCAATACGTTTTGAATCTTACATCATCGATCATTGGCACAAATCGGAACGTGACTACCGACAACTGGTTCACTTCTTTTGAGGCAGAAGCCCTCTCCGAACGTAAACTTACCCTAGTAGGAACGCTTCGGAAGAATAAATGCCAGATTCCACCTTCACTGCTGTTGCCAACTTCAAAAGGTACAACCCAATTCAAGTATCAAGACAACAAGATGATACTTGCCCATGCACCAAATCCTAAAAAAAAGGTGCTCCTTCTGTCGACTATGCATCAAAGTGGAGAAGTCAATGCTGTCTCAGGTAAGCCTGAAATAATTGAGTTTTACAACTCCACTAAGGGTGGCGTGGATGTGCTCGACAAGCTTTGCCATGACAAGACTACAAAAAGAAAGAGCAATAGGTGGCCCATGCGCTATGTTTTTGGGATGTTGGACATTGCAGGTGTAAATGCATTTATAATCTTCAAATGGAACTCAAACTGTGACCAATTTTCCGTGCACGCTCGTGCTGACTTTCTCAAAAACCTTGCTTATGGTCTAGTTGAACCATTCATGAATGAAAGACTGAGCAATCAACGCATTACATGGGAATTGCGATTCGCAATTAGAGCCATCTTGGGTAAGAAACCTCCAGGGACGTCAGCACCATCAGCATCCACAAGTGACCATGGCCAGAAAAGGAAAAGGTGCTGTTACTGTGAGCCCTCAAAGGATAAGAAAGAAAACTTTTCCTGCAACACGTGTGGTGTCTCCGTTTGTGGTGAGCACAAAGTTTTTTTACTCCCCAAATGTCCGGGTGGTGAGTCTGATGAATTTGATGAGTGGAATTTGAGGGATATTTTACAGATAGCGTTATAGTGAATAGATATGCAGGTAGAAATAACTGATTTTATGAAGACTGATTTTGAGGTTGACAAAATAATTAGTTCCTGTTATATATATTTTTTTTTAAAAGAATATTTCATGTTTATTACTATCCTAGTCTAAGAAGTGAATATTTTATGGTCATTACTATCCTAGTCTAAGAAGTGCCAACTTCATTCATGGTACTTGATTCCTATGTCATTACCAAATGTCATGAGTTCCAAGACAAGAAAAGTCATTTTGTATTGTTATTGGCCCTTTATTTCCAATCAAATGACGTGATTATGAGTAAAGAACCTTTCTTATATAGTTTATACGAAGTTTATTTAAATAAAAATCTGTTTTCAAGAATGATAGATCCCCCCCCAAAAAAAACCTAGCTGGGTCGGATACGACCCAACCTTCTCATTCACGTCGGGCTGGTCCATCTTGTCGTTCGAGGGTTAAAGGATTATTCCACAATCAACTGAGTGAGATAGCTTGTTGTTATTCAAGGCTACATAATTTATGTTTCACCCCTAATTGGAAACTACCTATTCTGATGACAGTGTTCTATATGATTTTGTGTTCTGTAACCCATGATTTTCACACATGTGCTTTTAGAGCTCCATGTTGTATTCTGAACATTCCTAGTTTCTTATTAAAACACAAATTCTTACACACGGGTTGGTTATTCCTCGAACATAGGTTGATTATTCAAGGAATAACCAACCAAAAGGAATCTACCCATCTGTGTTCTTGCTTTATGAGCTTCCAAAACCCGGTGAGTTCTAATAATCTGATGATTCAAGTGTTTATTTGTTAATAATTTGAGGTTTTGACTCAGCAGATAGTAATCTTCACACTCAGTATTATTGCTATACTGATCCACTCATTTCACGAAGGAACGCGGGTAGAAACCGAGCGTCCTTCGCTATCTAGCGTCTCTTATAGAAACTACAAAGATGTCTCCCCTTGATACACCAGCAATAGATGCCACACGGTTCACACCCACATCTCGAGTGTTTCTCAACTGTATATAATATGCACGTGGTAAAATAATATAATACTCTAATACTCATCATAATTATAATTTTTATATGTACGCCTGTCACAACCTTTCAACTATATCTTCACTGTCAATAGATATGGTCACCAGAAGCTGCAGCTTGAACAGTGGAATAATATTTTTTTCTCCAGGTGTATTATTAGGTGAATTTACTAATATATGAAATTACTACCTATTCAAGAGAGTGTGATTATCAGTGCAACCCACGTTGGCACCGAAGGAATAAAATAGAAACCCCGGCGTTATCTTGGAGTTTTTGAAATCGTTTGAAATGATAAGTTTGGTGATTATTGGTTGGTTATTCCTTCAATAATCAACCTATGTTTTCTGACAAAAAGTCAATCTCCCCGATTCGGCCCAAAAATTTGTATCTGGGCGTTTCAAATCGTCTAGATCTAAAAAGTCAAATTAAAAACCCTGCAAATTATTACACACGGGTTGGTTATTCCTCGAATGGGGGAAACAGTGGATGTGGCGGGTCCCGGACCCATTCCAATCGATTCAGGGTCCAAAATTTAGTGGAAAATGATATCCCACACGCCATTCGATCTGGTCTAGATCAAACCGTGGCGTAAGTGGCTAGCGCGTTCGGCAGTAATCAAAAAGTTTTGGGTTCGAGCCTTGGTGGGAGCGAATATTTTTGTTTTCTGATTTAGTTTTTTTTTTTTACCCATAAATTGACCAATTACCTCTTCCAGTGGGTGCCAATCGTTCTGGGACCAATTTCAATGGATTCAGCGTCCAAAATTTCGTGGAAAATGATACCCTACTCGCCTAGATCGCCCAAAATCTCGAAAAATCCATTTTTCAAAAAACACATTTTGACCCCCACCCCGCCCAAATTTGGTCCGATCGGGCTGAAAAGTTTCGAGGACCCGTCTCGGCCGGGAACAGACCCCTGACCCAAATTCCACATTTTTAGAAAATTTTCTACTACTAAAAACGGCGTGGACAATGGACGGCGGACGGCGGACGGACATTGACCTTTTTTGATCAGGACATCATGAAACGTCCAGAAAAAAATTTTGAGCCGAATCGGAGAGGTTGACCATTATCATGAAAACATAGGTTGATTATTCAAGGAATAACCAACCAAAAGTAGTTGAAAGATTTCTAAAACACTGAAATTCGGGTCAGGGACCCGTTTCAGGCTCTAGCTGGTCCTCAAAACTGTTCAGCCCGATCGAACCAAATTTGGGCGGGGTAGGGGTCAAAATGTGGATTTCGAAAAATGGATTTTTGAGATTTTTGGCGGTCTAGGCGTAGGAGGTATAATTTCCCACTAAATTTTGGGCGCTGAATCTAATAAAGTGGGTCCTAGAACCATTGGCATCCACAGGAAGAAGTTTTGGGTTTAATGGGTATCTATCTACCCATGTTGAATATGTGTTTTCGAGATTTCTGGTACCTAGGCGTGTGCAGTATCATTTTCCAAAAAATTTTGGACCCTTACTCGATTGGAATGGGTCCGGGACCTGCCACACCCACTATTTCCCTCATTTTCCCCATGTTGAAGAAATGAGTCTCCATACGCTTGGTCCAAGGAATAACAAACTCCTGTGAAAGAATTTGCAGCGTTTTGCAAGGATCTCTAATATCATATTTGCGCAACTGTGTGACACAATTGACAGCAACTTCCTTATTTTAAATGGAACCCCCAATTTTTATTGCTTACTCGGATACATTTTCAAAACTTCCAAAGGCTATTTGATCCCTCAACCATTTGGTTTATAGCGCGCAACCAGTTCAGCGAGCACGCAGTGTTGTCAAATAAATGATGGTGAACTCTAATGTGTGGCACATCCCTTTTCAATGTCTTTTTTTAACGTTGCATCACGTGTCCATCAGCTTGGGGCTGGTCTAGCTTAGTCAACACTTGAATGGAGATTACGGTGTTGTACAGCTTGTGCACAGAAGACAATGCTGCTGCAACTATTCAGAAAATTTGCAGTGTAGATCATTGGAGAAGTTACAGCGTGGATCTTTGGTAAAGTTGCCACGCAGATCTTCAGAGAAGTTGCCGCACAGATATTCAAACAAGTTGCAGCGTGAATCTTTGGAGGTGCTGCAGTGCGGATCTTCGGTGTATTTGCCAGGCAGATCTTCAGAGAAGTTGCAGCGCTGATCTTTGGAAAAGTTGCCGCGCAGATCTTCTGAGAGGTTGCAGCATGGATCAACAGAGGGTTTGCAGCGCGGAACTTTAGGGCCAGCGATGTCATACCTATGGCAGCAGATATCTGAGTTTGACCCAGTACTTCAAGATGTGGTTGAAGGGGAGTGTCGGGAATACAACCGGTCCTCTTCGGTATGGTCGCTTACCTTCGTAGATAGTATCCCTGCTTCTACCCTAGGATCCTGTTGGTGCGGACAACTACCATATGATTATAACCAATGATGCCAATTAATAGCCTTATCCAAATGTTAGGTCTATTTCAGCAGTGGGTTATCGTTTTCCACTAAATTGTGGACACTGGATCAATTGAAATGAGTTTGAGTCACAACTCCTACTGCTCTCCCGATACTCTTGCTCTAAGGAATAATCAACCCTTGTGAAATAATTTGCATATGTTTTCGGATTTGTTAAATCGAATCTTACGTTCATATTGTCATGTCCATGAAGAAGCAGTTTCTATATGTAAAATAACTTCTGAGTTGGATCGGTAGAGCGCACTGAATACACCTCCACGTTTCAGTTATGAGAGGTTGGATATCCTAATTCGACATGGAATCTTTTCTGTTTGTGGGTGGGGGGACCCGTAGCCAACCACTACAATCCACGTTCCGATACCTCCATTGGTACAATATTTGGTATCGAAAAAGAATCGAATAGATAGTATTGATATCGATGTAGTTTTCGAAAGAAATGTATCGATATCAGTAGTATAAAATGGGTAAATGGTAGGTAATTGAAACAAGCTAAATCACCCTATTTCGATACTTTTTTAATATAAATATTAAATAATTAGATAAAAATTAAAATTAAAAAATTAAAAATAAAATTAAAATTAAATATTATAAATATTTAAAATAAAAAAAATTATTGTGCACACTACATAATTTGCAAATAATATACAAATTGATTTTATTTTTCTTCTTTATCATGCCATGAGCAAGAAGACTTTCTGCTTTATCTTGCAACATATGTGTGGTCAAAATGTGTTTTTTGAAAAGTGGATTTTCGAGATTTTGGGCGATCTAGGCGAGTGGGGTATCATTTTCCAGTAAGTTTTGGACGCTGAATCAAATGAAATCGGCCCAGAACGATTGGCACCCACTGGAAGAAGTTATAGGTCTAATTGGGTATATATTACCCATTTTAAAGATGTGTTTTCGAGATTTCTGGTACCTAGGCGTGTGGGGTATCATTTTTCACTAAATTTTGGACCCTGAATCGATTGGAATCGGTCTGGGACCCGCCACACCCGCTGTTCCCCCCATTTCCCCCATGTTGAAGAAATGAGTCTCCATTCGCCTGGTCCGAGGAATAACCAACCCGTGTGTGAGAATTTTCAGCGTTTTTTTTAAATTTATATCTAGACACCTTGAAACGTCCAGAAAAAAAAATTTTGAGCCGAATCGGAGAGATTGACCTTTTGCATGAAAACATAGGTTGATTATTCAAGGAATAACCAACCAAAACGTTGATGTCTGGGAGCAAAACATCGATGTCAAAACATTCGATGTTTTTAGGAAAAAATCGATGTTTTCCAAACATCGAGTATTCGATACCCATCCCTACTACGCACAACCTTACCAGCGCTCGGTTGAGACGGTTGATTTGTCCGGCGCGTTCGTTCGTCCAGGGTTCTCTTAATTTTTCATTCACAATTAGCTTAAAAGAAAGTGCAGTTGTTCAGTTTCTTTTGTCATTTAAAATGTCAGTATCTAACGGTGTTGTTCGAGTAACTCCGGGAATGGTGCCGTTCGGTCTCGGTTGCGTTTTCCAGTCGACAGTCGTATCATCGGATTTGGTGAGTAGACTACCTTTTTTCTCCTGGTAAATCTTCAGTAAAATATCACAGTTGTATTTCGATGGTTAAGTCGTACTTATCAAACATCCGTCGGGTTTTCAAGATGTGCAAAATATCCGATAGCTTGAGCGTCGGTGACGCTTTCACACGAGCACGTGTTCAACAACGGGGTTGCTTTGTTGGTTTTTCGTTTCTACGACTTGGTTATGGCGTCTTTTGTTCGATAGGTCAATGAACAGAAAGGAGTTGGCAAAATTATAATAAGGAATATATAATAATATATCAAGGAAGTCGCATCATCGGTGTTGAACGGTAGTCCTTAACCTAACCCTGCGTAGGGCGCGGTCTGAGATTCTCAAGATCGGGGCGCGGTGAGCCTGACAGGCACATCACGGGAAAAAATCCCTAAAATCCCTGTAATGTCAAATTAAATTAAACCAAAATTCTCCGATCATCTTCAGGATGTAAACAATAAAGTAAACATTTTTTTGTAGGTGTTACGTGCTCCTACTAAAACCAAACCAAGAAAATGTGAATTCGTAAATCATCTTTCAAATCGTCGGCTAAGAACCAGCATAGCATAACTAAATTTCACTTTACAGTAGAGCAAAAAAACGCGTTCCCAGTAAGCCCCCTTGGAAACCTCCACTTTTTAGGTGATCCCTGAATCCAAAAACCGCTGTTGAACTCTGAGATACATGGATTTGGTCATTCCAACTTATCCCTGGGAAAATCATTGAGTTATGCTATGCTGACATAATTTTACTGGAGTTGTGTGGTGCTGTTCGTTGTTGAATGCTACGATTAAATCAGAAATTAAATCATCAAATTATTTAATTTCAAATTTTAAGCTCAAACGTTGAACTTGCTGTCTCATCCCCAGCACCCCTGGAATCAAGATGGGTTCACCCATGCGTAGGTATACATCACAGAAGGAATTTTTTCCGGAATTTTATTTGCAAATCAACTTGAATAAACTTCACAAAGGGCACGTGAATATTTCAGGAACTGCGTACCATATAATCATAATTTTTAAAACAAAACAGTCAAAATAATTGTTAAAGTATCTTTAATACTCCTTTTTATGCATAATTTTCAAATAAATAGATTCTGT